>CAMRHE010000003.1:6107500-7307500 GCA_947044405.1 Leptodactylus fallax
TTGCCTATCAACCTTATTGCTCAAATAATAACATTTACAAGTCACCAACTTTACATATTTTGAGACTGCTTGGTCCCACTCCGTCCTGTGGTGGTTACAGAGTGAGAAGTCACATGACTGCAACATTGTACAGCAGATTATTTAGTTTCCTATACTTATACTGGTCTGTCTGTTACTATTTACAGTGATGTGCCATACTCCATCCCCCAGAGTGCCCAAAATCTTCATCTTGCTTAGAGTTCTCACAACCTTCTAATCTCATGAGTAACCTCTGCAGATGGCAGCAGCGCAAAGAACCCGTGCAAGTACCGATTCACAAGAGGGGGAGCCCGGCTGCTGAAAGAATCTATGTTCAGCATCTACACATATGCAACCATAGATACAAGAGAGACTCGGGGTCAGATCCAAGGACAACAAAGAAATACAAAAGGACCGGTGACAAGGACATGGTATGTTGCATTTCAATGAAACTGAGTAAAATCCTATATTTTATTAAATTAGTTTCAACTAACAAGATAGGTGCCTATATCCTTGACTAGGAGATTACTTCTACTCTCATACTGTATCTTGTAAGTGGTGGCAACTCTATGGACAAAAGCCATATGAGTCCTACATATTATCCTATTACTGTGTTCTTCAGTGCACGCTGTGAGTACAGGAGAGGCTGCTCCATAATTTCCTCTCTCAGAAAGTACTGACCTGTATTCATGTAAATATAGAAGTCATCAAACGTATGGCTGTGGTTAAAAAATAAAGTATGATCAGTGATTTGCCACTTTGCAGATACTCAGTATGTTTTCCTGATCAGGCAGTTTAGCTGGTTATGTTGATAGAGGAATACTTTGTATGAACGACCCTACAATCGAGAATCATCACTGTGGCCAACTTTTAACTCATGTGTATAGTCAGCTTTAGACTGATATAGTGGAGTTGTCATATGAAAGGATCATTTTCTTCTGATAAGATATATTACATTTCTTATATTCACCCTTACGATTGAGTCATGCAAAGTTAGTTTCCATAAATGTGCCTAGGAACCATTGTATCACCTACAACAACAACTGAACTCACAACATGAGCAATTTTATCAACTTCATGGTTTACAGCTGAAAGCATCTCCAGTAATAATACTGAAGAGCTGCTAACATTGTCAGCATATTACAGGCACCATTTATGGCAGACTGTACTCTGCATAAGGGAAACTCAGAGGCTGTCCTAACCGCTCAACATTCATAGATGCAATATCTTATGGACTATATAAAAGCGAAAGCAAAATCTGCCGACAGCGTTTTAGGGACCAGAAGAAAATTTGGAAATTAATACATAGCTTTGTGGGAAAAGATTCAGTATAACCTGTCATTTATTCATTGAAATCTCTGCTCTTTCTATGCTAAGAAGTCTAGGAGGCGGTCCTATGAATGAATGACAGCTTCCTCGCAATGACTATGCATACAGAGATAGCTGTCAGTCACTGATAGGACCGCCTCCTTGACTTCTCAGCATAGAAAGAGCAGAGATTTCAATGAATAAATGACAGGTTATACTGAATCTTTTCCCACAAACCTATATATAACAATCTGCTCAGCTACTCCTGCTTTAGAAAATGCAGTCTGCAGATTGCAGTGCATTTTCTATGTGACAGGTTCCCTTTAATGTGGTTCTAAAATGGAACTTGTTACCTCAAATATATTCAGTATAAGCGCACAGTTGTATGCCCGTCATATTACGCTTTATTTAGGGGTATATTGTTCATTGCATAGACTGACAAACAAAAATGACATTCAGTTTAACTTTATTATTACTTTATCACAAAGCAATGGTTAAAACATATCATGGTTACGTCTATGTTTTACAAGGCCATTAAACAACTAAGTGAACTATTATCAAACACGCTCAATGTCACTAACTCTAAAGCCTTATAGCATATGTTGCAATAAGCTATTCTAATCATTAAAAAAAAAAAAAACTGTTCTTATCCTTACACAGGTTTTAGATACATCATTGGTGAGAGGTGAGCAGAGGAAAGTTAAGAGTCAGACAAGAGAATGTACTTTATGGCTAGCTCTATAGGATCACTTGGCATTGCACAAACTGCAATTGTATGAATATTTACACTGTCTGATAGAAATGAGAAGAACTGGGCAACTTTCAAAGCACGTTTTTGCATCCTGTTGGAAGGTACTTTAAATTTTAACAAAATGTACCAGTAAAGCAGAATGAAACCAGAGACAAAAATAACGCAGGTTTATTTTTACCATTGACCATTCCAGTATAAAAAAAACAAAAAACAAAACACACACACACACACACACACACACACATGAAAATGAGTCTGAGTAGAGTAACATTATTAAGTAATTTAGAAGCTGCATTAATGTAATGATGTGCACCCATCCAGAATACTGATCTTGTATCTGTTCCTCTGATACACGCAGTATATACATGCAGTCTGAACAGGCTTTTAAACTATCAATGGTCTACGGAAGTCAAATAGAGAGGCTCTAAAGGTATATATTGTGAATCTGACCTCCTGATTATGCACATAGTGTTTTGTGTATCAGGAAGAAGTTCTATATAGGGGAGCACATAACTTCACAACAATAGAATGGTTAGTAAGTTATTCACCAGCATAACACTACATGCAGTCTCATGAGCAAACGACAAGGCTTTGTTTTACTGGAGCTTCAGAGCTGAATAGATTATAACTGTGTGGGGGCCACTGTGGAGCAAATTGCACTGTGTGGGGGCCACCGTGGAGCAGATTGGACTGTGTGGGGGCCACCGTGGAGCAGATAGATACTGTGTTATATAAATAGTGAAGGGCCCCCACACAGTACAGTTTTATAGCAGACGTGATATTATTACAGGCCGTAATAACATTGCACAGTTTCTAGAAAACAGATCTGTGCAATGTAAATACTGAACATTAATTGTTCAAAATTATGCCAAATGCAGTACAAAGTTGTTTGTAATATTGAAAGCTCTGTAAAACCCCATTCATACAACTGTATTTTGCGGATCCGTAACTGTCCACAATTGCGGATCCGCACAGTATTAAGGTTAAATTGCTATGTTGGCAATTAGTAAATTAGTGAGTTTTGGGTTGCAGTTTGAGCACTCAGTCTCTAAAAGGTTCGCTATCACTGACCTAGAGGCAGGTGCGGAACACTCCAAGAGCAAAATGCTTGCTTAGCACTTGCAAGATTTTAAGGAACAAGAGTAAAAATGGTGCCCCTGTTATCATCAAGATCCCCACTTAGATATTACAAGCATAGTCTACAGATAAGCCATGAATGTCTATTGTCCAATAGCCCTCAAAGAAACATTTGAAACATTTCACATTCAGAGAATACTGTACCTTACCCCCCCCCCCCCCCTATATTCTCCCTTGCATACCCCACACTCACTCTTAGCAAAACCATAGTCCAATTGAATATGATAAAAACTATCAGATTGTTTTTCCCTATCCACCTTACTATGTATCTGTATTGTCAGACTGATATTTTTTTAGGACCTGAAGTCCCATGCACACTGGAGAATCTGGGCTAGAAAGTCAAGTCTGTATATCAACTGGATTTCCAGGCCCAAACCAAGTCAGACCGGTGCTCCTTGCTTCGTAGTTATCTATGTTGCCTAGAGTCCTTGTCTGACTACGGTTCCATTGTCCTGTACTATATAGTATAGACAAGAAGGCAGAGACTCCCAACATTATAGATCACTATAATACAAGCAGTTCTGGTCTCCTAACTAAGTTCAGGACCAGGAAACCAGCTGATGCACAGACTGCATTTTCCAGATATCCCATGTGTTTAGGCTTATAACTGTGTCAGCAAAATACGTCCTGTTTTTTCTTGTATTTTTTTTTTTTTTTTTTTATTCTAAAGGGGCAAAAGATCATTACACTGTTATAAGAGGAAGCCACTAACAATTAAAAACAGGCAAGGTAAAAACAAATAAAAAAATAAAAAAAAAAAGCATAAGATGCTGAGGAGTATCACCAAATATAAATAAAAAAGTTGCAGAAAATACATAGGACGACACCTGTACAAAAGGTTCTTAAAAATGATGCACTCTGCACTTAAAAAGTTTAACAGACAGGCTTCAAGGATCACTGCCACGCCTTTAACAATTATGTTTCATGTAGTGCAAGTTCCGAGCATAGCATTCTGCTGGCACAGTGACCCGCGGTCATGAAGATCTTAAATAAACTTGGTGCTTTGAAAAAAACAGAACAAAAAGAAAGACTTCCAAAGCTCAAAGCAGACAGTAGGATGTGAACAAGGAAGGGATTTTAGAACTAACACACTGATTTGGCTTCTAACATGGGAATCTTACATCTATGTGACCAGTCAAGTTTTCAAAAAGATTTCACTAAGTACATGGAGAAGTAAGACACTGTCAACAAATACTCACACTGTGTGAACTTTCTTGTAAAATACAAAGACACAAGCGCCTACTTAACACAAACGTTTCCTAATAAAACTTATTTCTTGTGCATTCAGTTTTACACTATAATCACTACAAATTATGTATATAAGCAAAGAGCTGCTCTAGCATAAATAAACTAGCAAATCTCCACATGCACAAGTCAAATGTTGGCAGCGACTAGTCTTATACATCATCGCTGCAGCAATGTAAACATGCTTAGACCAAGCAGCTCTCAGCATTGAATTTAAGGAGATGGATGTTGTAGCTCACACCTACCCACTTGCTGAGAGATCAAAGCACATAACAATAATCAGATAATAACAGTCACTGTGAGCTCCTCCAGCATCTGGCTGTGAGAACAGGCTGCTGGCCAGCTACTGGTAGAAGGGCGGCAGACCATCCATCATGGTAGCATGTACCACTGCTACAGTGGGGAAAAAAGTATTTAGTCAGCCATCAATCGTGCAAGTTCACCCACTTACAAAGATGAGAGAGGCCTGGAATTGTCATCATAGGTAGACCTCAACTATGAGAGACAAAATGAGAAAACATATCTAGAAAATCACATTGTCTGATTTTTTAAGAATTTATTTGCAAATTATGGAGGAAAATAAGTATTTGGTCACCTAGATACAAGCAAGATTTCTGGCTCTCACAGACCTGTAACTTCTTCTTTAAGAGGCTCCTCTGTCCTCCACTCATTACCTGTAGTAATGGCTCCTGTTTGACATTGTTATCAGTATAAAAGACACCTGTCCACAACCTCAAACAGTCACACTCCAAACTCCACTATGGTGAAGACCAAAGAGCCGTGGAACGACACCAGAAACAAAATTGTAGACCTGCACCAGGCTGGGAAGACTGAATCTGCAATAGGGAAGCAGCTTGGTGTGAAGAAATCAACTGTGGGAGCAATAATTAGAAAATGGAAGACTTACAAGACCACTGATAATCTCCCTCAGTCAGGGGCTCCACGAAAGATCTCACCCCGTGGGGTCAAAATGATCACAAGAACGGTGAGCAAAAATCCCAGAACCACACGGGGAGACCTAGTGAATGACCTGCAGAAAGCTGGGACTAACGTAACAAAGGCTACCATCACTAACACAATACGCCGCCAGGGACTCAGATCCTGCAGTGCCAAATGTGTCCCCCTGCTTAAGCCAGTACAAATCCGGGCCCGTCTGAAGTTTGCTAGAGAGCATTTGGATGTTCCAGAAGAGTATTGGGAGAATGTCATATGGTCAGATGAAACCAAAGTAGAACTGTTTGGTAGAAACACAACTCGTCGTGTTTGGAGGAGAGTGAATGCTGAGTTGCATCCAAAGAACACCATACCTACTGTGAAGCATGGGGGTGGCAACATCATGCTTTGGGGCTGTTTCTCTGCAAAGGGACCAGGACGACAGATCCGCGTACATGAAAGAATGAATGGGGCCATGTATCGTGAGATTTTGAGTGCAAACCTCCTTCCATCAGCAAAGGCATTGAAGAAGAAACGTGGCTGGTTCTTTCAGCATGACAATGATCCCAAGCATTGGGATGAATTGAAGGATTCTGTTTCAGCTGGTGAAAAGGGAAACATTTATTATATTAGTTTTGGGGAATGAGGGCCATTCTGCTTCTTCTAATAAGGTAAAAAAGGGAAGAAAGAAAGATCCCAATGTCTCTACCAATGACAGAAAGGATGTGTATATATGTATATGTATATATGTGTAAATATATATATATATTTTTTTTTTTTTTTTTTTTTTTTTTTAAACAAGCTGTTACTACTATTGGGAGTATTGGGAGTTGTCCTGATGCCAGTTGTGGGAGAATAGAAGATGAAGAGACTGTACTTAAATCTATTGAAAAGAAGGGAGAGACATTCAGCTATTACTAATAAAGGGATAAACATATATACAATTACTAAATTACTAATCCTGGCTGTATGGTGGCTACTACTAATTCAAGGGAATTGAGGGCGCTTCTGCTGCCAACACCAGAAAACAGGAAGGGGGCACTACTGCTGCTACTACTAGAGGAATGATGAGCAACTACTCACAACTGCTGGTTGCAAAATATTTTGAGCCCATTTGAGAATACCCTGAACAGGTCTAACAGGGAGAAGCGATATAAAGGTTTCCTTTATTTCACTCTTCGCACATAGATTCTGCACAAGCTTTGGGGATAAAAATGTATAGTAAGTTTAGAACCAGATTGTAGGAGCTCAGCCTTCTTTTTGGTAATTGCTAAACCCTAGAACTGATTTAGGCCTCATGCACATGTCATAGGGAACAGACCAAATGTGGTGGCCAAGGCTCTTCTGATAACTATAGAGCAGGTCGTGCTCCGCGACATCGTAGAGGAACAACGGGGGAACAGAAGAGGTCTTCCAAATGCATTCAACTAAAAAATCTGAACTAACTTGGCCTACATACTCTGTCGTGTGCATGAGACCTAAAACTTATTCAAGAGTTAAAGGGGTATTCCCAAAAAACATAACCATATTTAGATTAGTAGGCAATGAAAGCTTTTTCCAAGTATAAGTACAAAACTTGCAGAGTTTTAAAGATTTTTTCTAGGCATCTTAGTGGTGAGAATCCCTTGTTTTGATCAATTGCCAAGGAACTTTCTATGGTCTGGTAATTGACAGCAACCCAACCATGATTTCCTTATTATGGACAATTATCAGGCAGGGACACTACATGCAAAAGAGGATAAACCGGCCATGTTTGACATATACCAGACCATAGAAAGCTCCTGCATTTATGATCGTATCCATTAGCAACTGCTCAAGATTAAAAAAAAAACAAAAAAACAATTGTCACCACCATAATGGCTAGAGAAAATCTATAAAACTCTGCAAAACTATTACTTATATTTGCAAACATTTTAACTTTTAAACTAAATAGACTTCAATGTGGCAGCACTGCAGTACCTAAAGCCACCGCTACAGCGGTACAGCAAGTAAGCAGCATGGCCCCTGGCATGTAAACATTACCCGGAACAATGCTGTCCTGGAGCAGGTGATCTGGAGGAGTTCCAAGGTTAACTATGGAAAGTCTCTTTTTCTTCTAAAAAGAACATTGACGATCCTTCCAAATTTGACGCTCTTTGGAGGCCTTGGGTGGCGTTTCAGGAATTGACCGAGTCCTCCTCTTTCTTCTCATGATCCGGAATTACTTTATTTTATTATTTTCTTTTCCCTTTTCTCTTCAGCGGCTACTGGTCGTTCTACCCTTCCCCCTCCTTATCTTCCTCACGTGTCTTCCCGATTGTTTGTTCCAGTTGTGTGTTTCCCTGGTCTGTTTTGTCCGTCCTTCGGTTCTATGCAGATGTTGTTCGTATGATCTCATATACCTGGGGTCTTCGCCCCATTGTTAGTATATTGTGTTTCAAAACAGCGGGCACGGTTCCCCCCTAGCCTTTAGTATTAGAGCAAGGCCTGCGCACCTTAGCGCCTTTGTTGGTTTATATTGCCTTTTGGTTTCTTTTTTTCTTCCCCTACCTCTTATTTTGTATTGCATTGAAAATTCCTTAATAAACATTGATTAAACATAAAAAGAACATTGAAGCATGGCTTAAGTTTGCATCTGTAGAACAATATCTTCTTGATAGAGGGTTCCAAAGTGTAGTGCACAGCGCCACGTTTGGTAAAAAACACACAGTTTATCAGCACAAACACATCATACCATCTGTCAAGCACATTGACTTTAAAATTAGGCCAGGGGAGGTGAAATATATTACAAAAAAACAAAAAAAACACACACTCACCTGTCTGTACTTGATCAGCAGCCTAAGGGACCTGGGACATCACAGCCGGTGAGGACTTCCGTCGAAACAAAACCTCAGAGCATCAGGAGCGAACCGCACTGGGAGAGACACCAGAGCACCGCAGACAGGCGAGTATGGTTTTTTGTTTGTTTGCTTTGTTATTTAAAATAAATAAATAAATAAACAAATAAATAAATAAATAAATGATCCTGGACAACCTCTTTTAAATAAATAAAAGTGTCCACATATCTCACTAAACTGAAGCAAAGAAGAATGGGCCAAAACCCCTCCAGAACAATGTGAGGGTCTAATAAACTCATACAGAAAACCATTGTTTCAGTTATTGCTGCTAAAGGTGGTTCTACAAGTTATCGATGCATGCGGTGTGCTTAGTTATTTACACACAGCTTTTCCATTTTGGCTTCTCTTAGTTAATTAAATAATGAAAAGTGGAATCTGTTGTGTGTTGTTCATCTAAAGTTGTATTTAGGTAATATTAATCCCTTCTAAGGACCAGATATTTTATTATGTCATAGAAATCATGGGGAGGTGTTCTCATGACTTTGTATATATCTACCAAAACACATACATGCAAGTGAATTCTTTAATGTCTGTACACACTGCCATTATTATAAATTGTGGCACTTGCAGAAATCTATTGCAAAGACCAGGTTTAATTTTTCCTTACAAAGAATGAAATTTTAATCTAGACCTTTCTTGGCATTTGGCTGTAGGGACAGGATATAAAGTACCAGAGTGTTTCTTGCATTAAACCCCTACTGTCTCTATCACATCAATTAGCTAAAAGCAAGTTACAAATTGTGTTTAGCCACTTAGAATGTCAGACACTAGCAGGCAGCTGCCAGGTCTACTCAGATGTCCTGCAGTGTCTTCGGTCCCACAAACTAAAACAGACGGCACACTATTAATATTTAGGGCTTGAGGAAAAGGTCTCTGGCTATCCATTAGGGAAGAAAGTTTGTGTCAGTTGTAAAACATTAACCTTTTAGCGGTTAGATAAGTCGCAGAATGGCAAATAATTGTACATTGCACTGGGAGTCCCTGATGTATGTGAAAATGACAGTCATTAGACAATTCAACAAAACAGGTAAAAGAAAAAACATAACCAAGACTAAGGGTCAAATGTCCATATCACAGGAGACAACAAGCTGCTAAACTTCTGTCAAATGATGGGCAGAATAAAGAGGAAAGCTACCTTCATTAATAAGAGAGTCTTCCTTGTACCTGTCGATTTCCCTGGCAGGTCTGTTTTTGGTGAATGATTTTATTCCGTATAAAATAAAAAAATTTGAGCATCTTTGTTTTTAGCACCGCACTGTGCTGTTCCTTTGTAATATATAATACAACAAATATGGGTTACCAGATAGGGGTGTGTTCCCATACATCCTGACACTGTCCTATTAGTGCAGAGACACCTCTCTTTAACAAGGCGGATAGCAAGGCCCACATGCGCTAGAATTGGGGAATACATATATTTATTAAAATAGTCAACAACAACCACCTACAAATACCTTGAAATAAGTGCACCAAAAGCACTTACATTTATATTAAGTGGTATATAGTGCACATTGCATCTTTTACTTACATTTTTATAATACATTGGTGATTAATTTGCATCATCCACTGTTAATTAATATCATATTTTATGTTTATATTTATATATGTATGAATTGGTTCACTATTTTTGTATATTTATTTATTACAATATTATATAATATTAGTTTTTGATACATATTCCCACAGGACATTCTATTATTAATTATTTAGTACGTATATGTAGCTATTTTTAGTGTCTGTATTTATCCAGCATCCATGTTGTCTTCCATAGTACGTGTTTCCCCGTAGATGAGGTAGAATATATTTTATATTCTCTATGTGTTTTTTTGCTGTTTTGTTCCTTATTCATTGAGATTTTTATTTTTATTACTTTTTCAATAAAGTATTTTATCATTATTGCATTTACTAAAACAGACATGCCAAGAGATGTGGCAGATCCCCTTTAACCATTTAAGGACTGGGACAATTTCCCAGGTTCAGGATTGGACATATTTTCAGGTTTATTTGTACATACAGTTTTGAGGTTCTCTCATTTTGTGTTTTTCAAATAATTGTGTGTCTTTGTTTGGTGACACACAGAGCTATTACTTCCATGCTATTTTTATAAGTTAAATAGATATAGATCTATATATATATATATATATATATATATATATATACACACATATATATATATATACACACACACACACACACACACATATATATATACATATATATATATATATATATATATATATACACACACACACACACATATATATACACACATACACACACACTATATATATATATATATATATATATATATATATATATATATATATCTCCAGGAAAATGTAAACAAAAAGCAGCGGAAATGTGTCTGGGGTTTTTTTTTTCCATGTTACGTGTTTTTTTTTTTTTTTTTTTTTTTTTTTAAATCACAAAAGTGCTACAGGAAGAATGCAGCCTCATACAGTTTAGTGTAAAGCTGACCCCTCTAGGACCCAGCAGCTCTTACAGCTCTTACAGGGCACCTGCTGGAGCACGTGACTGCAAGTTCAGAGGTGAGCTGCATCATGGTGGCTCCCATATTGCAGCTCATTGAGTTTTTGATCCGGATTTGACTTCATCCGGAGAATGATGTCCAAAAGTCCTCGATTCTTCCATGCTGAGTTGCATGAACCACCAGTACTCCATTCACTTCTATGGGGCTTCCAGAGATTGCTTTCCCAGATGCTCAATAGAAGTAATTGAAGCATCAGTTGTTCTAGTGCACTGGAGATTCATTCACATGAAGGAAGGAGACAAACTTAAAGGGGTTGTCCAGGCAAAAATGGCCAACCCGTTTAACGTTTAAATCAGGTGGGGTCAGAGAAAAAAAAAAAAAAAAAAAAACCCCGTCCCCGATGCTCCGGTGTCCTCCCGCGCGTCTCGGTTCTTATGTTCCAGAAGCTTCTCCCAGGTCTCTTCCGGAGTTCCGCTGAGGCCAATCAGCGGCCTGCAATGTCACTACCTGTGACATCACGGGTCCACTTCCTGAGGCCTGCTGAGGCTGCTGATTGTCTTCAGCGGAACCCCAAAAGAGACCCAGGAGCAGGAGCAGAAGAACCAGGACGCCCAGGAGGACACAGAAGCATCGGGGATAGGCGAGAATGCATTTTTTTGAATTTTTTTTCACTGTTCCCAGCTGATTTAAATGTTAAAAGGGTTGTCCATTTTTGCCTGCAGAACCCAGTTAAGGGCACATGTTCTTCTGACCATTGTGGAGTCCCAGTGTCTAGACTCCCAGTGATCGGACATTTATCCTCTATCCTATAGATAGTGGATAAAAGAGTCTGTAAGGCCCAGCAAACCCTAAAATTAAGGAGTCAGCAATGATTCATCCTTGAGATACAGAAGGACAAGTTCAGTACAGTGTGCAGTTTTGACAACTATTGCTACCAATCTACGCGAAAGGTGGGTGTCTGGCACAGTGTATCCCCACCAAACAGCTAAAATCAGCAGCCATGGATTAGGTTATCAGTATCTCAATCCCAGACAAACACTTTAACATGTCATGCTTCTGGGCCATTTGAATTCTTTTAAGATTTCAGAAAACCCCTTTACAAACTAAGTAGAATTTCACTTGGGAATCAATGGGTGCTTTCGGGAAACATTTACTACGTGACCCAACAAGAGGACATTTTTCTTTGCACACCTTTTCTTACCTGAGAACAGCCTATTTTCAGATGTGCAAGAATGAAATAAATTTCCTGAGAGGAGAGAGAAAATTTAGCAATAAAATATGCATAATGATATAAATCACAGCCAAACCTTACATTCTCCAAGTCATAAATATGTGACCACTACCCTTATGACAAGGAATGTTCAGCACTTTTTCTCAACAGAAAAGCTTGTCAGTATAGCTCAAAGTATAAAATAAAAATGGGGATTTATGGGGGGGGGGGGGTTATAAACTGCATGATAATATAAAACATAACTTAGCAATCACTAAATTGTCCTCAGTATTGGATATATCTTAATTGGGTTTCCCCTCCCTATATCCTTATTATATTATATTAAAACTTTTTCTGAATTTTAGAAATGTTTTCTTTAACCATCTTGATGGCAATCTTTTGTATTCATTGGTTGCCAATGGACACAACCATGAAAGCAGCTAGACTCCGTCTCCCTTATAAATGGCTGACAACCATGGCCAGTCAGAGGCAGTAAAAATTTTCTAATTCATTAAAAAGCTAGGGATTGAATTCCTAAGGGTGGCTTCACACTACCATAGCTTGTCTACGGACACTATCATAACAGACATTAAAGGACACTAACTGATTTTAATGTCCTGCAACCCGGATTTTTGTGTCTGCGAAAAATAACGGACATGTGACTAATATGTTGTAAACTGACACTAACAGTCACTAACGGACAACAGATAAAATCCCATTGAAATCAATGGGATTTTAAACGGATTTGTGACGGTTCTGCTAGTGTCCATTTTTTAAAATTTTATAACGGACACTAGCAGTGGACACTACTGACTGTCACCAACTGTAGCGTGAACGACCCCTTAGAAAGCAAAATACGCAATAAACTATGCATTAATTATACAATATTAATAAATGTATAATAAAAATAAAAATAATAATTTTATTTTGAAGCTGAACTTTTTTCTGACAGCCCTGGATGGAACCTTGTGCTTCTGGTGCTGGGGGCAGCCCAGAAAAGCGAATTTATACACTGTCTGATCTATCCAGAGTGTCAAATATGGCCTGGGGACTAGAAAACCCCCTTAATCACCTGTTAATCTGTTCTGCCTTCGATCCAATCTTAGTCTTTCCTGGCTGAGACAAAAAAACAGTGTTTCCGCTACCCTTAGGTGGTCGAGATCTATGGAATAACGCAAATGCGTAAATAGCAGTTACAAAAACAGCATAGCACAGCAAGCTATTCCGTTTCCATATCTATTGATCTACGGAATAAGTGTAGCTCGCTGTACTATGCTGTTCTTGTAACTATTTACTTCCATAGTGGTTACAGAACAGTCGTCTTCGGCTGTGTCTGAAAAGTCACAGCTGGATGGTCATGACATTGAGCCCCATATTCCCATAACTGGCTTATATGGGAAAAACCCTTTAATAATTTTCTATTAGCAATATGATGTATTTCAAGCTCTAAAGTCACAACTATTTTCTACACATTCATGTTCTATTCTGGCAATAGGACAGGTATTTATTTTTAATTTACTGCATGCAAATTTAAGTTGTCAAACAAAGCCTGGTGGCCATTAAAATGATTAATAATGTTTTTGCTGCCCTTGACATGAAATGGTTTAAGAAATGCCAATTTACTCAAGTAAACTTAATGAATACTGATTGCCTTGTGGTTGAAGGAGAACTACCCTCATACAAATTAACAAAGCAATAACAGCAGTTAGGACACAGTATATTTGCTTCAAACATAAAGCTGAAATCACAAATATAGCTTTTGGAGGATTTTTCCAGATCTATATAGATAAGTAAAAGAGTATGTTTATACACAGAAGATTTGCTGCAGAAATTGAGGGAAACCCATGGCCATGAGTTTTTGCAGACAAAACTCACTGGGGGCTAATTTGGCATAAAATAAAAGAAGAGATACTCACCGACCCCCGGTCCTCGATTCAGGGCGTGTGTCCACTGTTCACTGGAGAGAACAGACTGCCCAGACTGGACGTACAGGGCTCAGGTGACCACTGCGGCCAATTACTAGGCTCATCAATCACATGACTAGTTTTGTCACTGATGTTATGTCACTGGTATCCAACATGTGACAACTGAGGCCAGTGACTGACTGCAGGGGTCACCTAAGCTTCTGCAGTTCCGGCCAAAGCAGTCATTGTACTGGTGGGAATGAAGGACATGCTTCCTTAACAGAGGACTGTATCACGTGAGTGTAAGTTTTGTTTTGTTGGTTTTAAGCCACCCCAAGCTGCCAATGATTTTTGCATTAAAGGTAGGTCATCAATATTAGATCTCTAATGGTTCGATAGACAAAACCCTAGCAGATACGCTGTTAAAGAACAGTGTTGCTCCCAGCAAAGTTTATGCTCACTCACCATGCTACCTGTAACAGTAGGTTTTGGTACTACAGCGCTGCCCCATCAACTTCAGTACTTTCAACCACTGCTACAAATCACAGATCTAATACTGATGACCTATCCTAAGGATAGGCCATCAGAATTAGAATGTGGACAACTCCTTTAAATAGTGATGGAAAATAATTAGCTTTACTCAGATCTGTGGTCGATCCCGGTGCAAAGTGAAAAGAGCTGAAGTTAAAATAGTTATTTCATAAAAACTATATTTTCCCTTCCTATTTCTTTACCAATTTACGCTAGGTTCACACTAACTTATTTTTTGTCCTTATAGGGAACTTGCATAAGCAATAAAATAATTATCTTCAATTACATCTTCAATATAACGCAATACTTCTGTATTGCACTACAGTGGTGCCTCAAGTTACAATGGATGTAGGATAAAATATTTTTGGGACCAAAGTCAGCATACAATGTTTGGCCGGAGGTTCCAACTAAGCATGATTATTTCACTGGTAAACCCCTGTAATTTTAAAGTGCATGTACTAATGCCATATAGCCATATACAACTCTTTAGAATCTGCAAATCAGTTGCAGCAACTAATGGGTTAACAATTGTAACCAGTACTATCAATCAATCATGGCTGTTATAGGCAGATATCGGTTGTACAATACAGACAGCACTCATGCAATATGGTGCAGGCTTAGGTCCTAAGTCTGCACTATGTTCACCTTGCGCCTATCCATCCTATATTTACATTATTTGATTGGATTAGATTGATAAATCTCAATACCCAGAAACCTGGCAATCGCTAGAGAATGGAATATGAGTGTCAAGTCTGATTTTCACAGTCACACTTTAGAGACACTAAAAGATTATACTATATCTATCTATGCCCTAAAAGTGCATCACCTAAGTGAAGTCAGGAGAGGATGAAGGAGCATGACACTTTTAGTCCTTTCAGTCTACCGACTGGTGAGACACACAGCACTAAAACCAACACCTCTGGACAGGGCAAAGCAGAAGGCTCCCGCTGGAGATGGTTGTCTTACAAACTATCACAAAACTGTGAAGAGAAGGAAGAGGAATGAGGAGGGAGGAAGGACACATCTGCCCTCCTGAATCAAAAAGATAGGATTTCTTTATAGAAGTTCCAGTTTTAATTACAATGAGAAAAAAAAGGAAGAAAGGAGAAGAGGAGAAGGGAGTAGGTGCTATGTATTGCAAAGTTTAGGATTTTGGTAATACCTCTTAACCTGCTTTCTAGGTTTCTTTTGCCAGGACAGAATTAGTGGCCTAGCATATATACCTGTTAAAGAAACACCATTTTTTATTATGTTGCAAAAGAAATAGACATTGGTGAGAGATGACAATTCTAAGAACATAGCCAGCTCAGAAAATTTATGTGCCACACCACACATTTCGTGACATTTGCAGCAATCATTCACACAGAATAATCATTAAACTACTGGATGTTGGTTATGTTCACAAGCTACTGTCATGAAAACAAGAAAGGAAAAATTGAGTGGATAGCTTAAAAATAAATAAAAAAAAACAAACATAATATACAAGAGTTAAACCAGCAAGCATTAAAAAGTGCTAAGATTCTGCTAGTTAGTTGGATATATCCATGTCCTCAAGGGTTAAGACCCAAATAATGGACACAATGTATTCAGTGATATTGGAAAAGTCAAGCTTGTTTTTTTAGCTCAGCAGTTATTTCAGTATCATGAAGTGTAGCAGCATGCCTAAATATATCTTCTTTTAAATCATTGTGCTCAAGTTACAATGGTCTCCAGAGAAGCCTCACTGCTCCACACATTGGGACCAATTTGTGGCGTATATCTATGCACCTGTATACACAGAGAGCAAGTACACTCCTAATAACTTCTCTACTATAATACACTCCATCACTGAGATATAGAGGAGCAAACACAACACTTTTCCTGAAATAAACATAATTTATGTAAAAGGATTTAACATGTTTTTTTTGTTTTGTTTTTTTTTTATTATCACACAAAAAAAAAAAATCATTGGGGTCTATACAATTCTATATTAATTCCCATTAGCTATACCCATCCTCTCCCATCTATAAATATGCAGCACGTAAATACAGTGCTGGCCAAAAGTATTGGCACCCCTGCAATTCTGTCAGATAATACTCAATTTCTTACAAAAAATGATTGCAATCACAAATGCTTTGGTAATAAGATCTTCATTTATTTTGCTTGCAATGAAAAAACACAAAAGAGAATGAAAAAAAAAAAGTCAAATCATTGATCATTTTACACAAAACTCCAAAAATGGGCCGGACAAAAGTATTGGCACCCTCAGCCTAATACTTGGTAGCACAACCTTTAGACAAAATAACTGCGAACAACCGCTTCCGGTAACCATCAATGAGTTTCTTACAATGCTCTGCTGGAATTTTAGACCATTCTTCTTTGGCAAATTTCTCCAGGTCCCTGAGATTTGAAGGGTGCCTTCTCCAAACTGCCATTTTGAGATCTCTCCACAGGTGTTCTATGGGATTCAGGTCTGGACTCATTGCTGGCCACTTTAGAAGTCTCCAGTGCTTTCTCTCAAACCATTTTCTAGTGCTTTTTGAAGTGCGTTTTGGGTCATTGTCCTGCTGGAAGACCCATGACCTCTGAGGGAGACCCAGCTTTCTCACACTGGGCCCTACATTATGCTGCAAAATTTGTTGGTAGTCTTCAGACTTCATAATGCCATGCACACGGTCAAGCAGTCCAGTGCCAGAGGCAGCAAAGCAACCCCAAAACATCAGGGAACCTCCGCCATGTTTGACTGTAGGGACCGTGTTCTTTTCTTTGAAGGCCTCTTTTTTTTCCTGTAAAATCTATGTTGATGCCTTTTCCCAAAAAGCTCTACTTTTGTCTCATCTGACCAGAGAACATTTTTCCAAAAAGTTTTTGGCTTTCTCAGGTAAGTTTTGGCAAACTCCAGCCTGGCTTTTTTATGTCTCTGGGTCAGAAGTGGGGTCTTCCTGGGTATCCTACCATAGAGTCCCTTTTCATTCAGACACCGTCGGATAGTACGGGTTGACACTGTTGTACCCTCGGACTGCAGGGCAGCTAGAACTTGTTTGGATGTTAGTCGAGGTTCTTTAGCCACCATCCGCACAATCTTTCATTGAAATCTCTCGTCAATTTTTCTTTTCCGTCCACATCTAGGGAGGTTAGCCACAGTGCCATGGGCTTTAAACTTCTTGACACTGCGCACGGTAGACACAGGACCATTCAGGTCTTTGGAGATGGACTTGTAGCCTTGAGATTGCTCATGCTTCCTCACAATTTTGCTTCTCAAGTCCTCAGACAGTTCTTTGGTCTTCTTTCTTTTCTCCATGCACAATGTGGTACACACAAGGACACAGGACAGAGGTTGAGTCAACTTTAATCCATTTCAACTGGCTGCAAGTGTGATTTAGTTATTGCCACCACCTGTTATGTGCCACAGGTAAGTAACAGGTGCTGTTAATTACACAAATTAGAGAAGCATCACATGATTTTTCAAAGGGTGCCAATTCTTTTATCCACCCCCTTTTTTATGTTTGGTGTGGAATTATATCCAATTTGGCTTTTTGACAATTCTTTTTGTGGTTTTCCATTGAAGACAAATTAAATGAAGATATTATTACCAAAGCATTTGTGATTGCAATCATTTTCTGGAAGAAATTGAGTATTATCTGACAGAATTGCAGGGGTGCCAATACTTTTGGCCAGCACTGTACAAAATCTAAAAATATATGTAATAAAATCAAACATATAAAGTAAAAAGAAAAAAAAAAAAGTTTATTTTCAAGATTTTGTTAAAGTAGACATTGAGGTTGACAATACAGGCACAGGATCTGCTCAAAGAATAGCAACACGTAAGGGAATTAAAGAATAATGAATAGAACAGTGAAAACATACATTATTCTGCTTCATACCATGATATATCTGTAAAACAAAGCTCAACATATTTAGTATGCATGGAGTAAATTATTCCCAACAAAGGGCACAGAGGCCCTCAGGTAGATTTGTCACTATCAGTTTATTGGCGGTATTATTAAAAACATCCCTGCTAATTTAAATGAGGTTTTTCTTTTATATTTAACATTACCAACTATCTTATTTCTCTAGATGGTTCAGGCACCAATCTACGAATGATATGAAATTGTCTTGTTATATGCATGCTCAATACAAATCATTAACATTAAAGGCTTTTACCCACAAAAGACATTTATAGCATATCCACAGAATAAGTCTTCAATGCCTGATCGATGCGGGAGCCAGAGAGGTTATAGCTAAGAACTAGTGATGAGCGAACCTGAACCACACTGCGCTGAAGTTCAGGTTCGGCTCATCCCTAAAGCTGGTTGATTGACAGTTGAGCAGCCAATCAACCAGCTTTAAGTCCACAGATATCACAAACATGCCCAGTGTGGGCATGGCTGTGATTGGCCAGGTGGGATTTGTGACCCGTCTGTATAAGAGGCAGGGTCACAGGTCCTGTCGTCATTCCAGCTAGTTAGGCTAGGTAGGGAGAGGCAGCTGGAAATAGTGACAGTCAGGGCCTTAGCTAAATTTAATAATTGCCCTTTTCAGGACAGTGACAGTAAATTGTGTGTGTACCCATACTGTCTCGTATCGCAGAAACAATAACTGCATGTGTACCCATACTGTCTCGTAGCGCAGTAACAATAACTGCGTGTGTACCCAATACAGTCTCCTAGCGCAGTAACAATAACTGCGTGTGTACCCATACTGTCTCGTAGCGCAGTAACAATAACTGCGTGTGTACCCATACTGTCTCGTAGCGCAGTAACGATAACTGCGTGTGTACCCATACTGTCTCCTAGCGCAGTAACAATAACTGCGTGTGTACCCATACTGTCTCCTAGCGCAGTAACAATAACTGCATGTGTACCCATACTGTCTCGTAGCGCAGTAACAATAACTGCGTGTGTACCCAATACAGTCTCCTAGCGCAGTAACAATAACTGCGTGTGTACCCATACCGTCTCCTAGCGCAGTAACAATAACTGCGTGTGTACCCATACTTTCTCCTAGCGCAGTAACAATAACTGTATGTGTATCCATACTGTCTCCTAGCGCAGTAACAATAACTGCGTGTGTACCCAATACCGTCTCCTAGCGCAGTAACAATAACTGCGTGTGTACCCAATACCGTCTCCTAGCGCAGTAACAATAACTGCGTGTGTACCCATACCGTCTCCTAGCGCAGTAACAATAACTGTATGTGTATACATACCATCTCCTAGCGCAGTAACAATAACTGTGTGTGTACCCATACTGTCTCCTAGCGCAGTAACAATAACTGCGTGTGTACCCATACTGTCTCCTAGCGCAGTAACAATAACTGCGTGTGTACCCATATACCGTCTCCTAGCGCAGTAACAATAACTGCGTGTGTACCCAATACCGTCTCCTAGCGCAGTAACAATAACTGCGTGTGTACCCATACCGTCTCCTAGCGCAGTAACAATAACTGCGTGTGTACCCAATACCGTCTCCTAGTGCAGTAACAATAACTGTGTGTGTACCCATACTGTCTCCTAGCGCAGTAACAATAACTGCGTGTGTACCCAATACCGTCTCCTAGCGCAGTAACAATAACTGTGTGTGTACCCATACTGTCTCCTAGTGCAGACTTTGACTCACATGGTGGATGGGTATCTGTCGACACATCTCCTGGTACTGACAATGGGTCCACCCCGTTCAATTTCTGGGTTGGTAAATTGGACACGTGGCCAGCGCTTGCCCTCTATGCCTTGGAGGTGCTAGCCTGCCCTGCAGCAAGTGTTCTATCAGAACTTGTGTTCAGCACCACAGGGGGTGTCATTACCAACAAGAGGATACGCCTATCCACAGCCAACATGGACATACTTACGAAATGTGAAGCGGAGACTCAGTGCTAATGTCCGCGATCAGAGTCCACTCTGATCACAGGCAATACTACTTCAAAGAAGTAGAATTCATATAAAAGTGTACAAACTTATTAAAATATTTTTCCTGTATGGTGAACGTCATAGTGGGGAAAAAAAAAAAAAAAAAAAATCGAAAAGTGCCAAATTGCCGTTTTTTTCACTGTTTCGCCTCCAATTTGAATAAAAAGTGATCAAAGCAATACACATTCCCCAAAATGGTAGAACTAAAGTACACCTAGCCCCGAGCAAAAAAAAAAAAAAAAAAAAAGATGCCCTATGCATCCCCGTACAGCTGCAGGGCCACCTGTCAATGTGGCTTTTCAGCTGTTCCAAAACTACAATTCCCATATGTTATTAAATATTTTTCCACATTTTTTTGCTTCAAAATTTTTTACCCCATTTTCCTCCTTTAAAATCTAGGTGCGTCTTATAGTCCGAAAAATATGGTCATTGTGTAAGATAAATTAAAATTATTTTGAAGCCAGAGTCGGAGATGGTAACTTTTTTCTGACTCTGAATCCAAGTTCAAAACTCCACAGCAGCCCTGGAAAGAGCAGCACACCTTCTTTCTGGTATTGCAGCTCAACTCTGATGAATTGGCTTGGGTTGAGCAGCAATGCCTCAAACAAGTAAACTAGTTGGATAACAGCAAAAAGTTGGAGTGCGTTCACACTACCATTATTGGGGTTTGTTGTGGTCATCAGTGACTGTCATCCTGTGACAGATGGGAGCAACAGACATTAAATAACGGTAGTGTGAATTTCCCCTGAGAACACAGAGAAATCAGATATGAATTCAGTACTTTACGTAACTCAGGGCTGCCCCACCTTTATAAGGAGTATACCACCTTTCCCAATGATTTTTAATTACCTTACACTGATAAACATTTCACTTTTGCAGATTTTGAGAAAAACAACTTTGAAGTATTATGTTAATGAGGTTGAAGGTGCACTGGGGGCGGGCCTTCAGCTCCCTGGAGTACTAATCTAGTCACTCAGAGCCCTGAGTTGATCCTCCCACTGCTATGACATCATCCATCCTACTTGTCCAGCAACAGCAGTGCACAGGGAGCTGAAGGCCACCCCCCCAGTGTGCCAACTGCCTCACTTGCCTAAATGTAACATTTATGTGTAACACAGTGGGGACAGCTGAATATGCTTGGGGGAGGTGTTAGACTTCCTTTAAAGAGATTTATGTTTTTTGTACGTGATTTTGCCCGATTTGCTGTTAACAACTTTATAAGATACGCTTTACAATGATTACATGGTCATCGTAAACTGCAGACTGGATATATTTATCGACTTCTATGGGAGAGAGTTCATTGTGAAAGGGGGAATCCCTTCTGTGACAATAATGAGATGACTCTACGTTACAAGAAGTGGCATCCTATTATGGAAACTTCTTTAACCGGTTGACAACCACCGGCCGTAATTTACGGCCTGCGGACCTGGTCTCTGAAGTCCGGCCAATAGTAAATTTACGGCCTGCACTTCAGAGACTCTGTGACCGGGATCGGGAGCGGGTGTTAGCTGTAACTGAATTTAGTTCCGATCGGAGGTTTTAACCCCTTGGATGCTGCGGTCAAACATGACCGAGGCATCCAAGGGGTTCCGCCATGTTACCGCCACCACCGGCAACTCCCGCGGCGAGATCGGGGGTTGCCGATGTCTATTTTCTGTAGCCCAGGGTCTGGCCAGTGAACCCAGGCTACCTGAAGCCTCCACTACCTGGCTGATCCTGCCGGGATGTGAAGAAGTCAGCCGATGCGTCTACATCGGCTGACATTCTTGTATAGATTGCAATACAAGAGTACGCTCGTGTATTGCAGTCTATAATACTGAGCCAGGATCAGAGCATCGCTGGCTCTGGTGTCCTTATAGGACAAGTTAAAAATGTAAAAAAAAAAAGTTAAAAAAAAAAAATAAAGTGTGTAAAAAAAAAAAATTAATAAAGTTATAAGGCCCCAAAAAATCCCTTTTCCTATATAAAATGAATTATATAAAAAAAAAAAAAAATAAAAATAATAAAAACAACACATATTTGGCATCGCCGCGTCCGTAACAACCTGTACAATAAAGCTAAAACAATATTTAACATACATGGTGAACGTCAAAAAAAAAAAAAAACGGAAAAAAAAACGCTGGAAGTAATGATTTTTGACTATCTCGCTTACAAAAAAATACTATAAAAAGTGATCAAAAACTCATATGTACCTCAAAACAATACCAATAAAAAGCGCATGTCCTCCCGCAAAAAATAAGCCCTAAACCAAGTCTGTCAACCAAAAAATAAAAATGTTACGCCTCTCAGGAGATGGTGATGCAAAAACAATTGATTTATGTCCACAAATGGGTTTTTGTTCTGCAGAATTAGTAACGCATAAAAAAACAATATGAATGAGGTATCGCCATAATCGTACCGACCTGCAGAATAAAGGTAACATGTTACTTATGCTGCACGCCACACGGCAAAAAAAGTAAAAGGTAAAAACCAATTCCAGAATTGATATTTTTTTAATCCACCCAGAAAGAGTTAATATAATTTATTCAAATAAGCTATAGACACCCCAAAAAATGGTGTCATTAAAAAATGCATATCATACCGCAAACAATCAGCCCTCATATGGCTACATCATCCGAAAAATAAAGAATATAGCTTGTACAATGTGAAGACAAAAACCCCCAAAATCACCAAATCATTAGAACACAACTGGCTGCGGCAGGAGGGGAATGTATAAGCTGTGCGAGCGTATATTAGGGGACAAACCAGATTTAGAGCTTACAAGGAATAATAAACCAGAAGTGACCCCCAGAGTGACCCCCTCCCCCAATCATAGGAGCTACTGGGGATATAGTAGGGAATTTCATGTTCCCCATGTACTCCGCACAGCTTACCTATTCACTCTTCACCATCCGCTGTGCATTCACGTCTGGTATACTAATGCTTATTACACCCTCTGATAAATAATTTGAGGGGTGCAGTTTTCAAAATGGGGTCACTGCCTAGGAGATTCCACTTTTCTGGTACATTAGAGGCTCTGCAAACATGACATGGCATCCAGATACCAAACATCTGAATCTGCACTCCAAAAGCCACATAGCGCTCCTTCCCTTCTCTGCCCTGCTGTGTGTCCAAACTGCAGATTATACCCACATGTATGACACTGGTGTACCCGGGATAACGTACATAATGTCATATGTGAGTATAAACTGCTGTTTGGGCTCAGCCGGGCACAGAAGGGAGGGAGCGGTATTAGGTTTTTGGAGCACAGATTTAGACAGTTTTACATGTGGGCGTAAACTGCAGTTTGGGTACACAGCAGGGTGCAGATGTGAAGGAGCGCTATGTGGCTTTTGGAGCATAGATTTAGATTGTTGGATTTTGGACACCATGTCAAATTGGCAAAAACCCTAAAATTGCCCCTACAAAATGGGGTCACTTCTTGGGGAATTCCAATTTACTGGCACCTCTGCAAAAACAACATGGCGTCCAGAAAGTCTCTCTAGATCTGTACTCTAAAAGCTAAAATGCACAGTGCTCCTTCCCTTCTGAGCCCTGCTGTGTGCCCAAGCAGCAGGTTACACTCACATATATAATTTTTCCCCCCGGGATAGCCCACATAATAGTTTTAGGAGTGCATGTCTCTGATGCCACAAAGTGGGTACAACGTATTGGGCACCAAAATGGCATATTTATTTAAAATTGTCAATTTTCACTTTGTACATTAATTTTTGGGAACCATTTTTAGGCTCAAAATGATAATACCCCTTGATACATTCCTTGAGGGGTGTAGTTTCTAAAATGGTGTCACTTTTGAGGGGTTTATATTGTATTGGTACTTTAGGGGCTCTGCAAATGCGACATGGCACCTGAAAACTATTCCAGCCACATCTGCCCTCCTAAAGCCAAATAGCGCTCTTTCCATTCTGAGCCCCACTATGTACCCATACAACAGTTTACGACCACATATGGGGCATTTCTGTGTTCAGGAGAAATTGTGTAACAAACTGTGGGGTTTTTTCTTCTTTATCCCCTTGTAAAAATTAAAAATATGTCGCTAAATGGACAGTTTATTGGAAAAAAAAGTAATTTTTAATTTTTACATTCCAATGTTAATAGAATCTGTGAAACAACTGTAGGGTGAAAATGCTCACCATACCCCTTGAGAAATTCCTTGAGGGGTGTAGTTTCCAAAATGGGGTCACTTTTGAGGGGTTTCCATTGTATTGGCACTTTAGGGGCTCTGCAAATGCGACATGGCACCCGAAAACTATTCCAGCAAAATCTGCCCTCCAAAAGCTAAATAGCTCTCTTTCTATTCTGAGCCCCACCATGTACCCATACAGCAGATTACAACCACATGGGGAGTATTCCTGTATTCAGGAGAAATTGTGTAACGAACTTTGGGGTGCTTTTTCTCCTTTGTCCTCTTGTGAAAATGAAAAATTTGGAGCTAAATTGATGGTTTATTGGAAAGAAAGTAATTTTTCATTTTCATGTCCCAATGTTAATAAAATCTGTGAAACGGCTGTGGGGTCAAAATGCTCACTATACCCCTTGATATGTTCTGTGAGGGGTGTAGTTTCCAAAATGGGGTCACTTTTGGGGGTTTCCATTATATTGGTACTCTAGGGGCTCTGCAAATGGGACATGGCACCTGAAAACTATTCCAGCAAAATCTGTCCTTCAAAAGCCAAATAGCGCTCTTTCCATTCTGAGCCCTGCCTTGTACCCATACAGCAGATTACGACCACATATAGGGTATTGCCGTGTTCAGGAGCAATTGTGTAACAAACTGTGGACGGCTTTTTCTCCTTTAACCCCTTGTGAAAATGAAAACTTTGGGGATAAAGTGATGTTTTAGTAATTTTTCATTTACACATCCCAATGTTAATAAAATCTGTGAAACGGCTGTGGGGTCAAAATGCTCACTATACTCCTTAATAAATTCTGTCAGGGGTGTAGTTTCCAAAATGGGGTCACTTTTAGGGGGTTTCCATTGTTTTGGTACTCTAGGGGTTCTGCAAATGAGACATGGCACCTGAAAACTATTCCAGCAAAATCTGCTTTTCAAATGCCAAGTGTCGCTCTTTCTTTTCCGTGCACTGCCATGTGCCCAAAAATCATTTTATACCCACATGTGGGGTATTTCTGTGCTCGGGAGAAATTGCACAACAAACTGTGAGATGCATTTTCTCCTTTAACCCTTTGTGAATGTGTTAATTTTAGGGATAAATTAATGTATTATTGGATAAAAATGAAATGTCTAAATTTCACCTCCATATTGTCTTAATTCTTGTGAAATGCTTAAAGGGTTAACAAACTTCCCAAATGCTGTTTTGAATTATTTGAGGGGTGCAGTTTTGAAAATGGGGTGATTTATGGGGGTTTCTAATATATAGGCCTTTATAATCCCCTTCAGAACTGAAGTGGTCCCTAAGAAATGAGTTTGGGAAATTTTCTTGTAAATCTGGAAAATCGCTGTTACACTTGTAAACCTTCTAACATCCAAAATAAATTAAAGGATGATTAAAAGATGATGCCGATATAAAGCAGAGATATGGTAGATAATATTTATTCATGTATTTGGGTGGTATGACTACCTGTCTGAAAAGCAGAGAATTTTACATTTTGAAAATTGCTATTTTTTTCCAAATTTCCCTCAAATTTTCTAATTTTTTATAAATAAATACAAAAATATTGATCAATGTTTACCACTAACATGAAGTACAATGTGTCATGAAAAAAAAATAATCTCAAAATCACTTGTGTAAGTTATAGCATCTCAAAGGTATTGCCATATAAAGTGACACATGTCAGTTTTGAAAAATGAGGCCTGGTCCATAAGGCACTTTTAGGCCCGGTCCTTAACCGGTTAAAAAAGAAACAAAATTATAGATTGTAACATAGAAAAAATAACTGTGTCTAAATATTCTGCACATATATCACTGCTCAGTTCAGCTTTATTAATATTTTTTTACTAGTCATGAGAAATAAAAAATAATACTTTTTGTCACTTCTCTGTGTCACCTGAGAGCTTAGCTTACAGCAGAAAAAGACACTGTGGAGAGCTGTTTACCTGAAGTGCCTCACATCCAGGCAGTAAGTCAGTGGCTGTTCACTTATATGACAGGTGCAGGAAAAATAATACAGACCAGCAAAGCCAGTTCATTCAATAGGACAGCATAAAAGATTTTCTGTTGCTTTTTTTAATCATCTTTATACATGATGTGCTTTTTCACAAAAGTGTAAATATAACTTACATACCATTATAGAACATGAAGCAGGTCAAGGTGGAAAGTGAAATAGCAGTCCTTAGGCTGGGGATACAGAGGGCATGTTCACAGTGGATTTACCATACAACTTACCCGATGTGATGTACAGGAACAGAGTAAAACAAATCCTATCCACAAAACACAGAAGAAAAAAAAAAAACCTGCAGTGCAAAGTGTCTCTCTCACCTGCAGCATGCCAATTATTGCTGCGGATTCAGACGCTCAGGAATCATGGCTGAAAGCCGCAGTGAAAACCAAACAATTTTGGCTATTCTTTGCTGTAGCTGGGTCTGCTATAGGATGTCTGATATGGACATCCTGCCCCAGGTTGGACCTGTCCTTTGTGTCCCTAGCCTTAAAGTCAAGCTATCACAATAAAAAGGTCTCCATAGATAGATGTTGTTAAGTAGGACCACCTCCATGACTAGATGACCGTTTCAAGCATAGACGGAGAAGATATAAATGAGTGCATGACAAGTCACACTGAGTCTTTTCCTAGAAAATTATATATCAATGTGCTCAGAACATGCAGATTTCATTTTCATGGTGACAGGTTCCCAAGACTGCAGCCATGCCTTTTATATCTCACATTTAACTTATGTCATATACTATTACATAAAATTTCTCAAGCAAACATGAAACAATGGAAAACAAGAAATATTGTATAAAACATTTGTTTCTCCAGTGAAAGAGCCTTGTCAGATCAAACCGAAGCCGCCCACACAGAGTGAGCATGTCCTACTAGGCAACTGTGTGAATGAAATAATCTCTTCCACAGGCACTACAGCTAAAGCCTGGATTTTCTGTGCAGATGTACAGTCCAATGATGCTGAATGAGATTTTATAAAACCTCACTCAAACGGTGGTGGAAAAGCCTACATATATTTTAGGACATGTTGAAGTTTTTCAGGTCTGCCACTTGTCCTACGTATTGTAGATTTGTTGTGCAACTTTCTCAGATGCCTTTGCAGAGCGAACTGCAAAATTGGCTGAAAATGTTCAGTAAAATCTGGCACAGGCAATGACAGTTTATGTACATACCTGGCAAAGGGAGGGCTATGCCTCAAAGAACCAGTAGTTCTCATGTTCACACCGAACAGTTTACCATTCTCTCTCTACTTTGGTTTACCTTTCTTTCCTCTCATATAACAGCCCAGTATATAGATAACAGCCAACAATGCAGCCAGCCAGGAGTCAGTGATTTCTAGCACTACTACCACTTCATTCACGCATTTCTCTAAGGGTACCGTTTTTGGGGGTTTTTTTGCTTTTTTTGTTGCAAATTTTGCTGCATTTTTTGAGCCAAAGACAGGAGTGGTTTTTCAAAAGGAATGGGAAATATAGAGAAAGCATTTATACTCTTCTCTTTTGCTAAAACCACCCCTGGCTTTGGCTCAAAAAAAAAAAAAAAAAATCTGCAACAAAGACACAGCTTTTCCACAACATGTGGACCTAGCCTTATCCAGATGCGTGATATCCGTATTAATCATAGATGGCCCACAATCCTACACAATTTTGGGTTGTGTGCTTGATTGATCTATTTTTCTCACCAGTAAAAAATATATCTTTATTATTTTGCTTTTTTATTTGCAGTACTTTTTAACTTCTCTGGATCTGTGAAAAAAAATGGGTCCATGATTTTCATGGACATCCATGGTTTAAACCAAAAGAGAGCATGTCTCCAATCTTTTTCCAGGGACTGTTAATCTCTGCCAGCGCCCTTTAAAATCAATGGGTTTGTATGATGTCTGTGATTAACACAGACATCATATGTCCATATAAAATGGTTGTGAATAAGCCCTTACACAACCTGATTCTCTCTAAATCTCTAAGGGGATGGTAACCTTATGTTTTTCTATGAGAAAATAAAAGGGTTCCGCACCCGTGGAGAATCAGAGCTAGTTTACATGTCATCTTCCAGGGGCCATATCTTTGAGTGGGTGGATCAAATGATGTCTTTTAGTTAGTATTTTCTACTTGGTGACAGGTCCTCTTTAAGTGTGCTGTTATCTGATCGTCGGCCGAAATCAGCCATTCTGCCCAACAAACAACTGACGTGTATGGCCAGCTTTAGATTCCTCTTCCCGGGTTTATCTCCTCATCAAATCTACTGGAAACCCACATTATCAAATGTGACTGCCAAGTTATATTGTTGCTCTGAGTCTTGGTCTGAGCCATTTAACCTTTTCTAGTACAGTATAGCACTTCTTAACAATCACTCATATGTGTAAGACTTATCTCTATCCAAAGTGACCACCACTGCCACAGCCATGAATGATATCAGCAAATACAAAATCCATCCAACCTATTGTAAGGTTCAGAAGAAATTGAATCATGTTATTAGCAAACAGGCTGCATATAAAACATTTGTGGATGATAATATGACATCCTTAAGCGCTTTGCCTGGGGGCAGCTCCGTACATAATACTGCACAAATGAGCCGTGTGATTGATGCAAGTAATAATACAAATTAAATAAAATTGACCAAGCAGTTTTTAATTAATCTGCAGGACTTTGTGTCAATGTTGTCTGGGTCTCTAGAGATTAGGCTTTATTTCGGTATCTTTATTTCTCCTTCTTGTAGTTAAAAAGTCAATGCCCTTTTAATAATAATTGCAGAAGCTTATACAGATCCGGATTTGTTAAAAGCGTATTAATCAGCTCAAACTGTAACATTTCCCCATGGGACTTCTTTTCTTAACTTTTCTTATACTTGAAAGTAAAAAACACCTAAAATTGCTACTTTTAGCTAAATTTCACACTTGCATAGTTCTATAAAAACTGTACAGAAAATACATAAACTTAGAGGTATTTTAACTCGCTTTCACCTAAATATAAGTCTTGGCATAGTTCTTCTCCCTTAAGTTTGGCCATTGCTTTGTTAAAACTTCTATTTTTCTGTTTTCCCAAAGTGGCATTAAGAAATGGTGACCTGCAGAGGTTGTCTAGAGTCTTCCAAACTGGAAGAATAAATCTGTTTTGTTAGGAATTGGTACTTTTCTTGCCCTAAATCGGTGCACTAGCCATGTTTGTACATCGCACAGTCGAACAGTGGATGGGATTCGGCATTATAATTACTACGAATGAACATTTAGCCTGTGTTGCCTCAACTTTTTTTGTTGCAGAGTTTACTGCGTTTCTTTGAGCCAAAATCAGGAGTGGATTGATAATAAAATAGAAGTTCCTATATATTTCACAACCCTTTCGTAGTCATTCTTGGCTTTGGCGCCAAAAAAAAAAAAGGTAGGAAAATCTGCCACAAAAGAAGCTGTGTTTCCGCAACATGGGGCCTCAGCCTTAAATGGGCTGCTCACGTTAAAAATTACTTTTCCAAAACACCAAAACAAAAAGCGAAAACAGCTACATAAGCCACTTGTTTAGTACAATCCACTCTTATTTGCACCACACTCAGGCCTACAACGTGGTCGCTGATGGAGACATATGAGACTAGACCATTCTATTAGCGGACCACCACTCAATAACACCCCACATAGGGGTCTCTAAGTAAAAGAAAATACAAAATGAACATGATTTATGTTCGCACAGTAATGATTTTTAAAACAATGGAATATTTTACAGTTCCTATTCTGAAAACGTATTTTCTCAAATGTCCTTCATCTCCTCCCACTATTAGGGACAGGAAAAGCACACGTGTTTTTTCCTGTCCCTAATAGTGGGCAGACAAGAGGTTTGGAGCATACTTACCCTGCAGAGTGGAGTCCAGTGCGGCTGTCCCTGCAGGTCTACGCTGTCTCTCTGTGGAGTTTCGGTGGGTCCATCTCCTCCTGCACCATCCTGGGACAGTGGAGACGTGTAATGCGGACCTCGGTCCCTCCTCGGAGGCTCCCTTAGCCTGAAGAGTCCCCTGCCTGTTCTCAAAGCCGGAATTCCATGCTGGGATACATGCCGGTGTCGCTTCTGGTAGTGGTGACGTCACTTCCGGTTTTAAAAAAAAAGGCGCTAAAGGAGGGAAATTTGAAAAGTGCAGGTGCAGGTGGACCAGAAGCATTCCTAGTCGTGGAGTGGAGTACGCAAGTTGTCGGTGGCTGGTTTAAAAAGCCTCCCAGACCAAGAGACTTTCTCCTCAAGGTAGGACCATCAGTGTGCGTTTGTTATAATGCCTGGAGATGAGTCCTCTAGATTACTGTATGAGCCTGGTGTACCCCCCAGCCCCAGTGAGTAATCTAGTAATGGGATGTTACATGGTATGATTATGGGAATTCTCATGTCCCTTTATTGTCACGTATTTATTTAGGGAAAAGAAGCTAAAGATGTGTCTTCTAAATCTAAGAAAGTGGCTGTATTTAAAAAATGTGCCATCTGTGAGAAAAAGCTTTCTTCCACGTCCAAAAAATCTCTATGTTAGTCTTGCACTGAAAAGATAATTAAAGTGGAACAGCCGTCTTTAATGGAGGAAATTAAAGGGATGGTTCGGCATGAGATCCAGCCCTCCCTAGCTTCTTTTTCCCATGCCTTTTCCTCTGCTCAGCCACAACCTGCGGCCAAAAAGAGGAAATTAATTACTGATCCAGATTCAGATAATAGTGACGTTTACGTCCCATCTGTGTCCGAAGATTTCCTGGAGGAAGGGGAATTACCTGGGCCTTCAGATATTGAGGATAGAAGATATTACTTCTCATCTGCATTTACCCAGGAGCTTCTTTCTGCCGTTAGAAGCACCATGAATATAGAGGATGTTCAGGAGAAGTAAACTATTCAGGATGAAATGTATGCAGGGCTTAGGCCAAAGAAAAAAATTAGTTTTTTCCCATTCATGAGAATTTAGAGTGTCTAATTCAGGATGAATAGCTACATCCGGAGAAAAGGCTGTTTTTGTCTTAAGAAATTAAGGACATATTTCCTTTTGATGAATCTAAAATCAAAGGTTGGGCGGAAGTGCCAAAAATTGATATACAGGTGGCTAAAGTGGGGAAAAAGACGACGCTTCCTTTTGAAGACTCGTCGCAGCTTTAAGACCCACTAGATTGGAAAGCTGACAATCTCCTTAAGAAATCCTGGGAGTGCTCTTCAGCCCTGTTACAAGTTAATATTGGGTCAACTTGTGTGGCAAGGTCTATGTATAGATGGTTAGACCAACTTGAGATCCATCTTAGAGAAGGCACCTCAAGGGAAGATATCTTATCCTCCATTCCGCTGCTACAGAAGGCCACTGGCTTTCTTGCAGATGCTTCAGCAGAGTCAGTAAGGATTGCCTCCAGATCTGGGGTCCTCTGTAATACAACTTGCCTAGCATTAGGGCTGAAAATGCAGGCCGGTGACCCAATATCTAAACAGAAGCTGTGTGCTATTCCTTTCTAGGGAGAGTATGTCTTTGGTCCGGAATTAGATATGTTGCCCGAAAAGGCAACGGATAAAAAGAAGTTGCTTCCAGAGCCAAAACCTTCCAAAAGAAAACGACCATTTCGTCCCTTTCAAGGATACAATTCTGAATATAAATCCAAAAGGTAAAACAGGAAGATGGAGTTACCCTAAGGGAGTCAGGGGGGAAAATATCTTCTTTAACCCCAATAAGCAATCCCGAGACAAACAATGACGCCAGGAGGATAGGGGGCAGGTTGTCCAGGTATGCCGTACCCTGGAAGGAAATATCAGCCAACCTGTACATCCTAAATTCTATAGCAATCGGCTTCAAAATAGAATTTTCAACCTATCCCCCCAAAGAGAGTAGTGTTTACATCCATACCATCTCCTACACTTCATGTGGCTTTGATGGAAGGTGTCCAGAAACTTGTGGCCATGGAAGTAATTTATCCTGTTCCCCCCCCTTTAGAGAGAGGGGAAGGTCATTATTCCCGCTTGTTTATGGTAAAAAAAAAACACCACAAGTGGGGCGTATAGAATAATAATAATAATAATAATAATAATTCCTTTCCTGGTGTGGCAGTAGTGTTCCTGATAGCAACCATCCGAATATATTAATCTTAGATTTCTTGCAAGCAGGTCTGGATAAGGGTCCAAAACCTAGTACTTGGAAGGTACAAGTGTCAGCACTTAGCAGTTATTTTGATTCTGACTTAGCTAACCATCGCTGGGTTAAAAGATTTTTCACTGGGGCCTGCAGGCTTCTCCCAGGAAGAAAGGTTTTACTTCCACAGTGGGATCTCAACATAGTCCTTAAGGGCCTAACGCTGCATCCCTTTGAGCCAATTGCTGACACTAATATAAAAGAACTGTCCTGGAAAGCGGCTTTTCTGGTTGCCATAACATCTGCCAGAAGAGTTAATGAAATTCAGGCTCTCTCTATCAGAGAACATTTCCTTAAAATTTTAGAGGACAGAATAGTTTTTCGGCCTGACCCTACTTTTTTTCAAAAAGTGGTTTCCAATTTTCATATGTCTCAGGAGATCATTCTTCCTTCCTTTTGTCAACATCCATCTATTAGGAGGGAAGAATCGTTTCATAGGCTAGATGCCCGTAGAACTATCCTTTCCTATCTGAAAGCCTCCTCAGACTGGAGAAAGAATGAGAATCTTTATTCAGTTTTGTGGCCCTAACAAGGGGAAGAAATTGTCAAGGAAATCCCTTGCTAGTTGGATTAAAAAATGCAATTTGTAAGGCCTATTTGTGTCAGGGTTTATCTCCCCCAAAACACCATAAAGCTCATTCTACCAGAGTCATGTCCGTTTCTTGGGTTGAAAGGGCGGATGCCTCCTTAGACCAGATCTGTAGAGCCACTACTTGGTCCAATCTATAATGTTTGGTAAATGTATGGACCGTTCTCGCACGTCGGACCTCTCCTTTGGAAGGAAGGTCCTGCAGGCGATAGTCCCCCCCTCAGAGTAGTTGTCTGGCATTCCTCCTGTGGCACGGTCATGGAGGACATTTGAGAAAATAGAATTAGTACTTACCGGTAATTCGGTTTCTGGTAAGCCCTCCATGACAGCACCCTGATTTCCCTCCCTTGATCTAGACTATATTTGGTTTAGGGTATACTAATAGTGGTCATCTGGAATACACTGAAGAGGTAGGAAGGGGAGGGGCTATTTAACCTCTTGTGTGCTTTTCCTGTCCCTAATAGAGGGAGGATATACCACCTCCTGTGGTGCTGTCATGGAGGGCTTACCAGAAACAGAGTTACTGGTAAGTACTAATTCTATTTTCTCTAGTTATATTTGTTACTAGAATATCAAAACAAGTTAAAGGGGTTTTCCCCATCTCCCTCTATCACCTGCTGTCTCTTTTTCTCACTTCCAGTATTCTTCAGTAAGCGGTGGGTGGGCTTTGACCATTTGACGGATAGGACACTATGAAATACCCTCAGTAGATGAAGACATTGCCTTTACCATGAGAGATTATTTATTATCATTACTAGAAATTTAACATAAATGCAGATCAAATAATATGCACAGTAAATGTATATTACATTACACAGGGTTGGAGAGAAAAACTTACAGGCTGCAGGGAAGAACAGACTCAGGGTTATCTTTGTGTTCACACAGAGAGTTAACAGACACCCTTGGAGCCTTTATCAGCAAACTGCAATTAGCTGAACTGATTACCCTGACTGCAGAGATGTACATAACAGCAAGGGAATTCAGCCCCCCTTCTCCTCAGAGAACAGTGACTCACCCCTCTGACCTGTTATCACAGGACAGGACCGGCACCAAGGAAACGATGTGTAAACAATGGAAGTAATAATTTCACATAAATAATTAGGTAAAACTCAGTATAGATAGGATCCTTGAGATTGGAATACCTCTTTAAAGTCATCTTCCATATGGTTATTCATATGAATATTTAACCTGATGGCCACACCTGTAACAATATGACACCATGTGTATGTGTGGTAGGAAATCGGAGTACCCAGAGGAAACCCACAAAAACACGGGGAGAACATAAAAACTTCATGCAGATATTGCCCTTTGTGAGATTTGATCCCAGTCCACAGCGCTGCAAGGCAACAGTGCTAACCAGTGAGCCACCTTGTGTGTGAAAATATATACAGGTGCATCTCAACAGATTAGAATATCTTTCAAAGTTTATTTATTTCAGTAATTAAATTAAAAAAGTGACGACCTATATTTTCTAGATTCTTTACACACAGAGTGTTTTATTTCAAGTGTTTTATTTTTGTAAATCTTGATTATGGATTACAGGTAATGAAAACCCAAATCTAAGAAAATTAGAATATTGTGAAAAAGTTCAATATTGTAAATTCAGTGTGTCACCTGCCAAGGTTTCCTAAGCCTTTAAATGGTCCCTCAGTCTGGTTCAGTAGGACACACAATCATGGAAGGCTGCTGATTATGAATTGTATTACTGAAATGAATGAACGTTTTAAAAATATTCAAATTTTCTGTGGATGCTGAAAAGGCGTTCGACCGTGTACACTGGGGCTTTCTACGGGCCACACTCCAACAAATTGGGGTTGGCCCAGGGTACTTGGGCAAAGTGCTTTCTCTTTATGGCGACGCGTCGGCACGGGTACGGGTCAATGGGCTCCTCTCCAACTCTTTCCCGGTCCAGAATGGCACATGACAGGGCTGCCCATTGTCTCCTCTTTTATACGCCCTGCTCATGGAACACCTAGCGACGGCCATACGGAACTGTCCTGGTATCCATGGCCTTCAGCTGGGTAACCGTCAGGTCAAAGCGGCCCTATACGCCGACGACCTCCTCCTGTATGTCTCTCAGCCTCGTATCTCTTTCCCGTCTATCTTACGCGAATTTTGTCGCTTTGGCAACTTCAGTGACTTCAAAGTGAACCTCTCTAAGAGCGAGGCCCTCAATATCACCTTGCCTTCAGCAGAGGCAGCCTGCCTTGCGAATGACTTCCCCTTTAAATGGCATCCTACCTCCATCAAATACCTCGGGATTCATATCCCCTCGGACCCCTCCCTTCTCTACCGCCTTAATTACCTCCAGATCCTTGAATCACTCCAGATGGATCTACGGAAATATAACTCGCTCATGCTCTCCTGGTTTGGTCGCATTAATGTGCTGAAAATGGATGTTATGCCCCGATTACTATATGTGTTCCAAGCTATACCCATTCCCGTTCCGCGCCCCTTTTTTGCCCGCGTTCAGACCTTGTTTGGGAGGTTCGTGTGGGGAGCGGCGCGGAGTAGGCTATGTTTTCGGACGCTGACGCGCCGTAAGTGTCGCGGAGGCGCGGGCCTGCCAGACCCCAGGCTATACTACCGTGCGACAGTACTGTTGCGCCTCTTTGATTGGCGCTATCGTGGGGTGGACAAGCAGTGGGTCTCCATAGAGGCCGATTTACTTTCGGCTCATCTTCCCTCCCTGCCATGGATCCCGCCTCATTTTCGCCCTAGCACTACCGAACATTCTTTTCTATCCTCCCATTTCCTCAAGATTTGGGACTCTACAAGCACGGGCGGTCGCGTTGCCAGGGTCCCTGGCCCTCTCAGCCCTCTGTTCCAAAACCCCATGTTCCCCCCGGGTTGCTCGGCTCAAAGATTCCTTTGCTGGCAAGCGGGGGCCGACGTTCGCCTACATCAGGTCACAGATAGTTCTTCTCTTCCCTCTCTGTCACAGCTACAAGCCTCCCACCCCAACTTTCAATTGTCTTGGTTGGAATATGGCCAGCTTTCGGCCTTCTTGCGTAAATTTTCCCTGCTCTCCATGCTCTCATCTCCTTTAACCGACCTGGAGTCTGCCCTCTCACATACTGACACCACCCCACGTGCCCTCTCTCTTCTCTATGGCATCCTTCTCCAGGACTCCATGCCTGGGCTCCCCTCTTATACTGGCCCCTGGGAGTCTGACCTTGGTAATAGCCTCTCCATTGCCGACTGGGATAAGTCCTTCTTGTATACGCATAAACTCCCGATGCCCTGCGGTCCGCAGGAAAAGAACTACAAAATTCTGACCCGCTGGTACCGCTGCCCTGACCTTCTGCATAGGATCTACCCAGTTGTCTCGGACCGGTGTTGGTGTTGTGGCTCCGAAAGAGGCACTCTGTATCATATCTGGTGGGATTGTGCCATCATCAGGCCTTTCTGGGAGGCAGTCTTCACGCTATATGCAAAAGTGAGCGGCAGAGCTGTTACGCGCTCACCCCATCTTGCTCTCCTTTCCGTTATACCGGGAAGTGTTTCCGCTGTTAAGGGGGACCTCCTGCGACATTTCCTCACCGCCGCCAGAACAGTCATTCCCAGGCACTGGCGCAGCACGGCCGTGCCCACCCTTGTCGAGCTGATTCAGGAGCTTCTCCTTATTAGGAGAATGGGGGCCCTGGTGACTGAGGACTCACCTCACTTCTCTAAATTTGAGTCTCTCTAGCGACCGTGGGTGAGGTTTCAGGACTCTCCGGAGTTTTCTTCTCTCTTTGTCTGACTGGGACACTGTTCCCCTGTTGGTACGGTGTCTGGATGCTTTTTATTGCCAACTTTCTCTTTCCCTCCCCATCTCCCCTTGTGTGTCCCTTCCCGTTCGTCTATGTCTGTGTCTTAGTTGGTCTTCAAGTATCCGTGTACCCCTTGTGACCCTCCCCCCTTCATGTTTGTCTTTCATACTGATAGGTGGATGGCATCGTGGTGGCTTTTTACAGTTTGCAATTGTTTACCTGGCTACCACTTTCCTAATAATACAGTTTTTATGTAGTTTTAGTACACCACCCACCGCTGATTTTCTAGTTGTGGGCCTTAACAGCCCTTTATTTTAACTTACGTTGGTGTCTCATCTACGCTTTGGGCGGCTCATGTGGCCCCCTATGTTTTATTTGATGTTTTTGTCTTAGCATTGTTCCCTCCCTTTCTTTTTTTTCTGTTCCCTAATTTAAAAACCTTAATAAACTCGATTAAACATAAAAATATTCTAATTTATTGAGCTGCACCTGTATATGTGTGTGTGTGCGTATGTATACACACACACACGCGCATGTGCACGCTCGCACAGGTCTTAACTCCTGACTTCACAAACAACATACAAATGGAATCTCCCCAATCACTACACAATTTCTATACAAGCAGGTTAAGGCTTTCAGGTTTACAGTTCAAGATCTACACGTCGACAGGTTACTAAGACTTGCCTGATGCACATCATGATATGATCCATTACCATACAAAAGACCCTTTCCAAATGAAAACTATCAGGAAGTAATTTGCCTTCAAAGATCCTTAATCTTCGGCTAAGAAAAATGAAAAAGTATGGGCTAAGAATTTCTATCCAAGATAAAAAGTTATAAATTCAATAAAGCTTCAAGAACATGGGATAACTTATATCCAATATAAAAACCAGTGTAGAATTTTAATAGCTACAAAAATAATTCAAATATTTTCTTATAAAAAGGTAAAAAATATATAATATGGAAAAGAAGGACATAGTTTAAAAAACAAAACAAAAAAAAAAAACAGTTTTTAAACTGCTTAAGGACCACCCTCTGGTACCTGAAGGTTTTTTTTTTTTTTTAATGGCCTATCCTATCAGTGAGGGGACTGACACCTAACACCCACCCCAATTAGCTGTATGGGACTGCTCCAAGGCCCAGTACTATACAATGTATGGAGACAGAGATAAAATTTTATATTGTATAGTGGCCGGGTTGCCCATGGCGTTTACATTAACTTACCAGATCTGATGATGGACCTGGGGGTTCCAGCCTGGTTCTAATCACGTAACTTGGGGGTTTATGATTAATTATACTATAGTTGGTTTTTTATAGATGAATTAGCTACTGCTTTTTATTGCATGCTGCTCTGCACAGTCATATCACATTTTCCGAATACTACTTTTACAACTGTTACTTGTATTTTTGTGATTCTTCTCATTTTTAAGGACATTCTAAAGTGCAAATGGCAACATTTAACTATGCTATATGCAATAAGAATCTGGCCACTGGGAATTGTGCTTATTTGCAACACAAAATGGTTATCAATGGTCTCATTTAGCATCCAGATACTTAATGTACAGCCACTTTTATCCATTCTCTCCACTGAGAACACACGTATGTGTGGCCAAGCTTAGCATGCATTTGTATGTGAAGGGGAGCAGGAGTTAAAGGGATTGTCCTGTTTCAGCTATTAAAACTGTGATGAACTGATACAGATAGTATAATGGAAAAAATGAATACTTTACATATTCATTATATTTCACATTTACATTATACAAACAAAAACATTATTTGCCTAAACCAGACAACCCCTCTAAGGAGACCAGACCCCTAGGATGAATGCTCATTTGGCAGCACCTTGCTAAATCCTCAGCTATACCTGTAACTGATCGTACAAACTTTGTTTTATGCTTTTTCCTATCAACCATGACGTACATTTCATTTCATAATAATATATAACAGACATAAAAAAGACCTGTCAGACTATATAGACATCTTAACTAATTCCAGAGAAATTCCATTAACCAGAAGCAAAATATATAGTACCCCTGACCGTCCCTGAATTAATGTTTCCTTTTCTTAAAGCTCAAAAGCAAGGAGTATAAAGGTCTGTGTTAGAGGCTCATTGATAACACCAGGAGAGGAGGCATTCTCCATCCCAGTGTTGCTCTCCACAAGGATTAGAGCACTGATGCCTTCAAAGAGAGACGGCCCTGCTGTTTTATTCACACCGCATGTACATTTGTTCAAATGCTTAACACGAGTGCAGAAAGTGATGCGAATCTGAAAAGAGGGAATTGATAATTGAATGGTCCCAGAAAGCCTTGCTGTTCTGTGCTGTTAACAGCTATGCAAACCAGGTCTCTGTGACATTGACAATTATTTCCATTCCCGCTCTTCCAATTGCTCTCTGCAGTATTTTCTCACCTCAAAGCCATGTATTTTATGGAGTGTTAAAATGTTATTTTCGAGTTTATTTTGCAGGCTTGCTACACAATAGGCCACAAGAGCATTCGGGATGCAGTAAACAATTGACTGGGACCTGCATAGACTTTTCACACCAGCTTTCTCAAACCTTTTACAAGCAGAGTATATAATTTTTTTTTTTTCCTTCTTTTTTTTTCCCCAGCAAACAATTGTGTGTTTGTCATGTTTAAAATATAGCCAAGTGGAAAAAAAACTGAGTGACATGGGACTGGGACTGACAAAGAGAACAATATCTTAAAGGTGGAGAGTGTGATAGCAAAATCAAGTGGACAAAGACGGCAAAATGAACTGTCAAGACATCTGAAGAGTAGGAGCGTAGAATTAATAGCAGGGAACGCATATGGAAAGATGGTGAATGGAGCGCACAGAACACGAAGAGCTGCACAAAGCAGAATACTACGCCTGTCTTTACAGGCCTACAAGTGCTAAAAAGTGACAAACTTTATGTAGAAAGTTTTTGGGTGTTTTTTATTTATTTATTTTTTATTAAAAATGAAAAGATCAAGGGAAAAAAAAAAAAGTGTCAGTTTATTACTTAAACTTGACCTAAAGATTGTAGATTTCTGAAATGCAAAACATTCATTTGTCTACCTACAGTCAGTAGCCCCCAGTCAGTGTAATGCAAACCAACTGTTACCGGGTAACTTGGGGTTGTGGCAGCCACTAGGTGTGATGTCATCTTTACACTTTAGCTATTTTGTTTGTAGATCACATGCAGATTTATTTTCACTCTGTCTTGACAATTTTTTTCTGTTCTGGGCAGTACCAGACTATGTAGGAATATTCCCCCAACTGATCAGATCCAGTTGCCAATTTATTCATAAATATTCTTGGGAGAATATAAGAGGAATGCCACAATACAGAGTTATAGGAAAAGATAAGTGGCCCCTTCCTCTTTAGTAACAATATTATAGAGTTATTCCCACAATCTTAAAGGGTGCTGAACTGCAGTAACTCAGAACAGCCACTACACAGAGAATAGAGCTATCTGGATGGATGTAGTTCTGAGACTAGCCCTCATAGTATCCCTTGGCATCAGAATACTTCACTGGCGTTCTCCAGTGGTTCCTTTCTTCTCAGGTGAGCATGGACAATGAGATTCACTGGGGCATATTTATTAAGACTGGTGTTTCATACATCAGCCTTAATAATGCGACCCACAAGACATGTCTGATTTTTCAAGATGTTCTGGCCTCTTAATAAGTCAGGCACATGCCTATGCACCAGTCTGGAAATCTGTGCCACATGGCTCCCTTCTTCACCAACAACAGATCGTCTTGAAAAAGGTCGCACTGACCAAAACGTCTTATTTACTTGGATCTGTATTCAATGGTGATTTCTGGCGTGAATTAGGCTGTTCTTTGAGCCGCTATATGCAGTAAACCGCTATATGCAGCAAACCGCTATATGCAGCATCTCTGTTGATACCACACGACTGATAGCTATAAGCAGCATTGTGTATGAAGAGACATTTGGACTTCTACTGTCATCTTCAACTAGCCACTATATGCAGCATTCTTTACGGACACCTATCGCTATGTTTGGTGCTATACCATGTGAATAAATTCTTTACGAAGTTGAGCATCTTTACCTGAGGGTGTGCCGTGGTTTTCTATCACTGGAAATCTATGCCAGTCAGAAACTGGCATAGATTTCCTGTATGAGGCCGGGGCTCCATGTGACGTAAATGCCACAGTTTGGCCGTGGCGGAAACACTGCAGCGTTTTCTTGACACTGCAAAGTGCATAAGATTCTAGTGAATCCCATCCACACATTGCAGATAAATACATGCAGCAGAAACACTGCTTTTGAAATCGCAGCATGTCAATTATATCTACGAAAACACTGGCGGTTTCCCTATAAGTGTAATAGGAAAACCTATTATGTAAATAGGAAACCTCTGCAGACTTTCTGTGAAAAGCTCTGCGGGAAAAAAAAAAAAAAAAAAAAACACGAAGTGTTCCAGCCGCAGTTTTTCCTGCAGCACTTTTTTTTGCTGCGGTCCACTACGTGGGGACTTAGACTAACTCACGCCAGAAAACTAAAATGCGCTATAACAAATATGATAGGCCAAGGAATCTCCGCCCAAACACGTTTCTGTATATTAGTGAGCCAGTGCTCTCATTGAACAGAGCACCCATGTACAGTGTGTAGCACACAGAACTCGCCCAATATCATTACAGTCCCGCTTACGGTAGGTGCTGCTTGGCTGTTTATACAACTACAGCCAAGCATGTGCTGTTGATAAGTTACTTGAGACCCCAATGAAAAAAAAAAAAAAAACAGATAAAGAACACAGCATAGCACAGAGAGGTACCATGACAAGACACTGAGGACTTTTGGTTAGTGTAGCGTCCCAGTGGGAAATGGAGGCCATATGTGCTGAGCAGCTGGATCACCCCTGTTGACTCAATGAAGATGGAAAGTTCAAAGAGAAAGTATAAATTTTATATGGTATGTGAAAATATGTTGCAAAAATTAGGAAGGTGCTGGTCTTTTATGCAAAAGTAGATTTTGGTCCATCCACCTTAACATAGGCCAATCCAATGTGTTCTAGTGTTATAGTATACACAGCACAAGAAAACCTACCAAGCCTATTTTGATATGTATTTGAAGCACTAAAACCAAAGCATTATTATCAGTAATAAAGAGCAAAAGCCACATAATCAATGAGATAGTAACAGTGGTTAATACAGCAAAGACAAATGGCTCGATATGGCGAGGCAGTCACATTCAAGGAGCCAGAAATTATATATTCAATTTATATTAGACAAAGCACTAGACAAAACCTGATCTTAATAATATATGAGGAAGTCACTAGGTAATGTTTATCATGAAATTTAATTTAAGAGGCGCGGTCACCCAGTATAAAATGCTAAATGACAGACTTCATTTGACTGGAACTCGGCCCCGGATCAATTTGTCTGAACAATGTTTTATTTTTATTTATTTATTTTTAAATCCTTGCACCCCTTCTTTAAAATATATGCCCCCTGGAAGATTATATGTAAATTAGAATTAGCTCTTTTATTTTCCCTAAGAGAATAAGAGGTTACCACCTACTTGGAGAACAAGAGCTAATTTACATTAAAACTACAGAGGGCCATATCTTCTGAATAGGTAGATAGATTTTGTGGGGGGAGGGGACAAAAAAAAAAAAAAAAAAAGGGTGGTCCAATGACACTTATTCCCTAGCCACGATAGACACAGTCTACAGCAGTTCCAAAGAGATAAATGAAAGGCAACAGACAAGCAATTTATTCATGCGAGAGACACAGGACCCTCTTTTCTTAAGATCGGTGGTGGTGGTCAAAGCAGTCAGGCCCAACCAGTCAGAAGTCTATCTCCTTTCCTGTGAATAGGGGATACATGTCTTTAGTCTTTTTTTTTCCCCACAAAGCAAGTTATTCTCTATCCTAAACATAACTTGCAGATATGGGTTTGGGGGGGGGGGGGGGGGGAGTTAGAAGTAGACTGCCCAGACCTCAACTTATCAGGAGAATAGGGAACATCTCCACAATACCTCTGAAGATGTCCGGTGGCAGATGCTTCTTATAATTTGAAGGATTGGGCGCACCATGGATAGGATTTGTTTTTGCAGAAAATTCCACAGATGCTCAATCTAAGACCTGGTTTATTTGGAGGCCAAGTTTAGCACCATAAAGTCTTTGTCATGTTCCTCATACCACTCCTAAACAAATGTTGCATTGTGGCACGCAGGGCTGTGGCGTTAGTAGACCAAATTACTGACTCCAAGTCCTATTTTTCCAGAGCCCCATTCTGACTCCTACTCCAACGTCTTCATCTATGACTGACAGTCATGTTCAAACAGAAGCAGTAAAACTCTTCTAATTCAATATATATATTTAATTATTACTAATAACTATGTTATAATTTCAAATATTTGAAGTGTGATTCCCATTTTAATTTTTTTTGCTATTGTGTCAGGGGTTGTTTGGTGAACATTCTTATATCTTTTAGCACCTCCAACAAGTCCAGCTCTTTACATCAATTAATAGGTGCTTCTCCACTGATTCCCCCCCACCGTTCCCATGCAATAAGTGCAGTAGGTTTTGGTGCTTCATAGGCTATTTAGGCTTTGTACTGTCCGGAGAGCGGTGTCGGCAGGAGCAGACAAGGAGTGTGATTCTAAGCTCTGACACCGACAACCTCTGACTGGAGCTCTGAATCACACCCCCCTGTCTGACACTACAGAGCTTAAATAGCATATCAGGCACCAAAATTAACTGCACTTGTTGCTCAGGAACAGTGGAGACTAGAGAGAAAATACATACACTGTATAGTACAGGATTTGGATGCAGCCCGCAAAAGCTGATCGCCATGGAGGCCAATAGGCAGCCCCTGGACAGATCATATATTTATAACTTAACTCCTGGAAAACCACTTTTAGGTCAATATATTTCATGCTGCTTGACTAAAGCAACAATACTTACAAATCGTATGTACTAGTTATCATTTTATTAAAGGGGTTTTCCAGGACTTATATTAATGATTTATCCTTCGGAAAGGTCATCAATATGTGGGGGTCCAACTCCCAGCATCCTCACTGATCAGCTGATGGAAGGGGCTGTGGCAGCACCCAAAACGTTCCATCCACCCTGCAATAGCTTGATATGATGCATTTCTGTTAATTTTAATAGTAGAGAGTTGAGCTACCACTTGCGGCCACTGCACTACATATAAAGTAGGACTGGACGATTATGAGCTAAATCAAAATTAATTGGACATTTTACCTCGATTACGATTAAAGACAATTATTTAGTTCATGCCCCTTTTACAGTACATGTACATATTGGTCAGTTGGCAGTTTTGTTCGGACTGAATACAGCCGAACCGAAACTGTCATGATACTCTGGGGTCTCTTTAGATTCCACAGTATAATAAGCGGAGGCCCAGATAGGTGATCAAATAAACAGTGTTACTCACCTCTCCAGGGCTCCAATGAGGCTCCCTGTTCTCTTCAGCGCTTCTGCCTGACATCAGGAACCGCAAGGCCTGTGATTGAACCTCAGCGGTCACATGGGTCGCGCCACAGCAGTCCCTGACATCAGGCAGAAGCTCCAAAGAGAACAGGAGAGGTGAGTAACACTGTTTTTTATGTTTAATCACCTCCCTGGGGCCTCCGCTTATTATATTCCAGGGTTTGAAGACCCCGGAGTATAATAATACCAGTTCCAATTTGGACGTGTTCGGTCCGAACAAAACTGCAGGTAGAACCCTTGCAAATATTGTAATAACCAAACTGAAATAACAGTCCTGAACAAAATCATGTCAGTTGTCTTGGTTCACCATCGGTTTCAATACTTTTCAATTAATCAACCAGCCCTAAAATAAAGTATTGCTACTTCTGGTGCTGCCGCAGCCCCTTCTATTAGCTGATCAGTTGGAATGCTGAGAATCGGACACCACAATCTGATACAGATAGTAACAGAGTAGATAAGACTAGATAAAGATAAAAGTCCAATAAACCTACCAAGGAAGGAACAAAAAAAAAAAAAAAAAAAAGGGCTGACGCCAATTGCCCAATCAGAGGAAAAAAATCCCTTCCCAACTCCAAATATGACAATTGGACTGGATCAACATTATATCCCAAAAATGTATAACTATGATAGTCTTACTTTGAAAAAAGCCATCCAGGCCCCACTTGAGCTTGTACAAGTTATAAGCCATCACCACATATTGTGGCAGTGAGTTCTATATTCTCACCACTCCTATGACTATGGTAAAACCTTTCTTCCTCTAGACATAGAGGATTCCCCCTTGTCACAGTTACAGGCCTCAGTATAAGCAGTCTTTTTTTCTTGAACAACCCCAAATTTGATAACCTGTCTTTATACTCTGATCCACCCATCCCCTTAACCTTGGACCTCCTCCCCTACACCATCTCCAGTTCAGCTATATCCTTTGTATATACAGGTTGCATAGGCTACCTGGCACAGGTTACTTAAGTTTACTATTCACCTATATCCAAGTCTTTTCCAGTTTTTTAGAATGAATGTAACTAGACACTTGAAAAAAAAACAAAAAAAACAACAACTTCCATCAGGGAAATTTTAGAAGGGTCTTCCCCTGGAAGCTGCCGTGGTAAAAAAAAAACCACCCAAACTCGACTTGGTTTTTCTGCAGCACACCTTCAGAAATGACTACAGGTCTCCCACAGCTTTCAACCTTTGTAAACTTTGAAAGCCATGTGTGAGATCTGATTAAATCTCATCTACTGTGCTGCAACTGTAGAGCTCAGCAGGTTAACTGCAAGTAAGTTCAGGTCGGCTAACCCACTGCAATTACTTCCCACGTGTCCCCAGACTAAAAGTCATTCGGGATTAAAAACATATGGCTACATTTTTTTAACCAAACACAGCACCACACATGTCTATGGGTTGCATCTGGTATCACAGCTCAGCACCACTGCAGTAGATGAAGTGGAGCCAAAGCACTGTTTTCAGAGTAAAGCAGCCATGTCTTTCTAAACCAGTATAAACCCTTTAGGCTAAAGCCCCATGTAGCAGGCCGCAACCAAGAAGCGCTGCGGAAAAGATCACTGCAGAAACGCATTGCTGTTTATTCCGCTACACTTCTCACAGAAAGTCCACTGCGGACTTTCTGTCCCTATTATACCCACACAGAAACCGCCAGCATTTCCGTAGGTATAATTGACATGCTGCGATTTACAAAAACAAAATGTTTTTTGAAATCACAGGATTTCCACAGCGCATATTTTTCTGCAATGTCTGGATGGGATTAGCCAAAATCCCTTCCACTTTTCAGGTACTGTAAAACGCTGCGTTTTTTTCTGCTGCGTTTCCACCACAGCCAGATCTCTGCATTTACACTACGCGGGGCCCCCGGCCTTAGTATACGTCCACAGTTACTTTCTGTCTGCGGATGTGTCACTGTTTTCACCCTAGGCACCACAAAAAATGAAAGCTGTGCTGACAACCTGCTACATAAATTGACATGCTGTGGCTTGAAAACCCTCAGCACAAGTAGAGAAGAGAACCTTTTACCACCTTTCAAGTCCAGCTGTTTGCATCACTTAATAGAAGCTTCTCCGTGGATTCTGGAGTAGTTGGAATTTTTTTCTCTATCCCTCACCATCCCCGACTAATAAGTGCTGTTCTTTTTGATGCCTCAAATGCTATTGAGGTCCGGTTCACATCTGCGTTCGGGCCATTCCGTTCCCCTATTTTTCATGCGGAGAGAAAAGTCCTGCAAGCAGCACTTTTCTCTCCGCATTTTTCGTGCGGAAACCACACGGACGACATTATAGTCTATGGGGTCTGCCGGTTTCCTAAGGTAACCGCTTTTTATGCTGATTAGGGGAGTCCGCTTGGGGACCCCCCCCTGAATGAAAACCCATGCGCAGATGTGCACTGGGCTTTAGGTTGTGTACTGTCAGGAGAGAAGCGTCAGGCAGGAGCAGGCAAGGGGTGTGATTCTGAGCTCTGACACTGGCTACCTCTGATTGGAGCTCAGAAACACACCCCCTTGCCTGCTCCTGCCTGAGACTGCCCACCTGACAAATAAGAGCCTATCATAGCATACCAGGCACAAAAGCTAACAGCACAGGAACAGTGGGGGCTAGAGAAAAATTCCAATTGTGCAAGAATCAGTGGAGCGGCAGCTATTAACAGATGCTAAGCATTGGAGCTGGTTAAAGGTTCTCTTTAATGCTCCATAATACATGAGTGAGGGTGAGTTTGTGCTTCATGAGCAATATATATTTTTCAGAGATTGTGTGGGCACTGCGACCGTTCCTACACGATCAGCAGTAGGGTCTGGCTGATACACATAGGTTCCAGCTGCAGCAAATGAACATGTCCACCATTTACACAAGTCTAAGGAAGGGCTGGATTACAACTGAATAGGACTTACACCATTGCTACCTGCTTATGTATCTAGTCACATCAATACTAAAGAGTGAGTAGTTAAAGGAGTTGTCCAACTCCCTTTTGCATTATTTAATAGTGCTACTGAGGGGTCCATAAACTAGTTCTTCTCTTCAGACCTGTTACCGGCGGTGGCAGCCTGGGTCTTCTGTATACAGGTCACCAGTGACATCCTTGCTTGTGCTAGATGACCTCTTCACAAACAGCATGTGACTGCGGTGATGTGCCATTTGTGAAGAAATGACCGTTCAGGCCTCTGACTGGTTGCAGTGGTCACCTGGTACAAACAGTTTAGGTGCCTATAAACTTAAGCCCGGAGATGTCGCCACTGGAAACGGAAGCCCAAGGAGAGCTAAGAAAAAGTTTTTTATGTATATGATCCCTCTCAGCACCACTAATAAATAACAAAAATAGTTAGATCACCCCTTTAATACAAAGCAGCTCCATCAGCACACATTACACACAGGGAACAATACTATTATTACAGTCTGCTACTGACCACAGATACGGCCGTGACGTGTGTGAATACATACGTATAGTGGGCTCGTGATCAACACTCGTCCCCTCCCCCAGTTACAAATACCGGCACAGCATGGCTGCATGGTTCTCCGGTGTGAGGCCGCAGCTTACCAGCCTTCCTCCTGGCACAGGGACACACTCGCCACTTCTGCCATCTTGCGTACGGGTCACAACAGCCGGGCACGTCTCAGCCAAGTCTTTTCATTAATTAACAGAAGTCCGGAGACGGTGACACCTCATCTGGCCGCGCACGTCGCTTGTTTATGACGAAAGCTACAACAAAGGTTGACAGGACTTGGTCAGCCAACAAGCTGTCTATGACCCCGTAGCGATCAGCCAATCAGCGTCAAGTCTCTGGCGTCACAGACAGCGACAAAGGTTGTGTGCAACCAATGACGCCATGATTGTTAAGGGAAACTCAATATTATTTTCCATTGTTTGTAATGTCATGTGCGTTAGAGAGATGACTTTATATTTATACGCAGTAAAGATTCAATTCCTATGTAAAGATGCAGCATACAGAGTTTCTTCTCAAATGTGTACAACTGTGACTGATAACAAAGCCCTACATGAGTGCCGTAGAAAGGGCTAAGTGTGGAAAGAAATAGATATTCTATTTAAGTGTAATTCACTACTTCAGAGGTCTTTTTAGAGGCTGAGTATATTTGATAGTAAGCTTTGGAGAGTCTAGCTCTCTTCTTCAGGCATGGTGTTATTCACTCTTCCACTACTTTCTATGGCTAACACGGTACAACATTATACTACTTCAGAGGTCAGCAACCTTCAGCACTCCAGCTGTAGTGAAACTACAACTCCCAGCATGCTTCATTCACTTCTATGGGAGTTCTAAGAACTGCAGGGCATGCTAGAGATGTGGTTCACCACAGCTGGACTTCCAAAGGTTGCTGACCCCTGACTACTTGCAGACACAATCCCCACAATCAGCTCTCAAGTTTCAGTACTGTCTATGGCAGTATCAGAGAACATTCATGCTGGTTTAACAGCCTTTATATTTTTTCTGCTGCAGCTGTTGAGAATTATGGAGCCATTTTTTTTTAAGGAAAAAAATCATAAATTGGTGTGACTTGCGACTTAAATAGTGGTGTCTTGATGAATATCCTCTCTCCAGTCTATTATCAGTGATATATTTGTCACCTATAAGCTGGGCGATACAATAGGAAATTGGAACTTCCCCATAGAGTGGACTGTATTAGGCTGCAATCATTCTGAGAAGTGAAGCATTTTCATTAGTGGCCTGGCCCTCAAACTGTGAGTTGTGACCCCATTGGAGATAATGGCCTGTCCAATGTTGCAGTTCCTATACATTCCATGATAGATAGGATGTCCCTCCATCAGCAGCCATATCTGGACCAGAGCGCATAGCTTTGCACTGAGTGGAGGAAGGCACAGACAGACTCGCAGTTGGTGCAGAGTGTTAGATGGTTAAGTGGATATATATGGGATGTATGGGTGGCTAGAAGCAGAGTGTCAGACAGATGGGTAAAAGCAGAATAAAATGAGGCAGAATACAGTGCTTAAAAGCAGACTAAGAGGCATAATACATGTGTTGTTTTCAAATGGGGCTAACTACATTTGTGAGCGATCCCAAATAAAGGTCTCACCCAAAAGTGGGTCCTGTCTTCGAATAATGCATTAGTGTATTAAATTGCATTCATGGCTAGAAACTACAGTACTTACACATTATTCCTTTGTTTTTGCAAAGAAAGTAAATTTCCTTGGTGGCAACTAATTCTCCAGAAAGTCAAGTTGTAAGACAAAAGAAAATGCAGTACAGGTTTTTAATTGATTTTATGCAGTATGTCATAAAGTACAATAGAATCTGTTCTAAAACAAATTAGAGGAAAAAATGCTAAAATTGTTAAAGGGGGATTTTTTTTTTCATTTGTTGAGTGCAAACAAGGCAGAAAAGCATAACATAGCATAAAAAACTATGTAGATATTATGATGGAATTCATGTATCCATAATAAATAATATATAAATAATGTATGAATAGTAAATCACTGATGCCAAAGTGCAACACTTAAAGGGGTTGTCCAGGATAAAAATAAAACTTTATATAAGGCCGGGAAAGGTGAAAAAAACAAACTATACTCACCTGTCCCGGTGCCACGGTGTCTCCCAGCGCGGTCCTGCAGCACTGGTGTTTTCTACTGGCGGAAGCTTCCGCTGCACGTGACCGCTGAGGTCACTGATTGAACGTCACAGGTAGTGCAGTCACGTCACTAGCTGTGACGTCCCATGTCCCTTTCCTTAGATCACTGAGGCCAGTCAGCGGTCTAAGGAAAGGGACATGGGAATTCACAGTGTTGCGGGGACTTCTGACAACACAAAACTGCAGGGCAGCAGGACAGGAATGCGCTGGGAGACACTTGAGCATCGGGGACAAGTGAGTATGGGTTTTTTTTAAAAAAGATTTCACTTTCCTCAGCCTAATATTAAAAAAAATATATCCTGGACAATCTCTTTAAGTACAAGGTACTCTACATGAGTCCATGGAGAATAATATAAAGATAATGCATAAAGATACTATTAAAATATCAATGGCACAAAATCAGCAAGATCTTAAGGGGGCTGAAGAATGGGAAAGGCACGTCACAACCAGAGATGATCACGGAGCTTCGGGACCTGTGCATGAATCACTTCTGGACATGTGCACTAGATGGCGAGGTCCCATTCAAGATCCGTGCTGTGGGAAAACTACACACATGCGCTGAAAAAAAAATGCAAATCTGCTACAACCATATGATATATGGGCAAAAGTAAAAAACGCACTGACTCAGCCAAGCAAATACTAGAGTGCTTCGGGACAAAAAAATAATATAGAACAAAAATACAAAACAAAAATGAAATTAAAACATAGTGCACTATGCAAAAAATATGTAAAAAAATAAGGGTGAAAAATAAGTGAAAATTATATAAGGAAATAAAAAGATGTTGAAGGTGAAGGTGACACAGACAGTAGGACAAAATACAATGAAAACATTAAAGACGTTTTCTCATCTCCCTCTCTCAGCAGCTTTGCCTGCTATCTCTTCTTCTCACTGCCCAAGCCCTTATTAGCAAACTGCAATTAGCTGAACTGATTGTCCTGACTGCAGAGCAGAAGATGAACAGCAAGAGAACTCAGCCCCCTCAGAGAGCAGTGACTCATCCTCCGACCTGTTAAAAGATATAGGACAGAGACCAAGGAAACAATGTGTAAACAATGGGAGGAATGATTTCACATAGCAGGCAAACAAAGCAGCATTGCTAAAGCAATGTAATTAGGTAAAACTCTTGAATTTACATAAGCTAGCAGTATAGATAGGATTTTTGAGATGTGAATACCCCTTTAAACGCATTCCAATAAAAATTAAATATATATGATGATAAGCTGAAGAAATGTGAAAAAAAATAAGTTAATAAAACGTTAGCTTATTCCATAAATAAAATTATATAATAGTTGTATATAAAATATTATATTAGTGAGTGAATGATATGTGTAAATGTGAGCACCAATGTATGTATAAATATATGAATATAAGTGTGTGAATAAAACACAAATAATACAAAAATATCCAAAACTAAATGTCTTCTGACGTCTTCTAACAAGGAGACATCATGGAGGCAGATTTATGAAACTGTATAAAAGAAAAACTATCTTGGTTTGCACATAGCACATCTCTCATTTCATATTCTCCCCTTGAAAAATAAAAGCTGTTATCTGATTGGTTTCTGTGGACAACAAAGACAATTTTTTCTGTTAGACAGGTTTATTAATCTGCACCAATAGGTAGAATTTAACAATGTATATACTCTAGTTTTCTAGCATAGAAGTAAAACACAAAGTTTTTGCACAAAACCCTTTCAACATTTAGTCCATTTACACTATGGGTGGGGTTTCAAATTTAACATTATTTTCGCCAGAAAGTTAGTGTGAAAAATGGCTGAAATCTATACCAGCTTCTAGATTGCGAGGAGAGTTTAAAAAATGGCCCAATGAATATAGGCAACAGGTTAAGACGCTAAATTCAACGATGCTCAGTGAGGATGCAGGGAATGGCATCATCAATTATAGTTACTTAAAAGTATTGTCCAGGACCTGAAGGCAATTGATATTGATAACCTATCCACAGGATAGGTTATCAGTATAAGATTGGCCAAGGTCTGACACCCAGACCGTATCAGGTATTTCAGCCACTGGAAGATATATACTAGGCATACAGTCAGAAGTAGTCCTGCTCCTATTCTTGTTACAGACTTGTTCAGCTCACCCTAACCTCTGCCTGATAACTTTATTGACTCTGTGACATTTGCCCCGACCTCTGCCTGAATGTAATGACAAGTTAACTCCACTTGTTTTCACCTTGGCTTGTCCACTGACACACTTCTGCCCATCCCTTTTGTGCCGCACACCAGCGTTTCTTGACCTCACTAGGTTACACATTACTAAACTGAGACTACTGCAGACATAGTAACCAGGTGGTTCTCTGCAGTGAAGACCAGATCCCCATATGGGGGTATGTGATGATGAGAGACCCCCATTTCCAGTATGTATTTTGCTTTGGTGTGTTATCACTGGTTCATATTACTCATACACAGTGTGGCGTCCATGACTATATGGGATTTCTGCTCTGTAATCAAATCCCTTTGTTGTCCCAAGACAATTTGTAGTCCCATTTATAGCCCCATTTGTATACCCTTGTTACAATCGTTATATTAGCAGGGAGTATCTGCAGAAAGGATGTGGGGGGAGAGCTCTGGGCACACAGAAAGGAGCCAGGCTGGAGCCGGACCACTACAAAGGAAATATGTTTTTATGACAATATCTCCCCCAGAGAACCTCCTAATGTCACACTGATAAATTCATCAGGTGCGCAACACAAAGGAGCACATTTCAAGTCCAGACACGGTACTGTTGGGAGCAGGGAAATGGTCCAGACACTGAACTCATTACCCAAAGGGTTTTGGGAGGGTCATTCTTGGTGTCTACGCGATGGGGGTCTCGCCACGAATCCCATCATACCCCTTGCCTGACAAAATGGTCATCTGGCGAGGAATTAGGACTGTTCATAGTTATTTGGTTTCAAGGATGGAGGGCAGGACTTCCCCCCCTAGTGACATCACTCAGGGAGGAGACTAGGATAGTTATATGGTCTCACTTTAGGGACAAAGGGTGCTCTTATTCCTATAGGGGACACATGCTCTAGGCCCTACGCCAAACTGCTGAGGCCTAGAGAATCAGACTGCAAACTTGTTCTGGTATTTTTCTATCTTTTAACACTAGAAGTCCCAGAAATTTCGAGCTCCCCCTTGAAGTCCTGAAAGAGGGTCAAATGACCCTTAGTCCAAACAGACAACTCTGATGGCTCCAATTAGCATCCTTTCATTTGTAAATGTGGCCATTGTCTGAGGAATCTGCAGGGGGCAATTGTGTTGATCCACCTCAGGTCTTGTAAGAGAGTGTAAACAAAAGAATGTAAGCTGCTCCTGAGTGTGTCTGCCCACCCCCCAGCTGCATTGTTGTGCTGGGAATATGCATAAGGTTGCTAACACCTTAGCAAATTTGCATGCAGCCTTTTGTGCTGTGGGGGATAAATAGGTGACTTCTTACAAGAAACAAAATGCAGAGAAGGCACACCATTCAACAGGCATTGGAACTGATCCTGAGCAACACCAACCCTTCTGACTCAGATGGAGAAGACATAGTCCTTCAACTGGATTCGGACTCTGAGCTGTCTTGAGGTTAGATTTTTCAAATTACCGATTTTTATTTCCTGACTATCTTTTTTATTTAGAACCAAAACAAAATGTTAATTTGAAATTATTTATCTTGCAGATGAGGAGACTCCTCCTCTACCAAAAAAGAGAGCTCGGTTGGCGAGTGAGCCGACAGAGACCGCAAAAGATGGCACAGTGTGGCGTGAAGTAGAAGTGGGGAAACGTCTCCATTTCACCCCAATAGAACCGTACCCTACAGATGGAGAGCCAAGTGCTAAGGCCAGACGAAGTGTCCGGAGTCGCCTTCAGAGCTTCCTCTGTTTTATCACTCTTGACATGCTTCGTATCATTCAAGAATGGACTACTCAACATGCACGTCACACGGAGCAGGTGGATTGGTTCATGGGTCTCCCGGAACTAATGGCATTTATTTCAGTCATTATCTTGCGGGGGGGTGACCAAGGTTCCATCACTAAGTGACAGCTGGTCAGCAAACCTGGCAAACCCAAGGATCATTGCAACTATGACCCGAAACCGCTTCCAAGACATCATGCAACACCTACGCTTTGATGACATGTTCACATGCAGTGAGCGAGTGGAGACCGATAAGTTTGCTGCAATCTCCGATGTGTGGAGATCGTTTGTCACCAACTGCATCGCATCCTACAACCCTGGTCGACACATCACTATTGATGAACAGCTTTTCCCATCAAAGACTCGCTGCTGTTTTCTGCAATACAGTGCAACAAAACCAGACAAGTTTGGCATCAAGTTTTGGGTGGCTTGCGACTTGAAATCAAAGTACATCTGTAATGTCCTCCCATATCTTGGCAAGGACCCCAGTCGTCCCAGCGGGGAGAGACTGTCCGAAACTGTAGTGATGAGGCTGATGGAACCATTCATGGACAAGGGCAGAACTGTAACCACGGACAATTTCTTTACATCATTGTCACTTGCACAACGACTGCTTAGCCGGAAAACCACTATCCTCGGCACAGTCAACAAGAGTCGCCGGGAAATTCCTCAATCCGCTAGACAGATGGACCGCACTGAATTCACCACTCAGGTGTTTTCAACCACTGGTGCCACACTGACAGTGTATGCACCCAAACGAAAGAAGGCCGTCTACATTCTCAGCAGCATGCACAGCGTGGTTGAGACTGAGGATACCAACAAAAGGAAACCAAACACGGTCACACAATACAACCACACAAAGTGCGGTGTGGATGTAATGGACTAAATGGTGCGGGAGTAAAGCGTGCGTGCAGGAACACGGAGATGGCCATTCGCCGTGTTCTACAACATGATTGACATGGCAGCACTGAATGCTCATGTTCTTTATCAGGCATGCACTGGGGTGCAGGAGAGACGGGTGGACTTCCTGGTTGAGCTTGCAAAAGAGTTAGGTGGCTCTCATGTGACAGAAAAGAAGGCATGCAAGGAGAAACTCCTTTGGCAACAACCTTCCACACCCAGACCTGGCAAAAGGGCGAAGTGTCAGGTCAACCATCGATGCACGAACAATTGTGCAACTGAGAGATGTGTTTACTGCTACAAATACACGTGTGGCAAATGTACCAGGGACATACCCAGGCAGTGCCAGGTATGTTGCGACAGTGCAGACAGACTGCTGAGTGAGTGCTGAAATGCTAGTCACACAAGAAGGACATGCCACTCACACACACACACGCAGCCCCCCACAGCAGCCTATTGTAAATATGTGTGGAATTGTTTTATTCCTTGTATTTTTTTTATTATTTTCATAACAAAAATAAAAAGCATGGAAACAAATAACAGTTGTTCTTTTGTATATTTACATTTTTGTATACTTAGATTCAAGACAATGGGTGCAGAAAAAAAAAATCGCAGCTACTTGCGATATTTTTGCGATCTGTCCCATTGGTCATATAGATCACTCCTCTGGGATTTTTTTCGCACAAAAAAAATCGCACAAAAAAAAAAAAAAAAAAAAAAAATCGCTGGAAAATCGCACCTATGAAAAAAAATCGCACAAAAAAAAAATCGCAGGTGTGCTTGGTGCCATTGAAATACATTGGCAAATCGCTGAAAAAAATCGTATAGCATTGCGTTGTGATTTTCGCGCGACTTTTTTTCGCTAGTGTGCTTGAGGCCTTAGACAAATGCTTCTGGTCATTACTCACAGCTGTACCTTGCTCTAAAATTTCTAATTCTATTTAAAATATATAAAAAATGATTCATTGTTTCAGTGCTTTTTTGCTCAAATAAAACTAAACTAAATACAATATGTATAGTCTCTATATTATCAAATACAATAAACTGAATAGAACTAACTAGAAACTAAATGACTAAACTCAATGGAAAACAACAACCTCCTGTGGTGTGACAGTAATGGCCTTAATTACTTAAGAACAAAAGACGGTGATTATAGGTTGTTTGCTTAAATCCTTCAGGTCATTCGACCCGTCTCTGGGTTCCAAAGGTAGAAATGTTAAATGACCCCTCTCTGGGACTTCTAGTGTTAATCCCATTTTATTTTCTGTACTGTATGCTTGTTTTCACCTGTATTTGCTTGACAATCCTCTGATGTGTATTCTGTATATGTTAGTGGCTAGTACCTTACCCATTCATGTTAATAAATATATAAAATTTATAAAGCTCGTTTCATATTATCCTATGAACTCAGGCACTCACAGGGCATGAGTGGAAGGTAAGAAGGGTGATCGCAGGTAGGCCAAGAGGTTTGGCAAGGCGAGATCCTTCACAGGGTATATGGATGGAAGCCAGACGACCCCTTAGCCAACACTGTCAGCAGTAGTCTAAAGCCAAATAATCCACACCCATTGCGTTACAATAATTATGTTTTCTTATTAGACAGTCATGGAGAAATTTTGTAATATTAGAACTGTAGCACAAAATAACACATATTGATGATTATTATGCTGCATTAAAGAAAAAAAAAGGTCATTTGCAAACATTCCATTTTTAGGCTGGGACCCCACATGGCGTAAACTCCGTGACAAAAAATGGTTTTCAAGTCACTGCAAAGTGAATCCCATCCACACATTGCAGAAAAATACGAGCAGCAAAAATGCAGCAGAAAGCATAGCATGTCAATTATACCTACGGAAACGCTGGTGGTTTCCCTATAGGTTTCCCTTGGGGGCCAAATCTAAAGGGAACTATTCACTACTTATTCTTCTGGATCTCTCAGCAGCATTTGACACTGTAGACCACCAACTCCTCCTCACTATGCACACTCTATTGGCCTCAGTGATACCGCTCTCTCTTGGTTCTCTTCCTCTCTCTCTGACAACTCATTTAGTGTATCATTCACTGGTGCTATTTCTTCTCCTCTGCCACTTGCGGTTGGGGTTCCTCAAGGCTCGGTCCTAGGTCCCCTCCTCTTCTCTCTGTACACAGCCCCAGTTGGACAAACCATTTGAAAATTTGGCTTTCAATACCATCTTTATGCTGATGATACCCAACTATATACCTCATCCTGTGACATCACCCCTGCACTACTACAGAATACCAGTGACTGTCTCTCTGCTGTCTCTAACATCATGTCTTCTCTTTATCTGAAATTGAATCTTTCAGAAACTGAACTTCTTGTGTTCCCTTCATCCACTAACCGACCTAACCCTGATATCTCCATTTCTGTCTGTGGTCTTACTATTACACCAAGGCAGTATGCCCGCTATCTTGGGGTTGTATTTGACTCAGATCTCACTTTTACTCCACATATTCAGACACTTGCACGCTCTTGCCTTCACCTTAAAAAGATCTCTAGAATTCGCCCTTTTCTCACCGTGGAAACATCAAAACCCCTCATTGTCGTTCTGATTCTCTCTTGTCTTCACTATTGCAATTCTCTTCTAATTGGACTTCCTCTTACTAAACTCTCCCCACTACAATCTGTCTTGAATGCAGCCACCAGACTCATCTTTCTGTCAAACCGGTACACAGACGCATCTACATTGTGTCAGTCGATGTATTGGTTGCCCATCCATCACAGAATACAATATAAAATTATGACATTCACCCACAAATCCATCCATAGCGCTGCGCCCCCTATATCTCCTCTCTTGTCACTGTCTACCGTCTTAATCGTCCTCTCCGTTATGCCAATGACCTTAGCCTTGCATCCTCTGTTATCTGACCATCCCACTCCCGTCTCCAAGACTTTTCTTGAGCCGCACTGGTGCTCTGGAACCCTTTACCCAGGACAATCCGATTAATCCCCAACTACAACAGCTTTAAAACTGCCCTAAAATCACATCTGTATGGTCAGGCTTATCACGTGACCTTATCACAGTGTAGTGTGCAGAGGTGTAGAACAATAACACCTTTTATCCTTCCTCCTCTGTTCCTCAGATCCTGTCCTGTCCATCTAGAAGTTACACTGCACTCCTTGCACTTAGTATCTGTTTATTCACAGATATCGTTTGGTGACGACTCAGACAGCTTCAGTTATACAACCTTTTCTATTAAAAGATGGCCGGATCATTGTAGCAAACAAGCCCGCTAACCTCTTGTGTCCTCCTACCTCCTCATAGATGTAAGCTCTTGCGAGCAGGACCCTCACTCCTAGAGTGTGATACGTTCATTTCTTTGTCACATTGTAATGTCTCATACTGTCTGTTCATGTGTCCTCTGATTTGTAAAGTGCTACAGAATATGTTGGCGCTATATAAATAAAGTTTATTATTATTATTATTATTATTATAGGTATAATGGAAGTAGAAAGTCTGCAGAGGAAAACTTTGCAGGCTTTCTGTGAAAAGCAAAGTGGGAAAAACCGCAATGCATTTCCGCCACAGTTTTTCCCGCTATGTGGGGTTTTAGCCTTATAGTGTTTTGATGCTACTAAGCAAAAGTGTTTAAAACATTAAAGAGAAAAATGACAACAATATATAAAAAGCAAGAAGTTAGGCTAGGTTAACATCTGCGCCAGGCTCTCTGTTGTTTGGGTCCACCAGGGGACTTATCTGGAGCAACCCCTTTGAAGACTTATATACAGTATATATATCTTCATCTAACAGGGTTGTTCTTGAGGGTGCACAACACACAGTTGTACCATGTAGTAGGTTTTCAGTAAACAGCAGTGTTATAGTTTTTTCCAAAGAAAAAAATATGATTTAAGAAAAAATTTACATACAGGTTTTTATTCTAAACATGTTTTTCTATTTTTTTTGTTGTGTTTTTATATTATTTTGCATGGCTAATTAAAAAAAAAAAATCTTTAAAGCAGGATGATACTTCCTTGTTAGAAGGGTTTTTCAGTCCTACAATGGTGTCCTTTAGTTTCCCTTTCAAGCACTCCAGCAGTGACTTGAATGGCCAATCACTGGCCTCAGCAGTCATGTGCAGTAGTTGGTCACGTCATTGTTACAGTTCTAGAATCTATGCAGCAATGATGGTACTATTAACGTAAGTAATGCACTGCAGCTTTCATGTGAAAGGCCATTCACATAATTTCTAAAGCATCAGAAAGGGAGACCAACAGAGGTTTGCCATTGCAACGGTGGGGGATGGATGGTTAGTATCACACCAGTTTTTTGCTTTAAACAATTATGTGCCCCTATCGATGCAATTCTTTTATAGGTTTACCCTGCTTCTTGTAATAGAAACAATACTGCAATTCCATGCACAGTGAGGAGTCAGAGTTTTCTTTTCATCTTCGCTCTATCTGAAACTGAATCTCTCAAAGACTGAACTACTGCTATTTCCACCATCTAATAGATCTGTCCCTGATATCTCTATTGCAGTCTCCGGCCTTACCATAACTCCTAGGCAGCTGCCTCGAGGTTGTGTTTGACTCAGACCTTTCCTTCACCCCCCATATCCAATCACTTCCACGCTCATGTCATCTCCACCTCAAAATCATCTCCAGAATCCGCCCTTTCCTTACCAGAGATACACTAAAGACACTTATTGTTGCCCTGATTCATTCTCGCCATGACTACTGTAACTCCCTTCTAATCGGTCTTCCCCTTACTAAACTCTCCCCTCTACAATCTATTCTGAATGCAGTGGCCAGTCTTATCTATAAGTCTAGACGCTACAGCGATGCTTCTGGTCTGTGTCGGTCACTACACTGGCTGCCTATTCATTACAGAATACAATATAAACTTATCACCCTCATCCACAAGGCTCTTCATAATGTTGCACCTCCCTACATTTCCTCCCTCATCTCTGTCTATTGCCCAACCCGTGCTCTCCGTTCACTCAATGACCTAAGACTAACATCCTCTATTATCAGAACCTCCCACACTCATATACAAGACTTCTCCCGAGTTGCACCACTTCTCTGGAATGCTCTACCCCGGACTATCAGATTAACTCCCAATTGCTATAGCTTCAAGTGCAAACTAAAGACACATCTTATCAGACAGGCCTGTTACAATTCCTAATGTAAACCCTTCCATAGTTAGAATCCCTAAAACGAACCCTCCTCTGTTCACACTCCCACATTACCCCACAGGATATGATGCTGTATCAGACTAACTTTATATGTCCTGACACCATCTGCACGTTAAAGGACACGACTGATAACGGCTCATACAACTTTATATATGTGTAATAACAGTAACCTCTATTACAAAATTGTCTGACCACTGTATAAGCAATGCTACCTTCGATGCCGCCCCTGCTACCTCTTGTGTCACCCCCTCTACCTCATAGATTGTAAGCTCTTGCGAGCAGGGCCCTCAGTCCCATTGTGTGAATTGACTATTTCTTTGTAATGTATCTTTTTTGTCTGTACTTGAACCCTACAAATTGTACAGTGCTGCAGAATATGTTGGCGCTATATAAATAAAATGTATTACATTATTATTATTCTGATCAATGTTGGTCATGGTAGTCAGATATGACATCAGATATGGGATAGGAATACTTTTTTTAATCTGGGCAGCCTAAACGTGGCGTTTTACAGTCACTGTAAAGTGGATCCATACATTGCGGAATAATACGCGCAGCGGACACACTGCGATTTCCAAAAACATTGTGGTTTTGGACATCGCAGCATGTCAATTATACCTACGTAAATGCCGGCGATTTCCCTATAGGTATAATGGAAGCAGAAAGTCCTCAGAGGAAACCTCTGCAGACTTTCTGTGAAAAGTACTGCAGGAAAAACCATGATGTCTTGCCGCCATTAAGGAATCAGTTAAGGAATATGCAACAAATATTAACCCTGCAGCATTTACACAGAGCAATTGAAACAATACATGTAGTGATGGATAGTTCATAAACTATCAGTTCAAAATGAACTAATCTTCATGGTGAAGTAACTCATCTAGTTCACAATCCTGGCAAAGATTAGTTCATCAGGAACTAAAGCAAGTGAGAGGTGTGGATGGGAGGAGGGAATGATACTGGAATGATGCTGGAAAAACAAAGTAAAAAACTCATTGTGACTGAAAGAGAGTATATATGTGTAGCTTCATGCAACTCAACTGTTTTTTCAACTGTACTAAATATGCTAGGTGCTGCTGTCCTACTTTTCAGCTATATCATACACATTCACAATGAGTCAGTACCATTAAACTACCATAGGTGTCACTGCGGTGCTCAGCTATGGGCATCTGCTTGAACTAGACTTTCATGATTTGCTTCTAGTTCAATAGTTCATTCAGGTCAGTTAGTTCACCAGTCACTTGACAAATTCCCCTACAGCCTCTTTGAGATACAGAACTGAGTTCTGCATGGTATGCTATAGCCCAGGGGTTGGCAACCTCTGGCACGCGAGGCTTATTTCCCTGGCACGGCAGCGGACTCCTCACCCAGCAGTTTCGATCGGACCAAACACGTCCGAAAGGAAACTGCTATCATTATACTGTGGGGTCTCTTCAGACCCCAGAGTATAATAAGCGGAGCCCCCGGGGAGATGATCAAACATAAAAAACAATGTTACTCACTATTCCACACTCCGCAGCCGCTCTGTACTCTTCAGGCGCTTCTGCTTGAAGTCAGCTGACAGGGCCTCAGGGGTCGCGTCTGCGTCTGATGTCATTACGCATAATGACGCGACGTGACCCCTGAGACTCAATGAGCGATCGCTGATTACAGGCAGAAGCCCCCGAAGATACAGAGCGGCTGCGGAGCGTGAAATGGTGAGTTAACATTGTTTTTTATGTTTCATCACCTCTTTTTGCCCTCCACTTATTATACTCTGTGGTCTGAAGAGACCCCACAGTATAATAATAGCTAGTGAATGTGCAGGGGCCACTATAGAGCATAATACCGTGTGCAGGGGCCACTATAGAGCATAATACCGTGTGCAGGGACCACTATAGAGCATAATACCGTGTGCAGGGACCACTATGGGACATATACCGTGTGCAGGGGCCACTATGGAGCATAATACCATGTGCAGGGGCCGCTATGGGACATATACCGTGTGTAGGGGCCGCTATGGGACATATTGCTGTGTGCAGGGTCCGCTATGGGACAAATACTGCGTACAGGGGCCACTATGGGACAAATACTGTGTGCAGGGGCAGCTATGGGACAAATACCGTGTGCAGAGGCTGTTATGGGACAAATACTGTGTGCAGAGGCAGCTATGGGACAAATACTGTGTGCAGAGGCCACTATGGGACATAATACCGTGTGCAGGGACCGCTATGGGACAAATACTGTGTGCAGAGGCAGCTATGGGACAAATGCCGTGTGCAGAGGCCGCTATGGGACAAATACTGTGTGCAGAGGCCGCTATGGGACATAATACCGTGTGCAGGGACCGCTATGGGACATAATACCGGTGCAGGGACCGCTATGGGACATATACCGTGTGCAGAGGCCGCTATGGGACATATACCATGTTGCAGGGGCCGCTATGGGACATATACCGTGTGCAGGGACCACTATGGGACATTATTCTGAATAATGGTGTGTTTTCTATATTAAGGATGTGTTTTTGCACAGAAAACTCAGGCTTTGTTTTTTTTGTGCAAAAATGCACCAGTTTTACATCAAATGAAAAAGTTCCAAATATAGCTGCATCCAGATACATAGTGTGTTTTCACCATAAGAATGCTGCCATATGGTGCTCCTGGACACATTTACCACTAATTGGGGGCTGCACATGAACTTTCATTGCTTCTAATCAGAAAGTACAAGAGCGTCCCAGGAAATAGCAGTAAACGTATGTGTCCTAAAGCATCTGGTGGCAGCACTTCTGTGTTATGGTTTGTGGTATATGACTTTAGTTTAGGGGTCGTCAGACTTACAATTATTGACCGGCACTCCGAGTACCTCATCTTTGATTTTTTTATTAAAATCGGCACGCCGAACAAAAAAGGTTGCCTACCCCTGCTATAGCCTATACTGTAGATCTGTTTACTCCACCAGGTATCTTCTCCTTGTTCTTATTAAAATGTAATGGTTTACTATACTGTCTGTCACCAAATTGCTAGACAATAATTCCAAGTTTTAACAAAGTAGTGGAAGAGTGAAGAAATCGGGCGATACCTTTTAAAGGCTGAGTATATTTGATAGTAAGCTTTCGAGAGTGCTAGCTCTCTTCTTCAGACATGGTGCTATACAAGAAACTGAAAATTCACTCACTTTTTATACACACATAGGACATGGATCTTCAAAGGATCTTGGAATAACAAAATGCAATATAAGTAGAGAAGTTATTTACAACAGGTCAGGAAATAAACAATCTGGAAACTTGTGGGGTGTGACGGAGGGATCAGTAATTCTTGCTGTTATCTGTTTGCTATTAGGTGGTGATTTGTGACCCTCACAGTTCATACATAGTGTGACATGAAACTGGCATGAATATTAAGTCCAAATTGCAGAGTTTTAAATTTTTTCATTAACTTATATTCCCATTCTTTTCTCTCTCTCTGCGTCTTAAAATGTCCCATTAAAACCACAACACGCAAATCTTCAATGGAGTGGTCTTCTCCAGAGACATGTGCGGCCACTGGGAGATCTGTTCTGCTGTTATTAATGGTAAATCTGTGTGAGTTCATGTGCTGACTGAGTCTCTGCCCTGTTTCCCCCACATAGAGGCCTGTGGTGGGACATTGCACACACATTATGAGATAAACCACATTGGAAGACCTGCAGGAAAATGTCCCCCTAATTCTGTGCACCTGTTGTGACTGTGGGACAGGTACACTGTCAGTGGTGTAGATGTGCCTGCAGGTCTTGCACCTGTTTTGCAGGCAAAGTAAGGTGCCATTTTCAGTTGGGGCCTTCAAGGTACTCCGGACAATAATATGCGTCAGGTTTGGTGGCTGTCGAAAGGGAAGGAGGGGGGCCTGGAAATATGTCCTTGAGTCTGTTGTCCCTATGTAGCACAGGTTGGAGCTCCTTGGCAATCCTTCGTAGGATCTCCAGCTGTGGGTTGTAGGTAACAACTAGGGGCACTTGGGCTTCTTTCTGGGTCTCTTTATATGTGAGCAGACTGTCTCTGTTAATGACTGCCGCTTTGTTTAATTGGTTGTCCGTCACTTTTGGTTTGTATCCCAATCGAGAAATTTCGTCTTCAGATCCTGGAGGTGCTTGTCCAGGTCTGCTTTGTCGGAGCAAATACGATTGTACCGTATAGCCTGGCTGTAAATAATAGATTGTCTTGTGTGCTTCGGGGTGGAAGCTGTCATTTCTCAGGTAGGTCATTAGGACTGTGGGTTTGTGGTATATTGATGTGAGTAGCCAGTGGTCTTTAATGTATATTGTGGTATCCAGAAAGTGGATTTCACTCTCTGAATAGCTAAGTTTAAGGTTGATGGTAGGGTGAAAGTCATTGAATTCATTATGGAATTGAAGTAGGGCCTTCTCACCTGCAGTCCAGATGACAAGGATATCATCGATATAACGAAGGTAAATCATAGGTTTGGTGGTGCATGTTGATAAATATGCTCCTTCAAGTTCTGCCATAAAGCGATTTGCATACTGGGTTGCACATCTGGTCCCCATTGAAGTTCCCATTCGCTGTAGATATAGATCCTCTCCAAAAGTAAAATAGTTGTGGCTAAGGATGAATTGTATGAGCTGTGTTACTGGTTCTGTTGGGAGGTCTTGTTTTTCCAGGTGTACCCGACATGCTGCAACTCCATCCTTGTGGGGAATGTTGGTATACAGGGATTCCATATCCATGGTGGCTAAAATGGTACCCTCAGATAGTTGGCCCAGGGAATTCAGTTTGTTAAGAAGGTTAGTGGTGTCCTGGATATAGCTTGGAGTATCCCTGACAAGAGGTTTTAGGAGATTTTCCACCCAACCCGAGAGGTTTTCCGTCAGTGTCCCAATGCCAGAAATTATAGGCCTCCCAGGGTTGCCATCCGTGTCGGACTGGGATGTCTAGGGCCCACCAGTGGAATTGTTTCTAGGGGCCCACCATCAGGACCCCTGCAGATCAGCGGTACCGAGACAGGGCGGCTAAAGGTAATAACATGTTGGGAGCCACGCTGCTCACCCACTATACCATGTGCACCACTGCACTACCTAAACCTACTGCTACACCTTGTATGGCAAGTAAGCAGCGTGGCTCCAAGAATTGTTACCTTTACCTGTAGCCGCACTGTCCTGGAAAAGCTGATCTGCAGAGGTCCTTTCTGTTGTATCATCGCAGATGTAATATTGATGGCCTATCCTAAGGACAGGCCATCGATATTAGAAAGATGGATAAATCCTTTAAAGAGGTTGTCCAGGCATTGGAGCAACCAATGTAGCTGGCAGGAGGTGTAAAGTAAAAAATAAGTAAATTAAAAAGCAGACTCACCTGTCCCCGGCGCTCCGTTGTCCGCTGTCAGTGTCCATTCAGTCTCGTGCCGGCGACTCCTTGCTGGGAGTCCTGCACCTCATGTGATCGCTAAGACCAATTAGGTACAGGATTTCCAGAAATGAGGAGCCGCCATGAGACCGAACAGACACAGGCAGGGGACATCGGGGTGCTGGGGACAGGTGAGTATGCTTTTTTTTTGAAATTTTCTTATTTTTACACCTCCCTGGCGGCTGCCACAGTGGTCGCTCCAGTTTATGGACAACCTATTTTAAGGGGTTGTCTGGGCCAAATATTTCTATGCTCACTTCACTGGTCCCCCCACATAGTGGTCTCTTCACTGGTCCCCCATACTGTATGGGGAACAGTGATGTGGTCATTATATTGTGTGGGAGCAGTGATGGGGGCTGACATCCTGTGGGGGGGACATTAAACTGTGTGGGGCATATTAAAGGGGTTGTCCAGGGTTAATCTTTTTTATGGCCTATGCTCAGGATAGGCCATAAATACCTGATCGGTAGGGGCTGACACACGGCCCCATCAGCTGTTCAGAGCCACTTCCGGAGCCCGTTCTGTACACAACACAGGGCCGGAAGCAGAAAGCTCCATCCGCTGTATAGCAGCCCGGCGCCTTCACTGCAGCTCCACTCCTACTGACTTCAATAAGTTCTGAGATGCAGTGAAGGTGCCCGGCTAATATACAGTGGACAGAGCTTTCTGCTTCTGGCCCTGTATTGTGTACAGGACGGGCATCAGAAGTGGCTCCATACAGCTGATCGGTCCGTGGTCAGCCCCCTACAGATCAGATATCTATGGCCTATCCTAAGGATAAACCATAACAAATTATGCCTGGACAACCCCTTTAATATACCCCCCAGGGCCCTCCTAATGCGCCACACTTTAAAGAGGTTGTCCAGTATAATTTTTTTCTTTTTTAATAATTAGTCCGGGGGAGGTGAATCCCCCCTACTCCCCCCCCCCCAAAAAAAAAAAAAAAAAAAAAAAACACACTAAACATACTCACCTGTCTCCAGTGCTCCGGTGTCCTCCCAGCACGGTCCAGTCCTGCAGCTCCGCTGTCTTCTTTTTGCCGGAAGTCCTCACTGGCTGTGACGTCCCAGGTCCCTTCCCGTAGGCCGCTGATTGGCCTCAGGGGTGACATCACAGGTAGTCACGTGCAGGGGGAACTTCAGCTGGAAGAAAACAGAACTGCAGGACCGAACCGCGCTGGGAGACACTGGGGACATGAGAGAAAGTTTGGGGTTTTTTTGTTTTGTTTTGTTTTGTTTTTTTCACCTGCCCCGGCGTAATTTAAAAAAAAATGAAGGAGCCACTGTATGGAGTATAAGCTCCACAGTGGCCCCCACCCAGTATTATAAGCTCTACAGTGGCCCCCACCCAGTATTATATGTTCTCTACAGGGGCCCCCATCCAGTATTATAAGCTCTACAGTGGCCCCCACCCAGTATTATATGCTCTCTACAGGGGCCCCCATCCAGTATTATAAGCTCCACAGTGGCCCCCATCCAGTATTATATGCGCCCAATAGCCCCCCTCTGCTTCAGTGTTATTATTATACTCTGGCATCTCCTCAGACCCCAGAGTATAATAATCGGAGGCCCAGGGGAAGTGACTAAAAATAACAAACATTCATACTTACCTTGCTTTACCTTTCTTTGGCATCCTCGCTCCATCCTGCCGTCTTCAGCGTCTTCAGGCCCTTTTCCGACGTCGCTGCTGAGGCCTGTGATTGGGCCTCAGGGGTCACGTGGGGGCGCACTGACGTCATTACGCGGCCGCGCCCCATGTAACTGCTGGGGCCTAATCACAGGCTTCAGTCACATGACAGAAGAGCGCCGGAGAGAACGCTGTGCCCCGGAGAGGTGAGAATATATATTTATTATTTTCAGCCACCTCCCCTGGGCTGCCATCTATTGGAAAGGGGCCTGCAATATGCCACGGCCCCTTTCCAATAACAGTATGTATAGCGGTCGGGGAACCAGGCTTTCCCAAACCGCTATCATAGTGGCCCGGGGCCCGGCCATCTCCAGCTGGCCACGGGTCCCATACCCCGCTGAGCCCGGTCACGGTCGCACCCCCTGCGACCGCGATCGTTACGCCTCTGGTCAGGGGCCCGATCGGGATGGTCAGGACATGACATGACATGAGGACTAATAGTCGGGGCTCGGGGCCCACCGTTGGATAAACCAGTTCCCCGGTGGGCCAGTCCGACCCTGGTTGCCATCTTTGTGTATCTTTGGTAGCATATAGAAGCAGCCCAGCCTGGGATCCTCTGGGGTAAGCCCTTTTACCTGCTTCAAAGAAAATGTTATAAACTTTGCAGGGTTCTCTATGGATCTCCTAGTTTGTGGCATAAGTGACTGTCCTTTTAAAATATTAATAATTGACATATTAAATCTATCTGATCATTAACAAAGCTATAACTCATGTAAAGAGCTAGTAGTGACTTTGTATAACAGGTTAGTTATTATTATTATTATTATTGTTTATTTATATAGCACCATTAATTCCATGGTGCTTTACATTTGAGGGTTTACATACGGTACACAAAATATACAAAAACAAACATAATACTGACAGTGACCAACTGGTACAGTGGGATACAGAGCCCTGCCCGCAAACAGTGGGCTAGATCTATGTTATCAGCAGTATTTCAGACCAGGAACAACAATTAACTAAATCAAAAGAAGGTAAGTTAACAATGAAGTTAAAGAGGTTGTCCAGGCTAAAATATTATTTTTTAATTAGACCGGGGAGGGGAAATAAAATAAAAAAAACATACTCATCTCTCCCCAGTGCTCCACTGTCCTCCCAGCATGGTCTGGTCCTGCTGCACGGGTGTCTTATGGCAGTGGAATTTCTCGTCGGCTGTGATGTGCTGGAATGCACCGGAGCACTGGGGACAGCTGAGTATGTTTTTTTGTTTGTTTTTTTCACCTGGCCTAATTAAAAATAAAATTTTAGCATGGACAACCCCTTTAAGTGAGCTTATCTTTTGAAAAACTAGGTCATAAGGAACTAATCTTCAAAATGAACTAGATTTCCCATCACTAAATACATGGCAGCAAATTGAAATCAGTTCACCATCCATGCACAGAAGACACTCTTTGTAGCCACTCTATATTCAGGTGAATTGACATAAAAATGTAACCCTTTCACATGTCTCTTAATTTATAGTGATTACAGATTAACAAAGTAACCCCAAGAGTAGCCTAAAAATTTTTTTGATGACATTTACACTGACTTCATGACTTCCACGTATAATTGTAGCTATCACAATGTGTTGTTTGTGACCAATGGACCTCCTGACAGTACACCACCCGACTAGGGATATGAAATCAACAAGGCCACAGGCCTGGTCTGAGGCCTAGTTACAAGATTTTCCTATGTGGTCTAAAGATAATGGGCCAAGTAAACTAGAGGCCTGAGACGCTTGGGAGCCGTAGTGAATCAGGGGCCCATTTGGATCAGAAGCCAGTATTAGTGGTAACCTAAAGGCAGGGCCGGCGTTAGGGGGGGGCAAACTTGGCAATTGCCCAGGGCCCCGTCCCCACAGGGGCCCCCGGGATCCGGAACCTGATGACTCCGGATCCCAGAGTCAGGCCCGGCCAAAGCACTAACAGAAAGGGACTGCAGGGCCCCTTTCCAAGGTGAGTAAAAATAACAAACATTTTTACTCACCTGTCCTTGGCGTCCGACGTCATCTTCTGGCGTTCCGGACATCACTGCTGAGGAGCTGAGGCCTGGCCTCAGCAGTCACGTGGGGCGTGCCTCACGTAATCGCTGAGGCCCAATCACAGGCCTCAGAGGTGACGTCCACAACGTGTGACGTCATCCGCAGAGAAGAAGAAGCGGTCGCCGGCAGTGATAGCGGAGCAGCGTGAGGAGGCTCAGCAGAGGTAAGACAAGGTGAGTATAACTGTTTGTTATTTTACCTTACTTACCCCGGGCCTTCGATTATTTTACTCTGGGGTCTGAAGAGACCCCAGAATATAATATAATAATAGCACTGTAGGGCCCCTGTGGAGCATTATACTGGGGGCCCCCTCTGGATAGCATATTATACTGGGGGGCCCCCTCTGGATAGCATATTATACTGGGGGGGCCCCCTCTGGATAGCATATTATACTGGGGGGCCCCCTCTGGATAGCATATTATACTGTGTGGGGCCACTGTGGAGCATTATACTGGGGAAGGGGCCCTCTGGATAGCATGTTATATTCTGTGGGGCCTCTGTGGAAAATTATAATGTGTGGGGGGGGGGGCCTCTGGAGATAATGTTATATTATGTGGGGCCACTTTGGAGCATTATGCTCTCCAGAGGGGCCCCCTAGTATAATGCTCCAAAGTGGCCCCACATAATATAACATGCTCTCCAGAGGGGCCCCCCACTTTATAATACTCCATAGAGGCCCCGCAGAATATAACATGTTCTCCAGAGGGCCCCCTCCCCAGTATAATGCTCCACAGTGGCCCCACACAGTATAATATGCTCTCCAGAGCCCCCCCCCAGTATAATGCTCCACTGTGGCCCCACACAGTATAATATGCTCTCCAGAGGGGCCCCCCAGTATATTATACTGTGCGGGGCCACCGTGGAGCATTATACTGGGGGGGGCTCTGGAGAGCATGTTATACGTTTTTGGGCCACTGTGGAGCATTATACTGGGGGGGGCTCTGGAGAGCATATTATACTGTTTTGGGCCACTGTGAGTATTATACTGGGGAAAGCTCTCTGGGCAGTATATTATACTGTGTGGAGGCCATTCTGGAGCATGTTATACTGAGTGGGGTCACTGTGGAGCATTATTCTGGGGGGGCATCAGCAGAGCATATTATATTGCGTGGCGCCACTGTGGGGCATTATTTGGGGGGGGACTAATGAGCATTATACTAGGGGGCCCTCTGGGGAGCATATTATACTGCGTGGGGCCTACTGTGGAACATTATACTGGGGGGACGCTCTGGGGAGCATAATATATTGCGTGGGGCCACTGTGGAGCAAAATACTGGAGGGGCACTGTGGAGCATTATACTAGCGGGGGCCCTCTGGGGAGCATATTATACTATGGGCCACTGTGGAGCTTTATACTGGGGGAATGGACAGTGTGGGGAGCCTGTTATACTGTGTGGGGCCACTGTGGAGTGTATTATATTGTGTGGGGCTTTTCGGGAGCATATTATACTCTGTGGGGCCATTGTAGAGCATTATACTGGGGGGGACTGTGGGGAACATATTATACTGTGGGGGACCACTGTGGAGCATTATACTGGGAGAACCCCTCTGGGGAGTATATTATACTGTGTGGAGGTCATTATGGAGCATGTTATACTGTGTTAGGCCACTGTGGAGCATTATACTGGGGGGGCATTGTGGGGTGCATATTATACTGTATGGAGCATATTATATTGTGTGGGGCTGCTGGGGAGCATATTGTACTGTCTGGGGCCACTAAGGGGTAGTACACTGCGTGGGCCACTGTGGACTATTATACTGTGTGGAGCCTTACAAACCATGTGGGACCACAATGGGGGGCTCAAGGGAGCATTTTATACTGTGTGGGGTCACTGTGGAGCATTATATACCATGTGGGGAAACTGGAGGGCTCAGGAGAGCATTTTATACTGTGGAGCATTATATACCATGTGTAGCATTATACTGTGGGGGCGGGCTCGGCTCACAATTCCTGCTGGCAGCCCTGTGTGCTATGTCTGCATCACAGCTCCCTCACTATAATCTTGCACATACGTGTAGTGCACCACGGCCATGTCATTCCCCATAAAGTACTTTGCATGAGCTGGCCATGGAGTTATTGGGGCCTGCACAGTACTGTAGGGGCTGACTATACTGGGAACATACTCAGTAACACCAGATAGTCAGCACATATGTAAGACTTGAGTGAAGGAGCCGTGGTGTAGGCTATTAGCAGGAAGCTGTTGGGTGGGGCCCCAGAACAAGATCCTCTGGTGGGCCCAAGGCCCTTCAGTCCGACACTGTATAACGGAGAACTATTATATATAAGGGTGGGTTACTATATATAATTGGGAAACTTAAGTATGAGGGGGCTATTATTTATAAGAGGGGAACTATTTATAAGGGGGGTATAATTGTTAAGTGGGCTTATTTATAAAGGGGGCTATTAGTGATAATGGGGACTATTATTTATAAGGGTAACTATTATTTATGAGGGGGCTATTATTTTTAAGGGAGCAGTATTATTTTTAGATAAAGGTGTAAGATTATTTATAAGCAGGTACTATTATTTATAAGGAGGCGCTATAATAACTGATGACTGGGTGCAAAAATCTAATAGGTGGTACAAAGGTGGTCACTTGAATTTTGTGTGGTAAATGGGGATTGCTATTACTTTTTTGTTGGCAGAAAGGAGGCGTTATTATTGGGGTTGTCACTGGAAGTCGATGGTGTTGTTTGCATATCAGCATTTGGGGCCCCACTTTTAATTTTTGCCCAGGGCCCCACTTTGTCTAAAACCGGCCCTGCCTAAAGGAGACCATTGTAGGTGTGAGTGAACAAAGGTCTGTGGATCAAGTTGTGACAGGTACAGCAGACGACCAGAACAACTGAAGTAGATCTCAGAAAGGGAAAGACCAAGAGAGGCCATTCATAGTGGCAATCGCCTAGAAGTTACAGAGGTTGCCTGTTATTTTTACCCCAGTCAGTCTTAAGAAATAGTGTTAATGCTGTTGCCTGAACTACTGTAACCACAGTTGTAACCATCAAGATTTGACCTTTTTGCTTTGGTTTTATGCCACCCAAAAATTCTGGTGTCATTTAAAAGCTGAGACTCAGCTTTCATGATACCATTATCACAGTTCTATCTATAATGAAATCTGATATATCACTCGTTAAAAACACAGTAAGGAATGTGATTTTTTTATGTAGCAAAACTACTCTTCTACGTGGTATAAACTGGAGATGCAGCTATTTATATTGACTCCCTTCCCCTTGGTAACTGCATCTGTACATACTGACCATAACAGTGTGTAACCTTATCAATGTTTAGTTAGAGTATTTTTCGAAAAAGAACTTTAAAGCCTTTTTTCTACTGAAAGGAAGTAAAATAATTTAAAATAAATAATATTACAAAGATGTTTACCACACATCCCCTGCACTATAAAAAAAAAAGTGAAATGATGGTTATACTTTAACCCCTTCCTGCTCTGCGGCATACTATTATGTCGCACTGAGTGTATAGTTAACGCTCAGCTCAGTAATAGTACAGTGATGTAATGCAGCCGAGGCCTGGGACCAGCCGCCGGAGTTGGATTCCAGCGATTCCAGCGGATTAACCCCCAGGATGCCGTGATCAATAGTGATCACAGCATCCAGGAGGTCTGGGGGGCAAGATCGCCCCCCCATCACCCCTCAGACCCCACGTGATAAGATTGCGGGTTCCGAGGGGTTGCCATGGCAGCCAGGAGGCCGGGCCACAGCCTCCTGACTGTCTATGCAGAGGAAAACGGGACCAAAATGCAATGAAAAACGCTGTGGAAAAAACTGGGATGCGTTTCAACTGCATTTTTTTTTTTCCCCGAAGCAGTTTTTTTTTTTTTTTTTGCTGCGTTTCTCTACGTGGGCCATTAGCCTCAAAGTTAGAAATATAGCTTTGCTAGCTAGGTCAGGAACAAGTAAGGAAGAGGGAGGCGCAGTACTGGAGGTAAAAACTACTTTGGACTCGTTATTGTAATACTTTAAGATAACGTTCTGTACTGTACAGGACAAACTCCTCTGTGAACATTCTTTGGCAGAAATTATGCAGTTTATGAAAATGGTAATTAAATTATTTATTGGGAAATTTTTCAGAGACAGCTTTACCCAAATATTAGAAGGTGAATAGAAATAAATGTCCTGATGCCCTCAAACTGAGAATCTGAAAAGATCAAGCCAACTCTTTAAAGAAGTTAGAACGCTTGATCAAATGTCAGCTTGATGTCTCTAAGACGTTAACAATTGTCCAAATAACTGACAGCATCCCTCAGAGTTTCCTAAGATCTAATACAGCCTCCTCCATCTGAGCAGTGAAAGACATGATTTGTAAATAAATGTGGCAGGTTTTGTGCAAAGAAAAAGAAAAATTTGAATGCAGCATGATTCCCAGCAGACCTTAGAATCTGGTTATGTGGATAATAATTAGAACGCAAAGCAGTTAGAGGAAATATGGCTGCATGACCATGGTTTGTTCTGTTTCAGTTTTAGAATGAAACATACTGTACTTGGATGAATAATTTCCATTTAGGATTCCTGACTAGCATTCAACAGCAGCTCATTTGGGAGTCCAGCATTTTTTCTCCTGTCAAACGAAAATTATACAAAGTACCCATCATGTCTTTGTTTTATCCCTACAGACCTCTTCCTAATTAGCTGATCATTAGCTGCTGGCTGCCTGATGATCCATTATCGCCAATATGTGCATAATACTTATATCTTAAATGCTTGATCTCAATATTTGTCCCTCAATCATGGGTTTACATATCTATCAGCAACCTTAAAAAAGAAGATGGATAAATATAACAGAAACAACATTTGGTAGCTGAGCTTAATTTAGACAACTATGTACTGTATGAAAAAGTTTTGAAGACAGGTATAAATTTACCTGGATTAATATATTTTAGGAAATGGGAAATCTACTGAATCAATTTGTTACACTTCTCATATGAAGAAAATATTCCCTAGTTAATTCCCATGGATATGCTGCATGTATAGTAGCTGGATATCTGCTGTAAAATCAGTGATCCCTCTAAACCTGTGTTGCTAGTGGAGAAGTATAAAAATGTGCACAGTTCCCTCTAACTGATAGATCCAAACAGCACTAGGTCAAGTGTAATGAATATGATTAAGCCAGCATCATTTAAAGTCTATGATATTAAAGGGATTCATGACAACACTCCTGATGTATTAGACCCGTGAAAGAGGTTTTAAGAATAATCGTGTTAGTTTTGGGTAGCAAAGCGATTAATGTCATCCTTTTTGGTGGTCTAAAGTAGTAGACAGTATAATGCATTCTTCTGTGGTGGCCTAAGGTAGTGAAGGTGTTGACTTCCACTTCTCCTGTAGCTTAGGGTATTGCAGAGTTAAATATCCTTGGTAATTTAGGACAGTCAGGGGTTTATGCTCCATCTTTGATAGCCCAAGGTTGTGCAAAAGCTTGTTTTTTTAGCATTGGTATCCAGTGGTTTAATCACATCTCCAGCTCCAGCATTCAGGCTTACCCTTATATTGGGTTATAAGGGATTCATGCATCTTTTGAATACCTATTATTAGAATGAAACCCCATAGATTAGTAATTTAGTAGCTGGCATAGTGATGTTAACCTTTTCCTGCACTTCACAAGTGTGACACAGTGGCCATACATGTACATCCAGTGAGTGCCATAGACTCAGGAATTAAGCACATGCTATGAACAGTGGGTGACCGTGTCAGTGAAAACAACAGCTTAGACTGAGAAAAGAGAGTCCGGAATCTGGCATAGGAATAAAAATTTCACACTTTAGTGATTTCACAGTTTGGGATTTCATAAAATCCATTATTACCAACAGTAGCACTACTTTGTTTCATACCCTTTGTGGATCCTTAGTTATAGGACTCATACAAAGAGCTGACACCCTGCTGCAATGGTCAACTCCAATCCCACTCATTTTAACCTTAGATGTCACAGTCAATAGTATCTAAAAAATGTAATACAATGACTGACAACCCCATTGACCTCCCTATGATGTGATTGCTGGGTGCCGTTGGGTCATCGTGGTAGCTAGGGTCCTCTAATCTGCCATCTTTGTACACTTAGTGGAGGTAGAGCCTGTTACAATGCCTGTCAATGTCATGTGCACAGGTATACTACTGTATTGCAGAGTATTTTGACGATCAGACGATTGCATGTTTTAGGCCCTTACTGGGACTAAAAAAAAACAAAGAAGAAATATAAATAAAATGTTTAAAAATGTTAATAAAAAAGAAAGTACAAGAACATACAAAAAATTCCTATTGTGCCCTTCCTGACATGCACCATATTTTTAAAGCATACTTTATATACAGAACCTACTTAGGAGATGAGCATGCACCATAGCTGCCAAGTCTCCCTGTTATACACAGGGGAGACCTGGCAACAATGCTCATGATCACTGCCATATCCATAATGACCTGTACACCCAATCACATAAAAACAAAAGCATTTTTTAAATGTTTAAGGTAAAAAGTAGTATTACATTAAAAATGTATTAAATATGTTCAATAAGTTATACATACTCCAACATGCTTTAATACGAATATTCAATTTATTGTGAAAGAAGCCTTGAAAATGAAATAAGATGTGGATTTTGGAAGGAAAAAAAAATTGCTGCATCCTCAGGGCCAGGTCCTTAAGGTATTTGCTGCACTTCTGCAGCACTCTGCACATGTGTGCCCTCTCATTCTTGACACCTGTGTCTGCTCTTGTTAATATTGAAGGGTACACTGTTGACTGCGGAAAATGGCCTAAAGAGGCCGTGAGATCTACTGTGCTGCCTTATCGAAGGGCAGTATGGATATCATGGTCTTTTCAGTTCATCTCCCTCAAGGAAATGAGAATCTTGTTATAAGTAAGCCTCATTATATTCATTGAATAATATCCTATATGCAAATCACAAAAGGTATAGCAATATATAGTGTTAACTGGCTGTTCTATTTTCCAAAAATCGACATTATCCAAACTGATACCTTTCAACACGTTCATCCCAATTTCTAGACTGAAATATCACAATCATCTGTGATACAGAATAATTTGTGATTTAGCTATTTTTTATTTTAAGTATCAATATCAAGTATTAGCTATTATGTCCTCCTGCTTTGTATTACATAATTCTGCAATACTATCATGCCTTTTGTTCTGCATTTAATAATAATTTGTGTCTTATTATCATGTGGCGTATTATCATAGCTATCCCTGAAAGTAATCCAGTGGAAAACATGAGTTGCTATTTACTAAATAGATTATACAGTACTAGATCGAAGAACTGATTTTGCTCACTATATATAAAGCTATTACTTTGCTTATGATGCTGGGAGAGAACAATAGGAGAAATCAATACTTCATTTATCAGTGCTTGTCCTCTCTTCACAAAAGACCAAATAAACACCATCAACATGCCGCTAACATCTATTGTGGAAAAAACAGGAATAACACTTATATCATTGAAAGCTGAAAACACACAATGATTTATTTTAGTAAAAGAAATATTGCCTCCTTAATCTTCCTCATAAATTCCAATCAGAAGGTGATTTTTCATATACACAATTTTCTTTCCTTCTTGGTACTTTTAATATTAAGTAGATGCACTTGGAAGTTGTTTTTTTCCACCATGCTTTTTAAATGTCTTTGTCTTATTGTATTACTGTATTAGATTACAGCTGATCCACCTTGAATTCCAAAATGTAATTGATGGCACCCATTAAAAAAATACAATACTATTGAAGATGACTCACATTCGCTAATTAGCAAAATTATTGAAACAGATAAATGCCTTGGCCTGGTAATGTAGCTGAAACGTTTCCATTTGTTCTACCATCAGCTGAATGTGTCTATGTTACATTATGCCAGTTGGAAAATGAATTGGACTACTAAGTCTAGTTGGATTGATAGAGGTATTGGTGCCCTTGCAAAATCATCTCATTCATCCACTCATCTATTCCAATCACCATGCTTAGTATGCCCCACAAATAGAAAGTTGCCCAACTCCTGGAGTTTAATCCTAGTAAAGAGATTATAACATCTGTTTTCTCTAATTTGACTTTCTCTCCACATAATTAATAAGTGCACCGAGCATGTATCTTCATTTTTGTGCAAATATTAAACAGATGTTATGGCGGTACAAAATGTTCTGTCTTTTTTCTTGGTGTCAAAACAATCTGTTGAGCCTTTTGTTCTCTTGGCAGTTAGTTACCAATTCTAATTATGCACTGGGCAGAAATGTACACTAAAACAAAATAGATGGGAAACACTGTATCCTGCAACAAGTTTTATATTAGAACATGCAATTACCAATCTTCTTCTGTAGGTTAGCAGTGAATGATCGCTATGTTACTAAATTACATTTTCTTTATGTGAAAAGAGAATTAAAAAAACAATGAATTATTCTATGAGGACAACAACCCTTCCCCTCCACACCTCATTAGGGAATATAGCCTTCATAAATGAGCATCCTCTGCCTGCAATATTTCTGCTAGAGATAAATGCAATGCAAACTTTGAACGCTGCAGGAAGAGTGGAGATAGGCGGGGGGGGGGGGGTTTCGGGGGGCATGGATGTGTTTGGGGTGTGTTTTGGGGGGTGCAGATAAACCTGCAAGTCAGCCACCAGAAAAGCCATGAGATTTCAGGTTAGACTAATACTACATGAAAGTATCCTGGAAACTTCTGGTTTGTGCCATTACCTTATTGTAGGGGAAGATGCTGAATGAAAGAGGGTTGTCCAAAGAGAGTAAGCCTCTTAAGACTACAATGAATCATGAAATCATTTTAAATGACTCTGTTATAGTTCAACATTACTTTATTGCAAACATATGGTACAGATGGTAAGCAGTAGTTCAGATTTAGCATTCATTACCATAAAACAAGAATGTGGATCTTTAGGTGGATGCAGCAAGAACCACACAGCAAGTAAGGTGACAGACAGTTCAGGGATAAGTAGTAAAGGTTTTGCAGGGTCTTGCGAGAAAAGATGGACTGGCAACACATGAATAGCACAGTAACACAGTAAAAGCCTAGGATAGGCTGAACTTGGTGCAAAGTCAAACTTGTAACATAGGTTTTAGGCTTCTTTCACACTATTGTTTCTTATTCAAAGCCATTGAATAAGACTACATTCACATCTGCATCAATACCGCTGTGTTAACTTGAAGTAGCATAGAACAGGCACAGACATCAGGAGTGGCTGTAAGTTTGACTAGGAACAGACTAGACAAGGAGGGTAATACACTGGTAAATGCACAGGTTAGCACATTGACACTGTCAGTGAAATGGGCAAATAATAGGGTATATATTGCAAAAGCTGGTTAATACTTTAGAAACAGCTTATGGGCTTAACGGCCAGGGTAGCAGACATAACAGCTGCTGTGGGTCTCAACAACTAAGGCTGCCCATTTCCACTGAGACCTAGGCTGTAGTTAGTGATAACTATGGAAGGGGATGTAGAAACCTGAATGCACCTCCATTACTTTACTGGGAAATCATAATGTCTGTATATGACATCAATATAATTACTTTATTCATATGTTGTGATGTGAAATTGTACACCATGATCTTTTTGTGTGTACATTATCCCTGTGCTATGCTGTTATAATGCGCATTATCCCAGTACTGTGAAATCACTGGATGTATTCTCTGTACTGTAAAATCACTCTGCGTATAAAGGAGACCAAAATAATTGCTGGAGAATGGAAGTAGTAGTTGGCAACAGTAGGCCAAGGACACTCCTCCCAGGATTAATGTTGAGTGAGCCTGTGGTGTACCTTATGGTGATGGTGGTTCCCCTGTGGCACTTCCAGTTGTAAGGAATCCTCTCCTGAGCCAGATGATGGTGGTCAGAAGGAATGACTCAGGAGATAGTAGATGCAGTTGAGCCGAATGATGTAACTTTGTAGCTTTTCGGATGGGGGTAATATTACAATAGCAGTTCCACTGTAGATGATGATACTGAGCCTAGCAGTAGTTTCTCTAAGCAAGGGGATGCCCATAAATAGATGCTAAGTGTGATATGCAAAAGTATTCAGCCCCTTGTACTCTGATACCCCTAAATAAAATCCAGTGCAATCAATTGCCTTCAGAAGTTACTTAATTAGTTAAAAGAGTCCAGATGTGTGTAATTTAGTCTCAGTATACATACACGGTTTGTTGGAGAATACTAGTGAACAAACAGCATTGTGAAGACCAAGGAACTTACCAGATAAGTCAGAGATAAAGTTGTGGAGAAGTTTAAAGCAGGGTTAGGTTATAAAAACATATGCCAAGCTTTGAGCATCCCAAGGAGCACTGTTCCATTCATAATCCAAAAATGAAAAGAGTATTCTGCAACTGCAAACCTACCAAGACATGGCTGTCCACCTAAACTAACAGATCAAGGAAGGAGAGCACTGGTCAGAAAAGCAGCCAAGAAGCCCATGGTCACTCTGGAGGAGCTGCAGAAGTCCACAGCTCAGGTGGGAGAATCTGTCCACAGGACAACTATAAGTCATGTACTCCCCAAATCTGGCCTTTATGGAAGAGTGGCAAGAAGAAAACCATTGTTGAAAGAAGGACATAAGAAGTGCCATTTGCAGTTTGCCACAAACCATATACAGGACACTGCAAACATGTGGAAGAAGGTGTTCTGGTCAGATGAGACCAAACTTTTTGGCCTAAATGCAAAGCACTATGTGTGGTGGAAAAGTAACACTGCTCATCCCCCTGAACACACCACGCCCACTGTGAAACATGGTGGTGGCAGCATCATTCTGTGGGGAGGGTTTTCTTCAGCAGGGACAGGGAAGCTGGTCAGAGTTGATGGGAAGATGGATGAAGTTAAATACAAGGCAGTCCTGGAAGAAAACCCGTTGGAGGCTGCAAAAGACTTGAGACTGGGAAGGAGATTCACCTTCCAGCAAGACAATGACCCTAAACATTCAGCCAGAGCTACAGTGGAATGGTTTAGATCAGTGGTCCCCAACCTGAATACTTTTGCATGTCACACTTTTCAGATTTTTATTTGATTAAAATTTTGAAAACCATGTATCATTTTCATTCCACTTCACAATTTTGTGCTACTTTGTGTTGATCTATCACTTAAAATCTCAATAAAATACATTTTAAGTTTGTGGTTGTAAGGTGACAAAATGTGAAAAAGTTTAAGGGGTTTGAATACTTTTGCAAGCCACTGTAAGTCCCAATTGGTACCCTGCCTACCTGTGTACGGTGGTACGGATGGTAAACCTCAACATCTCCTCAAACAAGGCACTTTCTTGCCTCTAGAAGGCTGACAGCAAATTCTTCTCTGTCTCAGGGCTGTAGCAAGGATGATGCTGGACTGAGGGTCCGATAAGTACGCCACCACACCACTCTCCTCAGGGGCTGCAATGGGCTTCCTGTCAGTGATATCAACCTCACCTGTCTGAGGACTCAGCTAGACTGAACTGCTTTGGGGACTCAAAGCCTCTTCCCTTACCCCAGCCTTACCCCAAAAAGAGGGGTGTACCTCTCCACAGTGGAACATTACTGAAAAGGGGGGAAAAACACATAGGAAAGCTGCAAAACTATATATAGTATACACACAGAGGCACCATATAGCTTATAACAGAGCATAACAGACATAACAAAAAACAACAAAATAAAATGTGTTTAGCAGTTCCCACTGAGATATGTTTTTGTGCGGCTGAAAAATGACTTATGTCCATCAAGTTCAACCAAGAGATGACTGCACCATGGTTTCTTGTTACACCCCTAGCCTTGCAGCTGAACACAGCACCAGGTGTCAGACCCCAACCAATCTAATAATGCTGAATGACCTGTTTTATTTACATTATCTCCCCTAAATGGGGTATAATCCTGAATACTAAGGCCCTTTTACTGAGAACGACAGAGTGAGCAACAATCTGTAATCATCTCTCCCTTGTTTAAATGCAGCCATCATTGCTACCATGTAGGTATGAATGAATTGCCTGTAGCCAGAAACAATTGCACTGTTTAAGCAAATAGATATGTGGCCAACAGTGTAGCATTTTTTATGTTGCCAAAAACAAATTGTGATCACCAGACAAACAAACCTGCCTCATGCCGACCTTTTAAAGGGGTTGTACAGGGAGTATTAATTTACTTACCTGGTCCCAGGAGTCACTGATGATGAACCCGGGGTTTACGTCAACTTCATGACCCTCAGGTAATGCGATAAATCTCATCCAGAATTAGTTCACTTTTGTTGGACTGAACAAACATAAGACTGACCTTCCTTTTCATAGCCCCTTTTTCAGTTTCTCTTACTAATGTACATTAACCCAAGATCATGTAAAATTACAGATCTTCTGCTTCAGTTGTTTTTTATATATTTTTATATAAGATTGTTAGACACCTCTAAGGTAACTTCAAAAAGTAAAATAATGAAAAAGGACAAATATATTCACTACGCAAATTAGGACAAAAAAGAAGAATGGGAATACTTTGTAAGTTATGAATGTTATAACACAGACATGAAAGGTAATTCTTCATTTACTGCTATTTTGTTTTCAAGGGATTTATATCTGAGTTCATTTTTATATGTGGAATAATTACTAAGCTGAATAAAAGGCTTAAACCCCTAGACGGAAGTATTAACAGTGTTTTAGCGCTGATCCGATTGACCTTAAGTAGATTTGTTCATATAACTTGGGAATAATAAATACGACACTTCAATTACATTTAAAAGCTGAGCGTTAAAGACAGTAAAGATGCTTTATTATGTGGCTGAACTGTAAAGTATACGAGTACAATATTAAGAGGAAATACACATTGTTCAGGTATGTGAGTTCTCAGCTATATTGTATTCCCTGTTCCCTGCCTTGGGCCTATTAAATCTAGGGCATTTGGCCAGCATAAATCCAGTTCAGAAAGGAAAAAAAAAGATGCATTTTTCTCCCTTCTGCAAGTGAGTTAAACTTTAGCACACTTTTCGTAAGGTCAAAAGATTTCCATTTTCACAGCTCACATTACCTGAATAATGCATAACAAGTTCACCCAATCTAACACAAAGGCATTGTAACTACGTTTTCTATAGTACGGTTAAGCTTTGAAAATTAAACATAATTATTGTCATACATTTCCAGTGCCGTTCTTGCAGTCTAGGTTAACTACAGTTACCATTTGCTAATAGAGTTCGCTTAGGTGAAGACAGAGGAGATGAAAGAGCATGGTGTTTTGGAACAAAAGGGGGAAAGAGTCACTGGAGACCTGTAAATGAATTAGAAAGCTATTTTTCATTTGTGTGTGGTGACAAATACATCAAGCAAGCCCTGCATGTGTTCTTGTTATTAACATTCATAATACATGCAAATATTAAGACTAAAATGAAAAATATCACAAAGTGTAATGGGAAATTTTTAGAACAGTAACAGATATATACAAAGGCACATGAAACCATTGTATTACAGGTTACCAGTTTTATTTGTTGTTTTCCCTATGAATAAGTGCCATGAAGTAGCTTGATATATAGGAATAATTTTGTTTAGAGATATTAATTTTAACATACCCTTGTATAAGTAACAAAGTTTTAGAGAATAAGAACAGTTCAACCCCTTAACCCTTTTACTGCCACAATTTTGACAAACACAGATACTGTAAAAGGTATCACCTGATTTCTTCACTCTTCCACAGATACTGTAACAAATAGCAAATTCTAAAATAATAAATTCTTATTTTAACAATATACACATATATTTTCTGAAAGAACAGCAGAAAGAACAGCACATTGTGATAATACCACTCAGCACTTTGTACCTCTTGGTTGGTAAATATTATGGGGGTTGACAAATGTCATTTAGTGACAAGGGGTGATTTGATGTGCAATTGGTCACCTTCCCACTCTTTAAAGAGTAACTGTCACTTATTTTATGATGCCCTGCGGTGACCCGGGGCACATGACATCACAGGAGAGTGCCAGACGCAGCAAGTAGGTCCAAAAGTGGTAACAGAAGGTGAATATGAATGTCTTTATTTTTTACACCTCCCCTGGGCCTCTACCTATTATACTCCGGGGTTTGAGGATTGTACAAGTTCATTTGCCAAACTCTAGGGGTATGTTCACATGTAGGAATTTGTCATGGATTTGGGGGCGGATTCCTCTTCATTTTCCTCTGAGTGAATGTACCCTTCAGTGGTGTAACTAGGATTGGCTGGGCCCCAAGGCGAAGATTTGACATGGGGCCCCCCCGAACCACCGCCCCTCTGGACCGCCCCCTCCACCTGCACACAGTATTATGTCCCATAGTGGCCCCTGCACACAGTATTATGCCCCATTGTGGACCACCCATGAACAATTATTATACTCTGGGGTCTTTTCAGACTCCAGAGTATAATGATCGGAGACCCAGGGGAGGATAAAAACATAAAAAAACAATGTTACTTACCTGTTCCTCGCTCCGGTCCACTCCCTGCTACTTCGGCCTTCTTCAATGTTGAAAAGACCCCAGAGTATAATGATAGCAGTGATTGTGGGGTTCGTGGGCCCACGGCCTTACCTACCGATCCCCTCTACTGCTCACAGCTGCCTCCACAGAATGGGAAGCGCAGACGGCCGTGAGCAGGACCCCGGGGATCGGTAAGTATATAGAGCCTATTACCTGCTGGGGTTACTCCAGCAGGTAATGGCCTATTAAAAAAAAAATAAAAAAGCATTGGGGGCCCGCAGGGCCTCGTAATGTCCCTGGCCCTGTGGCAGCCGCTACCGTTGCTACCCCAGTAGTTACACCCTTGGTACCCTTGTAGTTATATGCATCCTGTAATGTCTCTACCTGTTCAGGCCTCTGCGCCACCCTCTGCTCGCACCCTGCAGCACAGGAGCCGTGTTCAGTTTGATTCCTTGCATAAGATTCTTGTTGCTCAGTCTCCCTTACAGAATAGCCAGCCCAAAAATAACCTTCTGCCATTGCTTCCCTCTGGATCAGCATGGATCCTATTCAGGGCCTTGCAGCCAAGATGGAGGGTTTGGCAGGCCTGGTAGCTGAGTTAGCTAAACAGGTTCATACCCTGACTGAGGCTGCTGCATCATCCCCGGTTGTTTCTGCCCCTTTCAGGGTAAAGATGCTACTCCCAGATCGTTTTTCGGATGACCGAGAAAAATTTGAGACTTTCCGGGAGTCTTGTCACCTGTATTTTCGGATTAACCCTCATGCATCCCAGGCCCAAATGGTGGGAGTAGTTATATCTCTCCTACAGAGGGATCCACAAACTTGAGCCCTTAAATTCCCTCCTGGGGCTGAGGAGTGGTCTGATTTTGAAAAAAATTTTTTGTCTCTGGGGTCTATCTTTGCTGAGCCAGACCACATTGGGCTTGCGGAATCGCAACTCCTCACCATGTGACAGGGCAAAATCTCTGCTGATTAGTACTGCTCAGATTTCCGTAAGTGCAGTGTAACTGCAGGTTGGTGTGAGTCGGCTCTAAAGGCTCACTTTAAACAAGGCCTGTGTGACCGTGTTAAGGAGATCTGGGTTGGTCACCCAGCACCCCTTACTCTTGAGCAGGCCATGACTTTGGCCGTTCGTATTGACCGTAGAATCCGGGAAAATGTTAAAGAGAGAGTAGGGTCTGTTTCCTCCAAATTTTCCTCTCTCTCTCCTGATAAACCCACCTTTTCTCACATCACACCTGGTGAGGAACCCATGCAACTGGGAGCTGTGGATGCCAAGACTCGATGAGAGCATTGTCTCCGGAATAACCTCTGCCTGTACTGTGGTACTTCAGGTCATATCATTCAAGACTGCTCTATCAGACCCCGCACACCAGTGGAAAAAGCTTCAGTGCCTGAGTGGATGTTGTTATCTGTGTCTCTGTCCTCTGGAGACAGATCTGTTTCTGGTCAGGGCCTAGTTGACTCTGGGTCTGTGGCAAACTTTGTCAAATTTTCATTTGTCTCAGTTTTAGGCATTGAGCTATTGCCGCTCGATACTACTCTGGCAGTTACTGGGGTGGATTTTGCCCCACTGGCCAGGGGTAAGGTCCAATGCAAGACCCCCTTAATCACGTTGCAAGTGGGTTCTGCACATTCTGAGGTCATAACCTTCTTTGTTATGGAGCATCTGTCTTCCGATATTGTTTTGGAGCTCCTCTGGTTGAACCTCCATAACCCTATTTTTGATTGGGGTAAAAGAGAGTTGGTAAAATGGGGAGATCAGTGCTCATCCCACCGTATTGCTTTGCACACCTTAGATTGTGTCAGTGAGGAGACTTGCTCGGCAACTAAGGATTGGAAATACCAGGCGAATAAAAAACATTTGCCTGGTCCACCAGCACCTCTTGTTGTTCAGGGAGATCTAGAATTTAAGCCAGACAAAATACTGAAGTCTTCTAAAACTAGTTTGTCGGGGTGAGGTTCCGGTGACCCCTCATAAAAGGAGGGGTACCGTAACGTCTCTGCCTGTTCAGGTTTCTGCGCCACCCTCTGTTCGCACGCTGCGACACAGGAGGCGTGTTCAGTTTGATTACTTGCATAAGATTCTTGTTGCTCAGTCTGAACACTGTCCTAGACTATGTAATTGAATTTCAGCCACACCTGTCTCCTGCAGCTTGTTTCTTTCGGCTCCTCATAGTTAATCTTAGCCTTGCCTGTGTGATTGACAGCCTGTCTACCAATCAAGTCTGGGGTGGTCCTGGACGTGCTAGAAACAGGTCATCAGCTCTCACATGGTCGCTGACTATTGAGATTCTGTCTTGTGACTTTTTCCCTGCTAGCTCCTTTTCTGCTATTGCCTGTATTCTTATTCCTGACCTCTGGCTTTGACTTTGACTATTCTCTTGGATTGTGATTCTGTACTGCATTGCTCGACTGTTACAGACCCCTTGGCTTGATTACCTCCCTTTTGTTGTTGTTTGTCCTGTCTGTGTTCTGTCTTGTCAGTTATTCAGAGTAGGGAGCGGCTCCAAGTTGTCGGCTGTCACCTAGGTCAGTCAGGCAAGAGGCAGGGCCAGTGGGGGGGTTCAGCTTTAGGGCTCACTGTCTTGTTGTGCCCCTCCCCCCAGGGTTCTGCAGCAGCACTGGGGAATTGCTCAACTGCCAATTCCCTTACACTTCCATTTGCACTTTAGAATTCCCTTTAAAATGTGAAGAATCACAAAAATACAAGTAACAGTTATAAAAGTAGTATTAGGTAGTGTCTTTAGGAAGAAGCACAATTTAAGCAGAGCAGCATGCAATAAAAAGAAGTACCTAATTCATCTATAACTCATCTATAACAAACCAACGATAGTATAAACACCTATCAGACCATGGAAGGCAACTATAATACCAAAGAATATATATAAACACACCAACATATAGTTATTCAATCACCTTTATTTCAAACATAAATGATTGCCACGTGATTGGGGTTGGAAGGAACAAAGACAAAATCACTAGGACTCAAACTGATCACTATGAATTAAAAATAGCACTGGAATAAATGCCTGCAAAACCTAAAGAGAATTACCCCAGGGATATGCAACAAAACCAGTATGATTAAAGCAAATAACAAATAATGCATATAGTAAATAATTGTAATATTGTGCCGAATCGTGTGAAGGATGAACTGAGTTCAGGGCAACCCTGGCCACCCACTCCTGAACTGATTTCAGCCTTAGGATCCTTTTACTTATTATGTTAATTATTTATCCATATTAGGTATCTGTGTGCCAGGACCCCATCAATCAAGTTTCTGTTTCTGCTTGTAAGCTTTGTTTAGGGGTGACCTATTAGTAGGTTTATGTACAACTGCAAGCCTCTGGAGGATCCTACATCTTGAGATTCATGGGACTCCAGAGGCACCAGCAGCTTCAAATACCTGTTTGCTGCTTTGTTATGGTCCTTTAGCAGCTGGCCTCTTAATCTGATGAATTTGACTGGCAGGTACCTAATTTTGCCTTTATCTGCACAAACTCATCTGTGCCATAAATCTCTTCACAGTACAATAATCACGCTTAAAGAGGTTGTCCTGGCTAAATTAAAAAAAAAAAAATTAGGCTGGGGAAGGTGAAAAAAATGTAAAAAATAACATATTCACCAGTCCCCGTTTCTCCGGTGTCCTCCCAGCTCAATCTGGTCCTGCTGCTCTGCTGTCTTCTTTTGCTGGAAGTCGTTACTGGCTGTGATGTCCCGTGTCCCTTCCACTGAGACCGCTGATTGGCCTCAACAGTTACGTGCAGCAAGGGCGGTCCAGCGGACGAAAACAACAGAGCTGCAGAACTGGACTGTGTTGGGAGATGCCAGAGCACCAGTGACAGGTGAGTATGTTTTTTTTTTCACCTTCCCCGGCCTAATAAAAAAAAAAAAAACATTTAGCCTGGACAACCCCTTTTAAGTTTTCATGAAATATCAAATGTTTTCATACCTTGTCCAAGGCATTGCACTACTTTTCAGCACCAGAAAGATATTTTACTTTACCATATTGTTTGAAACCTGTGACCTGCTTAAGGTTGAGGCCCCACGTTGCGGAAACGCAGCTTTTTTTGTTGCAGATTTTGCTGTGGTTTTTTGAGCCAAAGCCAGGATTGAGCAGAAGGTAGAAGTACCTAGCTATATATTTCCCACTCTTTTTGTAGCCATTCTTGGCTTTGTGCAGAAAAAAAGTGGCAAAATTTGCAACAAAAAAAAAAAGTTGTGTTTCCGCAACATGGGTCCTCAGCCTAAAGTGTGCTAACCGGCTGCCATGAATGAACGGCACGGGCGGGGCACGGGGGACACACGGATGTCACCCCTGTGCTGCCCCCGTACACCTGCCGACTTCCGAGGCTCCGTAAAAACCCGGATAGCACACTGACCATTCATACGGTCGTGTGCAAGGTGGCTAATAATGCAGAACATGGAATGCTGTGGAAACACAGTAGAAAAAAATGCTACGTTTTAGAGTGCCAGCAAAGTGAATAAGATTCAGACTAATCCAATCAGTATGTCAATTTTACCTGCTGAAAGAACCCTGTAGAACCACAGAGAAAATGCTATTGAAAAATGCTGCGGAAAAAATGTTGCATTTGCACTTAGGCTAAGTCCCTATGTTGCAGAAACGCAACGTTTTTTTTTTTTCAGATTTTGCTGTAGTTTTTGAGCCAAAGTCAGGAGTGTATTTCAGGATAAGGCCCCACATATCGAAACGCTGCAAAAAAAAGCATTGGAAAAGTATCATGTTTTTTTCTGCAGCGCTTTCATTGTGTTTTCACTGAGTTTTTCTCTGCAGACTTTCTGCCCTTATTATACCTATAGGGAAAACAACAGTGTTTCCGCTGGTATAATTGACATGCTGTGATTTTCTGCAATATGTAGTTGGAATTAGCCAGAATCCTATTCACTTTGCAGGTATTGTAAAACTCAGCTTTTTTTGCCATGGTGTTTCAGCAGCGGCAAAAATACTGCATTTTCGCAACATGGGGCTTCAGCCTAACAGAAGGGAAATATTTAAGTGCTTCCTTTATATTTCACATTTCTTTTCAAGCCACTCTTTACTTTGCCTCAAAAAAAAAAAAAAAAAACACACCTCAACAATTAGGACCTTGGCTCTGGCAGACGGAACTTCACGATGTTTGGCGGTGCTTCCATTCCTCAGAGAAGGACTATACGTACTATTCTGCTCGGCACCAATCCTACTTCAGAATAGACATGTTCCTAGTCCAGAGTGATCTGCTTCTTAGAGTACAAAGTTGTGAAATAGGGAATATCACGTGGTCAGACCATGCACCTATCATACTTAGGTAAGCATCTCTGGGAACAAGTGCTAAGCATCTCTGGGAACTCCTTCAAGACTGTTGGAAGACCAGTGACTACCAGGTGACTACCTCTTGAAGCTCATCAAGAGAATGCCAAGAGTGTGCAAAGCAGTAATCAAAGCAAAAGGTGGCTACTTTGAAGAACCTAGAATATAAAACATATTTTCAGTTGTTTCACACTTTTTTGTTAAGTATATAATTCCACATGTGTTAATTCATAGTTTTGATGCCTTCAGTGTGAATCTACAATTGTTATAGTCATGAAAATACAGAAAACTCTTGAAATGAGAAGGTGTGTCCAAACTTTTGGTCTGTACTGTATATGTTATCTAATTAAGTAATTGGAAAGTGGATACCTGGTAGCTGATGGGTCTTCCCCTTTGTTTGCAGGGCGGGTTGCCTACTCTGTGGGCTGGGGGATGTGATCCAACTTTATTCGTCCTCTAGGCCTGAACTATGTTTTGTGTTTTATGTTCTTTTGTTGTTTTGCCCTCCGCTTTTCACCTTATCCTCAACTAGCCCGTTCCCCTCCCACTCCTTCTCATGGCAAAACTCGATTGTCACTCCATACGGCCTTATCGTGTTAGGTTTATCATATGTTTGGAAAGACTTACATGCTCTTACTATGCATTATTACTATATGTATTTTATTCATGGATGTACTTCACTTGAGTATATTGTATTGTACTGTGATTACGATATGTATGAGGCCATAACTGTGCCCTTGTTCCTTGATGTGTTTACGACTTGTAATGTATTCCTGTTAAAAATTTCAATAAAAAACTATTGAAACAAAAAAAAAAAAAAAAAAACACAGAAAAAAAACCCCCAAAAAACACTGCCATTTCCGCAATGTGGGGCTTTAGCCTCGAGTAGGTTTCCTTTAATTGGGCTCACCTGGCAAACTTATTATCTCAGGTGTTTGAGATTGATTTTAGTGATCCAAAGAGCCCTGAGACACAATACCAGCCATGAGTTTAATTGAAAAACAAAAAATGTAATCTTTCTGACACTTTAATCCAATTTGCATAATAATTTGGAACACAGTGTAAATGATTTGTGGCTTACACCATTATGGATACATCTGTAGCTTGTAGACTAGAGCAGGGTAAATGATTGACGTTTTGAAGTCATAATCAAAATCAAAAGACTGTAAATTGTATTTACAGTATTTCTACACAGTGTGGGGAACACAGGGGAAACATACAGTGTACCTTTTACTACATACCTGTGTATGTGAATTGTGTATCTTTTGTTTTTTGTACTGTCTTTCAGCAGCGTTATGAACAGTTCTATAGTCATTCAATAAATGTTTGAACAATAAAAAATATGAAGGTTTTGCTTTTCAAAAAGCATTAACATTGTGCAATATGCTATCACAGTAATTGCTAATGTCAGAAAATGTTGATGGGTTTAAGGAACAGAGTATCTCAATTTGTCTCATTGTTTTCTTGCTTTTACATTTTACTTATTTGTTGCATTCCCAGTTGTAATGTGCTTCAGAATACATGACTCAACATAATTAAATGTTATAATTTTTAGAAATTGTTGGGCATTTTTTGAGGAGCAGAATATAAGGGGCTGCAATGTTTACTAAAGGATCTGTCAGATTGTCAGTGGGGGTTTAGAAAAGGATTTTTTTCACACCTTTGTGACTGTACCTTTCAATGTTTGCTATTTTTACCTCTGAACCAACTGATCTTTCTACAAGAAAAAGACAGAACTTGATGGACATATGTCTGTTTTTCAACCCCTTAATAGAGCAAAAAAAGATATGTTTGATATTTCTGATTCTAATTGTATTGCATTGGCTGCAGAATCTGTGTAATTGTAAAATTTCTGCTTTTGTAGCAGGTGGATATGGTCATCTGTAAATATTTTAATAACTTCCATTAAAAATAATATTTTTTTAATTCTTTACAAATTGATTAGTTTGTGTGCATGTACTTTTTTTTACATTGCAATAACTAATAATTAGCTAATTAATTCATTAACCCATAGGTGCATGTGACATATACGTACTTCACAGAATACTTTGTGTATGATGGTCATTGTATGGACACAGAAGTTGTGCCTGTGCATTCAGTGCTTGGGCTCTGAGACATCTGGGCTCATGCCGTAACAGTGGCCTTAAGCAGCCACATCAACTGAAAAATAAAAATAAGTTATAGGGGATAACTTATCATGCCTTGTATATCAGTTTTCTGGCATTAAAAAGTCACAATTTTGAGTGCAAGGCTATGTGAAAAAATTGCAACTTTTTTTTCTCTTTATGCTGCCCTAGTCACTTTCCAGGAGGAATGGTAAGGGATGAGACGTGGATGGGGGCCGAGGGCCCCATCAGATTTATAATAATTTCCGCCAGTTTACTGGTGTAAATGATCCCTGAAATCTACGGCAACTATGGGCTGGCATAGATTTCAGAACAGGTGCACAGCATCATCAATGAGACACATCCTCTGGTGTACAAGCAGCATATTAATCGATAGTCTTTATAAATCCCCTCCACCATGGTTCTTAAAATGCAATGATGAAAGAAAAAAATAGTGCTGTAGCTTGGTTCTTAAAGTGACTATTCAATGAGGAGCTCAAAAGTGATATGTAACTCAGTACCTACAGCAGATATTCACCTGCTATTTATTTGCCTTAAACATTGCTGCTTAGCTGCTTTTTATGTAGGTTCCATTATCAGTAACTAAGTTTAGCTACCTGCCTACATACCCAATGTCTACTAATTCACACACACTGCCCCTCATTCCACCTTTCCTTTAGCTCTGTCTCCTCAGATTGACTACTGTGTATAACACCAGTCTGTGACAGATTCACCAGGATGTCAATGCTCATGTAACTGATTTCTATGACAGCAAGAGCAGAATGATTATGTATAGACTAAACCACTATCAAGAAAAAAAGATGATCCGGCAGTACCTACATTATAATGAGGCAGGTGAGGCATAGTACAGGGATTCCAAGCAACTTGCTTAGAAGACCCAAAATAGGTCTGTCCCTAACAGGTTAAATAACAGCTTATGAATTTTTATCTAAGATTATCTCAGATACTCTTGCATTTACATACTTAATACTGCAAAATGTTACTTTGATTTTGTTATAAATAAACAGTAATAAAAAGAGAGTAGCTTGAGCAGTGTTTCCATAGCCTATAATGGACCGGGCGTACATTTATGGCAAAAACTTCAACATACTTTTTAACCCCTTCAGGTCTGAGCCCAAAGGTGCGTTAAAGACCAGGCCTCATTTTTCAAAACTGACATATGTCACTTTATATGGCAATAACTTTAAGACGCTTTTTTAACTTGCACAAGTGATTTTGAGACTGTTTTTTCGTGAGACATTGTACTTCATGTTAGTGGTAAACATTGATCAATATTTTTGTATTTATTTATAAAAATAGAGGAAATTTGGAAAAAAAAATCGCAATTTTCAAAATGTGAAATGCTCTGCTTGTCAAACAGATAGTCATACCACCCAAATAAGTTAAAAAATATTATCTTTTTTTTATATGTCCCACTAGGACACCTGAACCAACGATAGTCTAATCGCTGATTCAGCACTATAGACTGCAATACACGTGTATTGCAGTCTATACAGGAATTCAACCTATGTAGACATAGGCTGATTTCCAGAGGTCCTGGCAGTATCAAACAGGTAGTGGGGGCTTCAGGCAGCCTGGGGTCACTGACCAGACCCCGGGCTGCATATTATCGAAATTGGCACCCCCCGATTTCGCCGCGGGGGGTTCCGGGGGCGGCAACATGGCGGAACCCCTTGGATGCCGCGGTCATGTTTGACCGCAGCTTCCAAGGGGTTAAAAACCCCGATCGTTAAGGAGCAGGGTGTTAGCTGTCAGTTACAGCTAACACCCTCTCCCGATGCCGCCCGCGGCACTTAGTGCCGCTAGCAAACACTTAAAATGCCACGATCGCTATTGACCGCGGCATCTTAAGGGTTAAACAGTGGAGATAGGTGTTATCACTGGTCCCCACTGTTGCAGCGGGAGCCTGGCTGTCAAATACAGCCGGGCTCCCGCGGTGATCGCACGGGCTCTGCTTCTGAGCTCGCTTGATCACCATCACGTATCTGTACGTGGGGATGCGGTAACTAACCACATTCTCACACGTACATGTACGTGAGAATGCGTGAAGGGGTTAAGGCTAACACTCCATGTAGTGAAATGCAGCAAAAAAACGCTGCTGAAATAAAATGTGGCAGAAACGCATCACGTTTTTTTTTGCAGTGTATTTCATTGTGTTTTCGCTGAGTTTTTCTCTGCAGACTTTCTTATTATACCTATAGGGAAAACACCAGTGTTTCCGCAGGTATAATTGATATGCTGCAGAATTCTTTCTGCAATGTGTGGATGGGATTAGCCAGAATCCCATCTACTTTGCAGGTACTGTAAAACATTGCATTTTCGCAACGTGGGACCCCAGCCTTAAACTGTATTGAAAAGTGCATTTGACTACTGTTTCTGATACAAGGGATCTCTTAAAAAATGATGGACTCCAGCTGATCTGATATTGATAATTTGCAGTGGTTTACAAAAGTATTCATACTTTTTCACATTTTGTCACCTTAGAACCACAAAATTAAATGTATTTTATTGAGATTTTAAGTAATAGGCCAACACAAAGTAGCACATAATTGTGAAGCAGAATGAAAATGATACATGGTTTTCAAAATTTTAATCAAATAAAAATCTGAAAAGTGTGACATTCTAAAGTTTTCAGCCCTCTGTACTCTGATACCCCTAAATAAATTCTAGTGCAATCAATTGCCTTCAGAAGTCACTTAATTAGTTAATAGAGTCCAGCAGTGTGTAATTTAGTCTCAGTATAAATACATCTGTTCTTTGAAGGCCTCAGTGGTTTGTTAGAGAACACTAGTGAAAAAACAGCATCATGAAGACCAAGGAACTCACTAGACAGGTCAGAGATAAAGTTGTGGAGAAGTTTAAAGCAGGGGTAGGTTATAAAAACACAGCAGACATGTGGAAGTCACTGCTCTGGTCAGATGAGACCAAAGTTGACCTTTTTGGCCTAAACATAAAGCTCTATGTTTGGCAGAAAAGTAACACTGCTCATCATCCTGAACATACCATCCCCACTGTGAAACATGGTGGTGGCAACATCATGCTGTGGGGATGCTTTTCTTCAGCAAGGGAAGGGAAGCTGGTCAGAGTTGATGGGAAGTTGAATGGAGCTAAATCCAGGGCAGTCCTGGAAGAAAACCTGTTGGAGGCTGCAAAAGACTTGAGACTGGGTAGGAGATTCACCTTCTAGCAAGACAATGACCCTAAACATACAGCCAGAACTACAGTGGAATGGTTTAGATCGAAGAATATTCACATGTTAGAGTGGCCCAGTCAAAGTCCAGACCTAAATCCCATTAAGCATCTGTGGCAAGACATGAAAATTGCTGTTCACAGACGCTCTCCATCCAATCTGGCTGAGCTTGAGCTATTTTGCAAAGAAGAATGGGCAAATATTTCAGTCTCTAGATGCGCAAAGCTGGTAGAGACAGACCCCAAAAGACTTGCAGCTGTAATTGCAGTGAAGGGGGCCCTACAAAGTATTGATATAGAGGGGCTGAATAATTTTGCACGTCACACATTTCAGATTTTTATTTTATTAAAATTTTGAAAACCATGTATCATTTTCATTTCACTTCACAATTATCTGCTTCTTTGTGTTGGTCTATCACTTAAAATCTCAATAAAATACATAGCTTTGTGGTTGTAAGGTGACAAAATGTGAAAAAGTTCAAGGGGTATGAATACTTTTGCAAGGCACTGTATCCTAATGATAGGTCATCCATATTCAGTCTTAGATACTTGTACAAATTCCAAATATCCTATGAAAAGCTGTTGTCTTAGTTTCACTGTGTATTAATAGCTGGATTCTGACATCATTTTGTAGAAGTCTATTTTGAAGTATGTATTTCAGATTTATGATTTTCTTAGCTGTCAGTTTCTAAAAATAATATTTTGTCAAGTGTTTGCCCTTGATAGTGGCTCACATTTTTCAAAAAAGACTTGTTTTGAACGTGTCTGGTACTAGACAGATGATCTTTTTATGTGTTAGTCTTTGCACTGGTGTATTTTTATTACAACTAAACAAAAAAAGATATCAAAGCACCGTTCAAAATATCAGGTGCAAGACTGATAACATTATATATCATTAATGTTTACCTAAATTAATGCATAAAATCAGAAGTGTACATTTAGGCTATTTTATTTTTTGACACCTTTCAGATAAATTTCACACTTAAAATTTCTGATGGGAGAGAGTTTGCCTGCTTGGACCTTCACAACCCTTTAAAGGAACCCATTAGGCGTTTTTTATAGCATAACCTGCCCCATTATGTGCAGGATAAAGTCATTTCCTTTGTATTGGTGCCTTTCTGTCCTTCATATGTAAATCAACAAAAGGAATCACTGTAGTCGGGAGCAGCTTCAGCCTAGTCATGCTGTCATCTTGCTATTCACACCTCATGTACGTTATTGACATTTCCCTCACAGTCCCCTCACTCCCTGATGTCACAAGAGTGATGTCATTCATGCTCACGAGGTGTGATTATCAAGCAGACAGCATGACTAGGTTGAAGTTGCTTCCCATCTGCCGTGACTACCAAAGTTAAAGTGCATATGTCTTTTTATGCTTCCACACATTTATCACATGACTGTCCTCACATGTGAATGTGCCTGAGCAATTTGGTTCCAAGTGTGCTAGTTTCAGCAAAGTCAATACTCTGTTTCTTACTGTCTACTGTGTATTGACTACGGCTTGTTAATTCTTCCCCGTCTACTATTTTATACTTTGCTTCATCTCATGTCTGATCCTGGCCTGTTCCTGACCACTGAACCTGTGCTACCTGCCCTGACATATTGCATGTCCTCTGAATATTCACAAAATCTGCCTGGACTGTGCTCTGTCTATACCTGGACTCCACTCTTGCCTGCACATCCAGTCCTTCACATTAGTGTCTTCTGCCAGGTCACCTGTCACCTACGCTACTCTCTTAGAGATTGTTGCTTGGTGGTCCCTGCAACAAAGTTCTGCTGCAGCTTCCATGTGCAGAAGTACTCTACTGATCGAGGCTAGGTGGCCTTCATAGTCTCTTTATTGTTTTGTGAAGCACTATCATATTTCATTTTACTCTAGGAACAAAGTGGTCTAGAAACTTCCAATCTGCAACTATTCTTGGCTACTTTCCATACTGTGTTTGAAGAAGCAGGTTGGACTTACTTAGCATCTGCTCTCTTCCACCTTACCAGGGAACTATGACTGTGGGTATGCTATGCAGTTGTTGATAGACTAGCATGGAAAAAGGAAGGCATGGCTGCTGCATTCTGGGAAGTCTTGCCTTGTCGCATAAAGGATACACTTGCCAGGAGATGCTTCTTACTCCTCTTGATGCTCTGATTTCCCTGGCTATCCGGATTAACCTGTGTTTCAGGGGATGCCTAAAAGAGTCGACATGTCAGAAGAGGACACCTAAGTTAACTGCTTCTTTCCAAAGGGCTCTTATGTCTTCTCCTACCTTTTGAAAAGCATGTGCAAGTGAAATGAGTTAAGTTTACTGGCGAGGAACTCCAATGCAGACCTGCTGACAACTTCTTTCTATATTGTGTTGGCAAGGCATATTATGACAATTGTCCTCTGAAGGCAGTAAACTAATTAACTGAACTTAGGTTCATCTGGCAATTTCATACAACAGGCTCTAGTTGCTTGTCACAAGGTCCCTACCATTCACCCGGAGAAACCTCAACTGCTGGCCTCAGTGGTCAGCTCCTCCTTGAACCAATACAATTTGTCATAGAATACCTTGATCTACAAGTGGAAACCCTGAATTTTGTTAAGATGTCTCTAATCATCTTGTCATCCAATTACTCTTCGGGTTACCCAGGTTTAGAATTCATACTGGCAATGGTCATGTCTACCCTTTGTCAATGTCTGAGACTCAAATTTTAGAGCCATGTTATGTTCAGAACAAACATTCATTGATTATTGTAGACTCAATAAAAAATTAAGTACAAACATTCATTGAATTGATCTGAGAACACTTTGACTGAATCTGTGGAGCTAAGGACTGGATCTATGAGCATCTTACAATTCAATTTGATCCAGGTGACTGTATGATACTCCTAGAGGCTGGGCAGATTGGGAAATTAAAGTGGAAAAATATTGTAGATGGGATTAAATTTGCAAAAGCAGGGACAGGGACCAGTCCCAATCTCGGTTCAGATTTATATTTTGGTGCTAGCCAATGCCTCCTGAACTATCCCATCCATAATCTTTGCTAAACTCTGTGACAAAGGCTTTTGGGGGAACACAGCCTAATACTGTAGGCTGCATCCAAAGAATACAACACACACTTTACAGCGCACTGTCGGCTTTCCCAAAATGTGCCCCTGTGGAGGAGATATCGGTGCCGTTAGTTTCAACACTGATCTCTCCCCACTGTCAGAAGGGCATTCCTCATAGCTCCTCATGGACAGTACTTGTCCATAGACTTATACTGGGGGGGCATTCCTCACAGCTCAGCGTCATCGAAGGGAGGTAAGGAATGCCCCCTCTGACAGTACAAGGCTATGTTATAGTACTGTCGGGGGGGCATTCCTTAAAACCCAGCGATGACACTGAGCTTTGAGGAATGCCCTTCTTACAGTGGGGAGAGATCGGTGCCAAAACTAGTAGCACCGATATCTCCTCCATCGGGGCACATACCGGGAAAGCTGACTTTCTAGCGGTACATAAAACTGCACTTTCATGAGGACATGAAAGGTCCTCTTTAAGTAACCCACAGCTGAATACTGCTGAGACTCCATTGCAGGAGGGTAGAGATGCTCCTAATTTCTCTGGACACCTAAGAGAGGAGGTGGTTGAAGTGTAAAGGTGTCAGAAGAGGGAAGAAGTGGAGAAGAGATTAAGAAGATGAATCACCAATGCATCGTGTTTATTTGCTAGTACATCTCTTGTAGCAGTTGCTGTGATTTCATTAACCCCTGATGATCCATATTAAAGTAGAGAAACATGTAGGGTGTGTTCAGACTAGTGGGATTTCAGCACTATTAATAATATAATAATAATATTAATAATAATCGGAGACCCAGGGGAGGTGAGGGAACATAAAAACCAATGCTACTTACCTCTCCTGCGATCCGATGTTATTCCGAGCAGGCTTGGGCCCTCTGGTGACGTCATCAGGTCGCGTCGCCGGTCTGAACACGTGACGTGGGTGCGCAATTGAATAGGGCCGAAAGCTGCAAGGAGTGTACAGGTGTCCAGGAAAGGTAATTAACACTGGTTTTTATGTTTGTCACCTCCCCTGGGTCTCTGATCATTATACTCTGGCATCTGAAATGACCCCAGAGTATAATAATAGTTCACGGGTGGGCCACTATGGGGCATAATACCTAGTGCAGGGGCCACTGTGGAGCATAATACCCTGTGCAGGGGCCACTAAGGAGCATAATACCAGTGCAGGGGCCACTATGGAACATAATACCGTGTGCAGGGTCCACTATGGAGCATAATACCGTGTGCAGGGGCCAATATGGAGCATAATACCGTATGCAGGGGCCAATATGGGGCATAATACCGTGTGCAGGGATCACTAGGGAGCATAATACTGTGAGCAGGGGTTGCTGTGGAACAGAATACCGTATGCAGTGGCCGCTGCTGGGCATAATACCGTGTGCAGGGGCCACTGCAGGGCATAATACCATGTGCAGGAGCCGCTGCAGGGAATAATACCGTGTGCAGGGGCCGCTGCGAGGCATAATACAATGTGCAAGGGCCACTATGGAGCATAATACCGTGTGCAGGGGCCGCTGCGAGGCATAATACAGTGTGCAGGGGCTGCTGCGGGCCATAATACTGTGTGCAGGGGCTGCTGTGGAACAGTATAGTGTGTGTAAATGGGGCGCTATAAACAGGGGCTATGGTGCCTGTTTATATTATACACTGTCTGTTTATAGTGACCGTGTGATGTAATTACAGCTTTGTCACATGGACGTGTATAGGACGAGGCTATAGTTACATTACATGGCCGCTATGAGATGAATGACACTATGTAAACAGAGAAGCAGTCATGGTGCTTACACAGGTACCATTCAAACAGCTGATCAGTAGAGGTCCTGGGTTTTTGAACCCCACTGATTAGTTTATTAATGACCTGGAAAACCTTTTAATTAGTTAACACCTGGGGCATTATTAATAAGGGGCACTACTGTATTTATACAGGATACACACAGACATTATTAATATAAAGATGCCCTTGGGAGTATTATTCATTATGGGGGGGGGGGGGGTTATATCATATATTTTATAATTGGGGGAAGCAGCAGGATGGGTGTGCAGGTGAGGACAATGTGAGTTGGATGCCTTGAAAAGTGAGGAGCCAAAGATGTCTGTGTTGTAAATTTTACAGAGACAAGTCACAGCTGGAAGAAGTGGTCATGGCAGTCCAAAGGGAAGAGAAGGGAAATGTGAACGATTAGTCAGAGAAGTCACCTGTAAGTCACAAAATGTTACCGCGCTGTATTCACCTAAATGAGAATAAATATCTGATTGATGGGGGTCTGTCTGCTGAGACCCCCACTGAGCCTGAGAATTGGGTTTTTTCCCCCACTGGGTGGGGAATTCGGCCTGACCGCAGCCAGGCTGAATATAGGCATGTCACTTGGTGGATGGACGAACCCGCGTGGCTCTCATTCACTTCAATGGGAGTGCCAAAGATAGTTGAAGTCCAGTACTCAGCTATCTGCGGAGCTCCTATTATAGAGAATGGGGCCATGCGGGCTCGTCCATCCACCAAGCAGAAGATTTGTGAAGTTATTGCCATTGTTAATACCGTGTTGTTGATCTGATACTGAAGTAATGCAGGAAGAAGAATTCTTAAAAACTGTTTTATAACTTTGTGTATTGTGTACAGTCATGGCCAAAAGTTTTGAGAATGATACAAATATTAATTTTTACAAAGTCTACTGCTTCAGTTTTTCTAATGGCAATTTGCATATACTCCAGAATGTTATAAAGAGTGATCAGCTTAACAGCAATTACTTGCAAAGTCAATATTTGCCTAGAAAATGAACTTTATCCCCCAAAACACATTTCAACATCATTGCAGCCCTGCCTTAAAAGGACCACCTAACATCGTTTCAGTGATTGCTCCATTAACACAGGTGTGGGTGTTGATGAGGACAGGGCTGGAGATCAATCTGTCATGATTAAGTAAGAATGACACCACTGGACACTTTAAAAGGAGGCTGGTGCTTGCCATCATTGTTTCTCTTCTGTTAACCATGGTTATCTCTAAAGAAACACGTGCAGTCATCATTGCACTGCACAAAAATGGCCTAACTGGGAAGAGTATTGCAGCTAGAAAGATTGCACCTCAGTCAACAATCTATCGCATCATCAAGAACTTCAAGGAGAGAGGTTCCATTGGTGCCAAAAAAGCTCCAGGGCGCCCAAGAAAGACCAGCAAGCGGCAGGACCGTCTCTTAAAAGTGTTTCAGCTGCGGGATCGGGCTACCAGCAGTGCAGAGCTTGCTGAGGAATGGCAGCAGGCAAGTGTGATTGCATCTGCACGCACTGTGAGGCGGAGACTCTTGGAGCAAGGCCTGGTCTCAAGGAGGGCAGCAAAGAAGCCACTTCTCTCCAGAAAAAACATCAGGGACAGACTGATATTCTGCAAAAGGTACAGGGAGTGGACTGCTGAGGACTGGGGTAAAGTCATTTTCTCTGATGAATCCCCTTTTCGATTGTTTGGAACATCTGGAAAACAGCTTATTCGGAGAAGAAGAGGTGAGCGCTACCACCAGTCTTGTCTCATGCCAACTGTAAAGCATCCTGAAACCATTCATGTGTGGGGTTGCTTCTCAGCCAAGGGAATCGACTCTCTCACAGTCTTGCCTAAAAACACAGCCATGAATAAAGAATGGTACCAGAATGTCCTCCAAGAGCAACTTCTCCCAACCGTCCAAGAGCAGTTTGGCGCTCAACAATGCCTTTTCCAGCATGATGGAGCACCTTGCCATAAAGCAAAGGTGATAACTAAATGGCTCAGGGAACAAAACATAGAGATTTTGGGTCCATGGCCTGGAAACTCCCCAGATCTTAATCCCATTGAGAACTTGTGGTCAATCATCAAGAGACGGGTGGACAAACAAAAACCAACAAATTCAGACAAAATTAAAGCATTGATTCTGCAAGAATGGACTGCTATCAGTCAGGATTTGGTCCAGAAGTTGATTGAGAGCATGCCAGGGAGAATTACAGAGGTCCTGAAGAAGAAGGGTCAACACTGCAAATATTGACTTGCTGCATTAACTCATTCTAACTGTCAATATAAGCTTCTGTTACTCATAATATGAATGCAATTATATTTCTGTATGTGATAAAAACATCTGACAAACACACATAAAAACCAGAGGGCAGCAGATCATGTGAAAATATAATATTTGTGTCATTCTCAAAACTTTTGGCCATGACTGTATATTGTGCGATGATAACAGCGTGTGAAGCTAGTAGCATGGAAACTCAATTTTTTTTTTTTGGGGGGGTGGCGTCTTTCTATAGTCCACCTCAGGCAACAAAGAGGCTAGGTTCACCACTGATAACAGGTTCACAAATAATTTAGAGAGTGGCATCTCTACCTCTTTATAGTGATCAGAAAACTATGATTAGATTCAGATTAGTATAAAGGAAGTCAATGATGTCTGAATGATACCTAGATTTTTTTTTTTCTTCACTAAGTTTTGCACTCACTTTGACTACATATCTTGGCTTCCTATATATTCCTGTGTCCTCGGCTTTAAAAGGTTTTTCTGGTATTATCTTCTATCTACTTTGATATTTTTTTGTTTCTAATCAGATTTTTGCATACAAAATATTACTTTTGCCATAGATGTTTACCATCATGTAAATTTATACACACTTCTTTGAAGTGCATAGTAGTTTATGATGATGACCAAAAAATTATGCATGATATTATCTTACAGAAACCTTGGATTGATGATATTTATGTATCTGGGGTGGAAGTATAGAGGATCTACATAATTGTATTACCTACTTGGACAGTAATATGTGGAATATTCAGCTATCCTGCCATAGTAATAAATCTTCAATCACATCATTCGATGTGTTGTTTTGCATAGAGAGTGATACACATATTTAGGTAAAACAGAAGGAGACTGTTGGTAATTTATTGAGAAACCTTTCTTGTGAATGAATGCTCGTCTCAGTCACAAAAAAAAAATTTTGTTCTCTGCTTATGTTCTCTAAAGAACTGAAGCTAAAGTCTCATATATTGTACAGCATTAAGGTTTACCTATAAAGATGTGCCCATAAAATATATAAACATAATAATATACAGGTTTCTGTAAAGCTTAAGAATGTCTAATAAGGGAGGGGGCGTGCCTAGCGAGGTTGCAGAACAGACATGTGGAGATTGTGCTCCTGCTCTGATTTCTCATAAAACTGATTTGACTGGCTATTATTTCATCCTTTCACCACTGGGCTTCCCCATAGCTCAAGTATGCATCTTAAGCATGATACTTGTCCACTTTTGGGGCCCTGGACTGTCCGTGAAGACCCTGGTTTTGGTGACCCAAACCTGAGACAGGAGACGGCGGCCATCTTGGGCCTACCATCTCCAGCTAAACCAGGGACTTTTCCTGCTGTTACGGACCAATGTCTTTTACTCTGGCCCTACATCACTGCTGTCTGGAGAGCCTATCATAGGGTGTTGCGGCTCCAGCTGGATGGTTTATATCCACCAGTTACACTTACCTTACACTTCAGGCCTCTGGAGTTTGGCTGCACCACCTTGCCTGTCAGAGCTCCCACTGCTTTTACTCACTTCTCCTCTACTGCTGGCATCTCAGTGCCTGCTCCGATACCTTCGCATCCTGGTGCTGCAGACATCCCGGCTCATCTGTGGCTCCCTCGGCCTTTAAGGGCTGCAACAGTCATCTCAACTTACCACCTGCCTATTGCCATTCATTAAGGGACCATTTCTTTAAGAAGAGTGGGATTTCCTTTCTACTGAATCCACACCTCAGATACTTGACAAATCTCCTGCAAGTAGTGTGAGTTATTGCATTAACTATTGACTATCTGACCATGCCCCTATGTCCTTACAACTGGAGATATCTTTCCTCCCACCTTGCAGTTATGCTAGAGGCTTAATGAAACACTGCTCTGTTCTAAAGAATCCCGACAGACCATAGCAAAGGCCTTAACTGACTAATTTAAGAAGAACAACACCCCAGATGTACAACCTAGTTTGATATGGGAAGTACATACAGTGGCATGCAAAAGTCTGGACATCCCTGGTCAAAATGACTGTTATTGTGAACAGTTAAGCAAGTTGAAGATAAAATGATCTTCAAAAGGCATAACTTTAACCTCTTTCTGGCCGCCCATAGACTATACAGTATATGTCTGGATGGTCCCTCTCATGTTCTGCAAAGACAAACTGGTATGTCCTTGCAGTTTTCAGCAGTTGCACAAAATTGTGCAGCTGCAGAAACAGGGAGCTAGCTGTAACTACAGCCGTAGCTCCCCTAGAGAAGGCAGGGAAGGTTAATTACTGTCCCTGCCTTCCCAATCACTGTGTACACAGCACTCAATGAGCTTCAAGAATTTGCTGAAATTTCATTGAATCCATTCTTCCCTCTACCCGTGAAATGTTCCCCGTGCCATTGGCTGCAACACAACCCCAAAGCATGATTGATCCACCCCCATGCTTAATGGTTGGAGAAATGTTCTTTTCCTGAAATTCCATGACCTTTGATCATTGTGGCCAAAGAGTTCGATTTTAACCTCATCGGTCCACAGGACTTGTTTCCAAAATGCATCAGGCTTGTTTAGATGTTCTTTTGCAAACTTTTTATGCTGAATTTTATGATAAGGATGCAGGAGAGATTTTCTTCTGATAACTCTTCCATGAAGGTCATATTTGTGTAGGTATCGCTGAACAGTAGAACAATGTACCACAACTCCAGATTCTGCTAAATCTTCCTGAAGGTCTTTTGCAGTCAAGCGGGGGGGGGGGGGGTTCTGATTTGCCAGTCTGGAAATCCTATGAGCAACTGTCTCTGAAATTTTTCTTGATCTTCCAGACCTTATCTTGACCATCACTGTTCCTGTTAACTTCCATTTCTTAATTACATTTCGAACTGAGGAAAGGGCAACTTGAAAATGCTTTGCTATCTTCTTATAGCCTTCTCCTGCTTTGTGGGCTTCCACCATTTTAATTTTCAGAATGCTAGGCAGCTGCTTAGAAGAACCCATGGCTGCTGTTTTTTGGCACTAGGTTAGAGGAGCCTGGGTATTTATAAAGCTGCAAAATTTGCATCACTTGGCCTTTCCTAACAATGATAGTGAAAAAAGCCATAACCCTAACTGGCTAATTAAGGTCTGAGACCTTGGTCAAAGTTATCTGAGCACACAAATCTACAAGGGTTCCCAAACTTTTGCAAGGTACTCCTTTCCCTTTATTACTATAAAATTGTACTCAAACATAATAATACACTGATATTGCTTAAAATAATAGACAAGTGTGTTTAATGTTTAACTTTATGCCTTTTAAAGATCATTTCATCTTCAACTTGCTTAACTGTTCACAATAACAGTCATTTTGACCACGGGTGTCCAAACTTTTGTATGTCACTGTAAGTCTGTGATCAGAGGTTTCTATTAGTTTAAGCTTGTTCCCAGGGGCGCACCGCTAATGAGGCGAAGTGAGGCGGCCGCCTCGGGCGGCACTGTCCGGGGGGTGGCATTTTTACTATGTCATGTAAACCAGTTCAGGACAGGCCGCTTTAAAAAAAAACAAAAAACAGAGCTGAGCGGGGCCTGTCCTGGGCTGATTTAAGAGACGTCGCATCTCAGCGCAGGCGGCGATACAATGACGTCATCACACCGCCTACGCTGAGACACAGACGTCGCAGACAAGAACAGGAGGAGGCGGCGGCGGCTGCATCAAGGCATCGCAGGTGAGTATAACTTTTTTTTTATATATATAAATAGGCCGTAACCTGTTGGAGCATCCCCGGCAGGTAACGGCCTATTTATTTACCTACCCCGCGTCTGCTTGTGGCCGCCCCCGCTTCCCCCTTCTGCTATGGGACGCAGAAAGGGAAGTGGATGCCGCTGTGAGCGGCCGCGGGTATCGGTAAGTGAGGCCGCGGGCCGCAAATACTACTATTATTATACTCCGGGGTCTATTCAGACCCCGGAGTATAATAATCGGAGGCCTAGGGTTGGTGAGGGAACATAAAAACCAATGTTACTCACCTCCTGCGATCCGATGTAATTCCAAGCAGGCTTGAGGCCTCTGGTGACGTCATCAGGTCGCGTCGCCGGCCTGATCATGTGATGTGTGTGCTCAATTAAACAGGGCCGAAAGCTGCAAGGAGTGCACCGGTGTCCAGGATAGGTAAGTAACTCTGGTTTTTATGTTTGTATTCTCCCCTGGGTCTCCAATCATTATACTCTGGTGTCTGAAAAGACCCCAGAGTATAATAATAGTTCATGGGTGGTCCACTATGGGGCATAATACCCTGTGCAGGGACCACTGTAGAGCATAATACCCTGTACAGGGGCCACTATGGAGCATAATACCGAGTGCAGGGGCCACTATAGAGCATAATACCGAGTGCAGGGGCCACTATAGAGCATAATACACTGTGCAGGGACCACTGTAGAGCATAATACCCTGTGCAGGGGCCACTCTGGAGCATAATACAAGTGCAGGGGCCACTATAGATCATAATACCGAGTGCAGGGGCCACTATAGAGCATAATACCGGGTGCAGGGGTCACTATGGAGCATAATACAAGTGCAGGGGCCACTATGGAGCATAATACCAGTGCAAGGGCCACTATGGAGGATAATACCAGTGCAGGGGCCACTATGGAGCATAATACCAGTGCAAGGGCCACTATAGAGCATAATACCAGTGCAGGGGCCACTATGGAGCATAATACCGTGTGCTGGGGCCACTGTGGAGCATAATACCATGTGCAGGGGCCAATATGGAGCATAATACCGTGTGCAGGGGCCAATATGGGGCATAAAACTGTGTGCAGGAGTTGCTGTGGAACATAATACCGTGTGCAGTGGCCAATGTGGGGCATAATACCCTGTGCAGGGGCCACTATGGAGCATAATACTGTGTGCAGGGGCCGCTGTGAGGGATAATACAGTGTGCAGGGGCCGCTGCGGGCCATAACACTGTGTAATACTGTGTGCAGGGGCTGCTGTGGAACATTATAGTGTGTGTAAATGGGGTGCTATAAACATGGGCTATGGCACCTGTTTATATTATACGCTGTCTGTTTATAGTGACCGTGTGATGTAATTGTAGCCTTGTCACATACTGTAGACATGTACAGGACGAGGCTGTAGTTACATTACATGGCCGCTATGAGATGAATGACACTATGTAAACAGAGAAGCGGTCATGGCACTTACACAGGTACCATTCATACAGCTGATCAGTAGGGGTCCTGGGTTTTTGAACCCCACTGATTAGTTTATTAATGACCTGGAAAACCTTTTAATTAGTTAACACCTGGGGCATTATTAATAAGGGGCACTATTTATACAGGGTACACACGGATGTTATTAATATAAAGATGCACTTGGGGGAATTATTCATTATGGGGGGGTTATATCATATATTTTATAATTGGGGGTAGCAGCAGGATGGGGGCTTTGTGTAGGTGAGGACAATGTGGGTTGGATGCCTGGAAAAGTGAGGAGCCAAAGATGTCTGTGTTGCAAACTTTACAGAGACAAGTCACAGCTGGAAGAAGTGGTCATGGGGGTCCAAAGGGAAGAGAAGGGAAATGTGAAGGATTAGTCAGAGACGTCACCTGTAAGTCACAGAATGTTACTGTCCTGTATTCACCTAAATGATAGAGGATAAATACCTGATTGATGGGGGTCTGTCTGCTGAGACCCCCACTGAGCCTGAGAATTGGGTTTTTTCCCCCCATTAGGTGGGAATCCAGCCTGACCGCAGCCATATTTTTTTTTTTTTTTTTTTCCCAAGATGGCGCCGCTGGAGTGGCTGCCAGCTACAGCAGCTCTGAGACTCTCTATCTTATTTTTCTTTCTATGTCTCGTTTTGTACCTCTCTACTTAAGGACTTTGCACTATGAAGAAACACACACAAAGACTTGGACCCTTGTGATACTTTTTTTTGTTTTTTATCTGTCTTTTTGTTCTGCTTGAAAATGGGATCTTTTGTGTATGCAGACAATTCCTTTGTCTATACAAGAGAGGAAATTCTGCAGCTCAGAGGCACAGCAGGGCGGCATACCATCTGGTCACACATCCCCCGCGAGCTTTGGAGAAAGAAAAAGCGGGTGAGGGGATGCAGAGCAGGAACTCTTCAGAGGATTAAAAAGAGGCGTTACCGACCAGCTGTTCCCTCCATCATTATGGGCAATGTGAGATCTCTTGCAAACAAGATGGATGAACTAACAGCGCTCACCAGGCATCATCAGGAGTTTCGGGCGTGCAGCATGATGCTACTTACAGAGACTTGGCTCACTGAAGTTACTCCTGACCCTCTGGTCTCCTTGGATGGTTTTAAACTCCTTCGGGCAGACAGGACAAGGGAGAGCGGTAAGAGGAAAGGAGGAGGGCTGGCAATGTTTGTGAATAATAGATGGTGTAATCCTAGGCACATTGTGATTAAGGAGCAAACTTGCTGTAAGGACATTGAACTATTAGCTGTGAGCATGAGACCTTTCTACCTACCAAGGGAACTATCACATGTCATCGTGATAGCTGCATATGTCCCCCCCTCTGCGAAAGTTGACACTGCCTGCGAGGTCCTACAAGCCACGCTGAGCCAGTTACATTTAAAACATCCCCAGGCCCTCTTTCTTCTGTCGGGTGATTTCAACCATGTCTCTCCATCATCCACACTGCCCAGTTTCACACAGTATGTAACCTGCCACACAAGAGACAACAAAACACTGGACTTGTTCTTTGCCAACGTGAGGGAGGCATATAACTCATCAGCCCTACCGCCCCTGGGGAGATCGGATCACAACCTAGTACATCTCCGACCTGTGTACAAGCCACTTGTACGTAGAGAACCAGCTGTCACCCGCACAGTGAGGATATGGTCCGAGGAGAGTGATGAGGCTCTGAGGGATTGTTTTGACACAACCGCATGGGAAGTTCTGCAGGATTCTTATGGAGAAGATATAGAAGGACTCACACACTGCATAACAGACTACATTAATTTTTGTGTGGACAACACAGTACCCACAAAAGTGGTGAGGTGCTTCTCCAATAACAAACCATGGATTAACTCTGATATAAAAACACTACTTAAGGAGAAAAAGATGGCATTCAGGACAAGAGATAAGGAGGGGTTGAGTGAAGTACAAAAGGAGCTGAGGAATCAAATCAGGCAGGGAAAAGCCAGTTATAAAGAAAAAATGGAAAAGCAAATGGAAAGAAAAGACATAAGGGGGGGTCTGGGAGGGGCTTAAGTCAATTTCGGGTCATAAACAGTCTGTCTGCCAGATTGAGGCAGATGTTAATTGGCTTAATGAACTAAACCTATTCTTCAACAGATTTGATCACACACCAGCTCCTCCCACCCCAGTATGTCCTTCAGCTTCCCCCACCACAATGACTTCTCCCCATGCGGCCACTTCCCAACAGACCAGTAAATCCAGAAATCCGTCTTTATCTGGCCACAGTCTGACCTTCACACGGGCCCAGGTGAGGAAGGAGATGAAAAAGATCAAGGCAAGGAAAGCCGCAGGGCCAGATGACATCAGTGCAAGGCTAATTAAGACTTGCGGGGACCAGCTGTGTGGTATAATTACATATATGTATAATATGAGCCTGAGGCAGGAAATAGTCCCTGAATTATGGAAATCTTCTTGTGTGGTACCAGTTCCAAAGAAACCCCACCCTATGGACCTCAACGACTACAGACCTGTAGCACTGACATCCCACCTGATGAAGATCTTGGAGAGATTGGTTCTCACACATCTCCGCCCTCTAGTGAGCCCCGCTATGGACCCCCTCCAGTTTGCTTATCGGCCGGGCATTGGGGTAGATGATGCCATCATCCATCTTCTGCACAGGGCTCTGTCTCACCTGGAGAAACCAGGGAACACAGTAAGAATAATGTTCTTTGACTTCTCCAGTGCTTTTAACACCATACAGCCCAGGTTATTGAGGGACAAGCTGGGCCTTGCTGGAGTGGACCACCACCTCTCCAACTGGATCCTAGACTACCTCACAAATCGACCTCAATACGTGAGAGCCCAAGACTGTGTGTCAGGTACCGTGATCTGTAATACGGGGGGCACCTCAGGGTATGGTTCTCGCCCCTTTCCTCTTCACACTGTACACTGCAGATTTTAGGTGCAACTCATCCAGCTGCTACCTACAGAGGTATTCTGACGACTCTGCAATAGTGGGTCTCATCACAGATGATGATGACAGGGAGTACAGAGAACTGAACCGGGATTTTGTGGACTGGTGCCACCGGAGCCACCTGAAGATTAACGCGGGGAAGACCAAGGAGATGGTGGTGGACTTCCGCAAAGGAAGAAGCCCTCCTAAACCAGTGGACATCCTGGGGACGGGCATCGAGATTGTGAACACCTATAAGTACCTGGGTTTGCTCCTTAATAATAAGCTGGACTGGGCAGATCATATGGAGGCCCTGTACAGGAAGGGCCACAGCAGGCTCTACCTGCTTAGGAAACTGAGAGCCTTTGGAATCCGGGGGGCACTTCTTAGAACTTTCTTCAACTCGGTAGTGGCATCAGCCATCTTCTTTGGAGTGGCCTGCTGGGGGAGCAGTATATCAACCAGGGACAGAAATAAACTTGACAAGCTGATTAGAAAGGCCAGCTCTGTCCTGGGGAGCCCACTGGACCCAGTGCAGGTGGTGGGTGACAGAAGGATACTGTCCATGGTGAGCTCCATGCAGAAGAAGAAGTCCCATCCCATGCATGAGACTGTGATCGCGCTGAGCAGTACTGTCAGTGACCGACTGCTCCACCCTAGTCGTGAGAAGGAGCGCTATCGGAAGTCTTTCCTCCCCACCGCGGTTAGGCTGTACAACCAACACCGACCTAAGCGGAGATCATTACACACAGAGAACTGAAATATCTCTCTGCCTGTTAAATCCCCCCCCCCCTCTCCTCTGCTACGTCCTATCTGTCTGTCTGCTATCAAAGTAATGCCTCTTACCTTGGAACATTCCTGTACATGTTGTATTTGTAATTGTATCTGCTTATCTTATCTTATCTTTGCTGCTGTAACACACTGAATTTCCCCATTGTGGGACTATTAAAGGACTATTATTATTATTATTATTATTATTATTATAGGTGTGTCACTTGGTGGATGGACGAACCCGCGTGGCTCTCATTCACTTTAATGGGAGTGCCAAAGATACCCGAAGTCCAGTACTCAGCTATCTGCGGGGCTCCTATTATAGAGAATGGGGGCCACGTGGGCTCGTCCATCCACCAAGCAGAAGATGTGTGAAGTTACTTTCATTGTTAATGCCGTGTTGTTGATCTGATACTGAAGTAATACAGGAAGAAGAATTCTTAAAAACTGTTTTATAACTTTGTGTATTGTGTATATTGTGCGACGATAACAGCGTGTGAAACTAGTAGCATGGAAACTCAGTTTTGTTTTTTTTTTTTTGGGGGGGGGGGGGGCGTCTTTCTATAGTCCGCCTCAGGCAGCAAAGAGGCTAGGTTCACCACTGCTTCTTCCTCATAAAAGAAAGGACCAAGGAAATAAATGTCGTGCTTTCCCGTGTTGCAGGTCTGGAGTGGCCCAAGGGGTTCTCTCAAACCTAATACTATGTAGAGAATGACTCAAAGACTATTTGAATTTGAAAGTGGTCACAAATCCTCCCACAAATATTATATGCATGGCAATAAAGGGAGCAAACTCATGGCTTACTTAATGGAAAAAACGATCACAAAACTTTATTGCTGAAATCGCTTCACAATCTGGAACTAGCCTTAAAGATACCTCAGATATAGCCTCTGGTTCTGTGCCTTTTTCCAGACCCTGTATAATTTGAGGCCTGCACAGACCCATAATGAGCTTCAGGATCTAATTGCTCACATCTAGACCTTCCTCCAATCACTCACATTGCCCTCCCTCCAGCCCCAACAACCAGAAGCAATTACCGCCCCTTTCACTCTGAATGAGTTACAGACAGCTCTTTCTGACACCCCCTCAGGAAAATCTCCTGGTCCATACGGCCTACCCACCTCTTACTATAAGCAGTTTTGCTTTATTCCACTCCCCCAATTTCTACAATTCTGCAATTCTATAGATGTCACCAACTATTTCCCACCCCAAGCACTAGAAACCCATATCTCAATTATTCCTAAAGAAGGCAAAGACCCAACCAAATGTGGTAGCTATGGCTCTGTCTCCCTGCTTAACATAGATATTAAACTTTATGCTAAGTTGATAGCCAACAAATCTGAAATCTCTGAAATCCAGAACAGACAGATTCTGTGCCAGGTAGAGAGGGCAAGCATAATACCCTACACATACTCCATCTGATCCAATCTGCGCGGTCGAAAGAAAACTCCTTTAGGCTGAAGCCCCACGTTGCGGAAACGCAGCTTTTTTTTGTTGCAGATTTTGTTGTGGTTTTTTAAGCCAAAGTCAAGAGTGGATTAAGCAGATGGTACAAATATAAGAGCTTCCTATATATTTTCCATTCCTTTTGTAGCCACTCCTAGGTTTGGCTCAAAAAACCGCCTTAACAGCTAACATTTTGACCTCAGCAGTGTGTAACATGTAGCGATGGGTGAAACATCTCTCTCTTACCTGGTCCATCTCCGCTCATGTCTGTACAAGACTTAGTTATCTCAGAATCAAAGTTCCTAGATACTATCCCTGCGATTCCAAGGCTGACTCGCCGTTTGCCCTATGACTCTATACTCTTAGATGGAGCCTTCCCTTTCTTCTCTGAATTTACATTGTCTCCGCCCCTTGCCTTGACCTATTTTCTAACATACAGACTGCGTACCTGTGAGCGTTAAGGTCGGCGACAACACCATGCAACGACTCCTGGTAAGAGAAACTGTTCCTCCAGAGACAACCCCTGAAGAAGCCCTTATCTGCTCTGTATTCCAATCTCTTACGAGATCTGGAGACAACACCCCCTTTTTTCATACAGACCTGGGAGGCAGACCTATGGATATCCCTCTCATCTGAGGACATAGCTTTTATATGTAAACACTCTATGGGCCCCTCCCAGTGTGTGCATCTGCAGGGGTCTACATAAAAATCGATTGCAAGATGGTTAAAACACCTGCACATTTACACAAATACTCCCCTGTTTCCTCCTGTGTTGACACTGCCATAAAGCCAGTGGCTCGTATCTACATATATGGTGGGACTACAAGAAAATTAGACCTTACTGGGTGCAGGTTCAACAAGTCTGTGACCAAGTCTGTGGCCTCTCCATCCCCCTGACTCCCATGGGTATCTTCTTGAACCTCTGGCCTGACTCCCCCCCCCCCCAATCCCACAAACGGTTGTGGCTTCAGCTATTGTCAGCAGCCAAGGCTTTCATCAGTCTTTACTGGGCTACAGAATCCTCTCCCCCACTCCCTCATTCTCATATCGCAGGAAAATCTCCCAGATTGCTCGCCTGGAAGAGCTCTCGCATATGGAACTTTGTACCTACCCCAAATTCAGCATCATGTCGGCACCATGGTACTCCTTTATCAAAGACCCTACCTGGGCCCACTTGTGAGTGGACCCTTCGCCTTAAATCAATCTGCTACTAGAAGATCCTTGACTATACATCCCACTACAGTATACATTCCATGTATGTACTGTTAGGTCTATATATATTTGGACAGTGACACAATTTTTTTTTTTTTTTTTACCTGTTTACTGAAACATATTCAAGTTCTAGTTATATAATGGACATCGACATAAAGTTCACACTTTCTGCTTTCATTTGAGTGTATCCACTTTATAATTGGATGAAGGGTTTAGGAGTTTCAGCTCCTTAACACGTGCCATCCTGTTTTTAAAGGGAGCAAAAGTAATTGGACAATTGACTCAAAGGCTGTTTCATGGGCAGATCTGGGCAATTCCTTTGTTATATCATTCTCAATTAAGCAGATAAAAGGCCTGGAGTTGACTTGAAGTGTGGTGCTTGCATTTGGAAGATTTTGCTGTGAAAACATGCGGTCAAAGGAGCTCTCCATGCAGGTGAAACAAGCCATCCTTAAGCTGTGAAAACAGAAAAAAACCATCCAAAATTGCTACAATATTAGGAGTGGCAAAATCTACAGTTTGGTACATCCTGAGAAAGAAAGAAACCACTGGTGAACTCATCAATGCAAAAAGACCTGGACGCCCACGGAAGATAACAGTGGTGGATGACTGCAGAATAATTTCCATGGTGAAAAGAAACCCCTTCACAACAACCAACCGAGCGAACAACAATCTCCAGGATGTAGGCGTATCAATATCCAAATCTACCATAAAGAGAAGCCTGCTTGAAATTAAATACAGAGGCTTCACTGCACGGAGCAAGCCACTCATAAGCCCCAAGAATAAATAAACTAGATTGTACTTTGCTAAAAAAAACATCTAAAAAAGCCAGCACAGTTCTGAAAAAAACATTCTTTGGACAGATGAATCCAAGATTAACCTCTACCAGAATGATCTAAAGAAAAAAGTATGGCGAAGTCGTGGTACAGCTCATGATCCAAAGCATACTACATCATCTGTAAAACATGGCAGAGGCAGTGTGATGGCTTGGGCATGCATGGCTGTAAGTGGCACTGGGTCACTAGTGTTTATTGATGATGTGACACAGGACAGAAGCTATCGGATGAACTTGGAGGTATTCAGAGACATACTGTGTGCTCAAATCCAGCCAAATGCAGCCAAACTAATTGGTCAGCGTTTCATAATATAGATGGACAATGACCCAAAGCCAAAGCAACCCAGGAGTTTATTAAAGCAAAGAAGTGGAATATTCTTGAATGGCCAAGTCAGTCACCTGATCCCAACCCAATTGAGCATGCATTTCACTTGTTAAAGACTAAATGTTAGACAGAAAGACCCACAAACAAACAGCAACTGAAAACTACTGCAGTAAAGGCCTGATAGAGCATTAAAAAGGAGGAAACACAGCAGCGTCTGATGATGTCCATGTGTTCAAGACTTCAGGCAGTCATTACCAACAAAGGGTGAACAACCAAGTATTAGAAATTAACATTTTATTTACAATTATTTAATTTTTCCAATTACTTTTGAGCCCCTGAAATGAAGGGATTGTGTGTAATAAACTCTTTAGTTTCTCACATTTTTATGCAATCATTTGGTTGAATTAAAGCTGAAAGTCTGAACTTCAACTGCATCTGAATTGTTTTGTTCAAAATTCATTGTGGTAATGTACAGAACCAAAATTAGAACAATGTTGTCTCTGTCCAAATATTTATGGACCTAACTTTATGTTACCCTTTTTATGATACTGTTTATATTAAATGATTATTGTACATGATGAACGTTGAATACATTATATGGACAAATGTGCTGCGACACACCTCTTAATTATTGAATTCAGGTGTTTCATTCAGTCCGACTGACACGGTTGTATAAAATCCAGCACCTAGACATGCAGTCTACTTTTAGGCCGGGGTCCCACTTTGTGAAAATGCTGCGTTTTACATTACCTGTAAAGTGGATGGGATTCTGGCTAATCCTATCCACACATTGCAGAAAAAAATCTGCAGCGGAAATGCTGCAATTTAAAAAATGCTTGCCTTTTTAAAAATCGCAGCTTGCCAATTATACCTATGGAAACGCTGGCGTTATCCATATAGGTATAATAGGGGCAGAAAGTCTGCAGAGTATAATTCTGTGAAAAACGCTTCGAAAAAAACGCGATGCATTTCCGCCACGGTCTTTTCCACAGTGCTATTTGCAGCGATTTGCTGCGTGGGGCCTTAGACTTACAAACATTTGTGAAAGAATAGCTAGTTCTAAATAGCTCACTGAATTACAACACAATACTGTAATAGAAATCCAGCATTGTGGCAAATAAATGTGATTTGGAACCACAGCACTCAACCTTGAAGTGGCAATCACTAAGTGGCAGACCACAAAAAGTTACAGAGCAGGGTTGCCAAGTGTTGAGGTGCATAATGCTAATGCATAGCTGAGTCAATAACTTCAGAGTTCCAAACTTTTTCTGACCTTAAGTAGAATCGTTTACCCAGAGGTGTAATATCAAACTATTAGGCCCCAATGTAAAATTAGCAATGGGGCCCCTAGCTACAAAGTGCCATTTAGAATAGTGGTATATTTTTTGGTGCCCTATAATGGCTGCTACCTCTGCACCCCCTATAGCTATATCCCTGCTTTCACCACCACCACCAACTCCAGTTTTTTTTCATCCTTTAATACATGCCACTCCACTAACTCCACTTGTTGATTTTCCACTCCACGGTTGGTTTTCCAGTTTTGATGCCTGATATGCTAACTAGCCTCTCTAATGTCAAGTGGAATTTGGTTTTGCAGGGGAAATATGGAGATAGTTGCTGCTGGGAGGAGTGCTAGGAAAAGTGAGGAAAGATGATAGTCTGTGGATCAAAGGTTGGAGCATGCAGGTGGATTGCAAATTTGGTGCCCAGAAATTATGCTAAACATTTATGTGTTTATATTAATAAACATATGTGGCTGTGTAAATAAGTTAAGACAAGAGAAGATGTTCCTAGATATCTAGACAAGTTCCCCAGTGTCTGCACCACTGACCACTGACTTCTTTGCCATATATATGTAATTATCTGCACAGTCTATGTCATTTGTACTTTATATGGCTTGTTATCTTTGTATTGTGTGGACTTGGCATGTGCACCTTTCATGTATCTCTTTTACGCTGTGTTTACATATGTGCACAAAGCTCCATTAGAAGCCATTTTTTTAGAATCAATGAAAAATGCCAGACAAGATAGAAATGCATACTGCAATATTTTGTCTAGTAAAATTCTGTAATTCCTGACAGATACCTAACTGTTATTTTTGTTGTTTCGTGCTATAATGGAACAGAACAACAGAAACAACAACTGAAACACAAATCAACAATGTAAATCCATCTATATTTGCACCTGTTAACTTCTAGTGACATGTTTTCTTAATGGAATGAGGGTAAAGAAAAGGCATGGACACCACTGAGGAATAGGAGGAAAGCATGGCTTGGGGCTGCAGATTCACCAACAGCTTTCAACTTTGGCAATACAAGGCTGAGACCTGTATTGATTCCAGCAGGTATACCACAGCAAAAGCCATCCAATTTCAGGTGTTTTTTATCTGCTCCTGCAATTTTTAGAGAAACACACTACAGCGACGTCAGTTGCACCGCAAAGGAGCCTGCTGAGGTTTTGTTGCCCAAGGGCCCACACAAACCTGGAGCCGGCCCTACCCATAAGAAGCTGTGGTCTATCCTCAAAAAACAGGTGGACAAAAACAAAACCACAGAATCTGTGATAAACTCCAAGCACTGAATAGGTTATAATGGCCCATCAGTCAGGATTTGGCCCATAAACTGATATCCAGCATGCCAGGAAGAAATGCAGAATTCTTCAAATATAAGTGTTAACACTGTAAATATTATTTGCCAATAACTCTTAAAAAAAAAAAAAGAAATTTATAAAATTGTACATCAGTATACTATAAAAGCATCTAAAAGGCTAAAAAAAATCTACAAAAAACTGAAGCAGCAAAGCCCAAACTTCTGGCCATGGCTGTATATTGGTGTATGAAAACTGCTTACACTCATCAAAACATTTCCTATTGTTTGTGCAGGATATATTGTATAATGTAACTGAGGTGATATTTAGGTTCCTTAAAGTAACTTTACAGCGCTAAATCAATTAAGTGAATGACACCTTTTTGTAAGGTGACTTTATAGACTATGATATGTAGCAATTCATTTCTATCGTCCAAATAAACCTACAATTTTGAGTGACAATTTAACTTAAAAGATTGTGGGGTCATTACAATGTCACTTGCACAGTACCCGAGTCCATAAATGGCTCATAATAGAGAAAAAAATCCATTTTGTCTAAACGGGCTAGTTAAAAATAGGCTTTATTATGCAGATAGTAATCATTACTCAGTGTGAATTTTGTCCAGTATTTACTGTCTAAAAATGTAAGCGCTATTCCCAGCCTGTTTTGTTTTCCTATAACTAGGACATCTAATAACCACTCTAAAGGCCTATCTAATTTTTGTTTCAGAGAATTATCATGGTATATGTTTATCAGAGAGTGTTTAACGGAGTGCAGAGAGCCGTTAAATACAGATAATGGGTAATTTGTGTGAAACCGTTGATTTCAAAAATGATTTAGCAGCTGTAATATCAGATCTGAACTCTATCTGAGCTGGAATTAAGACAGACTACAGTACAACAAAGGCTAATAAAACATTACAAATACTCAAGAGCAGTGGCAGAGTAATAAATATAGCAGCACTGGAAACAGTAATATAGTTAGGGGATCTTTGGGAGGGCAGATGTTGCTTTACATGCTTATTAGGTTCAGAAAGACTTGTTTTCTTTCTACTTTATTTTTAGCCGTAGTATTAACATCATAGTATGTTAGGCAAATACGTATTGCAGATTGCATCATTGAGTCTTTTTCAAACTTATGTAAATAAGGCAGTTGATGCACTGGAGGCGGGCCTTCAGCCCTGGGAGCACTTTTCTTGCTGCTCAAGTAGGATGGGTGATGTCATAGCAATGGGGTGGCACAGATAGGAGATGGTAGGGGTCTGAGTAGCAAAAGTAGTGCTACAGAGAGCTGAAGGCCCACCTCCAGTGCACCAACTGCCTCATTTATACAAGACTTCAAAGTTGTTTTTCTCCAAATCCAGAAAACTGACATACATAACTAAAGTTGTTTATCACTGTAATGTGCTCAATAACACGGTGGTGGCAGTTCAATATGCTTGGGGGAGATAGTAGACTCTCTTTAATGACCAAATTTTATTAACTCGAATTCTGGCATCTATTCTTAATTTTAAATTTTGCTCTATTCACTGTATAGAATAAATAACTTGTTACCTTTATTCATTAAAAAAGGGGTTATTGTGAACCTGTTGTATTAAATATGGTGTCTGATCTGTGGGCAACATATTATAGAAATAGAGGACCTGAGAAGATTAATTTACTTTTTAATTATATAGTAAAAGATTAAAGGGGTTTTTCCGACCTGATAAAATGCCTTTGAATTTGAAATTGAGTGCAAATTGGCTTACAGCATCAGAAGATACCCTGATGTGCGTCTTCAAGTGCTAGTCCCACTGCACTTTTAGTTAGGTTCTGACACAGAAAAGAAGCTTTCCTCCCTTTTTGTGTTGGTGCGAGGGCTCCCTGTTTGGGTTAGTGCAATAGCTAAATTTCTTTTTCTGTTTTGATATCAGTCGTAATGGAAAGAGGGCTGACTTAGCTATTACACTGAGTCCACGGCCAGCCCCCTTTAGTTATGTCACTAGAATTATTTGCCAACACATTGTCCCTTTCTATGTCAGAACCAAACCATAAGTGTAGTAGAACCAACTCTTGTAGCAGGACATCAGGACACCTATAGTGTAAGTGCATTCAATTTCAAAGGCATTGTAATGATTTTTTATCTGGCTAGACATCCTCTTAAGGCTAAGGTCCCACGCAGTGAGCAGCAGCCTAAAAGCGCTACTTAAAAGACTGCAGTGGAAATGTATCTTGTTTTTTCCTACAGTGCTTTTCACCGAAAGTCCGCAGAGTTTTCTTTTTGAAATCACAGCATTTACACTGCAGTTATTTTTCTGCAATGTGTGGATGGGATTAGCCAGAATCCCATCCACTTTGCAGGTACTGTAAAATGCCACGCTTTTTGCCAAATCACGGCGTTTATGATATGTGGGGCCCCGACCTAAAAGGGTTTTCCCACAAACTTAATGAGATTTAAATTTGTAGGCAATTAAAAGTTAAACAGTTTTACAAATCTAAGTCTTTATTTTGCAGCATTGTAAAGTTTTTGTCTAAGTGGTGACAATCTTCTGTCTTGATCAGTTGCCAATAGATACAGCCATCAATGCAGGAACCTTCTTGGGTGGAGGATTTGTCAGAGATCCAATCAGGATTTCCTTATTGTGGACAGATTATCAGGCAGTACATGCATGAGAAGATAACTTGGCCACAATAAGGAAATCATGGAGTCTTATGGTTGAGATTGAAGAGCTAATTTCAGCAAAATGCAGAGACTGGCTGATATCAGCAAGTAGAAAAACAAGCTATTTAAAGCCAGTATAGCACTGTGAGCCAGAGACAGACCCTCAAACACCTTCACCAGTGCTAGCCACAAGGCCAGATGGACTTTGTAGAATTTGAACGTCTGAAATCAGAACCCACAATTGACTTACAGAGCTGATCAGAAACAGGAGAATAATGGTCCAGGCAAGGGTCAAAAACCAGGAGAAGTTGAGGCAGAATCAGGAGACAAATCCGATATACAATAGAAGGCCAAGGGTCAAATCCGAACAGGCAGAATCAGCAGGCAAATGAATAACCAGAGAACAAGCCAAGTGTCAGAATGAAGCAATCCAATACACATGTGATCAGGTTCTGCTAAATGTTTTGATAGCCTCCCCTGTGTTCTCTGCTGTCAAGCTCCAAATTACATTGTCCAGTTGCTGTTTTTTGTCTTTATTTTCTATTTTTTTATGATGAACATGGCAAAATGTATGATAAAAAGTATTGCAATTTTATTCCATGTGCATTTTTGTTTTGCAGACAAAATTAAAATAATAAACAGCAGAAACATATGGTGAAGGTAAATGAACGCACACTCTTAGCTTCACCTAGAGAGTAAGAGATTAAAACTATTTACAATAACAATATAAGTAAAAAGTGCAATAGAGTTGCATATACACTCATTGACAAAAAAAAAAATAACTCATCCAGATAGAAATGTGAGATTGCTGCAAAACTCGGCATGAAGTGTCTCAGGCAGATATATAAATCATTACAGGTGTGGTTTGATTAGGCACAAGGTCTTGCCACAAGGGGGCGTAAAAGTGCTTCCCTCACTGCCCTATAAATAGGCTGCTTTTGGGCAGTATATCCATTGGTGAGAGGTTGATGGATCTGTTTGAGATCTGATAACAGTTGGATTAAAGTATGGATGCCTCATAGGGGGCGATTTAATCCTGTCTTTGCTGTGGAGTAAAACACTGCCCCAAGTGATAGAAAAAATCAGAATGGATTGAGAGTTTTGGTGTTATGGCGTTCGCTGTGCAGTAAAAATGAAATGCTCCTTACATTCTTTGGGTTGGCTTGATTACATCTATGCCAAATTTATAAATTTATAGTTTTTTCATGTTTTACTACCTTTACAATAATCCAAAAATGCAAAAAATTATTTTAGTTGACATATTTTGACTTTTTTATGTTTCAGGGAACAAAGGTAGGAAAGGCGTCTTTTTTTGTGGCACAAGATATAGTTTTATTTATACAATTTGGGGGAATGTGAAACCTTGTTTCGGCTGGAATCTTTTTTACTGACTGTGTTCTCCATATGGGATAAATATTTTTATATTTTGTTTTATGCAGGGATGCCCAATTTGTTTGTTTGTTTATTTTTATTTGTGATCTAAGGAAAAGGGGTAATATGATTTTTTTTTTTTTTTTTTTAAATGGTCACTAACTTTTTAGACAACTTAATCACATTTAATAGAGCATTTGATTCTGGACCAAAATGATATGCACTTGAATAAAAAATGTGGCTGTTTTCTGCTTGAAAAATCTCTCTAAAGTTTCTGCCACTAGGTGTCACCCTTCTGGCTAATTTGCAGTTCACTCCTTTGTTAGCAGGGAAGTCCATCCATTGATACGAGATGGAAGCAAGACACCTGGAGGGGGAAGTTATGTCTTCACGCATTGAAAACAGATGGGAAGGATTGATTCTCCTCTCAGCCTGCACAAACATGTCTGCAAACTGTGGCTCTGTTCAAAGGACTCAAGATTCTGCAAATGTATGAAAAGTCTACTTTGTGCTTGTATCTAGTTCTGGCTGCTTTTGTATTTACAGATGGGATAATATTCAAAGACAGCAAGCAGCTTTGTTCCTGGATTTCCTATATTATGGTCATTTGGTATTTTCTCAGCTATTTGTTTGCCTTTGAATAGTTACTCCTGGCATAATTACAGATACAATCAGTGGTAGCAGTAGTAATGAACAGGGGAGGGGGAAAATTGCTCTTTATTATGCCCACAGCCTGAGAGACAAATGTAAAATATGTTTCAGTCATAATGTGATTATTAGCTGCAGAAAGACTGATAGAACACCATGTATGACCCTGTGCAAAGTTCAACTTTTCATGAAAATTCAAGTACCCTTTAAAATGGGCTTTAACCTGTGATCATTAAATTACTTGTACCATAGACAGCGCTACATGTACTATATTCAGTGGGGGAAAAAGTAGTTAGTCAGCCACCAATTGTGCAAGTTCTCCCACTTAAAAAGATGAGAGAGACCTGTAATTGACATCATAGGTAGACCTCAACTATGAGAGACAAAATGAGAAAACAAATCCAGAAAATCACATTGTCTGATTTTTAAAGAATTTATTTGCAAATTATGGTGGAAAATAAGTATTTGGTCACTTACAAACAAGCAAGATTTCTGGCTCTCACAGAGCTGCTATGACAGCTAGGAGCCTTCACAAGGCTCCTAGCTGTCATAGGAACTGGACAGCTCCCATGATCTTGCTGCATGGGAGTCGTAGATGTAAGATAATGGTGGCAGGGGTGTTTGGAGGGGGGGTCAGAGGGCATAGAAGCACTAAATGCCCACAATCAGAAAGAACTGTGATTGCGGGCATTACCGTCTGTTCTTTGCTGTGTATAACAGTGGAGATCAGACAGTTATGGCACCTGCTCTGCTTCTGCCGATATCCAACGTACTATTACAAGAGATTAAACTTGGCTACATCTGTACATAGATATTTACTACATTCACACATATAAAGTTTAATTCAATTCCAACAGCTCCTTCTTGTTGAGGTTTTTTTTTTTTTTTTGGTCAATGACTGTATTTTCAAACATCACTATGTACCTAGCCCTGTTATATTCTATGAGCAGTCTGTGGACCACAGATGGTGCCAAAAATGTCTCATTGGCTTGGCATCTCTCTTTATTCTGTCATCCAAAAAGATGAGTCACAACTCAAAGTTTTGCCTAGGGCCTCCAGTAACCTTGATATGGCCTTGGATCCACTAGAAAAGAAGACGCCTAATCCATGTTTACCAAGAAAATATCCTTCCTGCTCCCTCCTCCATGTCAAAATGTATGAGATGAAGAATTCATATATATGTGCCGCATCTCAACTATTATGCTATGCACATTTCTGATTCCATTCTACATTAATTCACTGTTTGCAGACTTTTTTCTGTGTTATATATAATGTAAGATCTGCTTCAAAATCAGCTGTTCAGATTTTGTTCTGCTACAGTATTCTGGATATTAAGTGTGCTACTCTACAACAACTCAGGATTTCTTCAGAATACTGCAGTCTGCCTAGGTAAAGATTAGCACAGACGCTAACCTTTCCATGGTTCGTTCAGATTCACTGGACTCTACTATAAAACCAGCTAAGTACACGGATTACCTATGCTGCTCCTAGTGAGCTTTTTTAAACTGTTCTTTTATACTTGTTTACTGTTTACTCTCTTTCTGGATTAACCCTTGAACCATATGTTTTTCAGTCACAGTAGCATGCACCAGGGTTAAATACTAGTGCTATTCTGTCAGACTAGACTGAAAACTTTACAAAGTAATGCATAGTACATTATTTCTTCATATCATGTATTTTTTTATTTCAGTCACATTGTCTCCCCAGGTTTTATGCCTTAGAATGTTTAAAAGATGTTCACGGTTTTATGCTTTATTATAGCAACAGCAAATGTGGATATTTTATCCAAATAAGAAATTTTATTCTAGAAAGTTTAAGGGAATGTGTCACCCGGAAGTTACATATTGTTTAGAATTGTTTAAGAAATTTTGGTAATGTTGTTTTTAATTTTTCAAATTAATAGATACATTTAAAAAAAATCCTAAAAATCTTGTAATTCCAACTTTTGCCACTAAGCAAAAAGCACTCGGTGACTTCCTGTTTCCTATAGAAGGGCCATGGGACATAGACAAAATGGTCTGGAACAGACCCTATCCACTTGTGTGGGAAAGTTTTCTAGGCATGTTCTGTGACCTGCACAGAGTCCATTGCACAGAGTGGGGAGTAGATAAGCTGTGAAATCCACTATTGTGACTGGTGGATTCTATGTCTTATCTACATATTCATGATAACGTGAGTGTGCTGATAAGTGAGAGGGATGCTTCTAAAAGATCTCCAACAGGAAACAGGAAGCCTCGGCATATTATATGACCTAGTGGATAGTGTCAGAAATGCAATATATTAAGGTTTGTTTTTTTCAAGTAGAAAACATGGAATTTTTTTTTTTAAAAAACCTCACCTAAATTCTTAAAAAATTTGTTTAACATAAAATTTTATTTAAATATAGTAATTTTCTAGTTAGACATTGCCTTTACCTAAGTCAACATTGTAGTCATATTAAAGGCCAAACTAAATGTACAGCGGAAATCATTTTTGAGGTCTATAGTGTGTATAATGATCATTTTGCAGTGTAAATGTGGAAAATTGTTTGTCCAATATTAAAATTATTAATTTCTACTTTAAAATAATAAAATTCATTTATTGTCTGTTCAGGCTTATGGATCACTCCAGTATGGATACTCACATACAAAGAGGGTTTTCTGTGAATTTGGGTTGTCCAGGATCCTTAAAAAAAGTAAACTGAAAAAGTAACAATTGCACAGCTATTCCAATTAAGACCCCTACTGCTCCAGTACTGTTGATGGTGCTCATGTGATGTATACTCACTTGCAGCCATTTCTTGGTTTCTACAGTGATGCATATATGGCATGAGACTGCTACAGAGAGGAGATCCAACCAATGGATCAGTAGGACCTATTTATTCCTTCTATTTCTCTACAAAGGAAGAGAGACAAAGCTATATGATTCTAATGGATTACTATGATTAGTATGATTCTGGTATCAACACAGGAGTTGTTAATATGTGCAGGGAGTCCATTTAATGCAACTCCTCTAATGCAGTTGCATGCAGTCCAATTGCAGTGAATGGCAAGTTCTGACTACAGGTACTAAGTGGCAACTTATGGAAGGGGCATTTTAGTCAGGGAAGTGCTGTAGTTCTATTGATGGGGATCACATACCACTCATAAATAAACTTAAAGGGGTCTTCTAACTCATTTTTACTGATGACTTATTCACAGGATAGATAAACAATAAAAGATCAATGGGGGTCTGACACCCAGGACCCCAGCTGATCATGGCCTACGAGCGCTGTTACCTCTTCACAATTTTAAAATGCACACTTTCACAGTTCCATAGCAGCTGTGCAATGTAATTATAGCTTTGTGCCATTGAAGAGGATGGGACGAGGGTGTAATTATATTGTATGGCAGCTATGAAATAGATGCCATGTGATGCAAACAATGAAGGTCTTGGCCTCTTCAAGTAGCGGCGATCCCAGGTGTCGAGTTCTCACTGATTTCTTACTGATGACCTGTCCCAAGGACAGGTCGTCAATAAATGAGATAGACAAACCCTTTATAGAGCAGAAGGGCACCATAATTTACACATATACAACAACATATAAGCAGCATCATGCATGTTGGCAAACCTACATATAGCATAGACCACTACAAAACCAATCCAGGGGTATATTCGGAAATCAACAAATACCATCTTCTTTTGCATTTTAGACTGGGACGTAGTGGAAAGTAGCAGAGAGTGCAGTGTTATTATAATACTGATTCAATGAATGGGGGAAAAAACTAAAAAAAAACTAGTCAAGATTGCCTAGTGTAAGATAACACCTCATGATATGCCTTGGTTATATTGTATATTACAATTCATTCAAAGCAAAACTTCCCTTCGTAATAACTTTATAAATAACTACTTTACTACTTATACTAGTCTTTTTTATTCAACTTTTCAGTTATTGTGCGAACAGATTAAACATAGTTATATTGTTTGTAAACCTAACAGAAAAAAATGGAAAGCTTTTGGCTTGCATCTTTTGGGCTTCACAACTGCTTTGCTCTAAACATATAAAATTCCTTTGTGAAGACATAATATAAAACTTCAGACCACAAAATATTTGCTTTGGCATTTACCATGCAGAATGCATCAATATCCCAAAACGTACATTATTTAAGCATAGCTCTGCTACCATAAAATTTTACAGCGCTGCACAGGAAGATTCATAACCACAATATAACAGAAGGCTGTGTTTTCACTCTGCTAAAGGAATAATTTAAATTAAAAATTTTGCATAATACTTGTTTATTCCAGCAGTCATCATTGGATATCACATCTATTATTGCTTGGTGAAAGCTAAAAAATATATATTTGGCGAAAGATGTAAATCTAGTTTTATGTCTAGGTTGCACACGGTGCAATATGGTATAAGGAGTCCTATATATTTATGATGCTTTAATCGCTCCCTCTCTTTCCCACTGCTCAGAGCTTGGCGCACAAAGAATTTCGGTTGCAAAAAATTCAGTGTGCCTGCCTCTCTAGAGAGAAATATTTATTATGTATATTATCATGTGTACTTTTCTGATTCTTTAAAAAACTATTTTATATTTCCAGGCACAATTCTTTCAGCGGCAATGGCCACAAAGTAATATATTTGTATAAATATCAGTAAATGTCATTAGAGGGGTTGTCCAAATAGTGACAATGAAATAACAAAAAGTTTACTCACCTCTTCCAGGTTGCTCAGTTTCAAATGCTGGCAGCCATTTGGTTCTGTTTACAGGTCCTGGCTGATGTCAGGAGTGATGTGCTGTTTGAGGGCAACTCTCTGATGTAACCAATCGCATGCCTCAGGCTGGGTTCACACCAGCGCTTGGATTTCGTCCCCAAATCCGCTTGAAAAATGTAAGCAGGACTTTTCTCTCTGCATTTCTTGGCAGAAACCCGGTGGACCCAATTACATTCTATGGGGTCTGCAGGTTTCTGTGGGTGCTTTGTAAGCGGATTCGGTTTCCATTTTTCGGGTCTCCAAGTGGACCCAAAGAATGGAAACCCGAGCGTAAGTGTGAACCTAGAGTTAGCAGTGATCTCTGCACACAACAGACTGGTCTTATCAATGATGTGCCATTTGTGCAGAGGCCATCACTCAGCCTTGTGATTGGTTGCAGTTGTCATATCACACAAAGAGGATGTCAAAGTCCATTTACTATATAACATTTTATTCAGATGCCTGTTAGCTTTATGGTGGACCCAGTACAATTTATGGTCCCAATCCAGGTTTTTTAGGTGTTTTTAGTGATGTGTGTACTGTAAATGCACTATAGGGGTCCAAACAGTCTTTTTTTGGATCACTTTTAAGGATATTTAAACTCTTGGTCCTTTAGGGAACATTATAGTATCCACTGAGGAAGGAGCCAGGCAGCTCCGAAATGTGTTTGGCAAGTAATAGCCACAAAAGTGTTATCATATACAGTATATCCAAGTTTCCAGTTATGTGCCAGCACTGGAACAGTCTGTTTTCAATCTTATAATGAAGTCCATCAATAGTCATGAGAAATAACAACTAAGTTTCTGCATTTATAACATCAGATTGTTCTATAAGCAGCTCCATTTTTCACAGCGAATTGTGTATAAGATGCACAGAGACTGGGGATTTTTAACCCATTGGTCTGTATCTTCCTATTTATTTATATACTGTTTATGAGTTTTGTCTCTGGGCAGTTTAGAACCTTATTTATTTATTATTATTCATATATTTTAAAGGGGTTATTCATGACCTGAAAAATTTTGATACTAATGACCTACCCACAGGATAGGTCATCAGTATCAGGTTGGTCGGGGTCCAACACCCGAACCCTGAATCAATCAGCTGATGTGGCCACTAGGAGCCAAATACTAAGCATACAGCTAGAAGCATCCCTTATCCTATTTAAGTGAATGGGAGCGGAGCTGCACTTTCAAGCACCACTACTACACCACTTGTAACTAGCCTCATCAGACCACAGTAGAAGGTACTGAAACATAAATAGTCAGATTCATTCCTACAGACTAAGCTAGAAATTTATTTGACAGAAAGCCTTCATAGCAGACAAGTTTAATTTCAAAGCTTTGGATTAGATGATTGACACAAGAGACTCTACAGACATAATAAAATAGAGATGCTGAGGAAGAACAAACAAAACAAATAACTTCAGTCTTCAGGTCTTAGTGGATGGAAGGTCACTCCTAAGTGGGAGGTGTAAATTCAGAGAAGTTGAAGGTCAATCAAGGTTTTTCGGTGGCATTTCAGGCTAGTGGCAATAGATCACATCTTGTCATAACACATGGGAATCATGTCACATGTCAAGTCTACAAGACAGAAAACAAATTTCAGGAATTACCCCATATACTTCTACAATATGAAGGTATTCAGGTACATGAATGATGAAATCTACAGGAAGCATCTTAATAGTTGATGAATATTGTACAGTGCATTGTAGAACTCCTGCTTCTGGCTGCTACCGCTGCTTTTGGTAATACTCTGTGACAGCCTGACACATGTGGGTCTAGGTTTATGCAACAGATGTGCTGTATACATGTGACAATGAGATTTCTCAGAGTTTGATAACAAAGTGAAAATCTCCGGGAGCAGAGAAAATAGGGCTTCAAGGCTTTGTTTGATGTCATCGTGCATGAACAGAATTTTTGGTGATGAGAACAAAAGGTTATAGCACTCGGCCTATTTTAGTTCAGTAAACTGTAAACATGGAAGTCTGTAAAACTGAAAAATAGATCTGAAGCGATGTACTTCATATGATTTGGAGCTGTTTCCCCATGAAATATGGCAGTTTCAAAGACTGGAGCTTTTATCTGGACTGAAGACTAGAAAAGCACAGGATGCAGACTGGCTGCTCAGTTGATCACAATGACAGCTGGTAGAAGATAAGGTGGATGACAGGAGGGCGCTATAGGGAATATGTTAAATGTTCTGACATTTATTTGCTTTGATTTGTTATTAGTACATTTTTGTAATTCTACTGGGCAAAGTAGTTTTTCTGCAATAGGAAGACTTATTGACATCTTCTGAGTGAAACTTCTTTGTGCACTGTTTTTACAAGAGTTGCCTTCTGCCTGAAATTTTACAAACTCTGAAAATGAGATCACTGAATTATTATATAATTTATACAATATTGTTAAGCCTATTTTGACAAATTAATTGGCAGATTTAATACCGATGTACAGAAGCACTAAAAAGTAATGGAAGCAATGTCTAGAAAGCAAGAGTAAAAATTGCTACTTGTAACTACAGATATTTTTACTAACCCATGCAAAGGAACACATCAAACAATGCATTATGTGGAAACTGTACACATTTTGTTTTATACAGATGTAGCAGAGATTGTTTAAAGGGAGTCTGTCAGCAGGATAATTGACATGAAGCAAATCACAGTACCTTGTAGAGCTACCTGCACTGTTTCCATATATGCCTTTTTTATTGTGGATTGCTGGTCTCTTGTCAAGAAATTCATCCTTTTAATATTATGCAAATGATCTGAAAAGTTTACTCTGCAGCTTGGACTTTACTCAGCACTGCAAATTACCACCTCTAACTGCCACCCAGATCTGCCCCCACAGCTTCCTCATGTGCTGGGGGATAGGTATGGGATGTTTTTTTCCTGATCTTCAGGATCAGAGAAACGCTAAAACAGACAACAACCCATAAATAAAGTATGCAAATGCAGCCCAAGGGACCCCATTCACTATAATGCAATCTGTTGGGCTTCCATTAGGTTTTTTTTTTTTTTTAACTGAAACAGCCGGATAAAAAAGTCGGGTTTGCAGCATTTTTTGGGACGGTGATTTCTGACAGTTTGCCACTGGATGAACATCAGATGTTAACGTAGCCTTAGTGTTCTTTCTATTTCCAGCTCCCAAGCAATCAAGCATAGATGGAGCATGTTATACCAATCTGACATGATCCAGAGTATGAGAGATGGTTTATTTAAAAAAAAAAAAAAAGTAGGATTTTTCCTACACTTGAACTACTGTTCCTTATAATTCCCATAGAAGTACTGTAAACTGAGAAAGGTGAGTCATGTACAACCACCTCACCATTCATTCAATGCATGGACAGGTATAGGTCCCAGCATTGGGTATCTGCATCTATCCAATATTTATGCAATACTGATTACTGTGGATATGTCATAAAGGTGGAAACAGTTCTTTACACAATAAGACACATAAATTCATGCTCACGGTTAGAGTCTGTAAAACAGTGACTTAATGCCACCATAACAATATGTTCATATTTTGTATATATACTGTGGAACTCTGTCACTAAATTGCATATGAAAAATTTGCACTGTATTACAGTAGCAACAAAATCTCACTCACACTTATTGCAAAGATCTTCCCTAAATCTGCAGGAATTCTGCAACAAAAATGTGTTATTATTTATGCTGTGGACATCCTGCAGAAATGTTGCAAATTTTCTAATGCTGAAAATCTGCAACATTTCAGTTGCGTGGGACCATACCTGTTATGATAAAGTCCCTGAAACAAATATCATAAATTTCAGGAACTAGTTGACAACATAGAGCAGTAGAACTAGCTGGTTAAATCATATACAGCACTGAGAGATCCCACAGACACCCAAAGGGTATGTTCACACGGAGTTTTTTGCAAGCTGAAAAAATCTGCTTCAGGAATTAGGAACCTTTTTTGATGCGTTTTTTTTTTACATGATGCGTTTTTATCGCGTTTTTCCTTGCGGTTTTTGCCACTTTTTTTTCATTGAAATGAATAGGAAGTGTTTTTCGAAGAGGATTTTGAGGTGGATTTCACCTCAAAATCAACCTGCAAATAACTCCGTGTGAACATACCCAAATGCCTTCACCAGAGCCAGCCACAAAGCCAGATGGATTTGTGCTGAATTTGGGGTTATCACTGGTACAAGTAATAAACACACAACAATCGGAAGTCAAACCAGAACTAATGATAAACTTAATAGACAGATTAGAATCAGGAGTATAAATCTGGAAAGTAAGTATCCAGGCAACTCGTCAGTCCACAAGGTAACGTCAGAGCCAAAAACATGAGGCAAGCAGTTTTCAGTATCAAGCTAAGGGTCACTTCCTATAGGTAATGTCAGAGCCAAAATCAGGAGAAAAACAGATTCCCAGTATCAAGGCAAAGGTCAGTATAAAGCAGTGCATCATAAGCAATCAGGTTATGAAAGCCAAATTAGGTACAACCAAACAGCAGGCACCTGGATGAGGAGGAAGATGGTTTAAATATGCCTCCTCAGCTCTTAATTGAATAAGCCTAAGATAACTCTGAACACTGCAGAAGCTTCCCAGGCTGGTATGGAATCCTTAAAGCAATAGTAGCGAAACTGACAATACCCTAAGGGTGACAAGTTGAGTGGGACTATACAGTAAGGGTACCAACTACAGTATACCCATATTAACAATATGCACAGTACCCTCTAAGATTAATAGTCTTCGAGTCCTCATAATAGTGTCTCCCTGAAAACACTACTCACAAAGCCATAATAACTTAGCTAGATACACGATCCACAAAGTGTCTTTTACGATGTCGTCATAACTGCACCAGCCACATAGCCAGTCACTAGGTACTATAACAATGCTAGCTACCATGTGCCCTCCACAGTGCCATAGGGAACCAAAAATAAACCAAGTCACAAGGTCACCATGCAGTGACAGGTACAGGGTCACTATAGCAATGCCAGTCACCATGTACCAATTACACAGTCAATACCAGTAACCACATGGACACTTTAACAGAAATATAATGACTTAATGACTGGCATTGTTACTTTGTCAGAGACAATAACATATAGATTCTAATTAGCATATTGGGTAGAATATGCCAGAATGAGCAGATTTATACTGAATTTGTATTCGTACCCCTTTACTTCTGTTAAGAATAACAAATAACCCCATTCCCACCTCATAAAATGTCACATTGGTATAGTGTTGATACATCCCTGCAGTCTTCTACAGTTTTTCTTAGACTGAATATTTTTCGTTCTGTCCTCCAATACGCCATTTAATTATAAGGATCCTAATATATTCATGACTAAATATCAGAACATCTAAGTGGCTGATGACATACCCTGATCCAGCAAAGAGCTGTAGGAAAATCAAACATGGGAGAAATTAAAATGGTTTAAAGTGTGAAAGTCATTACAATTTCATTTCTACGGAAAGTAAGCTCTTAACTTTACTTTGGACTTGTTCTAGAAAACCAAAGAATTTAATATTACAATTTAGTCCTAGTACTTTACTAAAACATTTTACACAGAAAAAAGATTGGAAATGGAGAATGAATGTTTCTCTTTCCATTAACAATATGTTTTTGAATTGCAAAGAGAACTGGAGCTTCCTTTTCATTTTTTCTTATTTTATGGATAGTTGTTTTTCAGGAAAGTTTGCTGTGCCTATTCATCAGTCACCAAAACACTCCGTCCTGTTTATATCTTTTCATTTGTGCTGTATATCAGCATGCTTAGTATTCTGTGCGCACTGTTTCATTTACAGAGGCAGAGGAACGCTTTTAAAGACATATGTATATTAGTTCCTTTAAGGAATGGAGAATGTAATTATGCTTATACTGTATTTTTAATATCATTCCCTTAAACTTTAACAAGAATAGGAAACTTTAGTGTATGCTGTACCAGCAAGCATCTGCTTCAATAAAAAATATAGCAGGTCCTATAAATTCAGAACTCAATACTTTAAATATTATCATGGATTCAATCTTTCTATTTTTCTTTCAGAATGTGATAAATAAAAAAAATTCCAGTGGTCTTCATTTACTTGATGAAATTGCCTACAGACAGAGCAAAGTTTAATTGACCCTTAAGACAACAACACTATAACACAGAACATTAACTCATTCTTTCAATGGCTTATGTTGTGTTGTGCGATAAAATTTCATGCTGTAGCCAGTTATCTCACTGTAATAAGTAAAGTTAAACTTTACTATATCTGTACATCAACATGACCACTGCAGTCAAGCACAGTACATGCCGGCATCACTACAGAGGCCAGTGATTGGATGCAGCCATCATGTCCAAGTACTACACGTCATCACTGCAGCAAGGGAATCATACTGTAGAACAGCAGGGAACATTGGAATGGTGGCACTGGAGAAGTAGGGTTTACTAGGTAAATTATATTTTTTATTTTATCATGTTTCATGCTTTTAGTCAATCTGGACAATCTCAGGTCGATAATAGATACTCAGCTAACATTTGTTAGGCAGATACCCATGAAATGTTGAATTTCATCATGCCCAATTCTGTGTTCTCAATGGAGAAAAGGCACTGTCTAACAATGGCTCATTCATTTCTCCTCATACTTGGCCAAACAGAATGTGCATGTGCATGTGTATGAGGAGGGGGTGTCAGGAGAAATAGTCACCAAATGAGATGTTGAAGTTTATGACCACCCTTATATTTATCATTCATCTTATGTAGTACTCAATGATACAATGATTTTGCCAATTTATCACTTTTCTGGAATACCCCTTTAATGCCATATCAATAACAATGATGATTGTATAATGTATCACCTTTCTGGATACCCCTTTAATGCCATATCAATAACATGATGATTGTATAATGTATCACCTTTCTTGAATACCCCTTTAATGCGATACCATTGCCATACCAATGACTGTGATTAAGGGTTGTGGTAATTTATCACACAACCTAAAAAAGTCACTTTGCATAGTGAATCTTCATTTACTAATAGAACAACCTTATTATAAATCACTACTAATATCCCATTCAGTTTTTCATCGTCTGATATCCCCTACCTGATACCATGAGAATGCTGTTTGTATTGTGCTCCTAAACCAGATTTGATTCTGCTTACCCATCAAATGCCTACAGTAATGATGAACCTAGGCTCCTTAAATGTGAATCTAGTAAAAACTATGAATTTAGTTAAAATAGCAAACCTGTATAAAAACAACAATAAGAAATCCCAAACCAATAGCATTTAGTTTCATAAGTTTTGAGGTCTCAAATGAGAAGTGTATCCTGTATGCAGACTGCATCTACTTTACTGGCTAGCACAGGAAACCAAAATAGAAAAACCTCCAGTACTTCATGAGGTGGTTCACAATCATTATTCTGTAAGCAGACCTTGGCCATATTTCATTTCAGAGTCTGATTTGTTATACGCTTCCTTAGTTCACTGCTCTACACAGAATAATTCACAGTTATGCTGTACTGACATAGTGGTCCTGGCTGACAAACAGAATATCTGGACAAATGTTTTTTTCTGCATTTCTGATTTTAGAAATTGGATTGACCCCCTCTCCCCTCAACTTATTTACACCAGCAAAATAGTAAGTCTGGAAAATCTCTAATGACCATTGACAACTACAGTATGAATCTTTGTAATGTAGAAATTAAAAGCAGACTCATAGACAAATCGATAGTCTGCAGCTGCATTTAGCATCCACTCTTCAACCATGCAAAGTGTCCTGTCTAGTCTGATTTGTCTGTTAGCATATCCGATATAGTTCTCATTAATATCATGCAAAAAGAAATGATATAATCTGAGCAATATACCTGATCATAATATGTATATTTTAATAATAAGAAATGTACTTCTCTCATATTATTTCATTAACTAAATCACTTCTATTATGGGTGTTCATGCAATCTATAGTTTGTCTACTGACAACAATCTGCAGCTATTTCTGTAGCCACAGGATGCAGGTACTCAACATATGTATTTTTGCTGTAGTTTTTCAGCAATCTAAAGATAGTTTGTGACTGTAACATCAATAAAAGTATATTAGAAGGAAGATTTTAGAAATCTAGCTCCAGTTTTCTTTATGCTTTACCTTTCTCAATTCATCCATTCTTTTATTGCAGACCTACTCAATAGGGCAGATTTATGAAAACTGAAAGTTTTCTTGGTGTACAGTAGGTACACGTCATTTAGGACAACGTGCATGTGTACTTATAAATAAGGCGCATCCTCAGCTGGGCAATGCATCTGCACTGAAATCTATGTCACTCATAGCTTGTGTACATTTCAGAAATCATTTACAGCAGTAATCTAGCATAAGTAATAATGAAATCATTTTTTTATTGCAGGCCTACTCAATAGGGCAGATTTATGGAGACTGGCATTTTCATTTTCATTTTTTATGCCAGTCTTCATATCTCCTGTAGCGGGCAGAACTTAAAAAAAAAAAAAAGTAGCAAATTTTTCACAAAATCCCTTCTCACGCAAAAAAAAAAATGACTTCTTCATGCTTTGTACGCAAGAAAACTGGCATACAGGGCATGATAATGCTACCTCAATCCCTTTTACCTGTAACTGCATTATTTTTTTCCACTGAGCTCAGTCTGCATAAAAAAACAGAGAGATTATGTTAGTAAAATGTGCCCGAAAGGTGTTTCAAAGCACGCCAAAAAGCGTCAGAACAAAGGCACACAACTAAAGAGAGTTGTAGAATAAAACATATGTGTTGAAGACATTTAACATTTTTTGTCAAAAATTATTGCTGTACATAACATTCTGTCTGGTTACATGTACAGGTACTGCTTGTATATGGAGATGGTCTCTGCTATGTGTTGTGTATGTCAGCCCTATCTGGCAGGTGCTGTATATAACAGCAACATATGGGCAGCATGATATATCGGACATTTCATAAGGTACTGCTTATGGAGCACTTAATGGAAGATACTGTTTTGGGAAACTATCTTGCAGCACTCAGAGTGGTGAGCCAGCAGACAAGATGGTGGCTCTGTTCTGATTCTGATCACGGTCTGGTCAAAGTGGCAACTATTCTTTCCCATCGACCCTCTCACAGACCCGGGTGGGACAGTGTTGTTGAGAATTTGATGTTTGGGACTGATCCCCTAAGGAACACCTAGCTATGTTCATGTCTACTGACTATTATGGATAGTGAATCAGAAATAAATGAAATGAATGAAGCTGGAGACCCAGTCAGTAGGCACAGCTCACTACACGCTTACCTCAGAATTTTAATATCCAGTCAAAGTCTCTTTAGCTACAAGGTCCAGGAGTTACAATTTCTCATCACTTCTATCTCAGGTAATCTGGAATTATTACCCCAGCTATCAATGAGGGATGAGAAAACCAGATTGTAACAAACTTGGTTTGTTTCTAGTTTTCAAAAATGTTGGGTTCAGCTGAACCTAGGATTTTTGGAGTTCCTCATATGCATCATTATTATACTCTGGAGTCTCTTCTGATAGTATAATAATCAGTGGCCCAGGGACTTAAAATAATAAGCAGCTTAAAACATCACGACACTTTGAATCTTGATGTTGACACACCCCACATGACCGCTAAGACCCAATTACAAGCCTCAGTGGGGCTGCTGATGGGGCTGCTGATGTAACCCAGGAGGCTGAAACAGGCTAGAAGATGCTGGGAAACAGTGGACACTATGCCGGAGCCCTGGAGAGGTAAGGGGAGGGGGGTATAAGTTGTTTATTATTTGTCCACACTTTGCCTGAGCATCTGACTATTGTACTCTGGAGTCTTAAAGACCCCATAATAAACAATAGCACTTTTGGCTTGGAAGCAAGCCCAATTGCTACTAACAACCAACTGTGCAAAATATTACAAAACAGACCCAAGGGCCAAAAGATTGGTAAATGGCACAAAACATGAACAGTTTCACCTATAGTACACATGAAACATACTTAAATATGCAAATATTAAGATTTGTCTACAGGTAGTTAATATAATAATAATAATAATAATAGTAATGCATTTTATTTATATAGTGCCAACATATTTCGTAGCACTTTACAAATTGTAGGGTTCAAGTACAGACAAAAAGAAACATTACAGAGTAATAGTCAATTCACACAATAGGACTGAGGACCCTGCTTGCAAGAGCTTACAATCTATGAGGCAGAGGGGTGGCATCGGAGGTAGCATTGCTTATACAGCGGTCCAGCCATTTATTTGATAGAGGTTTTTTTCATTACACATAAATAAAGCTGCATCAGTCATCACCAGTCAGTTACAGTCTGATATGACATCATATCCTGTAGGGTAATGTGGGAGCCTGAACAGAGGAGGTTCTTTTTCGGGATTCTAATTGTGGAAGGGTTTAGATTAGGAATTGTGATAGGCCTGTGTGAAAAGATGTGTCTTTATCTTGTACTTGAAGCTGTAGAAATTGGGAGTTAATCTGATTGTCCGGGGTATAGAATTCCAGAGAAGTGGTGCAACTCGGGAGAAGTCTTGGATATGGGAGTGGGAGGTTCTGATAATAGAGGATGCTAGTCTTAGGTCATTGAGTGAACGGAGAGCATGATTTGGGTGATAGACAGAGATAAGGGAAGAAATGTAGGGAGGTGCAGCATTATGGAGATTCTTGTGGATGAGGTTGATAAGTTTATATTGCATTCTGTATTGAATAGGCAGACAATGTAGTGACTGACACAGTCCAGATGCATCGCTGTAGCGTTTAGACTGATAGATGAGCCTGGCCGCTGCATTCAGAATATATTGTAGAGGGGAGAGTTTAGAACAGGGAAGACCGGTTAGTAAGGAGTTACAGTAGTCAAGTCGAGAGTGGATCAGGGCGTCAATAAGGGTCTTAAATGCATCTGTGGTAATGAAATGCCAGATTCTGGAGATGTTTCTGAGGTGGAGATGACATGAGTGTGCGAGTGACTGGATATGGGGAGTGAAGAAAAGGTCTGAGTCAAACATAACCCCAAGGCAATGGGCATACTGTCTGAGAGTTATGGTAAGGCCGGAGGCTGAAATGGAGATATCAGGGTTTGGTCTGTTAGATGGTGGAAACAGAAGTAGTTCAGTCTTTGAGAGATTCAGTTTCAGATAAAGTGAAGACATGATATTTGAGACAGCAGAGAGACAGTCACTGGTGTTCTGCACTAGTACAGGGGTGATGTCACGGGATGAGGTATATAGGTATATAGTTGGGTGTTATCAGTTAGGGATCCTGAGGGACACTACCATCTGAATATATTGGAATTGTCTCTAGCTAGCTCTCATGAAGGAGTTTGAAGGACTGTTGCTGGCACTGCTTATGGGAACATGCTCTGGCTGGCATTGTGTTTGTTATATATAGTTACAGTATATAGCCCTGTGTGATGATTCCACTTAAATATGGCTATAACTCAAAGATGTATTTTGATCTCTGGGTATCGTATCTCCCTCTTACTTCCATTTACTCATAATGTGCGCAGCTCTAATCCTAGGTGTATGTTGTCAGTAGTGGCAACAATGTAACAATAGGGCTTTGTATCCATCCCAGAATGGCTCCATTGAATTCCTACATAGCCCTGGGTGATCAAATACACATGTATTGTTTGGCCTGGACTGCTGATCAGACCTGGTTGATAACATATAGAAGGCATTGTGTCATTCCACTTGGTCCCATCTCCTTACAAAGAATCTTGACTTGAGTGCTTTAATCAATCAGACTTGCCGTCGCCGGTGACCTCATTCTGGGTGGTATAATCAAGGGTATAAAAGATGAGGTAAGAGGTCAGTGAGACAGACTACAAGAGAATACTATGATGAGACTACTAAGAGACTACTGGGATATACTGTGATGAGCATGCAGGCTGGAATGCTGTGATGCTGCTGCTAGAAGCCTCCACTGGTTATTCACACATACCAGAGCATGTGTGAGTGTTGGACTACAGAACCACATCAAGGATATGTGTGGTAAAGTAATTATTTCACCTTTATTCCCTTTTTATTTTATGCGCTGTATATTGTAACTAGTAACTGTTAATGCTTGCATATATCTGCATATCTGTTCTGAACTGCATGTGTTAGATGTTAATACCGACCCATTTAGGGGTTAATAAATATACAAAATTTAGAAAGCTTGTCTTGTATTTATCTTGTGAACCCAGCACTCACTGGCGGTGAGTGTGGTTTTTTATGAAAGAAGTCTCAGGTGTGGGCCAAAACGGTGTTGGCGCACTGAGGATCTTTCACACCCTGGCAGTGGGTAACCAATGAACCAATAAGTAGTCTGTGCTAGAATATAATTTTATTCTACAAGAAAATGAAGACCACTGAAGAAAAATAACAATCTCACTACATATCTGCATTTAATCAGGCAAGTTCCAAATGTCTATATATTTATTAATTTCCTAGAACTCATTACTGTATTAAAGACTGTATTTTCTACCATAACAGATAAGACTTTTGTCCATTGAAGTCTTCTTTGTTTGGTGGGAGCTCAGTTCCATTGATGTTGTTATGGTACCTTATGCACCAGTCTATTTACGGCACAGAGAAATAGAAACATTTAATCATGTAGATTGAAGAGCAGTCTACAGTATTAATATCTCCTATTCTGTAAATATTCTTCAGTGTTATGAATCACTCCATTGAATATTTTAACCCAGACCATTCAGATCAATCAGGATAAAGTCAATAAATTGAAGGACAATTCAATCATGAAAAACTTTACAGAAATCAACAAAAATATGTATTACATTTACAATAGAGGGAAAAGCAAATCACAAGTGTATTCTTAATCCTCAGAATTTTTCTTCACTTCCTTTTTGGTTCCTGACTTGTACTTGGAATAAAGTAAATCCATATGGTCATAAGAGAATTTCTACCCAAAAACATAAAATTTGACTATATTAGCTAATTTGGAAATTATTTTGGTCATGATTTACTTTAATAGATATTGACATTTTTGTAAAATTGCCAGCACAAAGTGTTTGTCATATGGGTTGTCACTTCAGAATTAGCTTTTCAGAAACTGAAAATTGTTATTCTGTCCTGTCAGCAGGTTCAGTCAACAACAAAATTACAGTTTTAAATCAGATTTTCATTAGTTTCCAGGAAGCTAATTTCAGAGTGACAGTTCACCAGCACTTGTTTTCACTTTGCAAAAATAGGCCCACAACTATTAACTAGAAAAATGGCAATATCTCTGTAAGTACATAAAACATAATTACTAAACACTACCTGCTACTCTAACTTCCAATTTTCTCATCTATGGAAATTTTTTAATTTTTCAGTTGACATTTTCCTTAACAAAACACTAATCAGTAACAAATTAGTAACCAAAGAGACAAATATTTTGGGCAAGATAACAATGCATGTGTCACATTAAATAGATATAGATAGATGTATATCAGAGATTGTAAGACCTGTTGTGCTACATTCTTCAAACACAGCTTTGGATCATTTTAAAGGGTTCTCCTATGTTGTATAAGTAAAGCTAAATCATTGTATAATGAAAAGTTTTGCAACTTTCCATGATAGGGGTGAAGCTAGACGAAAAGCTACATTTTTTGTTGTAGAATCTGTGTGAATTATTTTGTGCCAAAGCCAAAGAGTTTCAAAAGCAATACAGGAAGGACTTATACTTCTCCCCTCTGCTAAATCCACTCTTGACTTTGGCTCATAAAATAAAAGCAAAATCTGCAACAAAATAAGCTATTTGTCTGCAATTGTGGCCTCATTCTAATTTGACTTTTACTTTTTTACTAATGGCGATAGAGTGATTAATGCAAGTGGAGTTCTGTCAGTCTGCATTCATTCTAATGTAAAAAACACGACTTCCATCACGTTCATTTTCTTTCGTTAAAAAAGAAAGTAAACAAACATGACAGAAGAAAGCTTTCGTCATGTTTTTTTTTACATTACAGTGAATGGGAATGGACATAGGGGGCTCAGTCTGTATCCATCACTCTATCATCATTAATTTCCATTGCTCTCATCCTTTGGTGGATGAGAGCAATTGACATTAATGCTGGTACTGTAAAAGCAACCCAAACAACTGAACTGATACAGTGCGACTGAGGACCATGCCATTAAAGGCTTCAAAAGGAAGGGAAAGGAGACAGTAGGTGACATCTGTATAGTCAGGCTTATCACATGACCTGATCACAGTGTAGTGTGCGGAGGTGGGAACAATAGCACCTTTTATCCTTCCTCCTCTGTTCCTCAGATCCTGGCCCATCTAGAAGTTATACTGCACTCCTTGCATTTAGTATACGTTTATTTACAGATACTGACTGGTGACGGGCTCATACAGTTTCATTTACATAACCTTTTCTATTAAAAGATGGCTGTACCATGGTAGCAAACAAGCCCTCTGACCTCTTGTGTCCCTCTATCTCCTCATAGAATGTAAGCTCTTGCCCTCACTACTATTGTTTGATATGTTTATTTCTTGTAATGTCTCATATTGTCTGTTCATATGTCCTCTGTTTTGTAAAGTGTTACGGAATATGTTGGCGCTATATAAATAAAGTTATTATTATTATATTATTAGGTGAGAGTAAAACCTGTTCAGATGGTACTGCAAGATACATGTTCACAGATCAACGGACATGAGGCCAATAATCAGGGTGTTGCAAGATGATTGGTGTTTGAGGTGCCCACAGTGAAGTAAGGCCTTGGACGGGAAGATGCTAGTTGTAATGGTGTGGAATGGATGCTGGTGATGCCAATGAACCCACACAGGAATAGCTGGCTGTAAGGTCTTAGAGATGGGTATTGTAGCAAACTATAAGGACTAAGGACAGTAGAGATATATGTTCTGCTAATGGATTAAGATAAATAGTAAATAAATAATAATAATAATAATAATAATAATAACATTATTAACAAAACATTTTTCTTTTCTTTTTTTTTTTAAACCGCTTTCCTTTTTCCACTTTGGCACTGATTTTGTTTTCCAATGATAGGCAGAGATTGGAGCAGGACTCTGAAAAAAATAAGTGTCTTGCTCAATCTTGCCATGGATTCCACGGCTGCAAAATCCATAGCGTGAGACACTTATTCATCAGCGACTGAGAGCGGTGGCATAAAGTCAAAGCTCTGCTTAATTCCTCTTCATTTTCCAATGTTTGAATGGGCCCCTAGGCCCACAACCCTAAGGACAAGACCATGACCCCAACACATACTTAATGTAAGGGAATTGCAAGATGAGCAATTCCCCAGTAGCTGCTGGTGAACCTTGGGGGGAGGGGAACGACAAGACAGTGAGCCCTAAGCTGAACTCCCCCCTGTCCCTGCCTACTTGCCTGAACTGTCCTAGGTGACAGACGACAACTGGGCAGCAATCCCTTTTTAAGATATAAGTAATGGCACAGAACGCAGACAAGACACTCAACAAAAGGGAGGTCAGCTAGCCAAGGGGTCGGTAACAGTCAAGCAATGCAGTACAGAATCGAAATCCTAGAGAATATTCAAAGGTAAAGCCAGAGGTCAGGAATATGGATACAGGTAACAAAACAGCAAGAGTAAATAGCCAGCACGCACAAGGCAATAGCAAGCACTAATGTGAATGTGAGCAAACAATAAATAGGAAGGAAGAACCCGCCCCAGACTTGATAGGAAGGTGAGGGAATAGAACAGTGTTTAGACAATACAAGCAGAACCCAAAGAAAGGAATCACAGCCGGACACGCCTCCTGTGCCGCAGCATGTGGCCGGAGGATGTTGCCAAAGCCTGGACGGGCAAGGATGTTACACTTAAATTTACCACAAGCTCTAGACCAACAGGAAATCTAAAACTTACCCCTTCACTACCCTCAACCACTAGGAATTTTGAAATCATGATAAACATTGTTTAAAGATGATGAGTGGTTGGCCCTATTTACTTGACCTTGTTGACCTGAGCCCCATTTTCTCTAAAACTGTCCCTGATGAGCCTACCACAACTATAGGAGTGTTTTGCCCATTATGTAGATGATACAAATGTGCCCATATTTCAGCTGTGTGAAAGCATCCTAAACATACATCTTTTAAAAGCTGGTGTGTATAAAGGTAATAAGCTATAAAGATTATTCACACCCAGAAGTCTCATTTAGTTCTTTTATTCATCTTGTATATTTTCAATGTTAAAAGGAAAACACCAGACTGCTGCAGGCTATTTGATGTTCAAGCTAGGGCAACAGAAGGGTTTCAGTCTAACGTATTCTTTTTTTCTAATTAGCTTGCTTACAAGCAATAATATAAGCAATAATATTGATCAATGGCCTTTAATCTCTTTCATTAGAAATGTATTAGACACTTACAATTAGTGCAAGATAAAAAGGCCCTAGAGCCACGCATATGTTATTAGATTAGATTGCAAATAGGGGTCCTCTGTGTTCAGAAGAAATATATCTTCCAAGTAGCTCCTCGAGTTGCCTTTTCTAGTACTTATTTATTGGGTGTCAATGTTTTCTTTAGCAATGTTCAGAAGGAATAGCAGTTAAACTGAAGATCATAATATTCGAGCTAGTGACAGCTTCCCTTCTAGAGAATAATGATAGGTTTTATTGAACAGGAGCTCTAGATACAGGTATTATAATGATTTCCAGTTTCTGAGATTTGGGATGAAGAACATGTCACTTCTGAAAAATTGCACAATAGTTGCCTTATGAGAATACTTTCAATCAATTTGTGCAAAGCAGTGAAAGATATATACAACTATAAGGAGTTGTAGAGGTAGATTTTTCCCCTGTCTTTTACATTGTGCTATGATTTAATAGGTTAATGCTGTTTGGTATTTTCTTCTGCATGCAAGAATAGTGAAGAACCAACCAGTGCACTTTGCAAAACACTGCCTGAGGGAGCCTTCAAACTGACAGAGCTTTACCAATTTCCTGTCTTTTCTGTCATTGGTTATTAAGCCATATTCCTGTGTCAAGCTTCTGGCTGCAAGCCCGTCATTTATTGGTGTCAGTTATTTACATGCATCAGTGGAAAAGAACATGAAGAAAGGCTCAGGGCAGCACTGCAAAGGAGAAAAGTAACAAATCTAGAGTTCAACACAGCAAACAGGAAAGAATGAATGACAAAATGTTGAATGTGCTGGTTCCCTATTTGAAGCGATGCAAGTGAAAAGGCTATTCTGTAGATAAACAGTACATAAGTAAAAAGATTCATGACAACCATCTACTAGAAAAGAAATACATTGTAAGTCATTTAGAAATAAAGCATCAGCTTGGCTCTTGGAAACCAGGTACTGGCAATCCATCAAACAAATGCAGGTGCTTGTAGGCCTATAACACCCAACATGCTTTCTTATAAAGACCTAGGATCAAAGACCTTGTTGCGATTTTTCCAGATATAAAAGTCATAGCTCCCAACCATCCCGCATCCGGCAGGACAGTCCCGATTTTACACTGCAGTCCCGTCACCCCGGATAGCTTACAGTTTGTCCCGCTATGCCCCTGAAGTCCCACTATGTCCCTGAAGTGTTTTGCTGTTAACAAACTTTATTAGGATAGGGTAAAGGCTAAATGGTAGGGTAAAGGTAGATGCTAAATCCTAGCGGGCTAAAGGACATTTGATGATGTCATGACCATGTGATTAGACTCTTGTGTGGGTGGAGCTAATCTGGTTAGTGCGGGAGAAAGAGGAAGCTGGGAACGAGAGTGATGGAACGTAAGGAGGAGAGAAGAGACAGCATGTGTGAGCAAGAGGGGGGGAACTGGGGGCAGAGGTAGGGGGAGGTTAAACTGAAGGCAGATGAAAGGGGCAATTAAACTGGGGCAGATGAAGGAGCAATTAAATTGAAGGCAGATGCATGAGACTGTGATCGCGCTGAGCAGTACTGTCAGTGACCGACTGCTCCACCCTAGGTGTGAGAAGGAAGCGCTATCGGAAGTCTTTCCTCCCCACCGCGGTTAGGCTGTACAACCAACACCGACCTAAGCGGAGATCATTACACACAGAGAACTGAAATATCTCTCTGCCTGTTAAATCCCCCCCCCCCCCGCTACTTCCTATCTGTCTGTCGGCTATCAAAGTAATGCCTCTTACCTTGGAACATTCCTGTACATGTTGTATTTGTATTTGTATCTGCTTATCTTTGCTGCTGTAACACACTGAATTTCCCCATTGTGGGACTATTAAAGGACTATTATTATTATTATTATTATTATTATGAAGGGGGAAATTAAACTGCTGGCAGATAAAGGGGGACATTAAGCTGGTGGCAGACAGTGGTGTAATGATCGTGGTCACAGGGAAATGGCCCGGGCCCCCGACCAGGTTTTCCCTGACAGCTATACATGTCAATGGAAAGGGGCCCCATCAGACCCCCTTCCAGTTAATGCCAGCCCAGGGTAGGTGACTAAAAATTAAAAAAAATATTTATACTCTTCTGGCCAGTTTCTGAGGTCACATGATGATGTCATCGTGCCCCACATGACAGCTGAGGCCCAATCACAGGCCCCAGCAGTGATGTCTGGAGCGCAGTACCTCAGTCGCAGGACAGAAGAGGAGCGAGGATACAAAGGAAAGGTAAGATTAGGTGAGTATCAGTGTTTGTTATTTTTAATCACTTCCCCTGGGCCTCTACTTCTGAGGAGACCCCAAAGTATAATAGTAGCACCGGTTTTAGGAGGGAGGGCTCTTGGGAACTCATAATACTCTGTGGGGGCCACTGTGGGCATATAATACTATAATACTCTGTGGGGGCCACTGTGAAGCGCATAATGCTGTGTGGGGGGCCACTGTGGAGCACATAATGCTGTGTGGGGTGCCGCTGTGGAGCGCATAATGCTGTGTGGGGGGCTGCTGTGGAGCGCATAATGCTGTTTGGGGCCGCTGTGGAGCGCATAATGCTGTGTGGGGGCCTCTGTGGAGGACATAATACTGTCCCAGTATTGTTTACATGTTGGCGCTGCGCTGCTCACTCACCATATTCTTGATAACTGCAGTTGTGGGTACTAAAGCTGTATCCCTTTCAAGTATCAGAGTTATCGCTGCAGCACCTGTAACCTCCACTATCAAGAATTCGCTCTAGGAAGTGGGCCCCGGACAAAATTTTGCACCCGGGCCCAGAAGACTTTAGTTACTCCAGTGGTGGCAGATAATGGGGGACATTAAACTGGGGGCAGATGGAGGGGGGACATTAAACTGGGGGCAACTGTAGGAGGACATTAAACTGTGGGGGGTAACTGGAGGGGAACATGTCTGCCTCTAGTTGCGCCCAGCTTAATGTCCCCCTCCAACTACCCCCACTTTTTAATGTCACCTTTCAGCTGCCCCATAATTTAATGTCCCCCTCCAACTATCCCCACTGTTTAATGTCACCTTCCAGCTGCCCCAGTTTAATGTCCCCCTCTAGTTTCCACCAGTTTAAACTGGGGCACGAGGAGAGGGACTTAATACTGTGGGGCAATTGGAGGGGAACATTATAATGTGGGGGCATATAATGTTAGAGTGACTGTAGGAGCATTATACTGTATGGATGCACATGGAAAAAATAGATGAGAATGGGCAGAGTCTACATAGAAGTGGGTGGAGCTAAATTTGCCGAGGCGCGTAGCACATTTTGTCCCTCTTTCTGTCCTTTGAAAGTTGGGAAGTATGTAAAAGCCATTCAGACTGAATGCAGCAGATATTTAAAGAATAATGCTGTAAATATAAGAATGCACATGTGATTTTGCCAGTAAGGATGCCAAAATGAGTAATGCCATCTGGCCCTATTATTAGCCACAGCTTTATTGTAAAGGGGCCCAGCATAATGTGATGTATGTACATGCTGCTGAACCCCTTAGAAGCCAGCATGTAGTAGTTTACCAGATCAACAGTGCCTCACTGCTTCATTAGGATTCACTGATGACTATTCCACTTCTGCCTGAAAGTCTCTGATAGTAATATGAGGCTGGAAATGACAAGCAACTGTGCTGCCCACTTCATTAGCATTGTTATCACTTACTGACGGACCATGTGACGTAGATGCAGCTGTTCAATATTGCACTCACCCCTCCATTTGGTCAACCTGGGAAAGCTGTGTCAGCCAGACCCCAGTGACAAGCTTATGCTCGTCTACCCCACTTCTCTGATGTCCATCTCGAAGAGGTCTTTGGCATCTTTTGCATTTTATAACCTCCTTATCTGTGTTATGCTGAGGCTTCAAAAGGATGCCATTCACAGACCATAAGTGACAAAACCACAGGAATCCTCCTAAGTGACCACAATTGACTAACATTAATATATTCCTCTTGGATATGTCATAATCACCACATATACTCAAAAATCAACAATATAATTCTACTGACAAGTATATACAGATAGGGGCTTTCATTACAGTTGTATTCACTGATAGTGAATGCTGATGAAGTGACCGACTGCTCCACCCTAGGTGTGAGAAGGAGCGCTATCGGAAGTCTTTCCTCCCCACCGCGGTTAGGCTGTACAACCAACACCGACCTAAGCGGAGATCATTACATAGAGAGAACTGAAGTATCTCTCTGCCTGTTAAATCCCCCCCCCCCCTCTGCTACGTCCTATCTGTCTGTCTGCTATTAATGTAATGCCTCTCACCTTGGTACATTCCTGTACATGTTGTATTTATATCTGCTTATCCTATCTTATCTTTGCTGCTGTAACACACTGAATTTCCCCATTGTGGGACTATTAAAGAACTTTATTATTATTATTATTATTATTATTATTATTAAAGCTCCCAGAGACTTGTGGAGCCACTGGGGAGCATTTTATACTTGTGGAGCATTGTACAATGTGTTGGCCACTGGGGAACATTATACTGTGTAGATGGGCACTAGGAAACAGTATATTGAGTGGGTGAGGGCATTGGGGGACATTAGACTGTGTGTAGGGGCACTGGAGAGCATTTTACTGTATGGGGCTACACACAGTATAATGCTTTTGAGTAAACAATTGCGAAAAATCCTGATGACAACTTCATCAGTTTTGGCATCAGCTGAAATGATGTTAGGGAAAAAAAAACTGATGCAACAGATATATTTGAATGCATCCTTAGGTGTTCAGATGACACAGGATCCTACACTAGGTGTGTTTTTCTTTTTTTTTTTTTAATTATAGCAGCATAATAAAGTATTTATATTTCTGTTTTTGTTTAATTTTGCACATTCTATATATGTGTATATTCTGCATATACTATGTTTATATTTAAAGATGGTCAGGTTACAAGAAGGGGCAAGTATTTATAAATGTGCCTGTCAGTTGAGACTGTACATGTAGTCACTCTGTCTATGAGTCAGGGTTAGAGTGGATGCTAGCTTATGCTAGATGACAATTACAAGGGATATGTTACACCTTTTCCTTCAAATGACTTGAAGAAGTTAGACATAATCAAAAAACAAATATTAATATTATTCTTGTCTTTGACAGTTGCAAAAGTGAATTCACTGACATCTTGGTAAATGTGTGATTTTTTTGTAATAATAAATATTACATTTGTTGTTGTGTTAGCATAAATTTAATACATGTGATTATCTTCTCTAATGTAATATTAACAGAGTTGAGTGAAGCCTCAAACACATATTACTTGGTGTAAAAATATGTGAACAATGTTCGTGTGATTTTTCATTGTTGTGGGGTCTTATTAAGGGTGATTTTTATTCCAAAGACAGAAATTAAAAAGAACTTACAGAAATATTTTCTGCAGTGATTGGATTCATATATTCTTTTGTTTTAATGTAGTTCTTAAAGAGGACCTTTCACCACCTCCACCAACTTCTGTTCATATGCTCCACTGATTTTGGCGCAGTTGGAATTTTTTCTCTAGCCCCCACCATTCCTGAGCAATCTGTTCTGTTTTGGTGTCTGATATGCTATTTAGTCTCTGTACTGTCAGGAGGGCGGTGTCAGGCAGGAGCAGGTAAGTCTTGTGATTCTAAGCTCTGACAATGGCTGCGTCTGATTGGAGATCTGAATCACACCCTCTGCCTGACACTGCCCTTCTGATAGGACAGAGCTTAACTAGCACATCAGGCACCTAAACTAATTGCACTTGTTGCTTGGGAACGTTGAGGGCTAGAGAGAAAATTCCAAATGTGTTGGAATCTGTGGAGCAGCAACTATTAACATATACTATTGAAGTGGTGGAGGTAGTGAAAGGTCCTCTTTAAAACACTCATTCAGTTGACAATAAGACCTCATTCACACATCTGTATAGTAAGGACTTGTGATGTTAGTGTTAATCCTACTCTGCCCTATGGATAGGGGATAATTTGCAGATCACCAGGGTTCTGAACACTGATCAGGAGAACAGGGCACGTTTGTCCCCCATTGTGAATGGAGCGGTAGTCAAGTCTTTTCATTTCAATAGGAATGCCTAAGCACTGTAATTCGAGTATCTTCAGTACTCTGATTGAAACAATGCAATGAATGGAGCAGTGAGCATAAGCTGCCAGACCACCGCTCCTTTCAGAATGGGGGACAAAAGTTCCCTGTCCTTTTGATCAATGAAGGTCTAAGCAGTTGGACCTCCACTGATCTGCAAGCTAAAGGGAATCTGTCAAGGCGATTTGGGACCTTAAACCATCCACAGGTTCTTATGGACTGGGGGTTCAGTGTCCCAAATAAAGCCATTTGTGCCCGCTACAACAATAAAAAAGCTTTCCTGCTGCTCACGCCAGCATAAATTTTCGCTGAAGCCAGAGAAGAATACCTTGGCTTCAGTGCGCATGCTCCGTACCTCTGGCACTTGTGAAGCCAGGGTCCTTAGCTTCACTGAAGAACTGCGCAGATGTCGGGAGCACAAAAGAGTAGTTCGATGAGACTCATCGGACTTATCTCTAGGTAAGTATATATTTTTTTAATTGAGGGCATAGATGGTTTTAAAACGGCGATTTGGGACACTAAAGTTCAGGGAAGATTCCTTTAAGCCAAAGTCAGAAGCAAATACAAAAGTATTTCCACTATCCTTCTATACTCCTTCTTTTCATGTTCAGCCCTGGTATTGGATGAAAAAAACAACATGCAAAACATCTAGCCGTAAGTAGGTAATTTGTAAGAACTAGTAAACTTTTAAATTAAATTTTCCATATAAACCATGAGGACATTATGTTGTGTGCTTCTTCTTAGAATATGCCAGAAATGGTTTCCTTCTCGATACCTTCTACCATCTATCCAGAGGTCCAAAACATTTCTGTTCACAATCTGGACAATGAAAATTCCAACCCAACTGGTTGGTCCCATGTTAATATGGAGAAGTAGAAGTTCATCTTATTTGAACCACTGGCTCCAAACTACAGTAGCTGCCAATCTGTTCCCTCTCTATAATAATAATAATAATAATAATAATAATAGTCCTTTAATAGTCCCACAATGGGGAAATTCAGTGTGTTACAGCAGCAAAGATAAGCAGATACAAATACAAATACAACATGTACAGGAATGTTCCAAGGTAAGAGGCATTACATTGATAGCAGACAGACAGATAGGATGTAGCAGGGGGGGGGGGGGATTTAACAGGCAGAAAGATATTTCAGTTCTCTGTGTGTAATGATCTCCGCTTAGGTCGGTGTTGGTTGTACAGCCTAACCACGGTGGGGAGGAAAGACTTCCGATAGCGTTCCTTCTCACACCTAGGGTGGAGCAGTCGGTCACTGACAGTACTGCTCAGCGCGATCACAGTCTCATGCATGGGATGGGACTTCTTCTTCTGCATGGAGCTCACCATGGACAGTATCCTTCTGTCACCCGCCACCTGCACTGGGTCCAGTGGGCTCCCCAGGACAGAGATGGCCTTTCTAATCAGCTTGTCAAGTTTATTTCTGTCCCTGGTTGATATACTGCTCCTCCAGCAGGCCACTCCAAAGAAGATGGCTGATGCCACTACCGAGTTGAAGAAAGTTCTAAGAAGTGCCCCCCGGATTCCAAAGGCTCTCAGTTTCCTAAGCAGGTAGAGCCTGCTGTGGCCCTTCCTGTACAGGGCCTCCATATGATCTGCCCAGTCCAGCTTATTATTAAGGAGCAAACCCAGGTACTTATAGGTGTTCACAATCTCGATGCCCGTCCCCAGGATGTCCACTGGTTTAGGAGGGCTTCTGCCTTTGCGGAAGTCCACCACCATCTCCTTGGTCTTCCCCGCGTTAATCTTCAGGTGGTTCCAGTGGCACCAGTCCACAAAATCCCGGTTCAGTTCTCTGTACTCCCTGTCATCATCATCTGTGATGAGACCCACTATTGCAGAGTCGTCAGAATACTTCTGTAGGTAGCAGCTGGATGAGTTGCACCTAAAATCTGCAGTGTACAGTGTGAAGAGGAAAGGGGCGAGAACCGTACCCTGAGGTACCCCCGTATTACAGATCACGGTACCTGACACACAGTCTTGGGCTCTCACGTATTGAGATCGATTTGTGAGGTAGTCTAGGATCCAGTTGGAGAGGTGGTGGTCCACTCCAGCAAGGCCCAGCTTGTCCCTCAATAACCTGGGCTGTATGGTGTTAAAAGCACTGGAGAAGTCAAAGAACATTATTCTCACTGTGTTCCCTGGTTTCTCCAGGTGAGACAGAGCCCTGTGCAGAAGATGGATGATGGCATCATCTACCCCAATGCCCGGCCGATAAGCAAACTGGAGGGGGTCCATAGCGGGGCTCACTAGAGGGCGGAGATGTGTGAGAACCAATCTCTCCAAGATCTTCATCAGGTGGGATGTCAGTGCTACAGGTCTGTAGTCGTTGAGGTCCATAGGGTGGGGTTTCTTTGGAACTGGTACCACACAAGAAGATTTCCATAATTCAGGGACTATTTCCTGCCTCAGGCTCATATTATACATATATGTAATTATACCACACAGCTGGTCCCCCTCACTCTTGAGTTATCAACTTGAGTTATCAACTTGTTCTATACTATTCCTCTATTATCCTTTAGGTTATGATGGGTAATTGAAATTAATAACTATGATATTTACATGATTAATTTGTGTCCTCAAGTCAGTACATTGGAAAATTAATTCAATCAATTTCACTAAGGCACCTTGGTGTGACTTGTGTAGTTCCTGATTAAAGTGTTGAAAAAGTAGGAGAAATCACTTAAAAGGTTCAGATACATTCACAATTTACATGTTAAATAATTTAGTGCTGAATGGTATATTTGCCATTAAGTCCCATATGTTTACATTTCCTCAGAAGGGCTAATGTTATTTTAGCTAATCGTATGTACTAATGCTCAGTTGTGAATTTAATTAGGAAAATTAGACAAGTAATGGTTCCTGTGCTGCAAGTCAAGCTGTGCTTTCTAAGGTAGTGGTGCTTTATTGGAGGAAACTGAAGGTTGATTCTAAACCAAAATGACATTAATCTGAGTTAAATTCAGATTGCTGTGCCATATTTTCACAGCCTATGTCAGAGGAGACAGCCAGCTACAGTACTATATGCAGCTTCCATTCTCATATCTGGAGAAGTAAATGATTACGGATTGCATGCCTCACTGCCTTTGATTTGTCATCCTAAGTAGTTATTATGAGTAATATGCAATGTGTTTAAACTTCAGTATGATATATTTCCATAGCTGATTTGTATTCATTTCTTTGACCTTTCTTAGTGCCAGTTCAGCTTTCATTTTAATATAGGACTCATGTGGAAATGTCTTCGCATCCAAAGGCAAACTAATTCACAATTTGTGCAACACATGCGTTGCCATTTATTAAAAGTGTTGTTTGCAATATGTATAACTGATCACATCAGGTAACAGAATATCTTAATCCAGATGGTTTCAGCACATTATGAAAGTCAAATAAGACTTGGAGAAATGTTCTATCCTTTTATCCAACTTCTGTCTGACCACAAATACATAGTGTAAGATGGAATGTAACAAGTAATTGTATGACCCTATAGTAAATCATGTAAAGGGTAGACATTCCTATCCCAATCCAATACCTGATTTTTACTTCATTACATTGCAAGATCTTTTCCAGTCATTAATTCTTTCTGTACCAAGTGGCACTCTGTTTTATTTATTGACTAGATTCTGCAGGATCTACTAACTCATCCAGATAGAAAAATATTATGTTACCGTTTTACTTTATGTTGTTGGGATATAGATAAGAAAAGCCATAAATGCCTGATCTGTGAGGGTCTGGCTTTTAAGACCCTACCAATGACATAAAGAAATTGTTTCTGTGTAAAAGCCCCTTTGGGTTTTCACTACAGCAGTTCAAGGTGGCAGCTGTGTCTGTTCCCACCAAACCCGCCAAAGGCCCTGGGGCAGTGCAGTGATGAGGGAGATGCACTGGTGTTGATGGACCCCTATGGCGATCTCTTGGCCGATGGATGTTAGTGTAAATGATAGGCTGTAAACAGGTGCATAACTGAAGACTCGCAGGCCCTAGTGCAAAAGCTCATCTTGGGCCCCTGTGCAACTTCTACTCACTTCTGTCAGCAATTGATACATTTTAAAAGAATTTACAATTTCCTCTCCCTCTCTATCTGGGCCCAGAACACTGTGTAGACTTGTTTGCAAAATCTCTCTGAACACAAGTTTCACATCCTAACAATCCCATGTCAGTGCCCCCCCCCCCCACACATAATAATCATGCCCGCTTTAGTTCCACACCCTCCCCACAAAATCCCTCCCTGAGTATATACTGTTGCTAAAAAATGGTTATTTTTCTGCTTTCTGAGAGTGGAAGGCTGTGTATCAAAAATCTTCATGTGTCTCCAGGGCAGCAAATGGCAGGAGTTATAATTTTGCTATGTACAGGCTGCCAGCAATCAAAGAAAATCATAAAGGAGATCATCAAAGAAACTTATCCTGCCCTAGTGAGTTGAGGGTGACCTGTGGGGTCCATTGACTTTTGGGCCTACTAGCAGCTGTGACCACTGCGACCCCTGTATTTATGCCAAGTGCTGGAGACCTGTGGCAGTTTGTCAGGCGTAGCTTGCTGCACTTTACTTCAAGCTAAAAGCCAGAATGATGATAATCCTACAAAATTCCAGTGATCTCCTATACTATCAAACATACAAACAAATGAGGAAACCCATGTTGGGGATCAGGGTTGGAGGTCGTGGATGCTACTCTTTTGTGTGGACTACATTGTTTGCCCATTTGGACTTACCATTATTTTTGCCGCTATTCAGTGTTTACAACTGTGTTGACTATACTCAGGTCATAGTAGTATAATGTTGTACTGTGTTAGCCATTGAAAGTAGTGGAAGAGTGAAGAAATCAGGCGATACCTTTTAGAGGCTAACTGAGTATACTTTCAGGAGTACTAGCTCCCTTCATCAGACATGGTGTTATACAAGAACTGAAAATTCACAGATTTTTATACACATGGTCTTCAAAGGATTTTAGAGTCCTTAAAAAAAACAAAAAACAAAATGCAATCTAAGTAGAGAAGTTATTTACAACAGGTCAAAAAACAATCTGGAAAGTTGTGGTGCGTGACAGAGGGATCTGTTATCTGTTTGCTATCAGGTGGTGATTTGTGACCCTCACAGGTCATACATAGTGTGACAAGAAGCTGGCATGAATACTAAGTCCAAATTGCAGAGTTTGAAATTTTTGCATAAATTTGTACTCCGATTCTTTCCTTTTCTCCTGCGTCTTAAAATGTCCCATTAAAACCACAACCCGCAAATCTTCAATAGAGTGGTTTTCTCCGGAGAAATGTGCGGCCACTGGGAGATCGGTTCTGCTGTTATTAATGTTGGATCTGTGTGAGTTCATTCGTTGACTGAGTCTCCCCCACATAGAGGCCTGTGGTGGGACATTGCACACACATTATGAGATACACCACATTGGAAGACCTGCAGGAAAATGTCCCCCTAATTCTGTGCACCTGTTGTGACTGTGGGACGGGTACACTGTCAGCAGTGTGGATGTGCTTGCAGGTCATGCACCTTTTATGTAGGCAAGGTGAGGTGCCATTTTCAGTTGGGGCCTTCAGGGCACTCCGGACGATAATACGCCTCAGGTTTGGTGGTTGTTGAAAGGAAAGGAGAGGGGGGATTGGAAATATGTCCTTGAGTCTGTTGTCCTTATGTAGCACAGGTTGGAGATCCTTGGCAAACAAACACTAAATGTCAGTTCTCTCCAAAGGTCTCTCCTTCTGCCCCTCAGCACACATTGACCATATCAAACTCTTCAATGATATGGAGGAGTTTTTCAGAAAAATGAGATTACGGGAATATTTTTATGACAAAGACCTTCCATACAGCAGCGACTCTGAGATGGAACAGCCCATAAGGAATCCTACCAAAAAATCTACCTGGACCCCACACCCTGGAACTAATGCAGCACTGGATAAATATATTGACTGTTTCAGAAGCAAAGTAAAATCAGAAATCCTGGAGAAACAAAAGAAACAAGCGCATAACCTAACCCTGCAGGAACAGAAGGCTATTACTTCACTAAAAGAAAATCAGGATATAATAATAAAACCAGTTGACAAAGGGGGCGCAATAGTCATAATGAACACCTCAGACTATATCCAGGAAGCAATCAGGCAACTGTCAAATCCTATCCATTACTCCAAACTTGGAAGTGATCCCACAGAAGCCTATATGAAAGAACTAAAGAGTATGATCAAGAAGTTTCCAATCCAGATCCAAAATCAGGTAAAAGGACTTATCCCACAAGATCCCAGGCCGGGCTGCTTCTATATGCTCCCAAAGATACACAAAGATGGCAACCCTGGGAGGCCTATCATTTCTGGCATTGGGACACTGACAGAAAACATCTCAGGTTGGGTGGAAAACCTCCTAAAATCCCTTGTCAGGGACACACAAGACTGTGTGTCAGACACCGTGATCTGTAATACGGGGCACCTCAGGGTACGGTTCTCGCCCCTTTCCTCTTCACACTGTACACTGCAGATTTTAGGCACAACTCATCCAGCTGCTACCTACAGAAGTATTCTGGCGACTCTGCAATAGTAGGCCTCATCACAGATGATGATGATAGGGAGTACAGAGAACTGAACCGGGATTTTGTGGACTGGTGCCACCGGAACCACCTGAAGATTAACGCGGGGAAGACCAAGGAGATGGTGGTGGACTTCCGTAAAGGCAGAAGCCCTCCTAAACCAATGGACATCCTGGGGACGGGCATCGAGATTGTGAACACCTATAAGTACCTGGGTTTGCTCCTTAATAATAAGCTGGACTGGGCAGATCATATGGAGGCCCTGTACAGGAAGGGCCACAGCAGGCTCTACCTGCTTAGGAAGCTGAGAGCCTTTGGAATCCGGGGGGCACTTCTTAGAACTTTCTTCAACTCGGTAGTGGCATCAGCCATCTTCTTTGGAGTGGCCTGCTGGGGGAGCAGTATATCAACCAGGGACAGAAATAAACTTGACAAGCTGATTAGAAAGGCCAGCTCTGTCCTGGGGAGCCCACTGGACCCAGTGCAGGTGGCGGGTGACAGAAGGATACTGTCCGTGGTGAGCTCAATGCAGAAGAAGAAGTCCCATCCCATGCATGAGACTGTGATCGCGCTGAGCAGTACTGTCAGTGACCGACTTCTCCACCCTAGGTGTGAGAAGGAGCGCTATCGGAAGTCTTTCCTCCCCACCGCGGTTAGGCTGTACAACCAACACCGACCTAAGCGGAGATCATTACACACAGAGAACTGAAATATCTTTCTGCCTGTTAAATCCCCCCCCCCCCCTCCTCTGCTTCGTCCTATCTGTCTGTCTGCTATTAATGTAATGCCTCTCACCTTGGTACATCCCTGTACATGTTGTATTTGTAGTTGTATCTGCTTATCTTTGCTGCTGTAACACACTGAATTTCCCCATTGTGGGACTATTAAAGAACTATTATTATTATTATTATTACTCCAAGCTATATCCAGGACACCACTGACCTTCTTAACAAACTGAATGCCCTCGGCCCTCTACCTGAGGGTACCATTTTGGCCACCATGGATGTGGAATCCCTGTATACCAACATTCCCCACAAGGATGGAGTTGCAGCATGTCGGGTACACCTGGCAAAACAAAACCTCCCACAAGAACAAGTAACGCAGCTCATACAATTCATCCTCAGCCACAACCATTTTACCTTTGGAGAGGATCTATATCTACAGCGAATGGGAACTTCAATGGGGACCAGATGTGCACCCCAGTATGCAAATCTCTTTATGGCAGAACTGGAAGGAGCATATTTATCAACATGCACCACCAAACCTATGATTTACCTTCGTTATATCGATGATATCCTTGTCATCTGGACTGCAGGTGAGGAGGCCCTACTTCAATTCCATAATGACTTCAATGACTTTCACCCTACCATCAACCTTAAACTTAGCTATTCAGGGAGTGAAATTCACTTTCTGGATACCACAATATACATCAAAAACTATTGGCTCCTCACATCAATATACCACAAACCCACAGACAGAACGGCCTACCTGAGAAACGACAGCTTCCACCCGAAGCACACAAGACAATCTATCATCTACAGCCAGGCTATACGATACAATCGTATTTGCTCTGACAAAACAGACCTGGACATGCACCTCCTGGATCTGAGGATGAAATTTCTCAGATTGGGATACAAACCAAAAGTAAAAGACAACCAATTAAACAAAGCGGCAGCCATTAACAGAGACAGTCTGCTCACATATAAAAAGACCCAGAAAGAAGCCTGAGTTCCCCTAGTTGTCACCTACAACCCACAGCTGGAGATCCTACGAAGGATTGCCAAGGATCTCCAACCTGTGCTACATAAGGACAACTGACTCAAGGACATACAGTCATATGAAAAAGTTTGGGCACCCCTATTAATCTTAATCATTTTTAGTTCTAAATATTTGGGTGTTTGCAACAGCCATTTCAATTTGATATATCTAATAACTGATGGACACAGTAATATTTCAGGATTGAAATGAGGTTTATTGTGCTAACAGAAAATGTGCAATATGCATTAAACCAAAATTTAACCGGTGCAAAAGTATGGGCACCTCAACAGAAAAGTGACATTAATATTTAGTAGATCCTCCTTTTGCAAAAATAACAGCCTCTAGTCGCTTCCTTTAGCTTTTAATCAGTTCCTGGATCCTGGATGAAGGTATTTTTGACCATTCCTCTTTACAAAACAATTCCAGTTCAGTTAAGTTTGATGGTTGCCGAGCATGGACAGCCCGCTTCAAATTATCCCACAGATGTTCAATGATATTCAGGTCTGGGGACTGGGATGGCCATTCCAGAACATTGTAATTGTTCCTCTGCATGAATGCCTGAGTAGATTTGGAGCTGTGTTTTGGATCATTGTCTTGCTGAAATATCCATCCCCGGCGTAACTTCAAATTCGTCACTGATTCTTGTACATTATTCTCAAGAATCTGCTGATACTGAGTTGAATCCATGCGACCCTCAACTTTAACAAGATTCCCGGTGCCGGCATTGGCCACACAGCCCCAAAGCATGATGGAACCTCCACCAAATTTTACAGTGGGTAGCAAGTGTTTTTCTTGGAATGCTGTGTTTTTTTGACGCCATGCATAACGCCTTTTTGTATGACCAAACAACTCAATCTTTGTTTCATCAGTCCACAGGACCTTCTTCCAAAATGAAGCTGGCTTGTCCAAATGTGCTTTTGCATACCTCAGGCGGCTCTGTTTGTGGCGTGCTTTCAGAAACGGCTTCTTTCGCATCACTCTCCCATACAGCTTCTCCTTGTGCAAAGTGTGCTGTATTGTTGACCGATGCACAGTGACACCATCTGCAGCAAGATGATGCTGCAGCTCTTTGGAGGTGGTCTGTGGATTGTCCTTGACTGTTCTCACCATTCTTCTTCTCTGCCTTTCTGATATTTTTCTTGGCCTGCCACTTCTGGGCTTAACAAGAACTGTCCCTGTGGTCTTCCATTTCCTTACTATGTTCCTCAGTGGTAACTGACAGGTTAAATCTCTGAGACAACTTTTTGTATCCTTCCCCTGAACAACTATGTTGAACAATCTTTGTTTTCAGATCATTTGAGAGTTGTTTTGAGGAGCCCATGATGCCACTCTTCAGAGGAGATTCAAATAGGAGAACAACTTGCAATTGGCCACCTTAAATACCTTTTCTCATGATTGGATACACCTGGCTATGAAGTTCAAAGCTCAGTGAGGTTACAAAACCAATTTTGTGCTTCAGTAAGTCAGTAAAAAGTAGTTAGGAGTATTCAAATCAATAAAATGATAAGGGTACCCAAATTTTTGCACCGGTCAAATTTTGGTTTAATGCATATTGCACATTTTCTGTTAGTACAATAAACCTCATTTCAATCCTAAAATATTACTGTATCCATCAGTTATTAGATATATCAAATTGAAATGGCTGTTGCAAACACCCAAATATTTAGAACTAAAAATGATTAAGATTAATAGGGGTGCCCAAACTTTTTCATATGACTGTATTTCCAGTCCCCCCTCTCCTTTCCTTTCGACAACCACCAAACCTGAGGCGTATTATCGTCCGGAGTGCCCTGAAGGCCCCAACTGAAAATGGCACCTCACCTTGCCTACATAAAAGGTGCATGACCTGCAAGCACATCCACACTGCTGACAGTGTACCCATCCCACAGTCACAACAGGTGCACAGAATTAGGGGGACATTTTCCTGCAGGTCTTCCAATGTGGTGTATCTCATAATGTGTGTGCAATGTCCCACCACAGGCCTCTATGTGGGGGAAACAGGGCAGAGACTCAGTCAACAAATGAACTCACACAGATCCAACATTAATAACAGCAGAACCGATCTCCCAGTGGCCGCACATTTCTCCGGAGAAAACCACTCTATTGAAGATTTGCGGGTTGTGGTTTTAATGGGACATTTTAAGACGCAGGAGAAAAGGAAAGAATCGGAGTACAAATTTATGTAAAAATTTCAAACTCTGCAATTTGGACTTAGTATTCATGCCAGCTTCATGTCACACTATGTATGACCTGTGAGGGTCACAAATCACCACCTGATAGCAAACAGATAACAGATCCCTCTGTCACGCACCACAACTTTCCAGATTGTTTTTTGACCTGTTGTAAATAACTTCTCTACTTAGATTGCATTTTGTTTTTTGTTTTTTTTAAGGACTCTAAAATCCTTTGAAGACCATGTGTATAAAAATCTGTGAATTTTCAGTTCTTGTATAACACCATGTCTGATGAAGGGAGCTAGTACTCCTGAAAGTTTACTTATAAATATACTCAGTTAGCCTCTAAAAGGTATCGCCTGATTTCTTCACTCTTCCACTATACTCAGGTCAGTTAGCCCATTTGGCCCATTTGTATTTATCACTATTATTGGTACTACTTCATGTTTACAATTGTGTGTCCAACTATAGCATTATTTATTCTAGTTTATTTGTCATTGAATGAATATATTTATTATTAATTGGGATTTTACTTATGAATTTGTGCGTATAATAGGTGAATTACCATCCATGTACATTACATACATTTGTTGTATTGTTGCTATGCAATTATTCTAGCTCTGAGTTTGTCAGCCACAACCTCCTTTCCCTCTTGTGTAATTCTTAGATGTGATTTTTAATATATTACTAATAAATATGATGAATTTAGTGTAATTGTGTTTATTTATTTATTTATTTATTTATTTTTTTGAGGGAATTTTGTTGGGACATATGTATAGGGTTATATGAAAGCCATAATAGTTACACATACAGTCATAAACATCACGTTCAGTCTCTATGGCTACAGAATCCACTTATACGGCTTAGTTGCAGAAGTGGCAACCAAGTGGGGGAAGAAAAAAAACAAACACAAAATCAAAAATCACTGTGTCTTAAGTAGATAAATGTCAAGACAGAACAAAAACATAAATTTTTCATTTTTGGTGAATTTATTTTTTAATGGTAATTTTACAGAGTAGTCGCAATAAGCAAGAATTCTTACTTTACTAGCAAAGTATATACAGGTATGCATGAGCAGACACGTAATATCATAAATTTTACATTCCACATAAATGTAATTGACAACGTTACTTTGCATATGCTCAACTATAAAACTTATACTGATAAAAAAAAATACTGAAAATATTCTGCTCTGTTACCAAATACTTTACTTCAAGCTGTCTTCTGGAATACTTGTTTGTTTCACTTTTATTGCTGGGCTACAAGTAGCATGATACAAGCTACTTTTCAAGATATTTTTAAAACCATTTGCTTTGTAAACTGAATTGTACAACTTTTTGCTAAGCCTTGCAAAGTCCTTATGATTTTATACAACTGAGCTATTGGCATACCATGTGCAGTGGTGAACCTAGCCTCTTTGCTGCCTGAGGTGGACTATAGAAAGACGCGTGTGCCTAGCCCTTCTGCCTGAGGCGGACTATCGAAAGACGCCCCAACCCCCCCCCAAAAAAAATATAAAATTGCGTTTACATGCTGTTAGCGTTACATGCTGTTATTGTCGTACAATAAACATACACAAACTTATGAAACAGTTTTTAAGAATTCTTCTTCCTGTATTACTTCACTATCAGAAATCAACAACAGGGCATTAACAATGAAAGTAACTTCACACATCTTCTGCTTGGTGGATGGACGAGCCCACGTGGCCCCCATTCTCTATAATAGGAGCGCCGCAGATAGCTGAGTACTGGACTTCAGGTATCTTCGGCACTCCCATCGAAGTGAATGAGAGCCACGCGGGTTCGTCCATCCACCAAGCGACACACCTATATAGGGCTGCAGCCAGGCTGGATTCCCACCCAGTGGGGGGAAAAAAAACCCAATTCTTAGGCTCAGTGGGGGTCTCAGCTGACAGAGCCCCATCAATAAGGTATTTATTCTCTATCATTTAGGTGAATACAGAGCAGTAACATTTTGTGACTTACAGGTGACGTCTCTGACTAATCGGTCACATTTCCCTTCTCTTCCTTTGGCCCGCCATGACCACTTCTTCCAGCTGTGACTTGTCTCTGTAAAGTTTGTAACACAGACATCTTTGGCTCCTCACTTTTCCAGGCACCCGACCCACATTGTCCTCACCTGCACACCCATCCTGCTGCTTCACCCAATTATAAAATATATGATATAACCCCCCCCCCATAATGAATAACTCCCAAGTGCATCTTTATATTAATAATGTCTGTGTGTACCCTGTATAAATAGTGCCCCTTATTAATAATGCCCCAGGTGTTAACTAATTAAAAGGTTTTCCAGGTCATTAATAAACTAATCAGTGGGGCTCAAAAACCCAGGACCCCTACTGATCAGCTGTTTGAATGAACTGTGGTACCTGAGTAAGTGCCGTGACCACTTCTCTGTTTACATAGTGTCATTCATCTCATAGCGGCCATGTCATGTAACTACAGCCTCGTCCTATACACGTCTATGTGACAAGGCTGTAATTACATCACACGGTCACTATAAACAGACAGCATGTTATATAAACAGGTGCCATAGCCCCTTCATACAGCTGATCAGAGGAGGGGTCTACTGATATCTTATTGATAATCTGTCCTAAGGATAGAACATCAATAAAAATGAGCTGGAAAGACCCTTTAATAAAGGCCAAGTGCCACCTTAAAGGGGTTGTCCAGGATAACCACTTTTTTAATATGAGGCTGGGGAAGGTGCTCCGGTGTCTCCCAGCGCGTTCCAGTCCTGCTGCTCCGGTGTTTTCTTCCCCTCAGCGGTCATGTGTGGTGGGGACTTCCGCCAGAAGAGAACACCAGAGCAGCAGAACCAGACTGCGGTGGGAGACATCAGAGCACAAGGGACAGGTGAGTAGGTGTTTTTTTTTAATACAGTATTACACGGTATTATGGCCCACAGCGGCCCCTGCACACAGTATTACATGGTATTATGCCCTGCAGCGGCCCCTGCACACGGTATTATGCCTCGCAGCGGCCACTGCACACGGTATTATTCCCCGCAGCGACCCCTGCACACAGTATTATGCCCTGCAGCAGCCCCTGCACAGGGTATTATGCCCCACAGCAGCCCCTGCACACAGTATTATGCTCCATAGTGGCCCCTGCACACGGTATTATGCTCCATAGTGGCCCCTGCACACAGTATTATGCCTCATAGTGGTCCCTGCACTCGGTATTATGCTCCATAGTGGCTCCTGCACTCAGAATTATGCTCTATAGTGGCCCCTGCACATGGTATTATGTCCCATAGTGGCCCCTGAACTCGGTATTATACTCCATAGTGGCCCCTGCACACGTAATTATGCCCCATAGTCGCCCCTGCACACAGTATTCTGCTCCATTATAACCCACCCATGAACTATTATTATACTTAGGGGTCTAAAAGACCCCAGAGTATAATGATCGGAGTCCCAGGTGGTGACAAACATAAAAACCAGTGTTACTTACCTGGGCTCCGGTGCGCTCCCTGCTTTCGGCCCTCTTCAATGTCGCACAGACCGGCATCGCAACATAATGACATTGGGCTGGCTCACGTGATGCCTGGGATGTCACCAAAGAAGGCCGAAGCCTGCTGGGAGCAACATCGGATCACCGAAGAGGTGAGTAACAATAGTTTTTATGTTTATCACCTCCCCTGGGTCTCTGATTATTATACTCTATATAGTATAATAATAGTAGTATTTGGCCTCACTTAGCAATCCCCGCTGCCGCTCTTAGCCGCTTCTGATTCCCCCTTCTGCGTCCAATAGCAGAAGGGGAAGCAGAGGCGGCCACAGCAGGCGCGGGGATCGATAAGTAAATAGGCAGTTACCTGCCAGGGATACTCCAGCAGGTTACGGCCTACTTATATATAAAAAAAAAAAGTTATAGTCACCTACCTGCAATCCCATGATGGAGCCGCCTCCTCTTCTTGTCCGCGACGTCTGCGTGTCAGCATAGGAGGCGCGATGATGTCATTGTATCGCCGCCTGCACTGACATGCAGAGGTATTGTAAACCAGCCCAGGTCAGGCCCCGCTCAGCTTTGTTTTTTTTTAAAGCGGCCTGTCCTGGGCTGGTTTACATTAAATAAATGGTAAAAATGCCGCCCCCTAGACAGTGACGGACAGTGCCGCCTGAGGTGGCCACCTCACTTCGCCTCATTAGCGGTGCGCCCCTGGAAAGACGCCCCCCCAAAAAAAAAATTGCGTTTCCATGCTACTAGCTTCACACGCTGTTATTGTCGCATAATATACACAATACACAAAGTTATAAAACAGTTTTTAAGAATTCTTCTTACTGCATTACTTCAGTATCAGATCAACAACACGGCATTAACAATTAAAGTAACTTCACACATCTTCTGCTTGGTGAATGGACGAGCCCACGTGGCCCCCATTCTCTATAATAGGAGCCCCGCAGATAGCTGAGTACTGTACTTCGGCTATCTTTGGCACTTCCATTGAAGTGAATGAAAGCCACGCAGGTTCGTCCATCCACCAAGTGACACGCCTATATTCAGCCTGGCTGCAATCAGGCTGAATTCCCACCCAGTGGGGGGAAAAAACCCAATTCCCAGGCTCAGTGGGGAGCTCAGCAGACAGAGCCCCATCAATCAGGTATTTATCCTCCATCATTTAGATGAATACAGTGCAGTAACATTTTGTGACTTACAGGTGACGTCTCTGACTAATCCTTCACATTTCCCTTCTCTTCCTTTTGGACCGCCATGACTACTTCTTCCAGCTGTGACTTGTCTCTGTAAAGTTTGCAATACAGATATCTTTGGCTCCTCACTTTTCCAGGCATCCAACCCACATAGTCCTCACCTGCCCACCCATCCTGCTTCTACCCCAATTATAAAATATATGATATAACCCCCCCCATAATGAATAATACCCCCAAGGGCATCTTTATATTAATAATGTCTGTGTGTACCCTGTATAAATAGTGCCCCTTATTAATAATGCCCCAGGTGTTAACTAATTAAAAGGTTTTCCAGGTCATTAATAAACGAATCAGTGGGGCTCAAAAACCCAGGACCCCTACTGATCAGCTGTTTCAATGGTACCTGTGTAAGCGCCATGACTGCTTCTCTGTTTACATAGTGTCATTCATCTCATAGCGGCCATGTAATGTAACTACAGTCTTGTCCTATACATGTCTATGTGACAAGGCTGTAATTACATCACACGGCCACTATAAACAGACAGCGTGTGATATAAACAGGCACCATAGCCGCCTCACTTCGCCTCATTGGAGGTGCGCCCCTGACCATGTGCTGTGGTAAGGAGACAGCAAGTGGAATAAGGTCATGGAATGCTTTTATTTTTATTTTTTTAAATATTATATCTTTATTGAACATTTGTACAAGTAGAACAGGGAACCAAATAAAATAGTTACAATTATAGGTAAAGACAGTCCTGGCGCAACAGGCGCATCTAATATCATAGAGTTACAATAAAAGCAGGACTGTAAAACATTAGTACAAAATCTTGTTAATCAGGTATAAAAGGGGTGGGGGAATAACTATAGGGGATAACTGTTGGCAGGAGGTTTACGGGGGGTGGGGTGTATATACTAGTTGAGGGTGTCCCATACCTGGAGAAGATAAGAGTAGAAAGGTGTCTGAGATAATGTAGGGTCTTAAAGAAAAGCATTAAAGACTGGGGAGTATCGGAAGGTATCCCACAGTTGCCAGGTCTGTTGTGAACGTGTGGAGTCTGGTCATAGCTACGACAACTTGAGCTCCATGCGTCGATTGCTTAGGATCTCTTGTACCGAGTCACATAGAGTGGGAGCCGAGGTGCTTTTCCACAGTCTAGGGATGACTGCGCGGGCCGCAATCAGCAGAAAGCCAATGAGGGAGTGGGTTCTCATGTTAAGCTTATTGGGGAAGATGGAAAGCAATACCACCGCAAGGGTTTTGTCCAACTGTACTCTGGTGATGTTATGGATGAGTTCTATGACCTTAAACCGGAAGGGTCGGAGGACCGAGCAAGCCGACCAAATTTGGGGTATGGTGCCCCTGAGTCTGCCACAGTGCCGGCATAGGTCAAAAGCAGTAGGAAACATGGCATGGAGGTTCACTGGGACTCTATACCATGGTGATAGGATTTTTTAATTCATTACCTGAGCTCAGCAAGAAATTGAGTGCTTGTGGCAAGGTGGAAGGCAGAACACCACTGATCAGAGAAATAGGTGACTCCCCAGTCCTCCTCCCATCTGGTGGTTAAAGATGGTAGTGAAAATGTTTGCGGGTTGGTGAGCAAAGAGTATATGACGGATATTGTCCAAATAGGAAGGTTGGAAGAGGTGCAAATCATTTCAAATGGAGATAATGGTCTGTGCAAGCAACGCTCATTGTGGGATTTGGCAAAGAAATGGCTCAACTGCAGATAGTGTCATCTAGTGAATGCTGAATGATTTAGGAGTGGAACTAGTTTGTCATGAGGTCTGAGTGAGGATGTGGTGAAATTTGAGTGGTGTCTGGTCAGTGCATTGTGAGAGGAAGTCTGGGTGCGTTTGGGTGGGGGGGAAGTCTGGGTTATGTGAAATCGAGATGGAAATGGTTTGGAATAGATATAGAAGCCTGGGAAGGATGTTCATCTTTAGAATATTTATGAGACCGAATCAAGAGAAACCTTAAGAATCCCATCGGTCCAGGTCTGCGCGAATGGTGCGAAATAGGGGGAGAAAGTTAAGGTCATTGGCGTCACGGAGAGATGAATACCAAGGTATTTTATAAATTTGGGGGACCAGGTGAATGAGAAGGAAGAGTGGACAGTTTGGACAGTTTTGGGATCAAGGGACATATTCAGGGCTGTATTTTTGGAAAGATTGAGTTTGTAATTGCTAAAATGCATATAAGTGGCAATTTCTGAGAGTAGGGGGGGACAGGGAGGTTAGGGGTGGTGAGCAGTGGCGTAACTAAAGTCTTGTGGGCCCTGGTGCAAACTTTTGTCCAGGGCCCACTACACCCTCCCTAGAGCGAATTCTTGATAGTGACAGTTATGGGTGCTGCAGCGATATCTCAGATACTTGAGAGGGATACAGCTTTAGTACCCACAACTGCAGTTATCAAGAATATGGTGAGTGAACAGTGCAGTACCCAGCATGTAAACAATACTGGGACAGTGTAATATGCTCCACAGTGGCCCTCACACAGTATAATATGCTCCACGGTGGTCCAACACAGTATTATATGCTCCACAGTGGCCCCACACAGTATTATATGCTCCACAGTGGCCCCCACACAGTACAGTCATGGCCAAAAGTTTTGAGAATGATACAAATATTAATTTTTACAAAGTCTACTGCTTCAGTTTTTCTAATGGCAATTTGCATATACTCCAGAATGTTATAAAGAGTGATCAGCTTAACAGCAATTACTTGCAAAGTCAATATTTGCCTAGAAAATGAACTTTATCCCCCAAAACACATTTCAACATCATTGCAGCCCTGCCTTAAAAGGAACACCTAACATCGTTTCAGTGATTGCTCCATTAACACAGGTGTGGGTGTTGATGAGGACAGGGCTGGAGATCAATCTGTCATGATTAACTAAGAATGACACCACTGGACACTTTAAAAGGAGGCTGGTGCTTGCCATCATTGTTTCTCTTCTGTTAACCATGGTTATCTCTAAAGAAACACGTGCAGTCATCATTGCACTGCACAAAAATGGCCTAACTGGGAAGAGTATTGCAGCTAGAAAGATTACACCTCAGTCAACAATCTATCGCATCATCAAGAACTTCAAGGAGAGAGGTTCCATTGGTGCCAAAAAGGCTCCAGGGCGCCCAAGAAAGACCAGCAAGCGGCAGGACCGTCTCTTAAAAGTGTTTCAGCTGCAGGATCGGGCTACCAGCAGTGTAGAGCTTGCTGAGGAATGGCAGCAGGCAGGTGTGAGTGCATCTGCACGCACTGTGAGGCGGAGACTCTTGGAGCAAGGCCTGGTCTCAAGGAGGGCAGCAAAGAAGCCACTTCTCTCCAGAAAAAACATCAGGGACAGACTGATATTCTGCAAAAGGTACAGGGAGTGGACTGCTGAGGACTGGGGTAAAGTCATTTTCTCTGATGAATCCCCTTTTCAATTGTTTGGAACATCTGGAAAACAGCTTATTCGGAGAAGAAGAGGTGAGCGCTACCACCAGTCTTGTCTCATGCCAACTGTAAAGCATCCTGAAACCATTCATGTGTGGGGTTGCTTCTCAGCCAAGGGAATCGGCTCTCTCACAGTCTTGCCTAAAAACACAGCCATGAATAAAGAATGGTACCAGAATGTCCTCCAAGAGCAACTTCTCCCAACCGTCCAAGAGCAGTTTGGCGCTCAACAATGCCTTTTCCAGCATGATGGAGCACCTTGCCATAAAGCAAAGGTGATAACTAAATGGCTCAGGGAATAAAACATAGAGATTTTGGGTCCATGGCCTGGAAACTCCCCAGATCTTAATCCCATTGAGAACTTGTGGTCAATCATCAAGAGACGGGTGGACAAACAAAAACCAACAAATTCAGACAAAATTAAAGCATTGATTCTGCAAGAATGGACTGCTATCAGTCAGGATTTGGTCCAGAAGTTGATTGAGAGCATGCCAGGGAGAATTGCAGAGGTCCTGAAGAAGAAGGGTCAACACTGCAAATATTGACTTGCTGCATTAACTCATTCTAACTGTCAATATAAGCTTCTGTTACTCATAATATGAATGCAATTATATTTCTGTATGTGATAAAAACATCTGACAAACACACATAAAAACCAGAGGGCAGCAGATCATGTGAAAATATAATATTTGTGTCATTCTCAAAACTTTTGGCCATGACTGTATCATATTCTCCACAGTGGGCCCCACATAGTATTATATGCTCCACAGAGTGCGGAGGTGGAATGTTATAGGGTTGTTCATAGTAGTCGCGGAACGCTTTGGTGATTTCGTTGGTCAGGTGTGTCATAGATCCAGTCTGGCTTTTGATGGAGACTACGTAGGATTGCGCCTTGCGGTCGTGTAGTGCCCGAGCAAGATAGAGACCCGATTTGTTGCCCCATTCATAGAATATTATAGCGCTAATGTGTGGCCGGTGTTGTTGTTTATGTTCTAGCAACAAGTGTATTTCATTGCAGACATTGGTGAGTTCTGTGAGGGTGGACAGTTGCAGGGTATGTTTATGTTTCATTTCAAGGGCGTCGAAGGAAAGAGGAGTTCTGTTAGTTTAGCGCTTGCTTCCTTTTTCCTGTGGGAGCCATGTTTGATGAGAGTTCCCCTAAAGATGCATTATAGGGCTTCCCATCTATTAGATAGGGAGGTTGTGTCGTGTACATGGTCCTGCTGGAAATTAACAAAATCTAGTTTGAGGTCTGAAAGCAGCGTCCACCCAGCAGAAGAGACGCATTAAGCCTCCAGAAGAATTGTTTCGGGAGCACAGGTTGTGTTTGGAGTGAACATGCTTTTCTTTTCATAAAAGAAGCAGCCTCATTTGGGGACCACTAGGTTGCCACTTCAAGGAATAGTCCCGGTCCGATGTAGGTGGCAGCTGACCCAAAGGCCAAAGAGATGCCAATGCAAATCACCACAGGTTCAGGCAAAAGCATGGGCAAGTCCAGTCCGAAGGTCACGGGCAGGCAGCATAGAAGCAGAGTCATAGGAAGCCAAAAGTCATACATGGTACAGCGGCAGATAAGGAACAGTATCAAAAGCAGAGTCAAGTCGAAGCAGGAACTGGAATTCAAGAACCTTTGTTGCTCAGGCACAGTTCAGAGGGCTGAGTAGGTTTAAACAGACATGAGCTGCTAGGGATTTGTTGGGCAGTGCTTTCAGGTGTATTCATTAAACACTAGTTACTGAGAGGGCGGATGTGCATTAGCAGCAGGAGGATGGCTAGATCAAGAAGTATGGGATGCACTGCGAGAAACCAAAGTAACCAGGGGATGGTGCTGGCTGAGAGTAATAGTACAACAGTGATTGAGATCTACTGTACTTCTGCTAACTCTAGTCCTGTCCCTGTCAGTGCTGGAGACGGTTAGAAAAAAAAACTTTCTACTTGGTAGATTGCAAGGGTTTTTGGTCCTGAGGAGAGATCCTGGGAGCCCGCAAAGAATATTGATGCTCCTGCCATCCTCAAGACATTCTTGCTTTGTTTGAGACCAAAGAAGAGGGGACATAGCGGGCGGGTATTGTAAAAATGCATGAGGTTTTCTGATAAAATAGCATGTTTTTTTTTCAGCTAAAATGCACTGTGTGAACACAACCCTACTGTCAAGTATTGTACCATTGGACCAGATTGTTTGATTGCACTTGAGGCTAAGTCCCACATATCAAGCCGCAGCCAAAAAGCCCTGTGGGAAAAACTGTGGTGGAAACGCATTGCGTTTTTTCCCGCAGCGCTTCAATAATACCTATAGTGAAAATGCCAGAGTTTCAGTAGGTATAATTGACATGCTACGATTTACAAAAATGCAGTGGTTTTTGAAATCGCAGTGTCTGCTGCAGATATTTTTCTGCAATGTGTGGATGGGATTTGCCAGAACCCATTTACTTTACTAGGTATTGTAAAACAGCACGGTTTTTGTTGTGCCGTTTCCACCACGGCAAAATCACCACATTTACGTTACGTGTGGCCCCAGCCATACAAACATCATTGGTCAAAATATATACAGATACGCATGCATATTTTTATATACTATATATACACATACATACAGGTAAATATATATACACTCATATATAGGTAAATATTTATAGATATACACATACATATACACACGTGGACAAAATTGTTGGTACCCTTCGTTTAATGAAAGAAAAACCTACAATGGTCACAGAAATAACTTGAATCTGACAAAACTGGAATTTGCCAAACTACATGTTGACAAGCCACAGAGCTTCTGGTAGAATGTCCTATGGACAGATGAGGCAAAAATTGAAATTTTTGGCAAGGCAAATCAGCTCTATGTTCACAGATGGAAAAATGAAGCATATCTTGAAAAGAACACTGTCCCTACTGTGAAACATGGAGGAGGCTCTGTTATGTTCTGGCACAGGGTGTCTTGAATCTGTGCAGGGTACAATTAAATCTCAAGACTATCAAGGGATTCTAGAGATAAATGTGCTGCCCAGTGTCATAAAGCTTGGTCTCAGTCGCAGGTCATGAGTCTTGCAACAGGATAATGACCCAAAACACACAACTAAAAACACCCAAGAATGGCTAAGAGGAAAACATTGGACTATTCTGAAGTGACCTTCTATGAGCCCTCACCTAAATCCTATTGAGCATCTTTGGAAGGAGCTGCAACATGCCGTCAGGAAAAGGCACCCTTCAAACTCGAGACAACTGGAGCAGTTTGCTCATGAGGAGTGGGCCAAAATACCTGTTGAGAGGTGCAGAAGTCTCATTGACAGTTACAGGAATTGTTTGACTGCAGTGATTGCTTCAAAAGGTTGTGCAACAAAATATTTAGTTAAGGGAACCATCATTTCTGTCCAGGCCTATTTCATGAGTTTTCTTTTTTTAAAAATTCTGTTGAAGCATGGTTGAAAAGCAATGTCTGACTTTCATTTGTTCATTTTCATCGAATTTTTTATTATTACTTTTGTCAGATTCAAGTTATTTCTGTGACCATTGTGGGTTGTTCTTTCATTAAATGAGGGGTACCAACAATTTTGTCCACATGTGTGTGTGTATATATATATATATTATATATATATATATATATGTAAATGTATATCTATGTATGTGTATACAGGTAAATGTGCATATACGTGTATATAGGTAAATATGTATATGCACTTACACAGTTATATATATGATATTAATTCTTCTCTCCCACAATGACCTCACCTCCTGCTACTTGTTCTCACCTCCTGCTGTTAGTTCTCACCTCCAGATCAGTAAATCTAGCAATCAGTCATCTGGCTACAGTCTGATCTTCACATGTGCTCAGGTGAGAAAGAAACTCATAAAGATCAAGACTGGGAAGGCCACAGGGCCAGATGGCATCAGTGCTAGGCTTCTTAAGACTTGTGGAGACTAGCTGTGTGGTATTATTACATATATGTTCAATATGAGCCTTAAACTGGGAATGGTACCACAACTGTGGAAATCATCTTGTGTGGTACCAGTTCCAAAGACACCTCATCCGATGGACCTTAACGGCTACAGACCTGTAGCATTGACATCCCACTTGATGAAGGTGTTAGAGAGATTGGTTCTCACACATCTCTGCCCTCTAGTGAGCTTGGCTATGGACCCTCTCCAGTTTGCTTATCGGCCAGGCATTCGGGTGAATGATGCCATCATCCACCTTCTACACAGAGCTTTTTCTCACCTGAAGAAACCAGGAAACTCTGTGAGAATAATGTTTTTTGATTTCTGCAGTTCTTTTAACACCATACAGCCAGGGCTACTGAGAGACAATCTGGCCCTTGTTGGAGTGGACCACCACCTCTCCAACTGGATCCTAGACTATCTCACAAACCTACCTCAGTATGTTAGAGCCCGGGACTGTGTGTCAAACACTGTGATCTGTAATACGGGGGCACCTCAAGGTACAGTTCTTGCCCCTTTCCTCTTCACACTGTACACTGCAGATTTTAGGTGCAACTCAAATAGCTTTTACTTACAGAAGTATTCTGATGACTCTGCAATAGTTGGCCTCATCACAGACGAAGATGACAGGGAGTACAGAGAATTGAACCGGGATTTTGTGGATTGGTGCCAGCAGAAACACCTTAGGATTAATGCTGGGAAGACCAAGGAGATGGTGGTGGACTCTCGCAAGTACACATATCCTCCAAAACCAGTGGACATCCAGGGGATGGGCATTGAAATAGTCAACACTTATAAGTACCTGGGTGTGCTCCTCAATAATAAGCTGGACTGGGCACATCACTTGGATGCACTGTACAGAAAGGGCCACAGCAGGTTCTACCTGCTTTGGAGGCTGAGAGCATTTGGAGACCAGTGGGGCACTTCTTAGGGTCTTTTTCAACTCTGTAGTGGCATCAGCCATCTTCTTCGGAGTGGCCTGCTGGGAGAGTAGCATATCAACCAGGGATAGGAATAAACTCAACAAGCTGATTAGAAGGGCCAGCTCTGTTCTGGGTAGCCCCCTGGACCCAGTGCAGGTAGTGGGTGACAGAAGGATAATGTCCGTGGTGAACTCCATGCGGGAGAATAACTCCCATCCCATGCATGAGACCATGATAGCACTAGGCAGTGCTGTCAGTGACCGACTGCTTCACCCTAAGTGTGAGAAGGAGCGCTATCGGAAGTCTTTCCTCCCCGCTGCGTTTAGGCTGAAAGATCTTAAGTTGTGATATCTCTTCTACTACTTTTTTGTTACCTTTACTTTTTTATCTGTACCTATTGTCACTGTAATGCCTCTACCTTGGAGCTTTTGTATTTTTATTTGTATTATCTATGCTGCCCTAACACACTGAATTTCCCCATTGTGGGACTATTAAAGGATTATCTTATCTTAATATATATATATACAGTACAGACCAAAAGTTTGGACACACCTTCTCATTCCAAGAGTTTTCTGTATTTTCATGACTATAAAAATTGTAGATTCACATTGAAGGCATCAAAACTATGAATTAACACATGTGGAATTATATACTTAACAAAAAAGTGTGAAACAACTGAAAATATGTCTTATATTCTAGGTTCTTCAAAGTAGCCACCTTCTGCTTTGATTACTGCTTTGCACACTCTTGGCATTCTCTTGCTTCAAGAGGTAGTCACCTGAAATGCTCTTCCAACAGTCTTGAAGGAGTTCCCAGAGATGCTTAGCACTTGTTGGTCCTTTTGCCTTCACTCTGCGGTCCAGCTCACCCCAAACCATCTCGATTGGGTTCAGGTCTGGTGACTGTGGAGGCCAGGTCATCTGGCGTAGCACCCCGTCACTCTCCTTCTTGGTCAAATAGCCCTTACACAGTCTGGAGGTGTGTTTGAGGTCATTGTCCTGTTGAAAACTAAATGATGGTCCAACTAAACGCAAACAGGATGGAATAGCATGCCGCTGCAAGATGCTGTGGTAACCATGCTGGTTCAGTATTCCTTCAATTTTGAATAAATCCATAACAGTGTCACCAGCAAAGCACCCCCACACCATCACACCTCCTCCTCCATGCTTCACGGTGGGAACCAGGCATGTAGAGTCCATTCGTTCACCTTTTCTGCGTCGCACAAAGACACGGTGGTTGGAACCAAAGATCTAAACTTTGGACTCATGAGACCAAAGCACAGATTTCCACAGGTCTAATGTCCATTCCTTATGTTCTTTAGCCCAAACAAGTCTCTTCTGCTTGTTGCCTGTCCTTAGCAGCGGTTTCCTAGCAGCTATTTTACCATGAAGGCCTGCTGCACACAGTCTCCTCTTAACAGTTGTTGTAGAGATGTGTCTGCTGCTAGAACTCTGTGTGGCATTGACCTGGTCTCTAATCTGAGCTGCTGTTAACCTGCGATTTCTGAGGCTGGTGACTCGGATGAACTTATCCTCCGCAGCAGAGGTGACTCTTGGTCTTCCTTTCCTGGGGCGGTCCTCATGTGAGCCAGTTTCTTTGTAGCGCTTGATGGTTTTGGCCACTGCACTTGGGGACACTTTCAAAGTTTTCCCAATTTTTCGGACTGACTGACCTTCATTTCTTAAAGTAATGATGGTCACTCGTTTTTCTTTACTTAGCTGCTTTTTTCTTGCCATAATACAAATTCTAACACTCCATTCAGTAGGACTATCAGCTGTGTATCCACCTAACTTCTGAACAACACAACTGATAGTCCCAATCCCATTTATAAGGCAAGAAATCCCACTTATTAAACCTGACAGGGCACACCTGTGAAGTGAAAACCATTTCAGGTGACTACCTCTTGAAGCTCATCAAGAGAATGCCAAGAATGTGTAAAGCAGTAATCAAAGTAAAAGGAGGCTACTTTGAAGAACCTAGAATATAAGACATATTTTCAGTTGTTTCACACTTTTTTGTTAAGTATATAATTCCACATGTGTTAATTCATAGTTTTGATGCCTTCAGTGTAAATCTACAAATTTTATAGTCATGAAAATACAGAAAACTCTTGGAATGAGAAGGTGTGTCCAAACTTTTGGTCTGTACTGTTATATATATATATATATATATATATATATATACACACACGTGGGGTACACCCGTGTGTGTGTGTGTGTGTGTGTGTGTGTAGACATAAAGGTACTCAGTTATGTTTCTTCATCCATATACCAAGCGTTTCCTGCCTTTAGTCACAGTTCCTGGAAAATCCCTTTAAGGACACAGCTTTTTTTTTTTTTTTTTCTCTTGTGATATTTTAAAAGCCATGGCTTTTTCATTTTAATGTCTAGGTAGTCATATAAAGGCTTGTTTTTGTGCAACAAGTTGTACTTTTCTATTGCACCAGTATTGGAAACATTTAGCTTATCAATCAAATTTTAGTAACTCTTTGGGATTGCAAAACAAAGTCAGTTTCGCCATCCTTTTTATATATTCTAAATTTTGCGTGGTTCACTGGGCATCATAAATAACATGTCACCTTTATTCTGCAGATTCAGTATGATTACAGTTATACCATGTTTATATAGTTTTTCACAATAAAATCACTTATTTGTTTTAGTGTCCATATATTCTGAGAGCCATAACTTTTTTATTTTTCCAGCGTTGTGAAGGTTTTTTTTTTTCAGGATCAACTGTTGTTTCTATTGGTACCATTTTAGGTTATATGTGGCTTTTTGATAATTTTTAGAATTTTTTTTGTAGGCAATGTGACCAAAACCCAGCAACTTTATGGTTAATTATTTTTATGGCATTCACCATGCAGGATAAATGATTCTTTTTTTTATAGTATGAGTTGTTACGGATGCATTAATGTCAAATATGTGTATTTTTTAATTATTACTATTTTCCTGTTACAAAAAAAGATATTGGGAAAAAGGTTGTTTTATGTCCTTTTTTATTTTAATATTCCACACTATTTTATTTTTTAAAATATTTTTTACTTAGTCCCTTAGACTTGAACAATAGGCAAGTGATTACCTATTTAATACATTGCCAGGACCTGAGGCCCAAGTTATCACCCCAGATGCTTAGTGTAAGAAATAGATGCCTTTACAATCTGAAATCAAAACCAGAATCCACAGCAATACTCACAATGTAGGTCAAACCAGGAGAGCGGAATCAAAAGAGTAAATGTATCCAGGTCAAGGTCAATCCAAGAGTGCACAGTCAACGTCAAAAATATGAACAGAGCTCTGAAGTCTAGTTGGTACAATTAACTAAAAGCAGGCACATGGGAAGTTGAGAATTGACTTTAACCCCTTTCCACTGCAGGCCTTTTTTCGATTTTTGTTTTTGACTCCCCTTCCAAACCCCCTAACTCGTTCCGTTCACAAAGCCATACGAGGGCTTAATGTTTGTAGCACAAATTGTACTGCATAATGGTACCATTTATTATTTCATCTGATGTACTATGAAGTTGGAAAGAAATTCAGAATGGGGTGGAATTGGAAAAAAAAAAAACTGCGCCTGTGCTACTTTTTTTGGGCTTTGTTTTTACAGCATTCACTGTGCATTCAAAATGACATGTTTCATGTAATCTATGGGTCACTACATTACCAGGGATAACAAATTAGGTCCTGTGTCCTTTCCTTAAGCCGCTGAGGCCAATCATGTGCAACAGGGACTTCTGCAGGAAGACCCCGCTAGCAGCAGGACCGGACCACGGTGGGAGACACCAGAGCACCAGGGACAGGTGAGTATGGGTTGTTGTTTTATTTTTATCACCTTATCCAGCTTCCTTGCAAAAAATATGCTTATCCTGGACATAAAAATGTATATAATTGAAAGATGCAGCCTATTCTACATTACCATATGTCTTACCTGTGTAATTACAAGCAGCCCCAATGTTCCCATAAAAATAAAAAAAAAAATCAAAAAAATATCTCCAAATATGGATGTACAAAATCATGATGTTTTCCTCTCTGACTCACATGCACATTGTATGGTATTTCTTCCTTGGACTATAAAGTAAGGTGGCCTCATGCCTTGATACACATTTCGTTGATGACCAGTAATATTTGCACAAATAAATAACCATGTTTTGCAGTTGACATGTGGCCTTTACTGAACTATTTTGAGAATACATAGCTTCATTACAGATAAGAAAAATACATGAACGTCTCAATATAAAAGTATTAAGCATGCAACCTCTGCAATGTGAAGTATACTGAAATGTGATGGCCCCCGCTCTGCATAGTTCAAGAGGCCTCTGGGCTTGATGACAGAGGGTTACGTGAATCCATAAAGGTTAAACATGAGTTGTCATTAAAATCAAAGCCCTGTTCTCTACAACTGCCAGAAGAAGCATTCTGAAAGTTGAAAGAGATAAACATGGATATAATAGGCATTACTAAAAGAAAAATGAAGGTCTCCAAGAGCAATACGCGCCAAGAATAGAGAGCCAGTTATACACTGTCATATTAAAAAATACATTTAATAAATACTTAATGATGCTATGTTGACACTAAAGCACCCAGGAATATTTAGGGTTCACATGTAGGTTTACCCTTAAAGAATATGTAGTTTACAGAATATTAAGGAATTGCATAAATGCATAACCAGCAGTTTTCCACTATATTATTGTTAATCAAAGTCCAAAATAGACCAGGGCTGCTATGAAATAGTCGGTCTTCTAATTATTTTCACAAGATTCCACCCGCATGCTACTGTACATTTATTTAGAATGTAAGAAAGGCCATAACCTTCCTTCTACCACAGTACAAAGCAAATAGTTATTTAAATGGTCACTAACTTTTCAGACAACTTAGTCTAATTTCATAGAACATGTGATTCTGGACCAAATCTCAGAGTTTACAATAAAGAAAAGTCTTCTATGTACTTATATCTACTTCTGGCTACTTGTGTAATTACAGATCAGATATTATTCTCAGATATCAAGCAGCTTTCCTGACTGCGCTCATAGATTGTTTTATTCCCTGTGTTTTAGTTGCTTACCTGTGTGTATTTGCCCTGTGTTTACAGTCACTTGGGTTTTTCTCATCTATTTGTTTGCTATTGTACAGTTACTCCTGGCAGACTTGCATATGCAGAAACCAATAGTATCAGTAATGGATAGAGGAGAGGGCAGACTGCTTCTGTTGTACACGCCCACAGCCTCAGAGACAAATGCAAAATGTTCTGCAGACATGATGTGATTATTAGCAGCAGGAAAAATGATAGGACATCATTTATGAAGGCATATACAGACAGCAAGACCCTGCACATATTTAAAATTTTCATGAAAACTCAGATACCCTTTAATCTCTGTATTTTCTGCAGAATGTATCTAAATTGCAAGTGTTTTTGAAATTACAATGCAAAAATGATCAAATACAGTTGTGCTAAAAAGTTTACATACCCCGGCAGATTTTTTGTTTTTTTGGCCTTTTTTCAGAGAATATGAATGATAACACAAAAACTTTTTCTCCACTCATGGTTAGTGGTTGGTTGAGGCCATTTATTGTCAAACTTCTGTGTTTTCTCTTTTTAAATCACAATGACAACCAAAAACCAAAATCAAAATGACCCTGTTCAAAAGTTCACATACCCAGTTCTTAATACCGTGCATTGCCCCCTCTAAAATCAATGACAGCTAGAAGTCCTTTGTGGTAGTTGTGGATGAGGCTCTTTATTTTCTCAGATGGTAAAACTGTCCATTCTTCTTGGCAAAAAGTCTCCAGTTCCTGTAAATTCCGGGGCTGTTTTGCATGTACTGCGTGCTTGAGATCTCCCCCGAGTGGTTCAATTATATTGAGGTAAGGAGACTGAGATGGTCACTCTAGAATCTTCACTTTTTTCTGCTGTAGCCAATGACAGGTCAACTTGGCCTTGTGTTTTGGATCGTTGTCATGTTGGAACGTCCAAGTACGTCCCATGCGCAGCTTCCTGACTGATGAGCGCAAATTTGCCTCCAGTATTTGCCGATAACGTGCTGCATTCATTTCCTTCAACTTTGACCGAGTTTCCTGTGCCTTTTAAGCTCACACATCCCCATATTATCAGTGATCCACCTTTGTGCTTTACAGTAGGAATGGTTTTCCTTTCATCACAGACCTTCGATTTTTGTCTCATCACTCCAAATGACCTTGTTCCAGAAGTTTTGAGGCTTATCTCTGTGCTGTTTGGCGTATTGAAGGCAAGATTCTTTATGGCATTTGCGCAGTAATGGCTATCTTCTGGAAACTCCACCATGCAGCACATTTTCCTTCAAGTGCCTCCTTATTGTGCATCTTGAAACTGCCACACCGGTAGTTTTCAGAGAGTCTTGTATTTCAGCTGATGTTATGTGTGGGTTTTTCTTTGCATCCCGAACAATTTTCCGGGCAGTTATGGCGGAAATTTTGGTTGATCTACCTGACCGTGGTTTAGTTTTCACAGAGCCCCTCAGTTTCCATTTGTTAATCACAGTTTGAACACTGCTGACTGGCATTACCAATTCCTTGGATATCTTTTTGTATCCCTTTCCTGTTTTATACAGTTCAACTACCTTTTCCCGTAGATCCGTGGACAATTCTTTTGCTTTCCCCATGACTCACAATCCAGAAACGTCAGTGGCTGGAGGAAAGATGCAACAGTCTGTCTGGATCCCAGAAACTCACTCAGCTTTTATGCACACACTGATTACAAGCAAACAGGTGACAGGTGAGGATGTTACCTTTAGTAGCCATTCAAACCCCTTTGTGTCAATTTCTGGGCATGTTATTAGGCCAAAAACACCAGGGTATGTGAACTTTTGAACAGGGTTATTTTGATGTTTTTGGTTGTCATTATGATTTAAAAAGAGAAAACACAGAAGTTTGACAATAAATGGCTTCAACCAACCACTAACCATGAGTGGAGAAAAAGTTTTTGTGTTATCATTCATATTCTCTGAAAAAAAGCCAAAAAAACAAAAAATCTGCTGGGGTATGTAAACTTTTTAGCACAACTGTAACTGTAACATCCTTGCCCGTCCGGGCTTTGGTACCATCCTCTGGGTGCATGCTGCAGCGCAGGAAGCGTGTCCGGTTGTGATTCCTTCCTTTGGGTTTTTCTTGTATTGTCTGAACACTGTCCTATTCCCTCACCTCCTTAATTCATTTTCCGCCACACCCATCTCCTTGCTTTCCCTTTGCTCCTCTAATAGTTAATTTTAGCCTTACCTGTGTGATTGACAGCCTATCCTCCTATCAAGTTTGGGGCGGGTTCTACCTTCCTATTTATTGTTTGCTCACATTCACATTGGCGCTTGCTATTGCCTTGTGTGTGGGGGGGGTTCAGCTTAGAGCTCACTGTCTTGTCGTGACCCTCCCCCCAGGGTTCACCAGCAGCTACTGAGGAATCGCTCCTCTAGCAATTCCCTTACAATAACATAGAAATAACATAGGAGACGGAACAGACTGCTCCTAATTGTACACGCCCACAGCCTCAGAAACAAATGTAAAATGTGCTGCAGCCATAATGTGATTATTAGCAGCAGAAAAACTGATAGGACATCATGTATGAAGGCTTGTACAGTCATACAGTCAACACACTGCCCAGAAAGACCCTGCACATATTTCAAATTTTCATGAAAACTCAGGTACACTTTAATCTATGTATTTTATCTAAATTGCAAGTGAAAATTTCAATACAAAAAGTAGAGGTAATATACTGTACAGATATATCATCTGCATGAGTGCAATGAGAAACAATGAAACTAGAACTTTTTCCATGTTTTGGAAATCGCAGCATGCCAATTATATCTACGGAAACCTGTGAAAAGCCCTGCGGGAAAAACCACGATGAGTTGCTACCGTGCTTTTTCCCGCAGCTCTTTTTTGCTGTGGACTGCTATGTGGGGCCTTAGCCTTAGTATCAAATGTATAGCTCAAGAACCTGTTTTCAGAAATTGTTTAGTGCTGAAAGCTGGAGATATTGAGTTGGTGTGTATCTGTCAAACTCACTGATTTTGACAGATTTGAGCCTCTAATGTGTGGGGGACACCCAACTCTCCCCCAAAGGCATTTTTAGTGGGAGAGAAGAACTGGATGATTTAATTTCAACTGCCTTATCCTTTCATTTTTTGCGGCTATAGAAGTACATGGCGAACTCAGATGAGACAGCTGTCAGCCAAAGTAGCATCCGGCTGTTAGCTATCTTAAAGGGATTTTCCAACCTAAAAATATTGATGACCTATCCCAAAGATAGGTCAGTTTTATCAGATCTTTGGAAGTTCGACACCCTCCACTTCCATTGATTAGCTGTTCTCAGTAGCTAATACACAAAGAATGATGAAGAAACTAACATTTCTGTTTTCTGTGTAGTGGAACTGAGTTACTGCAGCATAGCTCCCATTCAAGTCAATGGAATTTGATCTGCAGTACCTCGTCTGACCACTATCCAGAGAGAGACAGACTGTCTGCTTCCTCCTCCATTCTCTGTGTTTCAGCTGCTGATAACAGCTAATCGATAGGCATGTCAGACCCCACTTATCTGATATTGGTGACCTATTCTTAACTCAGAAAACCCCTTTAAGTGTATGGCTGGCTTTATATTCTACCACAAAGCAGGTCACACATAAAAAGCCTTTAAAAAGTGTGTCTGCTCATACAAAATAAAAAAGAACAGTGGATTGCATATCGCTAACCTTCTAGCCCCTTTTATAGTTTTCCCCTTGTACAGCCTGGATGTCCCAATCTCACTGCAACAGAATTATACACATCTAATAAATATATATTAACTAGAGGAAGGACCCGGCTTCGCACGGGTATATTTCATTTTTTGTTTGTGTAGTGACCCTATAAGAATTGGCCAGTTTTGCACTTGACATCCAGTATGGCAGTCCAGTATAGGTATAGTCTATTTATGGCTGTGTTGCTATGGAAACCTGGTAAATGAAATGTGAACTTACATTGGCTAATACACATCATATGACTGAATATTTAAGGGCCTGCAAACTGCTATTGACTCATACAGGACATAAATAGCTTGGTTGCTATGGAAACCTGGTGTAAAGCTGTGTGTATGTCAAGACTGAACCTGCGATTTTCCATTGGTCCATAAGTGTCATGTGATCATGTGCATCTAAGTTTGGATATCAGTGAAAAACCTGCGATCGGTTGTTATGGAAAAAGCAGGAGCGGGGATTGGTAAGTAAGGCCTGTGGGCCGTGAACCCCACAAAAACTGCTATCATTATACTCTGGGGTCTTTTCAGCAGACTTCGGGCCTCCTTGGTGGGGTCCCAGATGTCGGTGGGCAAGTCCGACGTCATTATGCGTTGCGATACATGCCTGGCTCACGTGACATCTGGTCCAACATTGAAGAAGTAGCGGGAAGTGCGCATAATACTATATGAAGGAGCCACTATGATACTGTGTGCAGGGGCCACTATGGGGCAGAATACTGTGTGCAAGGGCCACTATGGGGCCTAATAGTGTATGCAGGGGCCACTATGGGGCATAATAGTGTGTGCAGGGGCCACTAAGGTGGAATAATAGTGTGTGCAGGAATGCAGTTTGCTGGGGGGGGGGGTCCCATGTCAAATGTTCTCCTTGGGGCCCTGCCATTGCTAGTTACGCCACTGAGTCCAGTATAGGTACAGTCTATTTATGGCTGTGTTATTATGGAAACCTGGTAAATTAAATGTGAACTTATATTGGCTGATACACGTGATATGACTGAATATTTAAGGTCCTGTGAACTGCTATTCACGAAGAGTGGGTTCACACCTGCACTTCAGTCCGTCCGTTGCCAATCCGAGTGAAAATCTCGGCGAACAGGATTGGCATCGGATACAGACAGGTCAGCGACGCATTGGTTAAAAACCCATTCATTTGAATGGGTTTTTAAAGCAATGCGAGGGTGTACGATTGCACCCTCTGCGCTGCGAATCCTTTTTTTTCGTCGGAAACAAAGTCGGACATGCAGGACTTCGTGTCCGAGGAAAAAAAACGGTTTCGCAGCGCAGAGGGTGCAATCGGACACCCTCGCATTGCTTTAAAAACCCATTCAAATGAATGGGTTTTTAACCAATGCGTCGCTGACCTGTCTGTATCCGATGCCAATCCCATTCGCCGAGATTTTCTCTCGGATTGGCAACGGACAGACTGAAGCGCAGGTGTGAACCCACCCTAATACAGGTCATACATAGCTTGGTTGCTATGGAAACCTGTGTGCCTGAGGAGAGTATGGGGCATAATAGTGTGTGCAGGAATGCAGTTTGTGCGGGGGAGGGGGGGGGGGTCCCATGTCAAATGTTCGCCTTGGGGCCCTGCCATTGCTAGTTACTCCACTGAGTCCAGTATAGGTACAGTCTATTTATGGCTGTGTTGTTATGGAAACCTGGTAAATTAAATGTGAACTTATATTGGCTGATACACGTGATATGACTGAATATTTAAGGTCCTGTGAACTGCTATTCACTAATACAGGTCATACATAGCTTGGTTGCTATGGAAACCTGTGTGCCTGAAGAGAGTAAGCGCCTGCGAGCTGTTATTGGCTGATAAGGGACATGTGACCGTGTGGATGGCAGTTGGAATATGAGTGAAAGACTTGCAGGCTTGTATAGACTAATGCTGGTCATTTTTTGGGAATACTGTACCTCAGGAATGGTACTTCCAAGAGAGCTGAGACCCAGTCTATAATATTCCCGGACACCTGATGTACATGTGTGCCAAATTTGGTGAGGATCGGTCCAGTCGTTTGGTCGCGCATAAAGAACAGACAGACAGACAGGAACTCATTTTTATATATATAAGAGATACAGTCAATTTACACATGAATACATTCTGTTCACTATATCCATTTGTAAATACGTTCTGTGATAAACACCCTTCCCCCTATAGGCTCAGATCATCTAGGTAAATCTGACCCTGCTGTGTAGTACTGTACACATACCCCGGAAGCTATGTGCTATACAGGAAAACAACTAAACAGTGCATTCATTTATTCCTTTGCAGAATATTTTCAGACTCAGTTGAGACGGACACCATTTTTTTCATACATCATGCATTTGTGCTATAACTTCAGAAAGAACTTTCTATCCAATATGAGCAGTTTCCTGATTTAATCTCATTGGTTTGACTGACTGCTATAAATACAGGATTAGAATAAATGACTGAAATAAGACCTGCCCTGCCAATGACTTTGTGGAAAACATGGCTAATTCCCTTTTTCTGTTCGTTATAAGGAGAAAGTCTTTTCCCTGCCATGTCTGGATCTCACACATACACACTGATTATTAAGCTGATTTAATGAATAGCTTTAATTAAAAAAAAAAAGCACATTTTCTTAAACACATCCTAACTATTGCTAAATTCCCCAGGTAATTTTTCTACTGCAGCTCAGACTTCTGGGTAGTGATATATAAATTAGTATTGCCTTTTTGCATCTATCTAATTAACATGGCACTCTTTTATAACAGCTTTTGAAGCACAGCCTTGGTGAGAGTATAGTCCTTGATAATTCACCCCTGAAAGCCTGTTTGATCCTTTTGTGACTCATCAGTGAAACGCAGGTTAATGGCTGCTTCAGTGTGGATAGAGATCACTGACTGACTGCTAATTGGCTCATGAACCGCTCTAATAAAGGGTGTGCACAATTTGTTTAAATCTGAGTTTGCCAGACTGAAACAACTTTAATGAATGTCTGTGGGATAACGTTCAGGTTTCCCAAATTTATCACTTCGCTTTGATAAATTAGCCTAATTCTAGCCGTGTACAGGAACTAACCAGTCACAGTAAGGTCCGCCAATTAATTAGAAACCTGACGTTGGCCCAGATCTCTTACTCCATTTACAAACATTAATGGGACTGGACTAAACACATCTTGGGGAAGGTCATTATACATATGTTTAATTACATAAAACAAAAGCATTTAACTGGAGGCGATGAGAAGGAGACAAAAAGTTTAAGGTTAAGAAATACGAAACTGTAATTAAAGGGAGAAATTACTTGGGGCTACATTTATTTATTTCCCATGGATTTTATATAGTGTTAACATATCAACATAATCTGCAGCAGTGAACAGAGATGGGTGCCATTCATATTAGTCCCTGGGACCCAAGCAAAGACCACGCAGTGTTTACTTCAACAGATAAGTAGAACTCTACTTAAATGGGTATTCCCATCTCAAGCATCCAATATAAACTGCTAGCCTATGTAAATTCAAGAGTTTTCCTAAATACATCACTTTAGAAATGCTGCTTTATTTACCTGCTATGTGAAATGATCCCCCCCCCCCCAATTATTTACACAACGTTGTCAAGGAACTCAGCCTGTATCTTTGCTTATCTAGCATTATAGGATGGATGACATCATTCACTCCTCTCTGGACGGGAGGTGGGCTGAGTTCTCTGTATTACTTTCAGAGCTGTTATCTCCTGTTCTTCCAACTAGGCAAGCAGGTTAGCTAATTGCAGTTTGATGATAAAGGATTGGACAGTGTCAGTTATCTCTCTTTCTCTGTAAACACAAAGATAACACTGAGTTTACCTCAAGTCCGCTTTCTGGGAGCATATAAGTGTTCTCTACAAACTTATGTAATGTTATATACATTTATTGTTCATATTTCATCTGCATTTATATTAGATTTCTAGGAATCATAATACATAATCTCTAATGATAAAGGCAATATCTATATTTACTGAGGTACTTCATAGTGTCCAGTCCATCAAGCAGTCAAAGCCCAATCACCAGCTTGATGAAGAATATAGGAAGTGAGAAGAAGAGACAGCAGGCAAACTGGTCAGAGAGGAAGATGGGAAAAACATATTTAAAGTAGAACTCCAACAAAAAAATTTATTTTCTGACCTGTTAAGCACATAATGTAAATTGTAGTAAAGGTAATCTTTTTAAAGGTGACGGTATTTGTGAGTTATCCGGTATTTTCTGGTCCACTACCATGTCATTTAGTCATGTCCAATTAATGTTCAGAAATGAAGTGAAAGATCTAGTCCAGGGGTCAGCAACCCCCGGCACCCAAGGTATATCTACCTGGCACAGGACTCTCTCTGCTGTTTTAAAAAATGGCAGTGCTGTTCCAGGTGGCAATCTCGCTCTAATCGTCCATGTAAATGCAGTCAGTTGGGAGTATGCACTGGGAGGTGGTGGGAACATGAGGCACAATGTCTAAGTGTCCAGGCCAGTAGCCTAGTTAAAGGCCAGTAATTACCTATGCAAAGAATAACATGGCAGCTAAATTTGCCTTCATTCATTTCAATAAGACTGTAAAAATTTTTGGGATTTCTTCAACAAAAAGACTAGGCTGTGTGATGAGCATCCTCTGCCCCCACAAAGCAGGCTTACTGCAGATTACACTTAGCCTCATGTCCAATCCAAATATGAATCATTTTGCTAAAGGATCACTTTGAAAAGTAAGCTTAATGTTTGCGTTATATGACTTTCATGTAGGACAGTGTTTCCGAATCTTTTCAGACTCAGGGTCCCCGAGGAAAAAATAAATTTCCTTGGAGCACCCCTACCAAATAATTTTTACCAAAAGTCAAAAAACAACAGATAACTTTGCATAAAGGCATGGGATCATCCTTCTAAATTCTTCTAGAGTGTTGAGGCCCCCTGTTGGTAATCACCGATGTAGGAGGGCGAGACCCTTACAATTATTACATGGCACATGGAGTACTTCATCTTTTGATTTTTTTTTTCCAAATCGGCACCCCAGACTAAAAAGGTTGCTGACCCCTGATCTAGTCCAACGTCATGTTCTTGTACATGGCTAGAATTAGACTAATTTATCAAAGCAAAGTGATGAATACATTTACTGCAATTTATATCATGTGCCTTTCTAAGAAGCCAGAGAATAAATTTTTTTGTGGGAATTCCACTTTAATAGAAGATCCCAATGCTACAAAGCAAAAATGCTAACCTGCTATCCACATGCCAACCAACTTAATCTGTATTTAAATGCCTATAGGTAGTAGAATATAGATCACATATTGTATCTTACTCATACTGGTAAATGGGTGCACAACCTTTTAAAGTTGATAAGAAGGGTTGTGCAGCCCATTCTTTGATTAGGTAAGGTAAGTATTCATAGATTTGCTAAAAATGTCCTTGTCCTGATATCACAGTATTTTGAGCATTGAAACAGCTGTCTTCGGATTAGTCTAATTTCCTTAACAGAAGATTCTGGTTTGGTTTATATCCTTAGGCCTGTTAAAGAGTTGGACTTTGATTTGTATGGTAGCTATCCCAAATCAATGGCATTATAGAGACTATTTTCCTTCTTCTTATAAAAGAGTGAATTTTAATACCAAAGTAGCCTTGTCTGACCTATAAGACTCACTACACTATTTTGGAGGTCTTCAGACAAAGATGTTGCAAGGCCTGTTAAAGGTTAGGAAATGGATTTATAGTGTAACTACCCCCAATAAATGACACAAGATAGACAGTATACTTTCTTACTGGTGGACAGTTACTTTGCTTACCATTGTTCATGCCTAAAATAGTAAAATATACAATATTCTTTAGAACAATTATGAAAATTAGATCCAGTTATTTTATGAAAAAAAAATTCACAAAAAAAAAAAATTCTACACAACTAATTATATAAAAGTATATAACTTATTAAATACAAATAATACAAACAATTAGATAATAGGGGTAAAAAGACGATATATCCACTAAGATATTATACACGTGGTAGAGGAGGTACAGTTTGATAACATGGAAAATACATAGAAAAAATAATCAATTTCAGTCAAATCACATATATTTAACATAAAGTGGGAACTAGAAAGCCCAGAGCCTGCTGCAGTACATTAAATAGCCAAATATATCTTAATTACAAAAAACAAGAAAGAAAAGGGGAAAAATTCCCCAATTATAAAGCACCAATTGCTCATAGATATTATAAAAAAAAGCGGGGAAAAGGCAGACAGTCACCACAATAATGAATAACAAACTGACCAAAATGATATTGTGGTGACTGTCTGCCTTTTTCCCTGCTTTTTTTATAATATCTTTGAGCAATTGGTGCTTTATAATTGGGGAATTTTTCCCCTTTTCTTCCTTGGTTTTTGGCATTAAGATATATTTGGCTATTTAATGTACTGCAGCAGGCTCTAGGCTTTCTAGTTCCCACTTTATGTTAAATATATGTGATTTGACTGAAATTGATTATTTATTTCTATGTATTTTCCATGTTATCAAACTGTACCTCCTCTACCACGTGTATAACATCTTAGTGGATATATTGTCTTTTTACCCCTATTATCTAATTGTTTGTATTATTTGTATTTAATAAATTATATACTTTTATATAATTAGTTGTGTAGAATTTATTTATTTATTTTTTTGTGAATTTTTTGTTAAATCAATTGTACGCCTTATTGTAATTATTTGATATGGCCTTTTCTTTTGGTGTGATTTCCAGTTATTTTATGGTGTATTTATAGAGGAATTCTCTATCAACAAAATGTTCTGCTAATCTATGTGCAACCCAACCTGCTATCTATATTTTCGTGATGCTTTCTTCTATCATGTAGAAAAAAGAGAAGAAAAAATACCAGGAGGTGCTGAATACAAGATGAACTTTCACTTCCTTATTCAACATTTTTAGTTCTTAATCATTGTAATGTTGTGGTATGGATGCTGGTGATGCCAAGGACCCACATAGGAATCATCATTAGAAAAGTTCAGATATTGGATGAAAAATGTACCAGAATTCTCGGAAGCAAAGTAGTTAGCGCTATAAAGATTGCCATACACCTTTAATAGATGTTGGCTGCCAAACATGCATATCAATCCAGTTGAGCGTACAATTGTTCTGGATAGGGAGAGGGGAGTAAACTACTTCCAGACACCTCTGGTGATAGCTTATCGTCCCTGAAATTCAACATACTCAGTGCTTCTTCTTAGGGCTGGCTACAAGTTTTGGTGGGCCCTTGAGTGATAGAGTTTCAGTGAGCCACTTGTCAATCGTGGTAAGAGGCATAATCGATAAAATCCAGTGAGTGCTGTAATTCATAAAGAACATCATATACCCTCTTTCTGCTCAGACTTTCTCTTCCGTTTAAAAATATAAGAAACAAGACGGAAGAAAGTTTCCATCTTGTTTTTAACATTGCAGTGAATGGTGGTAGATGCAAATGGAGGGTGTACCATCTGCATGTGTCATTCTGTCAGAACAACAAACTGAAAAATGCAAACCTAGCCTTACTTGTACAGTACTATAAGTAAGCAATGGTTGGATGTATACATCAATACAATTATCATACTTATAAAACATTAATTGTCAGTGCACTTAACAAATCTTTTAACAAAAAAAAAAAAATGTAAGGATGGGCAAACCGCTGAAGATTCGTTTTGTCCGGACTTCCCTTCAGACCGCAGAGTATAATAGGTGTAGGCCTGAGGGAGGTGTAAAAAATGAAAAACATTTATATTTACCTTCCCACACTTCTTTCGGGCCTCCTTGTGGCATCCGGCGATCTGTATCTTCCTCCTCTGAGCGCATCTGGCACCCTTCTGTGATGTCATGTGCCAGGGGTCACTGCTGAAGCCTGTGATTGGGCCTCAGTGGTGACATGGGCACACCAAGTGTCATGACGTCTGAACAGACCCCAGAGTATAATGATTTACCGCAAATCATGTCACGGCAGCATTTTTAGTTTGTCCAAGACGAAAAAACTATTAATTTTAAATATTACTAACTCGTTACTAACCAATTCATCCAACACTAAATGTAAAGCTCTGTACAAATCTGCATTGTGGATTCTGTTACAAATGCACTCCATGGCATAATGTTGTTTTTTTGTAATGGCAGACACCACCTTTACCCAAGATATCTCAATGACTTGTAGTAGGATCTGTTGAGCTTTATCATTTCATGCTTTTACACTAAATTACACCACTACTTATTACAACTAAAGATATATACAATCACTGACAGCTGTGTAACAAGGCTAAGATATTACTGTACAAGTCCCAGGGCAGAAGAAATGCATAGTGGACTATAAGGCTATTTTGTTAATAAAACTGATGTTTTCACTTCCCAGCTGACCAGTGAACCCCCTTGAGCTCAGTGGGCCCCAGCACCTACCTGGGTTTGTTGAGTGCTGGTGCCAATCCTGCTTCTTTAACCTGACATCATCTGCTGGGCGGAGATTTGGCAGGTTCCCATACACAAGCTGGACACTGAGTAAGCTGGACATTGCTCTTACTTGTAATGAGACCTTTACCTTGCAGACCAAGGGTCCTAACTACAGGGAAATATCTCCATGGAGTTTATATGTCTACCATTGTTTAACCACTTCCATACCGCCCATAGACTATATACGTCCGGTGTATTACCTTCCCTGCCATCCCGATCGCTGTGTACATAGCGGTGAATGAGCGCTGTATACACCGCTATGGGCGCTGCCATCTTGCGACTGCCCTTATTAAAAAAATAAGTAAAATAATACGCCAATAACACACCCTTATTAAAGGTTATAGCCCCACCCCTGAGGACACAATGCAAAATAAAAATTACCGTAATGGATAGGAAAAACTATTTTAAAAAGTTTTTTAGTAGCACTTTGTGTTATTAAATAAAAAAAAAATGAAAAGTGAAAAACAGACAGTTTTCCCTCCTCTTTTGTTTAGATTTTCCCAGATATAAAAAAAATTAAAACACATGCAAAAATAAAAACAACATAAAAATAAAGTCTTATGTGCCACCGAAAAAAGATGCAGAAATTAGTTGAATAACGCAAATAATAAAAAATGTTACAGCCCTCAAAACCGCACATACAAAATACCCAAAAATGTGTCTGGTCTGGGAGGTGGGTAAAGCATCTGGTATGGAAGTGGTTAAAGGGGCTTTCTGGGCAAAAACTAATTTTTCAAAAAAGGTCTGTTAGTACTATTAATAGGTTAATAAGTGCACTCAAATATCTTTATCAGTGTTTTGAGTGATTTCTGGGTTTCTCTGTGAGCTCCTGGCATCTTCTGCATTTGTTTACATGGGCATCTTCCTGTTCTGTTTTCCTACAACTACCATGATGCCTTGGGCCACTGAGAGCTGACTCCCTGACTCCCACCTCCCTCTCTCATTCCCTCCCTTTCTCATTCCATTCCCCTCCCTGTTTCCCTAGCTAGCCCACCGACTACTTGCCCTTCTTAACTAACTCAACCCCCCAAACCATCATACTTACTTGTCTTCCGAACAGGACCTTCTGGGCATGCGACGTCACTTAATTTGGGCAATAGAGCTGGAGTGCCGGCATGCGCAGTAGCTCAGATGAAGTGAAGTCCCGTGTCCAGAAGTTCCAGACCGGAAGACAGGTAAATATGATGGGGGGTGGGGTTAGTATTGGTGACGTTCCGTTTTCCCCCCTTCTGAAAACGGAATGTCACTGGAAAATCGGAAAATGTGACCGCCCCAGCGATCTAGGTAATTATAGATTTTTGGTACAGTAAGTAATTTAGAAGGTAGGCGAGGTATGGGGGGGGGGGGATTATAAAGATCAATTTATCCTAGACAGCCCCTGTAAGGGAGTTTCCTCTGGGTACTCTGATTTCCTAACTCACGCCGAAAACATTCTAATTCATAAAATTGGTCCTAGTATGTATATGCATGGTACTTGTGCAGAAATTACATTGCAAGCTAAAATAGTTACATTGAGTTACACAGAGTAGGTAGATACATTCTGCACAGTTTTGGATCAAGGATCTTTGGGCTCAAATGATTATTAAATGGGATAAAATGATTCTGGGGGCCCACCCTCCACAAATATTAGGAAATATTCCATAGTACCATTCAAATTTGTGTGTTTTCTGATTCTGGTACTCATTGTGTTAGAGCCTGGACACACCGGAGGAATTTCTGGTACTCTGATGGGCCAATCCAACCCTGATTTTGCACTAGCAGCATACAAATAGCACTATCAGTGTACAATAATAATGCTATCCTAATGGCACACATGTAATTACAGGTGATAGGTACATGTATTATAGCATGTATACATAGTTATAGTAAGCACAAATCTTAGTATACTAATCTGAATGAAGTAAATCGCACAGGATTTTATGCATGCAACTATGTAATGCTGTGTATGTTAAAAGGCTGTTTTATTATAAATGCCGAGGTGGGTTCCAGTACAATTAGAGACATTCAGCATTTCTGTGATTTAGGCATGTTTACAGCATTAGTCAATATGCAATACAGCATAAATCCAAGAATTAATTCACTGCTGATTCAACAAAATAAATCAGGTGACAACTGGAAACCCACTGTGAGCATTTTCGTTAAAACATGTCAAATGCTAATAAAATGATCAATAACACTATAAAATCTCTCTAATCTACAAGGCAAATGTCTACAGCTGCTTGGTGTAATGTAACAAACATTATAAGAATTTAAGCCCAGTTGAGAAAATTGCACTTTACTTAGACAACGTTCATATTTTGTACAATGCAATAATCATATTAATGTATTTTATCTGCACATTATTTCACTCACTTATATTCCCATTTAGTGGGAAATTCTTAAATAACTTTTTTATTTTAAGTGCCAAAATAGGATTTTTATAGTGATGAAAGTAGCGATGGAGCCACAGAGGTGCTTTTCAATGCCATATATTTTTAAGCCAAGGCAATGTAGTTTATTGATCCTGCCAGAAGTTATGTTGGCGTATAAATGACATTCACTACAAATCCCTGTTGCATGGAAACACCTACAGAGGAAACTGAATACAGTCTCTGTATCAAAACCCTGGTATCTTGCCTTATATTGCAGTTTTTTGAAAGTTTTGGATTGCCTTATAGGCTCAGGTGATCCATAACTACAGGTAGCTGTACAGTGAGAATAGGCTGGCCCCAGTGGCGTAACTAGGAATGGCTGGGCCCCAAGGCGAACATTTGACATGGGGTCCCCCCCAAGCCGCCGCCCCCAACCCCCCCAAGCCGCCGCCCCCAACCCCCCCAAACCGCCGCCCCCACCCCCCCCCCCCCCACACACAAACCGCATTCCTGCGCACACTATTTTGCCCCATAGTGGCCCCTGCACACGGTATTATGTCCCATAGTGGGCCCTGCACACGGTATTATGCCCCATAGTGGCCCCTGCACACGGTATTATGCCCCATAGTGGCCCCTGGACAAGGTATTATGCAGCATAATGGCCCCTGCACACAATATTATGCCCCATAGTGGCCCCTGCAAACAGTAGTTTGCCCCATAGTGGCCCCTGCACACAGTAGTTTGCCCCATAGTGGCACCTGCATGCAGTAGTTTGCCCCATAGTAGCCCCTGCACACAGTAGTTTGCCCCATAGTGGCCCCTGCACACAGTAGTTTGCCCCATAGTGGCCCCTGCACACAGTAGTTTGCCCCATAGTGGCCCCTGTACACAGTAGTTTGCCCCATAGTGGCCCCTGCACACAGTATTATGCCCCATAGTGGACCACCCATGAACGATTATTATACTCTGGGGTCTTTTCAGACCCCAGAGTATAATGATTGGAGACCCAGGGGAGGATAGAAACATAAAAAACACTGCAACTTACCTCTTCCTCGCTCTGGTGCACTCCCATGCGCTACTTCGGCCATCTTGTCGGATCTCGCGCGATCCAGGCCGGCGTCGCGACGCATAATGACGTCAGCTGACGTCTGGGACATCACCAAACAGGCCCGAAGCCTGCGGAGCGGCGGATAGGTGAGTTACAGTGTTTTTTATGTTCGCTCACCTCCCCTGGGCCCCCGATCGTTATACTCCGGGGTCTCAAAAGACCCCGGAGTATAACGATAGCAGTGATTGTGGGGTTTGCGGTAGCGACTGCCACAGGGCCCCGGGCCCCGTAATGTTCCGGGCCCTGTGGCAGTCGCTACCACTGCTACCCCGGTAGTTACGCCCCTGGCTGGCCCTGTGTCTGCCACTCTTAGGTTCAGCCCAAACATTGTGGAAAAGCTGCGCTCTTTGTAGATTTTGCTATATATTTTTTTTTTTAGCTAAGCACAGGTGGGAGAAGTATAAGGCTAGATTAACATGACCAAGTTTCACCCGTGAAACTCAATCCATGAGTTCGCCAGATTAACCAGTCTGACCTTCATGCCGGTAGGGGATTTCTAGCATCATAGTTAGGCCCTTTGCAGACGACCGTGCTGTGGGTCAGTGTGCTCTCCTTGTATTTCATGGAGAGCACACTGACCCATTCTTTTCTATTGGCCTGTACACACGACTGTTTTTCATTTAATGAAAGGAGCCGCGAAAGCACGGCCCGTGCACCGGTGGCACATGGGGACATCCCCGTGTACCCCATGTGCACCCTGTGCTTTTAAATCACAGCAGGCCTTATCGTGTGAATCTAGCCTAAGTGTTTCCTTTATATTCTCCCATTTCTTTTGTAGTCACTCTTGACTTTGGCACAAATAAAACACTAAAATACTTTTTTCAACAAAAAACACAGCTTTGGGATAAGGCCCCACGTTGTTTTTGGCTGTTGCAGTAACACAGCAGAAGAAAACGTGTTTTACTAAGCCAGCAAAGTGAATGAGATTATATTTGATCTCATTCACACAAAAAAGCTGCATTTTCAAAAATGCGTCCATTTTTTAAAAACACAGCATGTTAATTTTAACTACGGAATTGTGGACATTTTCCTATACATTTAATAGGGGAAGAAAAAAAGAATGCAGAGAAAAACTCAACAACAAATGCAATGAAAAACGCTGCAGAAAAAAAGAAATGCATTTTCACTGGATTTGTTTCTGCTGCGCTTTTTAGCTGCATTTTCATTACTTGGCACCTTAGCCCTTAGAGCCCTTGTATGGAAAATGGTCCATGTGTGGTCATTCTTATTATCATTATTATTATTGGTTATTTATATAGCACCATTAATTCCATGGTGCTTTACATTTGAGGGTTTATATACGGTACACAAAATATACAAAACAAGTGTAGCCCTATTTGGGGGGGGGGTATGAGTATTATCCCTCCCGCAACAGACTCTGGCGCTGACCTGTGTGTATAATGGGACCTGAAGCCTTCGCTGAAGGGAAGAGTGGGAACATATATGAAATATATCAGTGCCTCCACCCAGGATAGAGCCTCTGTATTACAGGGAGGATCTCTTCCTGGGACTTACCCATGAAGTACAGTTAGTAGCCTTAACAAGGATCACTGTACTAATCTCACAGTCTGAAGAATACATACAGATACCACATAAGGTTATAACAGTAGCTTTATAAGAATCAACAGGGTAATAATACATACATAAAATATACTCAGAACACAGCAATACTACAACAACCAGCAAGTCCTCAACCGTCTTAGGTTATATACCCGGGTATATATATAAATATATAGCAAGAGTCCAGTGCACAATACCTCCAGGCAACAGAAGAGATGCAGGGGCCCCTGTGGATGACTGTGGATCCTCGGATTCTTCCAGGAGATGACAGACAGCCGATCAGGAGATGATGATGATGGTGAGATTCTTCACAGGCAGCAAACAGGGCGACGGTGACGGCAGTAGATGCAGGCCTGACTACCCTAACACTGAGTCCTTAACCTGCCAGCTAAACTACTAGTGCCACCGGGCCTCTAACTAGCTAGTTGGCCTTCGGAAGCCTAACCTATCACTGCCCTGAACTATATATATATATATGGATCCCTAACTACGGTTACTAGCTAGGTCCTGTGAGTATATAGGGGGTAACACATACCTAACTATATACTGTGAAGTAAAGAGGAACAAGTGGCTCTTAGACTCCCCCAGACACAACATGTCTGTCTCAGCAGCTCTGCTCACATCTCTCCCCCCAGCAGCTCTGTCTCACATGTGTCTGACTCACTGTATTTACAAAACAAAACTTGCACTAAATGCCTGGGGTCTCTGAAGCCAAACTGCAGGGGCAAAGAAGCCAGATACATTATATACTAGTAGAAATGGCAGTTCCCTACACTCTCCCTCTGGTGAAATCTTTACGTCACGTCAAAGACATACAAAGTCATAGTATACAGTCAACATTACCAATGACAATATCAATATGGTTGCTTTTGCATTTACAGAGTCACAACAGGTTAATAGGTATACATGCCAGCAGGAGCGAAAATTGGTAACATATTGACCAAAGTGGACACTGCACCCACCCAAGCATGGTATAAATGAGGCTGAGTAGTAAATCTGGGGTCCCCCAAACTATCATATGTCAGCATAGGTGGAGGGTGTCTAATTCTCTCTCCTCTCCGTACCTCTCTCTGAGGTAAACTAGCATGTCCAGGCCCTAAACTAGGGTTGTCTGCCATGGGAGGGGATGGTGCTGGTGGCGTAGGAGAGCTAGATCCCTGCTCATCTGTAGACACAGATCTAGGTACGAATTCTGGAGTTTGAGGGTTCATAGGTCTCCCTGAAGGAGAAGATACTGGTGATCTAGGAACTTCAGGAGCCACAGTCCAATCACTCTCAGGAGTTTCAGGAAGGTCAGGTGGAATATCGGCTAAGGACTGTGGAGAATCGCAGGCCGAGCCATCATTGGAGATATCCATACCATCAATCTGAGGTACAGGCAACAAATGATTTCTATGCCAAGTCCTGATCCTCCCGTCCCGTCCTTTTATCTTGTAGACTGGTATTCCAGGCAACCGATCTACCACTGTAAAGAGTTCACTCCGCCATCGATCAGCCAGCTTATGTTTTGCAGATGCTCCCAAATTCCGTAGCAGAACATGGTCCCCAGGGTTCAATTCTCGGTATCTTACTCGAAGATCAAATCTCCTTTTATTTCCTTCATTCACTTTGGCCGCATTTTCCTCAGCCAGCTGATAAGCACTCTTAAGCGTTTCTTTCAAACGTGCCACGTATCGGTAATGATCTCGATGACTGATACCATCGGTAGAGACTCCCAACAAGATGTCAATAGGTAGCCTAGGCTCTCTTCCAAACATCAGAAAGTATGGTGAATATCCTGTGCTCTCGTGCCTTGTACTATTATAGGCATGCACCATAGCCTCCACTTTTCTACTCCAGGATCGCTTATCCTCAATTCGTAAGGTACCAAGCATATCAAGTAAAGTCCTGTTAAATCTTTCAGGAAGGGCATCTCCCTCTGGATGGTAAGGCGTCGTCCGACTTTTGCGGATGTTCAACAACTGAAGTAACTCTTTGATCAGGTTACTCTCAAAATCCCGGCCTTGATCAGAATGCAACCGGTGTGGTAAGCCATAATGGATAAAATACTTTTCCCAAAGCACTCTTGCAACAGTGACTGCTTTTTGATCCTTAGTCGGAAAGGCTTGAGCATATCGTGTGAAGTGATCAGTCACCACCAATACATTTCCAAATCCTCTGGAGTCGTTGTCAATACAAAGGAAGTCTATGCAGACAAGATCCATGGGGCCCGAACTCTTCAAGTGTCCCATGAAGGCCGCTCGAACCGGGACAGTCTTCCTCTGCAAACATCTGCGACAGCACCTACACAGACGAGTCACGGTATCTCTCATTTTGGGCCAGTAGAATCGGTCTTGTATTAGGCCATAAGTCTTCTCAGGTCCCAAATGACCATGATAATCATGCAGACTTCGGAAAATCATCTTCTGAAAGCAGCTTGGAATAACTAGTTGGCGCCTTCCAGGGTGATCATGATACAGCACCACACGATAAAGTAGGCCATTGTCTATTTCAAACTTCTCCCAATCTCGTAGAAGTTGACTGCATTCAGAGGGTAGGGATGTCTTTAACATTTCTCTGTCTTGAGAACTCACTGCTTGATAAAGAGGTCCAATTAAAGGATCAGTCTTTTGACTCCAGATCATTCGCTTTGAAGATATAGAACAACTCTCAAAGGATCCTAAAGCGGCAGGGTAGGCAAACATGTCTGGTACAGCTTCGGGACCTCCCCCAATAGAGTCAATAAGCCGAGTTTCAGAAAAGGCTACTCGGTCTTCAACTACAGCAGCCATGGCACACAAAGCTCCTACTCCAGGACTTGGCACTTCTTCCCATTCATCCACTACTTCCGGACTAGGTAATCCAGGCCGTCTTGATAGAGCATCTGCCCCAATGTTCTTAGGCCCCGATTTATACTTGAGTGTGAATTGGTAGTTGGATAAAGCTGCCAACCAGCGATGTCCTGTAGCATCGAGTTTAGCGGTTGACAAAACGTATGTCAGTGGATTGTTGTCTGTTCTTACTTCAAACGTGGCTCCGTATAAATAGTCATGTAATTTATCAACAATGGCCCACTTGAGCGCCAAAAACTCCAATTTATGTACTGGATAATTTTTCTCGCTGGGAGAAAGACTTCGACTTATGAAAGCTATGGGCCGTAACCCGGCCGGGTATTCTTGGTGCAGCACGCCACCTAATCCTTCAAAGCTGGCATCTACATGTAGCACATATGGCTTATGTGCATCAGCATAAGCCAGAACGGGAGCTTCTGTCAATTTCTTCTTCAACAACTTAAATGCTTCTTCACAATCCGCAGTCCACCTATCGCCAAAAAGGCTTTTGGAAGACCCTTTCTTCTTTCCCGGATCTCCTGCATCACTCTTCAACAGGTCGAGGAGGGCTCGAGCAATTTTTGAATATCCTTCCACAAATCGTCGATAGAATCCACAAAACCCCAAGAAAGATTGCAACTCCGTAATATTTTGCGGTCGGGGCCAATTCACCACAGCTTCAATCTTACCAGGATCGGTAGCAACTCCTTCAGCAGAAACAATATGACCTACATAAGTGACCGAAGATCTACAAAATTTGCATTTGTCAGCCGACAACTTCAGCCCCTCTTCTTTTAAGCGATGGAGTACTCTCATGAGTCGTTCTTCATGTTCTTCCAGCGTCTTTCCAAACACAATAATGTCATCAAGATATACAAGGCATTCCCGGGGCACTAAATCACCTAACACTCTTTCCATCAACCTTTGGAACGTTGCTGGCGCACCTTTTGTACCTTGCGGCATACGAGTGAACTGAAAGAAACCCAAGGGGCATATGAAGGCTGTCTTTTCCTGATCCTCAGGTGCCATTGGGACTTGATAGTATCCCGATCTTAGGTCCAGCACTGTGAACCAACAGTTTCCATTCAGAGCTTCCAGAGCTTCTTCAATTCTCGGCAGTGTATACTGATCAGGTAAGGTTCTCCGGTTCAGAGTTCTGTAATCCACACATAGGCGAATTGCTCCAGATTTTTTTCTTACCACCACAATAGGTGAGGCATAGGGGCTCTTACTGTCCACAATGATCCCCTGACCTTTCATTTGCTGTAGAGTCTGTCTTAACTCATCAACATCCTTTGGAGCAACTCTCCGTGGTCGCTCCCGGAAGGGAGTAGAATCGGTCAATCGGAAAGTGTGTTGAGCACTTTTAGCACAACCTACATCCATATCATCCATGGAGAACACTTCCGATAATTCAGACAACTTCCGTGTCAGTCGCTGATTCCAGGCCTCTGGTAAATGTGGATCACTCAAGTCAAGATTGAGATTAGGGATTGCATCTCGGATTTGAATCCTGCACACTTCAGCGTATGGATTTACTCCAAGCACAGGGTAGCAGTGGGCCACATTCTGGTATGGTCCAATTACAATCGGATGCGGTGAACAGTTCCTCACTGTCACACAGGTAGATAACTCCACTTTATTTCTCCAGTCCTTTCTCTCTGGGATCACCATCCAGCCATTTTGGTTAATCATTTCTTCAGGGGTTTCCATAAGGACATAACTCCCCCCTTCAAGCAAATCGGGAGCAATGCTGGAGGCTACTCTCAGAATTCTCTCCCCGCCGGCAGGAACTTCCACGGTTCTCTCACCGATATGATATACCATTCCATGTCGATAGCCAGTAGACAGGGCATCACAGAGTTCTCTAAGATCAGAAGATATATTCACCGGCTGAGCTGCAGGGTTCCAATCTCTTCCAAGAAACTTCTGAAAAGCATAATGCACTGCGGGACAATTAGTGCCAAGTATCACAGGAGCTGCACAAGAATCCCCTGTATCAGGACAGACAAGAGCCGTAATCTTCATGGGAGCGACACTCTGATCTTCTAATTCAGGGACAGCTATAACTACTTGTAGGCTGCCATCTACAGGATATGATCCTGAATTAAGCCCCCACAATTTCATTTGTCCCGTAGACTGAAGAGGTATATCCCTCAGATACTTTTGGTAGAACGAGCGATAAATCAGGGTCACTTGAGATCCTGTATCAAACAGGGCAGGAGCGGCATGACCATTGACAGTGACTTTGACAACGGACCTGGAGCCCGCGATAGCGCCTCTGGTATTTACTCGGCCCGCCTTCCTTCGGTGTCTTTGATTCTGAATAGAGAAGACAGCACTGTGTCTCAATCCCTCACTGTCCTCCGTACACTGTCTGGCACTATGGCCCGTCTGACCACATTTATAACAGGTTCTAGCATCCTTCCTCCATTGAGTGGCAGTGGGTGGAGTGGCGGACTGTCTAAGTTCTGACCGCTCCGCTGGTTTGTCCTTGTTTGAATTAGGAACAACATCTTCTTTAGAGATGCTTTTCGCTTTCTTAGGGGTACTAAAACTAATGTCAGCTTCTTGTTTCTTCACTAACTTCATTAAGTCAGGAAATGGAAGGACTCTATCAGATAGTAAGACCTTGAGTACTTGAGCAAGAGGATGATGAGGTTGTAACCCTCTCACCAACTGACTGGTTCTCATAGCGTCTACCTCTGAAGTAGATATAGCTGCGTGGTACACCAGACGTGAAAGAAGTAGCTGTAAACGGTTAATAAAAGTAGAGACATTTTCCCCTTCTTTTTGACGAACCATTCGGTAATCAGCAACCATCTGGGCAAGGTCATAGTATGGCTCAAAGTGATCAGACAGTACTTGTATATAGTCCAATGCACTCACTCCTTCATGAGAGTCTCTGTACAAGCGGATCAATTCTGCAGCAGGAGACCGCAAACTTTCACTGATACGCTGCCGCTTGCCTTCTTCAGAGTAAGACCATTCCTTCAGGCATTGGAGAGTATGTTCTTTCCATATCTCAAAGTTTTCCTCCCCTTGTGGTACTGGGACATTACCAGAGAATACTTTTAGTTTCTTGTAGTGAGTGGCCTGCAGGCCCTGAGCTAACATTTCAGTCAGCCTGGCTAAAGTGCTAATAGCACTGTCACTAGAGGAACTGCTAGCGACGGCCATACTGGGGGGGTAACTGGCTGAGCGGGGTTCTTCCTTTACCTGAACCAGGGGAGGAACAGGAGGTCGGTAATCCCATGTAGTAGCTAGTGGGAGGTTCCCCTCTGAGCTATATCGCTTCTCCATATCAATGACTATTCCCACTTCTAAATCTCAGCAGTGCCTCCAAATGTAGCCCTATTTGGGGGGGGGGGGTATGAGTATTATCCCTCCCGCAACAGACTCTGGCGCTGACCTGTGTGTATAATGGGACCTGAAGCCTTCGCTGAAGGGAAGAGTGGGAACATATATGAAATATATCAGTGCCTCCACCCAGGATAGAGCCTCTGTATTACAGGGAGGATCTCCTCCTGGGACTTACCCATGAAGTACAGTTAGTAGCCTTAACAAGGATCACTGTACTAATCTCACAGTCTGAAGAATACATACAGATACCACATAAGGTTATAACAGTAGCTTTATAAGAATCAACAGGGTAATAATACATACATAAAATATACTCAGAACACAGCAATACTACAACAACCAGCAAGTCCTTAACTGTCTTAGGTTATATACCCGGGTATATATATAAATATATAGCAAGAGTCCAGCGCACAATACCTCCAGGCAACAGAAGAGATGCAGGGGCCCCTGTGGATGACTGTGGATCCTCGGATTCTTCCAGGAGATGACAGACAGCCGATAAGGAGATGATGATGATGATGGTGAGATTCTTCACAGGCAGCAAACAGGGCGACGGTGACGGCAGTAGATGCAGGCCTGACTACCCTAACACTGAGTCCTTAACCTGCCAGCTAAACTACTAGTGCCACCGGGCCTCTAACTAGCTAGTTGGCCTTCGGAAGCCTAACCTATCACTGCCCTGAACTATATATATATATATGGATCCCTAACTACGGTTACTAGCTAGGTCCTGTGAGTATATAGGGGGTAACACATACCTAACTATATACTGTGAAGTAAAGAGGAACAAGTGGCTCTTAGACTCCCCCAGACACAACATGTCTGTCTCAGCAGCTCTGCTCACATCTCTCCCCCCAGCAGCTCTGTCTCACATGTGTCTGACTCACTGTATTTACAAAACAAAACTTGCACTAAATGCCTGGGGTCTCTGAAGCCAAACTGCAGGGGCAAAGAAGCCAGATACATTATATACTAGTAGAAATGGCAGTTCCCTACACAAGTATAATACTAACAGTGACCACCCCCGGCACAGTGGGATAGAGGGCTCATAGTATCCAGGCTGAACTTGGCTGTGGGCATAGGAGCCAGTGCATCATAGTCAGTTATCATGCAGTGAGCTCCTGAACGGCCTGATTGTAGATTACAGTGATGAACTGATAGTGTTATGTTAGTTCATTACTGTAGCGATCGGGCTGTTTGGGAGCTCACTGCATGGTAACTGACTATGATTTAGTGCCTCCTATGCATACGGCCCACACATGGACCATTTTCCACGGATGGGACTTGTTCATGTGCAAGGGCCCTTAAGGTCCTTTCGAGTATAGCAGAAAAGAATGTTTTTGTAGCAGTTTTTTTATACAGGTTTAAGAGCCAAAGCCAGAAGTGGGTTCAAAAGGAATGAGAAATATAATGAATGGACTTAAACTTTCTCTTCCTGTTGCATTCATTTCTGGCTTTGGCTCAAAAACTTCATCAAAAACTGAAATGGGGTTTTTCCAAAAACCGCTCTGTGTGAAACGATCCTTAACTCCTTTCCATACATTGCTGTAAATGTTACCTATAGCAAGTAGAACATTTATGCATTATGCTATATATTTACACCATGGTGAACAAAAAATAGGTGACACCATGCTGCATAGATAACTCCAATCATAGGAGTTTAACTCCTCAGATGTTGCAGTCAACCTAAGAGATTCCCTCCTTTTTCTTTCCTTGCATCACCCCCTTCTATGTTCATTGCCATTGAGAGGTACCAATGCATTGTCATGGCAGTCGGGGCCTAATCAAGGTCCCTTGTGCTGCCACCATTAGCCTTTCAGCCGGGGCCCCACGTGGTGTAAATGTGCAGAAAAAAACGCGGCACTTTACAGTCACTACAAGGTAGATGGGATTCTAGCGAATCCCATCCACACCTTGCAGGAGAAATACGGGCAGCAGACACGCTGCGATTTACAAAACTGTTGCGTTTTTGGAAATCGCAGCATGTGAATTATACCTACGGAAACGCCGGCGATTTCCCTGTAGGTACAATGTAAGCAGAAAGTGTGCAGACGATGTGTTGCTGCCGCGGTTTTTACCGCAGCACTTTTTTGCTGCAGGTGCTACGTGGGACCTTAGCCTTCACTTGGTTTTTCTGGAGGCAGGACCAAAACTCAAGCGGTCAGCATTTATGACCAGTCAGAATACACTGCAATGTATAAATTATTTCCTGAGGCTTAAAAAACAATAAAAAATAAATAAAATAATTAAAATATGTTAAAAATAATTAAAAACAAAAATTTTAAACATAAATCCCTTTTTATGTATTTAATATGTAAATAAAAAAATACATATTTGGCATTGCCATGTTAATGACACATAATATCAAAATAGTTATTTATTCCACTCAGCAAATGCTATATAATAAAAGCAAATAATAAAAAAATATGCTTTTTTTGGTCACTTCACATCCTCCAACTATAAGTACACCCTGTTGTGTTTGCGGTTGCCCTGTGCTACCACACAGACCCTGGACCTCAACTTTACATATATCAGCTGGAAGGTACAGAGAGGTGACAATGGTGCATCAAGAGGAGCAGGAGTCTGAGAAGCAATGGGATGTCAATTTGGATATGTCAGCCCTCCATTTAGATGAGCCAGCTGTAAGAACACCTCCACCAGGATGAGAAGACTGGTGACATTGCAGCATCAAAAAAAAAATGGGGGAACTCTGAGACGCTGACCCCAGGACACATAACGCATCAAGAGACTTGGAGAGGGTTATGGCAGATGCTGCATTGTATGCCAAGGAGAGGTGAGACAAGAGTATAAATGTTTGTAATTTTTCCTTACCTCCCCTGGGCCTCTGCACATTATACTCTGGGGTCTGAGGAGATCTCAGAGTACAGTAACTCACCAAATAAACCCGTGCGGAGTATATTATAGTATGTGGGGCCACTGTGGAGCATTATACTGTGGGAGGAGCATTATACTGTGTGAGGCCACTGTGGACCATCATACAGTTGAGGCACTAGAGAGCATTTTATACTATGTTGGACCACTGTAAAGAACTATACTGTGGGGGTCTCTGAAGAACAGATTATACTGTATGGGGCTACTTTGGAGCCTTATACTGTGTGGGGAGCATATTATACTGTGTGTGTGGATCTTAGGAGCATTTATACTGTGTGGAGACACTGTAGAGCATTATACTGTGTGGGGAGCACTGGGGAACATTATATATAGAGTGTGGAGGACACAGGGCAGTAAATTGTAAGATACATCAGGGAGGACATAAAATTCCTGGTGGCAGAATAGAATGAAAAGCAGAATTCAGTGCTAAAAAGGCACATTAGAGGAATACAGTGGAATAAGAGGAAAAAAGGTAGGGAGATTTATTTTTCAAATGCGGCTAAGAATGGTGGAGGGTGGTCCCTGGCAAAATTCTCATTCAAAAGTGTATCCCACCTTCAGAAAGTGTGGGAACCACTGGTCTATTGTATATGTATAGTGCATATCCCTTATATTTTAGACATGGTTCCCATAATAAAATATAGCACGCTTATGTATTGAAAACTATTTCAATGCTCCCTCTAATGTTGCCAGCTAAGTAACCAGAAAAGGGGCAACATCTTTCACAGTCTAGACCCCTGTGAACCACTAGAGGATTAGCTTTGACAAACTGGAACTGAAATTCCTATGAACAGGGTACTCACAGCAAAACATCTTCAATATTTTGTGGAACTTATTCTGTTAACTAAGATCCATAAGAACACTTAAAGAAGGTCACAGAAGCCAAATAAAACAGAACCCCCCCACGTTGGGCGGGGGCTCACCCCACCCCCAACCCCCCCCACCCCCCCCCCCGGGGGGGGTTTCCCCCCCAAAACCCACCCCAACCCCGCAAAAAAAAAATGAAGATGTTTCATAGTGTATGCTAAGATTTTCTCTCTTCGGTTTACATCAGAGCAATAATGAGACGATCTGAAAACAGAAAAGGTACCCATTTACCACAATATAACATTTCTGGAGCATCTTTTCTTAGAACATTTTGTTGTTTGGCTCCTCTGTTCTTTCCTCTATAAATGTATGCTTAAATTGACAACTGGGTGATCACTGGTGCCAATGCCTGACTGTGCAGCGATATATACCCCTTTGACAAGGGGCTGATAACACTCAGTTATTAACTAGGACGTTTTGAAGAAAAGATGCTCCAAAATTTTTATTTTTTTTAGAATACAAGTATTTTTTTCTACCAGTTAGAAGTGCTTGCCTACCTCCGCTGTAACAGCATGGTGGGTGTTGGCATTGTAAATATGTCACCTGCTCAAAAGCATAGTGGGTGGCATAACCATGGGTTTCCATTATTTTACAGAGAGTCCTCTCTGATCACATGCATTAAGTAGTTATGTGGTCCCCACTCCCCCCAGTTGCCATCTCTCTGCTTACTTTTAGTTGTCAGTACGCCTTCTGCACAGCAAGGTGACAGGAGTTATCCATTACTATCACAGTTGTATTGCAGTCTTTGGTACAAACGAATAAACAAAAACAAACATATTAAGCATCCCACATCCAAGAATGCAGCTTTTCCCAAATTCAATCCCATTCTGAATTTTTTTCCATCTTCCTAATAAATCTTATGGATTATTAAAAAAAATAAAAGCTTATATGGCTCTGTGATGGGAAAAATAAATGAAATGAAAAAAACAAAAGTGGCTGCAGCAGAAAAGGGCTAAACTTCCATTAAATTGCTACGTTCAAACATAGGAATTTGCCATGGATTTGGGGGCAGATTTCACCAGGAATTCATGGCAGATTCTGCCCAGAATCTGGCTCTCATTGTTTTCAATGGGAAGCAGAGATCGTAGCAAAACACTGAAAAAATAAGCGACCTGCTTGATCTTGCAGATTCCGCAGCTTGAGACTCCCTGCCAATTAAGCCCATTCATCTGTACCTAATCACAGCAGAAAGCCGCTAGACCGTAGCCGAATTTTCATTTTCTGTAAACGTACCCTTAGGCTGAACCCCCACGTTGGTGGTGGAAAAAAAAAATAGAAGAATACAAGCAGCACTTATTCTGTGCTTGGCTCTAGCCTTCTTCTGCCCCATGTGTGTCTCCCAGGCATGCCAAAATGACTTGCGTGTTGTGTTAACCATTGCTGCCTTATCGATTGCTGTATATACAGTGTTCAATGAGCGCTATGTATACATCTATGGAAGCTGCTATAATGTGCTTTCCTTCCAGTCCAGTGGTCATTTGATCTCCAGGTAATGATCCTAGAACCCAGTTCAGCTCTGTAACGTATACTAGGAGTCTGTACTCTTCCTGTAACTAGGACTAATGCATCACACCTGATTATAGGGAAATAAGTAAAAAAAAAAAAAAAGTCATGTTAAACCTCCCCAAATGTCTATTAAATGTAAAAATAAAAACTGCATAAAATATATCACATAAAAAGAAGCAAAAATTATTTGAATAACCTGAATGAAAAAAAGGCAGTCTTCAAAAGCACATGTACCAAAAAACACAAAAATGTGTCCAGTCATGAACCAGGGAAAATGGCCTGGTCATGAAGAAGTGGTTAAAATAATTCACTGGAAACTTGAATCTTTTTTGTTATGCATGTGTGCAGTGCCATAATTGTCATATCAATATGGTACTACTGGCGAGCAACAGCATGATCATCAGATTGGTCCAGCCATTCAACAATATACAGCTCACAGGAAGTATTGTGCCCAAACATGGCAGACACCAATGAGTTCTTGATTAAGTCTTCCTTTCGCACATGTGAAAACCTCTATTTGCTTGTAAATAGGGAAAGACTCACTTTAAGGCGACACGCACATGACCATGTGTGTGTCGCCAAGCTGTGATTGAATGGCACGGACAGAACATGAATGTCATCTGTGTGCTGCCCATGCGCTGTCCATGTACCGTCTGTGGCCCAATTCATTGAGGCCAGTGAGTATGATTTGCAAAACGGACAGGAATAGGACCTGCCCTGAGTTTTGCTCACGGCTTACGGCCCCATACACCATACTGTGAGAATACGTGTGTATGGGGCCATAGAGATGAATGAGGCCTAAAGAAAAGTAGGCTTAGCTGGATCAATGTAAGGCAAAGGCTACACAATATATGCATATATTTGTTAGAAAAAAGAGGGAGATTCCTCACCCCTCAATGTCCAAGACCAAATCAGTAGTACTGAAAAAGAGGCAGCTCCCTCCTTTCTGATCCAGCTCTAGAAAGATGAGCCACCATGTGTCATTTAAAAGGGGTTCTCTGGGAAGTAGCCAAAAAATAAAAACTGAGAAAAATGTCAGATTACCTGCCCTGCAATACTTGCAGCCTTTTAGCAAGATGCAGAAGCTCATTTTGCCTCTAAGGGTGGAATTGTAAAAAAAAAAAAAAAATGGGCGCCACTATTCTCCATGCAAAACTTTTCCTAGCTGTTTCTTTTTTTGGGAGGGGGTTGTTTTTTTTGGCCAAATCACAAAGAACTTCTTTAATTAATTGTTCCAGGTGGCTTTATTATTTCCTATTTAACAGTGTTAAGGAAATCATTATTGCTTGATGTGCTACAGTAAGAAGCAAAAGAGCAGTTGTTTTAAAATTTGAATCCCAACCACATGGCTCTTTTTGCCAGAAGTCTTAGATATTTTTTCAGGTTTGGTATGCAACCAGGATATATATCTTGTTTTTCTTGTTTATGGATAGTGCATTAATCTGTATAGTTATACTTCATCTCAGTATTTCTACTGTTAGGTCACTGGAAATAATTTTCTAATGAACATTTGCAACCTAAAACCAGATTTATAAGCCCCTGTTAGATTAATGCAACATTAACCTTATATTAATTATAAAGCCATATTCAAATAAGAGAATAACATAGTGTTAACAGGTTAATGAAATGCTAAAAGCATAGCTTTAAAGTTAATAGTTGTTAACGAAAATTACATGCTAATATTATGCTAATGAGTCGTAATCATAAGCAAATCCTGTTTACCATACCATTAATGTGAATGTCAGAAAATAACATCAAATTATTGGGCATCACAGCTATCCTGTCACTTATTAGTTTCAAAACCAAAAATATGATATGAAATAAAATAATAGCAGCAAAAAGAAAGACTTCTTAAAGGGAAACTCCCATACAAAAGAGTTGGTAAATACACTATTTATTATTGCCTATTCAACTGTATTGACACCCAACTTCTACATTTTGGGTATAGCACATGCATTGATTTGGCTAATCCCATCCACACATTGCAGAAAAAAAAAAAAAAATAAAATCTGCATCAGAAATGTGGCAATTTCAATAGCGCAAGCTCCTGACTTTATGTGAAAAACGCTGTGGAAAAAAACGTGATACATTTTCCCCACAGTATTTTCCACAGGATTTTTCGGCTGTGGTTCGCTATGTGGGGACTTAGTCTTAAACAACTCTACATGTATATACAGTAGATGTGAAGGCTAAGAATGAAAGTTGCACAAGTCATTAAAAATTTTTTTCTGATTTCAGATGTATTTAATACTTGTGAACTGCATGGGGATAGTCATGTTTGTCCTCAGTAGAAAATTACATTTGCCTTAGTAATGTTACAGTTATTGTTTCCCATAATTACTAATTGTATATAATGTGCAAATGACCTACACTGGTAATATCCACAGTGGTTTAGTGTTTGATAAATTATCTTGTTTGAGATGTACAAATGATAAGCTCAGTTCATCTACACTGACATAATAAGCTCTGCTTATTAACCTACATAGAAATACTACGTACACTATTGTGAACCATATATAGCAGCCTTAAATATCAATGAAACAACCCTACAATCATATATCCTAGAAAAACACACCAATAGAGTTATTGTTTCTTATAAAAAATATAAATTCTCTTTATTTAACATAATATTAACATCTTTTACAGACAATACATCCAAATAAGATACAAAATACACTCCAACCATTCCCCTACAGAAAGGAATTATTTCTCAAAATGACATTAATGATTCCCTCCTATATCAGATAACATTGAATGTTACTACTACGTTTCCCAGTAAATAGTAAATCTTCCAGAACCTGCTCAATTATATTATAAATATGCTGTTCCAATGATAAATATCAGTTAGCTGTTAGTAATTTCTGGATTAAATATAGTTCATCTGACAAAACTGGCTATCTATCCATATAGTACTTACTTAGATTGTCTATAGGTAGGGGAAAGTTTCGCGTGGGCTTCCTCAGGAGTGGGGAACTATAGGGATTTGGGGAAATTCCTTTCTATTAATGATCCTCCAATCACCTATTCCGCTCTTTGTCAAGTAACCCCTTACATCATGAGCCCTTAGTTAATACTCAAAGTGTGGCCGTCCAATAAGAATCATAGTTTAATCTTGCGAGAGTTCGGCTTGCATGTATTAAAAGGAATTGCAATCTATTCTCCAGCATATCATCTTATTTATAAGATCATGAGACTTCTGCGATTGTCACCAAAGGGCCTATAACAAATATTATTACCTATAAGGTTGCCCTTACTTATAATGGCCGAAAGCAAACATTCCCATAGTTTGTTAGATCACATGGGATCTTACGTAAACGGTCACATGACTCACAATTTTATATATATTTTTATCCTCATACTAATCATTATACAAGAAGTATTGCAGAAGTAAAGTAATATAATATAATTTAAATGAGCTTACATCCCACACCAATAAAAGAAAACAAATATTTCCATCATATAAACCCTATCATCAGTACTTTATAAAACAATTCTTCCACTCCAGTGATATACCAAACTCCAATGGCGTCTGCGCACCCACGTTTACCATCACCTCCTACGCAGGCGCACAGGCACCGGGAGAGATCCCCCAAGGACAAGGCATTGAACATGAAGTGATTCTATTAAATATCAATCTTACCACTTATTCTAATACAACAATGTACCATATACTGGTGTCAATGTGATTTATTAATTTTGCCAAATCACAGTTTTAACTAATGCATTAAATTAAGTGAAAATAAGTGATGAAAAGATATATTATAGTTAGAAAAATATATCAATTTATTATCCATGTATAATAAATACTTAATATCAATGTGAAATAAATTATACATATATATGATCATATAATGTAGATATTTATATATTCACATATTCAGATTTAAGACATGATTACTCTTATGTAATAGAGTTATTTCACATTGATATTAGGTATTTATTATACAGAGAAATAATTGCGAGATTATAGATCATGTGATGTTAAACTATGATTCTTATTGGATGGCCGCACTTTGAGTATTGACTGAGGACTCATGACGTAAGGGATTACTTGACAAAGAGCAGAATAGGTGATTGGACAATCATTTATAGAAAGGCATTCCGCCAACTCACCATAGTGCCCCACTCCTGAGGAAGCCCATGCAAAACGCGCATTGAGGCAGCAACACCAGCCATCTCCCCTACTTATAGACAAACTAAGTACTACATGGATAAACAGTTTTGTCAGCTGAACTATATTTAAGCCAGAAATGACTAACAGCCAACTAATATTTATCATTGGAACCGCATGTTTATAATATAATTGAGCAGATTCTGGAAGCTTTACTATTTACTGGGCATAATAGTAACATAACATTCATAATAGTAACATAATTCATTGTTATCTGATATAGGAGGGAATCATTAATGTCATTTTGGGAAATAATTCCTTTCTGTAGGGGTATGGTTGGAGCATATTTTGTATCTTATTTGCGGTGTATTGTATGTAAATTATGTTATGTTAATGAAAGAGAATTTATATTTTTATAAGAAACAATAACTCTACTGGTGTGTTTTTGTTGGATATATTATATTATTATGAGTACAGCTAGCTCAAATAACTTCATGGCCTAGTGAGGCTTTCCCATTTAGGCCTTGCTTTTTATAATTGATTCCCTACATGAAAGTGATCACATTTTGTAAACATATCAAATAGTGTTGTGCTCATATGAAGCTATCCTTGGGCTAGGCCATCAATATTAAAGTTTCAAAAAATTCCTCAACAGTTGCTGTCCTTCGTGTCATATAATTTAGGTTTGTTAATGTCATGCTCTTAACGTTAAAGTATAAGTAAACTTTCATTTATTTTTTCATAAATCAATGCAGATGAAGGGAACAAACTTTGCACTATATTTCACAAAAGAAAAGTTCCATCGTCTTTACTGGTTACTGTTTTTTTCTTATCTGAGTGATTTTGGTCCTTACTCTGTAAACAAGCAAGGTCATTTTATAATGATATCTATGGAAAGGGGTGAGGAGGACAAGGAGAATCAAATTCCTACACGTGTACACCCCTAAACGAGTCATTCAGTCTGTCAGGATAAAGCTATATGGTAATACCTGGTAACCCAGCTGTATTGTGAACTATCAGTCTCTGTATGGTGCAGATCTCCCCTCCCCGCCCCATAGATTTCTACTGTACAAATTTTATCAGTGGCAAAAGGAGGAAATAAGTGAAGAAACAGCTACTCCCGTGATTCCTGCCCGCAGTGCTACTTTTCTGATATCCTTTCACTACTTCTCCTATACCCAATTCCCACAAAAGGGTCACATTCTTTGCCATAACAAGTACTATAAAACCATTTTAGTCTAGGGCTCCGCGTAGCAAACCACAGCTGAAAAACGCTGCTGAAAAGACTGTGTCGGAAACACATTGTGGTTTTTTTCTGCGTTTTTCACAGAAAGTGAGAAGAGTTTTTCTCTGTGGACTTTCTGCCTCTATTATACCTATATGGAAAACTTCAGCGTTTCCGTAGGTATAATTGATATGTTGTGATTTACAAAAACACAAGCGTTTTTGAAATCGCAGCATTTCTGCTGCAGATTTTTTTTCTGAAATATGTAGCCAGAATCCCATCCACATTGCAAGTAATGTAACGTCCAACATTTTCTCAACGTGGGGCCCTGCCCTTAAAATCTGTAAACTAAATATTACACCAAATGAAATTAAAGTATTGAAATAAGTAACTTGATTTTGTGATGAGGAAGAATGGATGTACAGAGTGCTTCAGGCAATGATCTTGTCTATTAGGGATGCAAACTATTTACTTGTAGGCACGCATGGGTTATAACAGGATACTGGCCCCAGGGTTGACCTAAGGGATTCCATCACCCAATTCCTTCTAGCCTTTCTGAGGTATTCACAGAAGTAAGACATTGGAGTTTCAAAATACATAAATCTAACTTCAACAATATTAAAGTTTAATTCCACTTTTTGGGACAAAACTCAGTTTTCTTGTATTTAGCTGCAAAGTCACAGCTTCATAAACTGCTGGCAAGAAGGAATGGAGTACGCAATTTTATTGCCATAGTGGGAACATATAAGCAGCAGTAAGCTTCACTTAGAACAAAGAACAAGGAATATAAACCCCTTAGAGGGGGGTGTCCAGGAAAAACAATGTTTTTCCAGGTGTCTGGGTACGGTAAAAAAAAAAAAAAAAACCATTGTAGGTGACCAGATACTTATTTTCCACCCTAATTTGCAAATAAATTCTTTAAAAATCAGACAAAGTGATTTTCTAGATATGTTTTCTCATTTTGTCTCTCATAGTTGAGGTCTACCTATGATGTCAATTACAGGCCTCTCTCATCTTTTTAAGTGGGAGAACTTGCACAATTGGTGGCTGACTAAATACTTTTTTCCCCCCACTGTAATTAACTCTTTATGTGGATAAACGCAAAAAAAACTGCAATTCCTCAATAATAATTTGAGCTATAAATTTTGCAGCGCTGACCATGGAGCATATGTAATATGTGTACGATGAAATTGGTGATTTGTAGAGGTTTCTTATTGTTTTGCTACGTTTGCTAAAATAACTTTTTTTTAATATACAGTATATATATATTTGTATTTACATAGCGATCCTCTTAGAGTTATAATTTTTTTTTATTTTACTGTCTATGGTGGGTGGGCTAAGGGTGTGAAGGCTTGTTTTTTTTCAGAATGAGTTGATATTTTTATTGGTACCATTTTGGAGTGCCTATAGTGTTTGATTCTTCTTTTTTTAAAAGATGGGATGAGGAAAAATAGCTATTTTGCCATTTTTTTTTAAATTTATGCTGTCTACCTGGATTAAATAATGTGGTTTTTTCGATAGATTGAACTATAATGGTTGCGGCACTACCAAATATGTTAATATTTTGTTTTATTTTAATTTTTTGAGACACAAAACAGTATTTGTTGGAAAAAATGTGTTTGTGTTTTTTTAACTGTATTTTCAAATATATTAAGATTTTTAAACATTTTTTTTCAAGTTTCCCTAGGTACTTTACCTCTAGGGTGCTCGATCACTGATGTAGTATACTGCAATACAGTATCACTCTGACAGGTCCTGCCTCTGGCAAGGCTTCAGAGGTGGACCAAGATGACAAAAATTGGGGCCTTTGTTATGCCCCTTGCAGCGCTACCAACCTATTGACCACTGTGATGGTGTTGCAGGGAAGCTGAATTCAGAGAGGATGAGGATGAAAACCCCCTAAATTCAGTGTCATATAAAACAGGTTAAACACCCGTGAACTGTATTATCACTGCCCATGGCCTTTGCCGCAGGAGCCTGGCTATTAATTAGAGTTGGGCTTTCACTGCGATTGTGCCTGCACAGCTGCTCTGCACAGCTGCTTTGCAGAATGACATACATTTATGGCATTCTACATTAACTATCCCTCACAGATGATGTACATGTACGTCATTCTGCATTAAGGGGTTAAAATTTGAAATGCTGTTCCTTGTTTCCTTCATCAGTTGACAGTGGATTATTGCTACTTATCCTCAATCCTTCTTTAAATGTACAATGATGATCATTTTCTTCTTTACCATTACCTAACATATTAACAGGGCAAGCACAAAAAAGCAGATATGCCACTTGCTTAGTACTAAGCACTCCTATTACTTCTCTAACAATCCACCTGCAAAGGTGGCCATACACTTTATATTAGAATGATTAGCTTAAGGTCCCTTTACCCTACCCGTGTGTTGGGCTGATGAGTGCTGATCAATGACGCTTCAATTGGTGCTCGTTGGCATCAGCCTTTTACACAGGTCGATGTAAATTACATGGGATAGTTGATTTGATTATGGGCAGTAAATCCCTGTTTACACATGGCAATGTGCTGCTGATAGTCTTGCTTTTTTATGCTGCATAAGAGATGCAACCAGCCTTTTGCTGGTACCTTACTCCATCTCAACACACTAAGATTTCTCTGGAGACATCTGACCTGTGCTGGAGGGGACTTGGACATAGAGGCATGTACTTTTATACTAAGTGGGAGTGTCATTTGATATATTTCTTTTATAAAACTTACATTTAACTTCCCTGATAATAACAGACATGCCCTCTGTTTCCTAGCTATAGACTCTTCTGGCAAAGGGCATTTGTGCCTTCTCCCAAAATATTTTGGCTGCTATACTGGTGATAGTACAACACAGGAAAATAGCAGTTTGTATGACACACCAAGAACTATTTACAGTAATCAGGTTGAATCGTTGATTGTAATGTCAATCTGTATTCCCTTAGTCCAGACAGCAGCACAATATGGGGTATCTCTGCCCCTGTGTGTTGTTTAGGACAGGTGGAACCTTTAATTAGCACCAAAAAGGTGCCTCCTACTAGCCCTATAAGAGGGCACAAGAGACCTCCCTCCACTGTGTAAATTATAAAGTAACAGGAAACAAGCTTCTAGGGAGGGAAGTCTTGTGCTGCTGTCAGGACTAAGGGAATACAGATTGACATTACAATCAACGATTCCCCTTACGTCCGACAGCAGCACAATATGGGGAGATAGCAAGTAATTCCCCTAGGGAGGGTTTCCTCGCCTTACAACATCAAGGACTGACTGACCAAAGGCAGTTGTCTGTAAACTGCGGATGTCCAATGATAGTGTTTAACAAAAGGTCAACTGAGATGACCATGATGCAGCCGTACAAATCTGGTCCAATGGTAAGGACCGATACTCAGCCAAAGAAGTCGACAACCCAGGTCGAGTGGCCGTAGAAAGACTGGAGGGAATAACTCCTGAATAAGAAAGGAAGACTTAATTGTCTCCTTGATCCATGTGGATAGAGTAGGCCTGGAAGCCTTGAGGCCTCTGTTTTTACCCTGCATATCAATTAGTAGGCTTTCGGCCTTCTTAAGCGGTTGAGTGTGGGATAGGTAAATCCACAGACACCTTACCACATCTCAGGTGTTGAGCTTTTCTTCCTCCTCAGAGGTTGGAGTGGGGAAAAACACAGGTAACGAAATTAGCAGATTGCTATTATAGTATGAGGGGACCTTAGGGATAAACCCAGGCAAACCTAAGGTGCACCCTATCTGCAAAAACAAAATGTACGGTTCTCTAGAAGAGAGGGCCTGGAGTTCCCCTACTCTTTTGGCAGATATAATAGCCAACAAAAAAGTGGTTTTGTAGGCTAAATATTTTAGCTCCGTAGTCTCCAAGGGTTCAAATGGAGGACCGCACAGGCCTGCAATGACTATCGCAAGGTCCCACTGGGGATGATACTGAGGGCTTTAGCCTCATTGCCCCTTTAAGGAACCTTGCAACTAGAGGATCCTGAGACAGACGTCTGCTCAAATGAGCGGAGAGGGTCGCAATCTGCACTTTCAAAGTGGCAGGGGCAAGGCCCTTATCCAAACCGTCCTGAAGAAAATTTAAAATATCAGCCGTTGAAGGTTCTAGATTATTAATACCCTTTTTGGAGCACCACTCCATGAAAATTTTGGTTGTCCTCTGGTAGTTCTTATTGGTAGATTCTGCTCTTGCAGAAGAAAGGGTCTTCAGGACGGCCTCTGACAGTCCTCTATCCTGCTGTAGGGACTGCTCAACCTCCAGGCTGTCAGGTTGAATCTCCAGAGATCCTGGCACTTCAGAGATCCTTGGGAAATCAAGTTCTAGATGGGGGGAAGCCTATAGTCCTTTACCCAAGTAACAACCTCTTATAGAAGGTACTTCCGGCGGAGGTCTGCGGGGGGGTACACTGGTGACAGCAGGTAAAATCATAGCTGTCAGGTAAAGGGGTATTGCAATCCAACACGTTAGGTGTTCAAGTTTACTGTAGAGGAATTTTTCCCCCTAAGCCCATCGCCATTACGTGATGCATCAAACAGCCACGTCACACTGAAAAAGGGAAGATTGCCAAGCATCGCATAAAAAACCAAGGGGTACCCTTTTTTTTTTTTTTTTTTTTTTTTAAATGGTGGAGCTAGAAACCACTCACTCAACAAATAAAGGACTGCAGACCTTTTGAATGTAATCCAGCAGCGAGGGGAGGAAGCCAACAAAGAAACATTTATACAGCACCAAAACAAGTCAAACGCCATAATGGAACATAGAGGAGCATAAGCCTAAGCCAGAGGCTCAAAATACAAGCAGCAAAAATCAATTCTATATTTTGCCTTTAAATTTTCAATTTCCAAACTTACCGCACTTTTTCCGAGAAAACCGGAAGTAGGCTGCGGTGGTGCGCAAAGGCTTCCTTCCCCTGGGAACACGGGATGGGAGAAAAGTTCCGGCCGAGGAGGTTCCTCACTTACTTCCAGGATCGCGCTGCCTGCAGAGCTATGAGCCGGATAACGCTGCGCTGCGGGGCGAAGGACCGGAGGTTTTTTCTTTGGGACCGAGGTACCCCATAAAGGTAAGCCAGGAGTAAATAAAACCCCTAGCAACGGGAGGTCACAAGAGACCTCCGTCCACCTGTTCCACACAGGACAGAAAAAAACACAGTGGAGGGAGGTCTCTTGTGCCCTCTTATAGGGCTAGTAGGAGGCACCTTTTTGGTGCTAATTAAAGGTTCCACCTGTCCTAAACAACACACAGGGGCAGAGATACCCCATATTGTGCTGCTGTCGGACGTAAGGGGAATCTGCTTTCCATAAGTAAAAAGCAACAGCTATTAGAACCCATTTCCTGGACAAATTTAATAAATGCTGGCTTTTATGGTGCACGGTGGCTCAGTGGTTAGCACTGCGGTGCTGGAGTCCTGGGTTCGAATCCTGCCAAGGGCAACAGCTGCAAGGAGTTTGTATGTTCTCCCTGTGTTTGCGTGGGTTTACTTTGCTTTCTTCCCACACTCCAAAGACATACTGATAGGGAATGTAGATTGTGAGCCCTATATGGGGCAGTGACTTACAATGTCTATAAAGTGCTGCAGAATATGATGGCGCTGAATAAATAATCTGTTCTCCATAACATCTTATGAGCATTGTTTTCGGAGAGCTCCGTTTGTTTTCCATTTCTTTCGCGCCTGGGTCCTGTCATCAAAACTCAACTGGTTCCATTCTCTAATTGTCAGGAGATGTCCAAATTAATTAATTAAATCATGCTCAGCGAATCAACACAGAGACAAGTGATTCTCTGTGATAATTCTTCCACTTTATTGAGGCGATGCACAGGATTATAAAGGAAAATAATGGCTTTATGCCAGCTTACACATTTTAGAATACATCACACAAAGTATGCAATACAGTTGGTTAAGGATAAGTTGACGTTCTGCATGGCCCGCACGTGGCTAGCACATGGGCTTCCGGTATCCGCCATCTTGGATGTGTAATTAGCTCTTCTTTGTCAGTAGACCTTGAAATGTTACATTAAAACATATTTACTGAAACCTAGCTCCTATCCCATACAATACATCTTATTCCCACACAAAGGGAGTATATGGGAGGCAAGGAGCAAGATGTATAACCAGACACTCTTATCAAATAACTTTGGCTATGAAGGGTGAGAAGGGCTTTTAAACAATAGAATAGTTTATTTTCTGAATAAATTTCTATACATACAAATTTCTATACATCTATTCCCTTAAAGTGATAGACACAATATTGTTAATTATTGATTTTCAAGCCATTTTCCAATATTTTTCCACCACAGTCCCCTACTTTACAGTTAACAATACCAATACAGCATAAAGGATAGAGCACAACAGTACAAAGGTGGCTTTAGACCACTAAACAATAACTGCTCATATGTATTACAAGGACTATAAATTGAGTGAATCTCCCACCAAACTATTAAACCTATAGAGAAAAGAGTTCATCTCAAAATGCAGAAAAATAATAATCCAACTTTATTAACATTCAAATCCCAAAAAATGTAAAACTGTGAAGTTCACAGTAAAAAAAAAAGTGATGTAGTCAGGGCAGGCATAACACAATAACAAATAATATGCAAACTTCTATAATGTATAGAACAAAATGCACATAGACCGTTACCTAATGGATAAAGACCATAAGGCATAAATAGACATATATAACAAACTGAATAATGTCCAAGTATGTAAGTTATCCCAGCTACAAAGCGATGTATATATAAAAAAAGATCTAAAATCATTTACCTAAGACGGCAATAGTAACAATCTCAGTGCTCGTGCTGGGATGGCACCAGCCTCAACTTTTGGCACAACCTTTTTCAGTGGCCTACTTTATGGTTGTAGGTGATTTTCTATACTGACACCACCAAAGTCTGTCATGCAACGTGTATGCTATGGCAAACTTTGTGCTGTTATCTTCCCACACCCTGTTTACTCCTTTCTATGACTTTTACTTTATTTATTTGATTTTTCTTTGTATATACTTTTTTATGATACCCACCTTGCAAATCTAATGTGCCTCCAATTGACACTTCTAATGTTAAAGTAATATTTTGAAAAACCCAATAAAACTCTTACTAAAATATAATTATGTAATAGGGCCGATAGTCCTTTACATTCAGTCTGATAGATCGTACAAGGGTATTTCTAAAGTGATTCTAAGTATCCTCACCCTCTGGGGCCATACATAAGTTGTACATATAGTAGAGTATATCCTAGCTTGGATATTAGCACTAAGGTCTTAGTCACACATCAGTGTTCTGGTTAGCGTTTTGCATCAGCGATTGTTAGCCATAACTAGGAATGGGTAGGAAACACAAAACAGGTGCAAATGTTTTCATTACATCTATCTGTATGTATTGTTCACTCCTGGTTTTGGCTTACTATTAGTGATGCAATACACTAACGTGTGAATTAGGCCTAAAGGTGTGGTAAACAGTGCTGACATATGTGCAGTAATAAAAAAGACTAAATTAATAATGGAAAAAAATGATACATAAACCCTACACAAACAAAATTGCTTAAGCTCTCAAGGTCAGTGATGGAAAATGTGAGCAGATATTAGTCTGGGATTGTTTATGCGCTTGCTTTAGTAGCTTTATGGATGTTATGTTTTAATATATCATTGCTTAAGAGCAAACTAGAAATGAAGGAAGAAAAAACATCTAAACTTTGTCCCTTTGTCTTGCTGAGACAACTCTATGTAATGCAGTCAGACAGAAAAGTGAACAGTATCAATAACAGGTCTTATTGGTAGAAGACATTTTATTATCTTGGCCTGCATAGATAACAGAGTCCTTGACACAAATACATGCTCTTAGTTAGTCCCATGAGCACAATAATCTTAGCTTCTGCCATTGAAAAATATCTTATCGAGGTGGCTGATATCCATAACAGCAAGTAACCTAAAATGAAAACTGTAAATTGTATTATGTTAAAGGAGTTACACAATGTCAATATGCTGCGGAATTGTTTAGTGCTTGAGAAGAAAGCAATAAAGGGGTAATTCACCTTTAACAGGGAATAAAAAAAATCATTGCCTGACATCCAGAGACTCATTTCGGCACAGAAATAAAAATACATACTACATTTATTCACTGCTAAAATGTTCTAGGATAAAAGACAAACACCCAAGGTGTTAGCAGCATCTGATCTGTGACAAGACACTGCTGGCATATTGTATGCAAAAAATTGTCCAAAAATATTGAAACTGTTTGCATAGTTCTCACTGCCAGATCGCCAGCTAAAATCATTTAACTCTTTTGCAAAATTGTCAGGCAATTAGTAACATCTTCCTCACAACACCCACTTTCCAATATATCAGTAGTGAATGGCGTCATTAGGGACCTAACACAGATATTTTACGGCCCTTTCGCTTGAGTGGATTGTAAACTGCCTTAAGGCTTTAATGCCTTATTGTGATGTACCATACTGACATTAAAATATTTGCCAAGTCTCTTTTTCCCTAAAGTGACAGAATCTAAAGTAGAAAGGACAGACGGGTGCTGTGTTCCAACGGTTATTGATAACTAATGGCTTCTGTCCCTCAGTGAACAAGAACCCAAGTGTAATGCTCAAAGACTCTGTGTCGCAGCTTTATCCTTTACGCGGCCATAAAAGCTCTGAATGTTCTTTATTCTGTCTTCGTGGTGTCAATGGATCTTTTTTTTTTTTTTTTTTTTTTTTTCCCCATAATTAAAATGAAAACTGTGGCTCCAGAATATAAATCCATATTCTCACTCTGACATTGATTCTTATACGCACATTCTCCACTTTCTTCTTCTTTTGCAGCTAGGAAATAGACATGATTAAAATCAAATGTGGCTTTAATTTAGAATTCACAGTGCGAAAGAATAATATGATTTTTAATGTAGATAATAGGTCTGTTAAATAATCAGCGCCATTGTTTACAAGAGCAGACTGCAGCTTTTGCTAAGGGAGAAGAGACAGATATCTTTAGCTGGTAAATTACTTAAGATGGTTGTTCAATATCAAGTAGGTTAGCATACTGCTGTGTCTGAAATTAGCAATTTATAAATAACAGCTAATACATTAATGCCTCAGATGTGAGTTCTGGTGTAACCCTTTAAATCTGTTAACAATTCTTCTTGGAGGGATTTCATTCTGTGATGCTACTTGATCTTGTTTAGGAGATTATACTGAAAATTGCCAATGTAATGAAGGACATAAATATCTCACTTTGGAAAATGTAGTCACATTAACAATATTTACCTTAACATTATAAGGCTGCAATTCCTCTGCATGATGAGACAGTTATTTTTCTGCTCATTGTGAGCACGCAGAGCTGGGAATGGTCTACCACATTAATACATGGTGTATTCTCTGGATGGCTGCTGTGAAAAAGCAAATTATATTGTCTTCTTTCTTAGTTACTTTGTAAGGCTAGAAGCAGATGGGATCTTTAAAAAGTCTATATCCTGAGTTATTTTATATGTTCCATCAAAGCTGCAGACCACGTGACAGATTTAATCCCTAAATGACTAAAACTGGCTATATAGACAATAGATGTACATATTAAGGCCACTTTCACACAGTCAGTGTTTGGACAGTACTTTGTACAGTTGCATGGTGTAACACCAGCAGGTAACAGGCTCTATTTAGTTACCGATCCCCGCTCCTGCTCACGGCCGCCTGCGCTTCACCTTCTGTGGAGGCGGCTGTGAACAGGGGCGGCGATCGGTAAGTAAAGCTGCGGGCCGCGAACCCCACAAACACTGCTATCATTATACTCTGGGATCTTTTCAGACCCCAGAGTATAATGATCAGAGGACCAGGGGAGGTGAGGGAACATTAAAAACACTGTTACTTACCACTCCTGCGCTCCAGCAGGCTTCAGGCCTCCTTGGTGACGACCCAGATGTCGGTGGGCCAGTCCGACGTCATTATGCATCGTGACGCATGCCTGGCTCACGTGACGTCTGGTGAAGAGGTAGCGGGGGGTGCGCCAGAGCAAGGGAGAGGTAAGTAACATTGTTTTTATGTTTGTATCCTCCCCTGGGTCTCCGATCATTATAGTCTGGGGTCTGAAAAGACCCCAGAGTATAATTATTGTTCATGGGTGGTCCACAATGGGCATAATATTATGGGGCATAATACTGTGTGCAGGGGCCACTATGGGGCATAATAGTGTGTGCAGAAATGCGGTTTGTGCGGGGGGGGGGGTTGCCGGGGGGTGATTGCCAGGGGGGAAGCCCATGTCAAATGTTCACCTTGGGGCCCAGCCATTCCTAGTTACGCCACTGACTTTGTATCAGTATTTGCCGGAACCAAAAGTGGCACTTACACAGAAAAAAAAATTATAATGGAAAGATTTTTCCTCATTCATATTTTGGACTCACTTCTGGTTTTGATTTACAAACACTGATACAAAATACTGACAAATGCTGACCATACTGTACCTATAAATAGCAAATGATAGCTCATGTTTCATGCACTTACCACTTTTTTACAATATTCTAATTTTGGATTTTCATTACCTGTATCTAGATTTGGGTTCTCATTACCTGTAATCAATAATCAACATTTACAGAAATAAAACACTTGAAATAGAACACTCTGTATGTAAAGAATCTAGAAAATATAGGAGGTCACTTTTTTAATTTAATTTCTGAAAAAAATAAACATGATATAGAGACAATATTATATGGGCATACTTGCTATCTAGTCGATTCATGTGCAATATTATTGTGTGCATTTACTGGGTTTGGTCTCTGCTATTTATAGAAACAGTGTTGTTAAATACATGGGCTTCTTAAAGAGCGCGCACAGTGTATTTGTTTTTATTCAAATACAGACCGTGTGAAGTTATCCTTATTTAGGCTAAGGCGTCACATTACAGGAAAGCAGCGTTTTTGTCTGCTCCAGAAACTCAGTGGTAAAATAGCGCTGTATTTTATAGTAGCAGCAAATTTAATGAGGTTTCTTTAATCTCATCCACACATTGCGGAAAAAAAAGAGCTGCAGAAAAACCCAATATGTTAATTTTAGTTGTGGAATCGTGAGTGTTTTCCCGATATATTTAATAGGGGACGAAAAATGCAGAGAAAATGGCAGCAAAAACGCAACGAAAAATGCTGTGGGAAAAAAATTGTGATGTGTTTTCCCTGCAATTTGTTTGCACTTTTTTTTTTTAACTACATTTCACTACATGGGACCTTAGCCTTAGACTGTTTTCCCTATTATCATTTCTAGTAATATAGTGGCTAATTAGTGAATAATTAAAAGGAATTATTCTTTCAAGTGGACATTTATTTTAAGTATCTTCATTGTGGCTCATTTAAGCCATGCCCCCTTTTTCTGAGTATCCACATCCACGTCTAGCGTGGTGAAAAATTTAATTCCAAGCTAGATGAGCCACACTATGCCAAAGATCTACAAAGATGCACCATCATCTTTTTCAGGCAGTAAGATATTGGATAGGTATTTTAACATATTTTTAAAGAATGTCTGATATTTTTTTTTTATTTTCCATATTACATATTTTTTTAGTCCTGAAATGATCCAGTTTTTACTTTCATCATCATCAAGCCTTGTAATAGTCAGATAATTCCTGTTCAGTAGAGCTCATGTGTTAGCATGTCTCAGTCATCTCATTATCATCACAGACATGATTACAATGACAGATATCACTTATATAGAGATAACCAAAGACCCACCATTCACAGTAGGTGATGGTCACAGCTCACTTCCAGAACAATGACCTTTGAACAGATCAGGGCATTCCTTCAACAGTCCACGAAAAGCTAGAGTCATCTTTAATCTACATGTTCCTATGGTCCATAGTACTGCATGCCACTAAGCCCAGTTAACAGCACCTCAGGGTAAATGGGAACCCATATATTTATATACAGAAAATGAAACAACAAAATATCTAAAAATAGAAAATATAAACATAAATAATATTTATCTTTATCTATTTTTACTTAGTAAATAAAATAAAGTTGATACATTCCTTTTAATATCATATTTTTATAGCTTACAATTAAAGACTTCCTCAAAAAAAAAGCTTTTTATAAAATAATAGTAACTAGGGATAGATAGATAGATAGATAGATAGATAGATAGATGATATATTTAAATACTTTAAATAGGAAACATAGCATGTACCCCTCTGTAACATAGTCAGGATTTTTCTCTTTCATAATGTATCAAAAAGTTCCTAGTCTTCTATGTTTATTCCTTGCACACAACAGGACCTTAACAATATAGCTATAGGGTCATGGGTTATTTGGAGAAGAAATATGTTAGTGTCAGGAGTACTTATTTGAAGAACTGCTTTGCCATGCTGCCATCACTGCAGATCTGAAAGCTCTCTCAAGCAGAGTTAAGCCTTTCTTCCCATCTCAAATCAAACTGTTTGGAAAGAGACTGGGATGACCTAAAAGCTATGGACACCTTTGAGTTTATTGAATTGCATGCATTTTGTGATTATTTTTTTTTATTCGGTTATAAGGATAGTTTGTTCATCTGGTTTCTGTGACTGGTATGCATATACACTACAATATAAGCTGCAGAATGCTGTTCTGTTTTATATCTATCAGATGAGCTCTCGGAAAGGGTGGTCTTATTATCTGTTAGATGTGAACTTAAATTAACTTTAGAAGAGGTCAGAGAGGAGCTTTAAACCGAGTCATCAGAGGGCACATTCTGCAGCTTGCTATGCAGTATATATACACTCTATTTCATGTTTTTCCATTCACAGACATGACAGACAATGGTATGTTTTTTATGTTTTAATGCCTTTACAGAAAATCCAAAACTTTGAATAATGAAAACATTTCTTTTAGTTGACGCTCATAATTTTCAAAATTCAAATTAGTCCATCTCAGACCTACTTGGTTTGCATTTGGCAGACACAGAGTGCAACCTTGTATCATAAACATCACTATGTAGCTCAGAGCCTCATGCAGACTAGTATGAAGGTCTCTCATTATTCATAGATTATAATAATTTATCATAGCAATTGCCCTCTGCTGAAATAAAATGAAGTAATCTTACTTCAGTTACCAGAGGCAACAGCTGTCTTACTAACTAGAAACATTACAGTCTTAACATTTCTGGGATTAGCCATTCAAAGCTCAATATTTACACAATAAAGAACATCTTACAACCTCCATCATCCTACTGTTGTCTCGACTATAATGGCTATAAGCATAGAATAACACAACTGTATAAAAAATGCATGCGACCGCTATAAAACTATCTCCAGAAAATGATTATTATTGATTGTATGGGTAACTATAAGTATAGAGATGGGCGAACCGATTCATCACGAACCGGGTTGATCCGAACATTCCAAATTGTTCGGTTTTTAAAACCAAATAAATGGCACTTCATCTTGGTCAAACTAAAATTGCCTCTACCACTTGTATTTCAAAGTAAAAATACAGAAAGACACAAGTATTGTGACATTCTGGCACCACCTGACAGCCTCTCAGCCAATAGTCTTTGGTAGGTGGACACCTTACAATGTCCACCTACTTATATATACAGTATATAAGTGTCCTCCTTATGTGTGTGAGGCATAAGTTGACATGCATCTAAACTCCCTCCTAGCAACTCATTGACTCTAGAGCTCCAAACTTTAACTTTTATTGCAAGGATAGGGTGAAACTGGGAAACAGAAAGATAATGCATTTACTAATGCATACAAACATGTAGCAACACACTACAATACAAAGCACAGACATATGCATGAAATACATGATGTATACAGCATGACAGTACAGATATGAGGAACATCCATAGACATAAACTGTACATGTGCTCCAGGATGGTGCTGTCCTAACTCTAACAAGCATGGTCTCCAGCTATGATAACTATGGGCTGGGAAATTACACCAGGAGACATGCAAACATAACAATATGCATAAACACATAAACCTATAGTGTTGGATTGCAACTTGAACATAACAGCGATGCTACTGTAGGCCTAGATGAGGAGGAAGGGATTAGATGCTGCTTGCTCAACAGCAGGTTCCAAGGAAAATGGCCACTGATGAGCTGACTTGATGTTGTAATTGGGTCATAAGTGGTAACTATAGTAGCTCTTGTGGGACATACGGAGAATTGTATGGTGATTTGCTGTTTGAACAAACATTCATTAGATGGAGCTATTACAATTAACACAATGCATATTAAACATACATGGCATATTGCTGAAGGCATGACAATAAGGTTGTGTGGTCTGCAACACAATGCATATCAGATATGGTGGAAGAAGGGGATGGATGTTATTCATCACTGCATGATACAGAGTACTAGGTGCTGTAAAGTTTGCAATACATCTAGGAGTAGGAGAATTAGAACACAGATTAGTCAGATTTAATCAATTACAGGCAGATTAGTGATTGAAATAATAGATATGAGTGATGGAGAATATCTGTGCTGTGCAAGCCTTACTGCAGCAGTAATGCAGATGTACAAAGCACATTTAACCCTTCAATTGGCAATAATTTAATTTTCTTTAATTCTGTTTTAAGTAGAGCAGTTTGATCTGTCCACAGATTGCTTAACATAGGTTTTACTGACAAAGTCAGCCCTGTTAGTGAAAAATCTTTTTTTATTTTGACAAGAGTTTCATTTTTTTATTTTTATTGTTAAATACATACAAACTGCTGTTCTAGCAGCAAAACACTGATTTTACCTTCGCTAATCTGTAAAAAATCTCCAATAAACAGCTCATCCAATAAACAGTGTGACAGAGCCTGCTAATCTGAGGAAATCTCAGTTTCTTAAGCAATTTTTTTTGCTCACCCAATAACTAGTCTTGAATTCTGCACTCATATTTTAAACCTCCATTATTTAAAGGCAGTCTATCATTGCCCCCAGCTACTTTAAACTGCTCCCATAGTGCTGTAGATGCTGTTAACAGAATAAAAACCATACCTTTCTTAAATTTCAGAGTTCCAAGAATGTGTATTCTTTATTCTAATGAGACTCTTGGAGCACAGGGGAAGTTTTCTTCAGATACTGAGTACTGTTGCATCATCACTAAACATGCCCATCCTACATTCAGCTCATCCTCCTGGACAGTGTGAGGATCAACTGACATTGGGAGGATCAAATCACACTATGCAGGGGGAGGAGCTGAATGCAGGATGGACGTGTTTAGTGATGATGCAGCAGTGCTCAGTAAAAGAAGAAAACTCCCCCAGTGCCCCAAGATCCTCATTTGAATAAAGAATAAAAGTGCTTTTTCTACGCATCCCTGGGGCTCTGAAACTTAAGAAAGGTATGTTTTTTTATTCTGCTAGCAGCATCTACAGCACTATGGGAGTGGTTTAAAGTAGCTGGGGGCAATGATAGACTCCCTGTAAGGGAAGGCCGTACTGTCACACATGCTGCCACAGCTACTACCACTGCCACCACTCAGCCAGACATGTCCTGGGGCCTGGTCCATCAGATTCCACTATACCACACTGTTAGTACCACAGTGTTGGCAAAAAAAAAAAAGCTAAAACAATTTTGACTTCATGTCTGCTCCTGGCTTTTTGATGTTTTTTCTTTTAAAAGCAAATTGCCTTAGAGAGTTAGAAATCGGATAGATAGGTTCCTAGGAGCCCTGACAGTGTTATACACTATGTTTTAAGCCAATTTAAGTTGTGGTTTGTACCAAATTTGTTCAACCTAAAACAAAACTGATGAAGATGACGTTGAACACGGGACCGCCAGGGAGAGGATAAATATTTGTTATTTTTATTCTCCTCCCCTGGGCTGACTTCTATTGGAAAGGGGCCCAGAAAATGACACCAACCCCTTCCCATTATTAATATGGCCAGGCCCGAAACTAATCTTGAGAAGTTCGTCCATCTCTAAAGTCTACCATGCTATTGATGGTGGTATGAATAAATTAATTAGAAACAAAAGGAATGTGTGCAAATTATCTCAACAATGTTTAACTATGAGGAAACATTAAGATAGTTGCAAGATATTACCATTCCTTGTTTATAGTACCAAAAATACTACAACATCCTTACATCCTACAGCATGGGGTACAATATCAGGTATTTTGGCCCCTGTAACCTATTAGGATAAATTGAACTTTTAATAAAATGAGATTAATTATTCAATTATAGAGCCCACCCCATAGCCTTTAAAAGGGCTGTAAATGTCCTCTGTGTGTTTGTTTTTCTTTCTTTTGTCTGGTCAGATGAGACTAGGAATGTTCTATTTTCCCTCACTTTTTACATTTTTTTAAATTCTTTTTTATTTTGATCCTGTGCTGACCCTATCCGTTATGTATACCTTGCTTTTTTTTTTATGGAAGCTTGGCATTGAGGAGAGTTTTTTATCTTCTCTCCCTCAACTGGCTTCTCTCTTGGTGTTACGGAAGTGCTGCTGTGACATCACTTCCACCCTTACACCTTCTTGAGGCTTCTGCTCTTCTCTAGGTGGTGTACAGTGGCCATCCATCTTACTAGGTGTATTTCCGGCCTTTCTCCTCCATATATTGGCAGCTAGCTCCACCCCAGCTTTTTCCTATTGGCTGGCAGGAGTCCAGCCTCTGGGGGGGGGTTCTAGAATCATATTTAAAGCAGGCTGTGTGGCAGGACTCACTCTCCTTAGAGCCTTTTGGCTGCACGCTATGTTTTTGGTTATAAGACAGATCAAGCTTTTGTTAAGCTATTTAGTTTATTAGCTTCTTTTCCTCTGTAGCCTAGCTGTGCTATTTGATTTCAATAAGCTTTTCTGTTGTAAGGTATCTACTCATTCCTTTAAGTCTCTCACTGCTGCCATTTTATTTATATACTAATTTTATTTTTCTTTTAGGTGTTATCTGCAGGGTTTGCCGATAGAGACTCCAGAGGAAGTAAGTCCGAATCCAAGTGCAGATATTTGACTTGTGCAGACTGTGACATTCCACTTCCGGGTGGATATGAATATAATAGATACCGACTTAGACCCTTGTAAGAACCCTCTATTAGAGTGGGTCAAGGATTATGTCCAGGACTCTGTGCATGAATTGAAGGAGTCCATGGTGCTATTGTCTAGGAAATCTAAATCTCAGCCTAGCAAACACGCACATTCTATGTTAATCTATGACATAGAATTTCAAATTCTTGATGAGCAGAAAGGTAACAGGGAAAGGAATAGATGGATGAGGAGCAGTGGCTCCTAATGATAAAGAAAAAATTAAAACTTAACTTTTATATGGACTGTAAAAATACCAAAATTGGCTATAACATCTGTGGGCTACCCTGTGACTCACGAAAGCTCATTGGTCAAGAGCTTGACAACATTATGGAAGAGAACGCCAATAAAAAGAGCAAGTCTGTTTTGCAGACCTTATGAGCTAGAGGAAGGCATTCCAGAAGAACATCCAGGTTATCTCAACATTCCAGGTCTAGAAGACAGAGACGCCCTGGGTTCCGCTGAGGTAATGTACCAAAGTAGGCTTCTAGTGACTCCTCCAAGGGTATACATGTGATGCCAGACCTCTGCAGGCCCTGTGTCAGAAGATATTCCAGGGTGAGTCCATCTCACATTCTCCCTAGACACTTGGTCAGAGTCCATCCTAGATCCTTGGGTCCTGAATGCCAACAGGTGCAGTTACTCCATAGATTTTTTTTAAGCCTTCCTCAAGACAGGTTCATCCAAATTGGATGCTTTCCTCCGGTAAAACAGAAGATTCTGAAGTCTTCCATAATGGAGCTTTTTCAGGCAAAGATTCTGGCGGAAGCAGTGCTCAGAAACTGAGGTTTCTCTTATTGGCTAATAAAAACCTGCTCCTAAGAGTGTCTTCATCTTCACTACACTCTTAACTTCCTCCAGCACTTGGGCAGATTTATAAAATAGGACCAACTTAGAACCCGGCACACAGAAGAAATTCCTAGGTTTTGTCATAGACTCCTTGTAAATAACCGTCTCTCTTCCTCAAACCAGAAGAGAAAGAATAGAGACTGCTGCAAGATTTCTTTCAGTGCCTCAATAGTTTTCTATACATACTGTCATAAGAGCCTTTAGGCCTAATAGCAGCAGCTGCGTACACAGTCCCTTGGGCTTTGTGGCGACTCCATCCTCTACAGATAGAGATCTTGAATATCTGGAACCACTGTCCCAGTCAGACAAGAAATGCTTTCATCCTTAGAAGCCTGTTACTCACTCAAATGGTGGACCCACCTGAATTATGGGAAGTCCGTGGTTCAACCCAAAAAAAAAAAAAAAAAAGATGTATGTCCATCAAGTTCAACCAATCAATGCTTTGTCTATTCCATGGAGGTTTGGGCTGGCCTACATATTCCCTCCCCCCTCCCATTTCCATGATATTGAGGATATTGATAGCCTGGAAATTGACTGGCCCCTACTACAATCTAAAGGGCTTTCTGATGCCATCCTTAGAACACTCTCTCATTCTACAGCAGAGACCACAAAGAGAAGCTATGCTAGAATAAACAGGATACTTGAAAATTGGTCTGGGAAGGGCATTGACAGCTCAAACCCTTCTCTGAGTAATAACCTTAAATTTCCTTCAGAACAGCTTTGGTAAAGGATTCATACTACTGAATTATCTTCCTTCTTAGACATATCGTTATCCCAGGAACCTCTTGTCAAAAGATACCTGGAGAGATCTGCTAGACTCAGGCCTGTGGTTTCTAGACCTATTCCTCAGACTTGTCAGTTTGTTCTGAGGGTACTCTGTTCTCCTCCCATTGAGGCCTTGGAGGAAGTAGACTATAATTACCTACCGCTCAAGGTCTGTTTTTTATTAGCTGTTACCTCCACTAATATTGTAGAAAGTCGGGCTCTCTGCCTCTGAACCTTACATTGTGTTTCTTCCTGATGGGGTTCTGTTAAGATTTCTACCTGATTTTACTGCCCCCCCCAAAAAAAAAAAAAAAAAAAATATCTCAGTAGGTCCAGTAATATCAGGAAGGATGATAACCTATTAATTCTCTTCTCTGGAAGAAATAAGGACCTGAAAGCTTCAAAGCCAACTTTATCCTACTAGGTTAAGGAGGCTATAAAAATCACCTTTGAATCCTAGGGGTTAGATTCCCCTTGTTTTTATAAAGCTCCTGCTACCTGCTCTGTCTCTACTTTTTGGGCTGAATGCTGCCTCATTTAGCTCTCATGCTACATTTATCAACCATTATAGGTTGAATTTTTGGACTTCATAATCGACTGCCTTTAGGCGGTCGATTCTAAACTCCAACATTCAAAAGGGCCCTCCTGATGGGGTTACTTCTTGCAAATTCTCCATATTGTGATGCTGTAGTACATAAGGGAAGAGTTGATTTTTCATGTTATTCTGTTTTTCCTTAGTCCTAACAGCAGTCCTTAGTTAACTCCTGCCTTCTACTTTATAATAACACCTAGGGAACAAGATTTACATCCCTATTATAGGCTGTGGGTTGTGTTCTGTAATTGATTAATTGATCCCATTTTATTAAAAGTTCCATCTGTCATAACAGGTTACAGGGGCAGAAATACCCCATATAGTGCTGCTGTTTTGACTAAGGAAAAACAGATTAACATTAAAAATCAACTCTTATCTTAAAGAAACAATTGAGATGAAATAAGAAGGACCTCACAAAAAAGGGTGCATAAACTGCCCCTATACCATCCTGCTTCACCTGTTGTTGCAGATAAACTACCCTGATAATAACAACCCTGGCTTATATAGTATATATAACATATAAGATTAGATAAAAAAAACAACAATAAAACTCCTACAGTACTTGATAAATAATAGCCAAATGCATCTGTGGTGCATATTCTGCATATCTGTATACCGCATCTTCTGGGAAAACCTCTCACTATGCAAATTTGGGCACAAATCAGTTTGGGCATAAAATATGTGACTTTTTGGCTGGTGCCCCACGTTGCAAAAACGCAAAAAAGACTGTGTTTTACATTGCCTGCAAAGTGGATGGGATTCTGGCTAATCCCATCAACACATTGCAGAAAATAATCTGCAGCGGAAAAGCTGCGATTTCAAAAAGTCACAGCATGTCAATTATACCTACGGAAATGCTGGAGTTTTCCGTATAGGTTTCTGTCAAAAACTTTGTGGAAAAAAACCGTGATGCATTTCCACCGTGGTCTTTTTCGCAGCATTTTTTGCAACGATTTGCTGCATGGAGCCTTAGCCTTTGGCAGTTTTTCTACAGCTCTCATAATATTTCCCAAAAGTAGGTGGGGCATAGTAGGAGAGGTGTGGCCTTCCACAGCATAACATATTTACTATAATTTACACCAACTTCATGGCTCTAAGGATTTAAACTAAAACACTCTTGTGGTTCAGGGAGTAACTCATCTCACTGAGCTACATACTTTGCTTAGGTCCTTGACCTTTGAGTATCCAGGCTTAATTTCCTGACTATTTCTACCCTTAAATTTCCTATAAAAGCCTTAGCACTTTCTTCTTGTGAGATTATTGTGCCATATGGCTTATGCTAGGTTCACATGGTTTTTTTTTAATAACTGCATGCTTTTTTGCATACTGAGAACTTCTCAAGATTTTTTTTGGGTTTGGGACCAGCATTTGTTTCAGGATGAACAAGTTTGGTACGAAGCACAGCTTAAATTAGCCTAAACCATTGTGCATAATTCTGACAGGGCACCTAGGAACCTACCTATCCAGTTTCTAGCTCTCTAAGGCAAACACAGCCAAAGTTATATTAAAGTGAAAGTGACATGTATGTCTATGGAAAAACAGATGGCAATCAGAGGATACAAACTCTGGGTTAAACCATACACATAAATTTAAAATGATTCAAAAATTACTCTTTATGGGTAAAGGATGCTTGCCTATGTTGTTTTGGACACATGGAGGTTATCTTGCAAAAAGCAATGATTTTATAGAAAAATGAGCCCGTTTTGATGACTTGTAAGTGCTACAGGCTTGTTATTTAGCATTTGGGAGACAAATTTGTGGATGTGCATCTAGCTGAAAAATGATAAAAAATTGGCTTTTCAAAAAAAAAAAAAAAAAAAAAGCCAACAAAAATTATTCCCTTATGGGAGCAGATGTGAAATCAAAATGGTTTGGTGTTTTTGGTACCAACAGTGTGGTATAGTGGAATGTAATGGGAACAGGCCACAGAACATGTCTGGCTGAGTGGTGGCATTGGCGGTAACAGTGGCAACATGAGTAGAATGCATTATACCAATGAAAGTCTATTGGTTCATGAAAATAAATGGATTATATCCGCATGTCATCTATTTTTCACAGAACTAGAGACATACAAAGTATAGAAAATTAAACAAAAAAAAAGTTGATCTGCTTTTAATAGTTTGAAAAGTGGATCAACCAGGGGCAGCACACCACCTGTAAATGAGCAGGGTGAGGTGCTGTCCGTGAATAGCGGATGCAAACGTGTGAATGAGGTCCAACCTATGCTACTCGTTACTATAATTTGAAAAGCATGCAGTTATTGATTAAAGAAAGCACTGCGTGAACTCTGTTTAAGGGCTTATTCACACAACAGTAAAAAACAGACATGTAACTACCTCTTTTTGCAATGCCCATCAATGTGTATATTCACATATCTGTTTTTTTTGACAGTCTGCTTTCACGGCCATCAAAAAAACTGACATGCACTATCTTTGTCCATCAAAACAGACATTGATACTGCCATGTGAATATAGACACATTTAAGTTCATGGGTTCTATAATGGCCATGTGGTAGCCATTTCAAAAATGGCCATCACATTGCCATTATTTGCTACCATGTGAATAAGTGCTGTTCGTGCCCTTGCACAGATAGACATGGCTGTTTTTCACAGACATCAGGTCCGTGAAAATGGCATAGTCTAAGGCTAGATTCACACGACCGAGATGTAAAACAGCCATCAAAAGCATCCATTTTTCACAGTCATCTTGCACCTAAGGGGCACTCGTTTTCACAGTCCCCCATACATTTCAGTTTATGGAGGGATCTGTGAAAACGGCCAAAAATAGGACATGACCTATACTGTATTTTTACAGTATGTGACAATGGGCTGTCACAATAACGGTCATGTGAATAGTCCCCTTTTACTGACAATTAAATGAATGCCACCATGTGGCCGTGTGACATCCGTTAAAAAAACGGACAACACATGGCCATTATTTGTGTGAATGCAGCCTAACTCTCTTCTCCTGTAACTACTACCGCTATTACTTTTGTTCCAGCCACTTGCTAAGTATTGACTACACTTTTAATTATTATTATTATTATTATGCTTACTTATATAGCGCCATCATATTCCGCAGCGCTTTACATACATTGACAGTCACTGTCCCATATAGGGCTCACAATCTACATTCCCTATCAGTATCTAATCCCTCTATTGCTAACAACTGTGCTGACACAGTGCTTACAGACCACACTTGTCTAATTTCTCATGGCTGAAACCTGTGTACTATACTCTGGCTGACTACTGTTACTGATGCAACAACTGGACTTAGATCTTGACCCTGGACTGTTACAATGACTGTAGTAGATCTGATTCTCTGGAGCACATACAGGGAAAGATGTAACTAATTTATTAGGTATGTTCCACTAAAAAAAATTTTTGATCCTTACTCTGGTGCAGTTTGGACTGAGGCCTCAATCAAACATCCGCATTTCACATATGTATGGCGTCTGCAGTTTTCACGGAAGCCATATGTACTCAATCATACATACCCTGTAGATCCACAGAAAACAACGGAAGCACGACTTTTTTTTTTTTTTTTTTTTACATATGCTGATTCATCACAGATTTATCCCATCAATATAAGTCTATAAGTTCATGAAAAAAATGGATTACATTCACAGAGGTGAAAAGCAGATCACCCATAGACAGCACGCCAAATGCAACTGAGCAGGGTGGGGTGCTGTCCGGGAAAAATAACGGAACTCACATGTCCGTGGATGCTGACGCGTGAATGAGGCCTGAGAGAGTCATATGAAATGCAGGTCTTATTAGATACACCCCATTGCGTTTATCCACTGACTGAAAACTGAGATTCTGAAAATGAGGAAATACAGAGAATGTTAGAAATTTGGAGACCTTTTCATTATTCAGTGATTTTGCTTTGTCGAAACAACAATAGAGTTCCCTTTTATTACTCATTATAGCGCAAACTTGATAAATGAAAACCTTCATAGGCATACTGCATACAATGTAACTTGCAATAGAAATAAAAGGTTCATAATAGATAAATCATAAAAAGTGAAATCTACATTACATATGTACTGTAATTGCAATGCTAACTTGTTGATTAAAAATAGATATGTCAAGAAAGCATTAAGCTAATAGATTTTTTTTACACAAAATGCATTTTTCTAGGTTTTTATCTATCATTGTTAAACCTGGCTTTAATGTTTTCAACTGCCTGGGAAACTATGATATATGGTCAGAGCGTTTAATTTTTGTTGGATGCTCTAGAAATGATGAAACAAATTGTATATGACACAAGGTTCACACAGGGCATTTGTGGTTATTCATCAAAGTCGTTGGTAACATTGGTTCATTACTGGATTTCATAGAAATAGCACTGGGGTTGGTCGAAGAAAGCAAAATCCTAATTCCTTTTTCTCTCTCAAAAATGTTTAGTTTTTTTCTGTAATTTCAGAAGAAAAATGATGAATGGTCCCTTATAAATAGATTAAATAGAAAGAATGTGGTCATATTTTTTCATATTCTACACAAACCTGTTTAAGTAACATATTAATAATACTTTATTTTGGGTTAAATGGTGTGATATCTGAAAATTCTCTTTATTAAATTTATCATTAAAAAATTGAAAAATTAAAATGAATATATAGAAAACAAAAACAGTACCAAGAAACAGTATGACAATGGCACGTAACTGTATATATATATATATATATATATATACACTGTATATATACCTATAAAAACAATGCAGTCCTCACTGGATGAGTCACAGACAGAACTGAGAGTAAGCTTAGCTTGATAGGTTTATATTATGCTCTACCTCTGTAAGATGAGTATATAAGAGACAAAGAAATATATCCACATAAAATCATTACGTGGTATTAGAAGTACATAATAAGTTGTCACAAAAAGTTGACAAGATCACCAATAATGGCAACACATATAGGGATCAAAAACATTATATAATACCAATAATGTTGGGAACCAAAAGCTTAGGCACCTATTACAATACAAAACAAAACATATCTACCATAGAAAATACATACAAGTGTGCAGAATAATTACCAGTCTTTTTACAGAGGGAGAAACATTTCTCCAATATAGAAGTGCACTAACTATATAGGGCAAAGGTAAATGGTCCCCAAAAAAATGGAAATAGGCCCTAGATGTATGCACAATAATCTCATAATCTTACCACATACCACGTAAGGAAACGTTTCCTGCACTTATTATACTTATAGGGAAAACGCCAGTGTTTCCGCAGGTATAATTGACATGCTACGATTTTCAAAAAAGCTGGAGTTTTTGAAAATGTGGCTTTTCCACTGCAGATATTTTTATGCAATGTGTGGATGAGATTAGCCAGAATCCCATTCACTTTCCAGGTACTATAAAATGGAGCATTTTTGCCATGGTGTTTCTGCAGCAGCAAAAAATAGGTCCTTAGCCTAAAAACTCCAAACATTCTTAGAAACATGTTTATCAATAAACTTAATTTAAAAAATATCTTCTGGTGACACATTCCCTTTAACTTCTTTGGAACAACTGTAGTTTAGCATGCAATACTAATGTCCACTTCTAAAAAAAAATATATAGTGGGGAAAAAAAGGTATTTAGTCAGCCACCAATTGTGCACGTTCTCCCACTTAAAAAGATGAGAGAGGCCTGTAATTGTCATCATAGGTAGACCTCAACTATGAGAGACAAAATGAGAAAAAAAATCCAGAAAATCACATTGTCTGATTTTTAAAGAATGTATTTGCAAATTATGGTGGAAAATAAGTATTTGTTCAATAACAAAAGTTCATCTCAATACTTTGTTATATATCCTTTGTTGGCAATGACAGAGGTCAAACGTTTTCTTTAAGTCTTCACAAGGTTGGCACACACTGTTGCTGGTATGTTGGCCCATTCCTCCATGCAGATCTCATCTAGAGCAGTGATGTTTTGGGGCTGTCCCTGGGCAACACAGACTTTCAACTCCCTCCAAAGATTTTCTATGGGGTTGAGATCTGGAGACTGGCTAGGCCACTCCAGGACCTTGAAATGCCCACTCCGGGGCTGCCATTATTACATCCTTTATTTCTAAATAGATCGGTTTCTGCAGACACCTATCTAGTTAAAACGTATCCTGCAACTTAACCGTATTGTAAACCGCAAGCCACATGAGGCCTGTGGTTTACAAGACCCTGAGAGCACAGACCGATGTTTGCTTCTTAGCAAAGGCGTCGCAATGACGTCACAACATCGTGTCACCTGCGCTCAGACACAGACGTCCTGTGCGTGGATAGGGAGGAAGAAGCGGCTCCATTCATCAGGATCACAGGTAGGTGAGTATGACCTTTGTTTTTGTTTTTTTAGCGCAGTTGTGGGTATATTAATAGTATAAGGGGTGGTTAGGAGGGGGAATTATAACTATAAAGGGAGGATTCATTAGGGGGCATTATGACGATGGGGGGGTCATTTATATAAGGTTTATTACAGGGTATTATGAATACAAGGGGGGAGGTTATTTATATAAGGGGCCATTAGGGGGCATCATTTATATTAGGAGGCATTATGAACGGGGGTGGTCATTGATATAAGGGGTCGTTAGAGGTGCAGTATTTATGTCAGGGGGAATCAGGGGCATAATATGAGGGGCAATTAATTTAATTAAGGTGGTACTTGGGCTTTATTAAGACTAAGGCCCCACATACCGGGGTGCAGCAAAAAAAGCACTGCAGGAAAAACCATGGCAGTAACATTGTGTTTTTTCCCGCAGTGTTTTTCACAGAAGGTCCGCACAGGATTCCCCTGTAGACTTTCTGTTTTCAATACACCTATATGGAAACCACCAGTGTTTCCATAGGTATAATTGACATGCTGCAATTTCCAAAATCGCAACAGTTTTGGAAGTCGCAGTGCGCATGCTGCACATATTTTTCCACAATGTGTGGATGGGATTTGCTAGAATGCCACGCTTTTTTTCTGTGGGTTCTCACCACATGGGGCCCCATCCCATCCCCACTTTGCAGTAAAATATGTGCAGCGAATACGCTGCGATTTCCAAAACAGTCGCAGTTTTGGAAATTGCAGCATGTCAATTATACCTACGGAAACGCCAGCGGTTTCCCTAAAGTTATAATTGAAGCACAAATTCCACAGAGGAAACCTTTCCGAACATTCTGTGCAAAGTGCTGCAGGAAGAATCGCGATGCGTTGCCGCCGCGGTTTTTCCCGCAGCTGTTTTTTGCTGCGGGATGCCACGTGGGGCCTTAGCCATAAGGCGTTTTCCAGCTCATTTTTATTGATGATCTATCCTCAGAATAAATCATCAATAAGAGATTCCCCACTGATCAGCTGTATGAAGGGGCTATGGCGCCTGTTTATATCACACACTGTCTGTTTATAGTGACCGTGTGATGTCATTCCAGCCTTGTCACATAGACATGTATAGAACGAGGCTGTAGTTTCATTACATGGCTGCTATAAAAAGAATGACACTGTGTAAACAGAGAAAGGGTCACAGCACTTACACAGGTACCACGGTTCATTCAAACAGCTGATCCTTGGGGATCCGTGTATTGGAACCCCAATCATTTTTTTACCCTTGTTTTTTTTTTTTTTTTTTTTCTAATTAGGAAACACCTGGGGCATTAATAATAAGGGGCACTATTTAAAGGTGGTGCACAGGGAAGCTATTAATTTAAAGATGCACTTGGGGGTATCAATCATTATAGGGGGTTATATTATATATTTTATAATTGGGGTAGCACCAGGATGGGGGCTTTGTGTAGGTGAGGACAATATGGGTCAGGTGCCTGGAAAAGTGAGGAGCCAAAGATGTCTGTGTTGTAAACTTTACAGAGACTGGAAGAAGTGGTCATGGCCGTCCAGATGAATGAGATGGGGAATGTGAACGATTAGTCAGAGACGTCACTGGTAAGTCACTAAATGTTACTGCCCTGTATTCACCTAAATCGTCTGCAGAGCCATGTGTAGAGCTGCTATATATCACTATACGCTCACCGTATAGTCATTGTATCGGTATAGGAACATGTCCAAGTTGGGAGCCCACTTGGACATGTTCGCCCCCCTTGTGCTGAACCCCTAGCTACGCCTCTGATGTAAGCCATTTAGTTGAGGAAATGAAGTTGTAGAGGCATAGGAACATGGTAAGGGCCTGTAATAAGGCGTGGAGCCCAAACTCTTATTACCCTAAATAAGAAAACAAAATAGCATTCTTGCAGTTAAGATACATTATTATTGTTATTATTATTATTATTATTATTATTATTATTATTATCATTATTATTATTATTTTGCTTACTTACCTTTTAATGGCTACCTGAACTAAATGATGTTGTAAGGTAAACTTTTGAGACTACTGAGGTTTCTTCATCAGGCATAGCAACTCAAATATATGTACAAAAGAAGATAGGAGAGATGTCATAAATTTGAGAGAGAGAAAAAAAAAATAGAATAACAGAATTCCGAAACAACTCTCCCAGTTAGCTGCAATATAGATGTCAGTTCGAACAGTATCAAATGATGGGGTTCAGGTAACGACATGAAAGGGTAGTGGGAGTCATTATGCTGCGTGTGGGACAAAAGTGGTCTTCATACCATGTGTGGCGGCAAAAGGGCCATTATACCATGTGTGAGGGCAGAAGGGGCTATTATACTGTGTGTGGGTGGAAAAGGGGACCATTAAATTGTGTGATGGCAAAATGGGGCCATTATATTGTGTTAGGGCATATGTTATACTGTTTCATTCTCTTTATATGTGGTACTGTATTATTCTGTATATGAGGGAAGAAGGGGGCATTATAATGTTTGTGGAACATTGGAACATAAAGGGCCCATTACACTGTTTGTAAGAATATATACCTGTATATATACGGTATATATATATATATATATATATATATATATATATACCATCATATAAAGTTGGCACCCCTATAATCTTAATCATTAGTCTAAATATTTGGGTGTTTGCAACAGCCATCAATGATATATCTAATAACTGATGGACACAGTAATATTTCAGGATTGAAATGAGGTATGACTAACAGAAAAGTGCAAATGCATTAAACCAAAATGACCGGTGCAAAAGTATGGGCACCCAACAGAAAAGTGACATAATATTTAGTAGATCCTCCTTGCAAAAATAACAGCCCTAGTCGCCCTGTAGCTTAACAGTCCTGGATCCTGGATGAAGGTATTTTTGACCATTCCCTTACAAAACAACCAGTCAGAAGTTGATGGCGCCGAGCATGGACAGCCCACCAAAACCCACAGATGTCAATGAATCAGGTCTGGGGACTGGGATGGCCACCAGAACATTGTAATTGTCCCTGCATGAATGCCTGAGTAGATTTGGAGCTGTGTTTGGATCATTGTCTTGCTGAAATACCACCCCGGCGAACCAAACGCACGATTCTGTACAACCAAGAATCTGCTGATACTGAGGAACCACGACCCCAACAACAAGACCCGGTGCCGGCAGGCCACACAGCCCCAAAGCAGATGGAACCCCACCAAAACAGTGGGTAGCAAGTGTCGGAATGCTGTGTGACGCCAGCATAACGCCTGAGACCAAACAACCAACGTCACAGCCACAGGACCACCCAAAATGAAGCTGGCTGCCAAAGTGCGCAACCCAGGCAACCTGTGTGGCGGCCAGAAACGGCCCGCACACCCCCAACAGCCCCGTGCAAAGTGTGCTGTAGGACCGATGCACAGGACACCACGCAGCAAGATGATGCGCAGCCGGAGGTGGCTGTGGATTGTCCGACTGTCCACCACCCTCTGCCCTGATACGGCCGCCACCTGGGCAACAAGAACGCCCTGTGGCCCACCACATGTCCCACAGGGAAACGACAGGAAACCGAGACAACGACCCCCCGAACAACTATGTTGAAAAATCTGTCAGACATGAGAGTGGAGGCCCAAGCCACCCAGAGGAGATCAAAAGGAGAACAACGCAATGGCCACCAAAACCCCAGATGGTACACCGGCAGAGCAAAGCCAGGGGTAAACAAGGGCCGAAGCAGTAAAAGTAGTAGGAGTACAAACAAAAAAGATAAGGGTACCCAAACACCGGCAAATTTGGTTAAGCAATTGCACATTTTCTGGACACCCAACCGAATACTGTGCCACAGTTATTAGTATATCAAATTGAAATGGCTGTGCAACCCCAAATATTTAGAACTAAAAATGATTAAGTTATAGGGGTGCCCAAACTTTATATGACTGTATATACGCAAAAATCCCACACATTTATAAAAATGAAACATATTTATTAATGGATAATAAAAATACATAAATGAATGAATGGACACGACTACATATAATGGGGGACAATGACATATGAAGTATGTATAACAGCAATGCCCACAATAATAATAATTCTGGGCGGAAGCGGTACATTCCGGTATGGTATTGCATATTTTTTGACATGGTATTGGTCCTGTATTGCTGCTGATTGTTTCCTTTACACATTGTACTATATGGCGCATTGTTTACTTTACATATTACTACTTGAGGCACTTAACTTGGTTACTGTTGTGAGACCTAATATACTGATTTACTTTCTGTACTATGCACTTTGTGAACCGTATCCATGTTTGTTTACCGCATTATTATTGTCGGCATTGCTGTTAAACATACTTCATATGTCATTGTCCCGCATTATATATAGTTGTGTCGATTCATTAATTTATGTATTTTTATTATGCATTAATAAATATGTTTCATTTTTATAAATGTGTGGGATTTTTTTTTGTATATTTAAATGATGGTTTTCTATCCCATTCTGTTGTTTATTAGCCTCATTATACTGTGTGGGGGGGGGGCAAAAGGGGGCCATTATACTGTGTGGGGGACAAAAGAGGGCCATTATACTGTGTGGAGGGCTTAAGAGGGCCATTATACTGTTATCCTGCAGACTTGCCAGTAGCTAACCCACTGCCATCTACAGTAGCAGCACTGTGGATGATATTTCTACAAATCTTATCATCATGTGGCAATTAAAACCACAGCTGTATTAACGCCACAGCATTTCATTTATAGGTGCAGGTCTTCTCCATAAATTAACCCTTTCGATTGCAAAGGTTGAAAGCCACGGAAGACCTATAGCAATTCCATCAGGTGTGCCACAGCAAAATCACTCTATTTCAGGTGTTTTGGGTGCAGCAGCTTTTAGAGGAACACATTGAGGCTGCATGACTTGTGCCACAAAGGAGCACACTGGAGTCACCCAAGGGCCTACAGAAAACTGGAGCTGACCCTGAATGCAGAATACATAAAACAAATGGGCATAGGAACTCAAAATCACCAAAATAGGTGATGAGAGCTCTGTCTAAAACCAATAGCAATAGTACTCAACTAGTATACACTAGCTTCTAAACCCACACCCTATACCAATAATATATGATCCACGACTGGTAATATGTCCTAATAGATAACAGCACAGTCAATAACAAAATTACAATAAAGGAAGGGATGAAAATAATGTAAGGAGTATACTGATCAACACAGAGCACCTACTCTAGCATGCTTTTGCTGTTTTGCAGCACAGTTTGCACACATGTTGGCCCTAGCCAAACACTGGCCATCTTAAACCCTTATTTTTTGAGGTTTTGTTGAGTTCTGACATTTAGACATGAATTTATATGTATTAGTTTCTGCTTGGGACAAAATTGCATAAAGGAACACATGCTTATATAGTACTGGTTGGTATTTTTACTATATGGCAGGTGCCATGATTTGTTTGTGTTTGTCAAAAATGCAAAAATTGTCCCTTAAGCCTTGGCAGTGAAAGGATTAAGGAAATCTTTCATATGCCACATATATTGTATTTCTAAGAAGTGGAATGCTGCGGACACCATGTCACTATAATTCTCACAAAGCTGCTGGAGCAGATCCATTCTCATAGTGTCAGTATATGAACACTTCCGAGCATCAACATTTCAACCTAAAAGATGGTGCCCTGACATGTCAAACCATACTGTCATGTTAAGGACTGCTCAGCTTGCCTGTTTCAGCAAAGAAAAACAAATGTATAAAAGAGTACTTTTGTTAAAACTGGTTGTGTTTTTCCATTTAAAAGACAAAGGCAATAGAGAAAAGAATTGTTGGCTCCTCTGAACGCTGAGCCATAATTTGAGTAAGTAGCTTAATGTAGAAATTCTCTAAGTAGAAGTAGCTTTGAACGTGGACACTGATTGTTTTTGTCTTGTATTTGTGTAATCCGGATAAATGCTGCTGGTCATGAGCTCGTTTTTTCCATAGATCTTATTAGTTCTCACTATAAGTATATTGAGATTGAAATTGTTGTTGCAAACAATAAAGATGAGACTAGTACATATTCAACATAGAGTTTAAAAGGGTTGTCCAAATTTAATACAAATATTGAGAGACAAATGTTATTGTTTGTATAGTGAAACATTATACAATTTTCCAGTGTACTTTCTGTATCAATTCCTTAAGATTTTCTAAATTTCTGCTTGCTGTCATTCATTCTGCTTATTTCCAATAGATAAAAATCAGTCCATGGTAATGTGATATACGGTCCATGGTCATGTGATGAACACACAGGTGCACAGCTCGTTATTGTCACAGTACATTAATCAAACATCTGCCTGGTAACGACTTGTGCTCCTGTGTGTAGATCACATTACCATGGACTGTATATCACATGACCCATGATCCGCGTTCCGATTCTTCTGCTCAACAGGTCTCTTCCGGAGTTCCGCTGAAGCCTCTGATTGGCCTCAGCAGTTACATGACCGCTGAGGCCAATCAGCGGCCTCAGCAGACCTCAGAAAGAGACCCGTGATGTCACAGGTAGTGACATTGCATGCCCTTTGCTGATTGGCCTCAGAGGTCACATGACACCGGAGCATTGGGGACAGGCGAGTATGAATTTTTTTTTATTTTTTTCACTACCCCCGGCTGATTTGAAAGTTAAAGGGGTTGTCTATTTTTGCCTGGACAACCCCTTTAAATGTACATATCCTGATACTAGTCGATACTCTGACTCTGTATTTATGTATTTTCTATGATTTATTGTAGAGTCTGATGAAGGTCTGTTTACTGAAAACTTTCTCATCGCTACATACTATTTGGATTTTGTAATTTATGTACTTGGATTATTGAGCATTCGGATTTCCTGACACAACCTAGCGTCTCCTGGATGCACTATTCACGATGTATATATACACCGAATTGGTGATTAATAAACTTCGATATTTGTACTTTTGAGTGTGAAGTCTCTTATAAACAATGATTGATGGGTTGGGACCCTACTTCACGACTCCCACTTATAGTGTGCCAACTGCACTCTGTTGAACATTGTCCCATATAGAGCTTACAATCTAAATTACCTAACAGTATATTTTTGGAGTGTGGGAGGAAACCCACGCAAACTTGGGGAGAACATACAAACTCCTTGTGGATGTTGCCCTTGGCGAATCTAGGACTCCAGCACTGCAAGACCACCGTGTTCACACTGATGTTATAAATGGATGCACAAATACAACATGGACATTAAAAGCAGACACTTAGATCTGTTTTCATGGATAAAAACTAAAATAGGGCTATGCATTATTCCTTACTCTAAGGCTTGAGTCACACACAGAAATTTAATGAGGAATTTAAGGCCATCTTTCCCAAAAAGGGATTTTGGCAAGGGGCGTGTTGGGATTGGGGCAATCGGCCTCACTATATTTTTTATCATATCTGCCAGGAAACGTATCCAAATTTACTATACAGTAATGCATACGCTTTGTACCACTATGAAGCAAAAACAAACTGCATTAAATACATACATACATATGTAAATACACATAAAATCAGCCATCTAGTTTAACCCCCTTCCCATCACTGCACTGTATTTTCATGTCCTAATTGCCGTGCTACTTAGCATTAGGATGTGAAAATACGGTGCAGCTGCTCCCAGAGATAGCAGTACTGGAATTCCCCCTTTCTCACCCTATGCACTATGCACCCCAACTACAGACCCAGCAGCACTTATTAAGCTATTAAGTAATTAAATGCTGCAGTCAGGGGAGTAACTTAAACCTTCTGGGCCCCAATGCAATATCTGTAATGGAACTTCTGTCTCCTTTGTTCCACTTAAAATAGTGGTATATTTTATGTGGCAGGAAACCTTGAGGCTTCCTGTGGGTCCAGGACCTGGTAATGACTGCTACCACTGCATCTCCTATAGCTTGTACCTACAGTGGGGAAAAAAAAAAGTATTTAGTCAGCCACCAATTGTGCAAGTTCTCCCACTTAAAAAGATGAGAGAGGCCTGTAATTGACATCATAGGTAGACCTCAACTATGAGAGACAAAATGAGAAAACAAATCCAGAAAATCACATTGTCTGATTTTTTAATAATTTATTTGCAAATTATAGTGGAAAATAAATATTTGGTCACCTACAAACAAGCAAGATTTCTGTCTCTCACAGACCTGTAACTTCTTCTTTAAGAGGCTCCTCTGTCCTCCACTCATTACCTGTAGTAATGGCACCTGTTTGAAATTGTTATCAGTATAAAAGACACCTGTCCACAACCTCAAATAGTCACACTCCAAACTCCACTATGGTGAAGACCAAAGAGCTGTGGAATAACACCAAAAACAAAATTGTAGACCTGTACCAGGCTGGGAAGACTGAATCTGTAATAGGCAAACAGCTTGGTGTGAAAAAATCAACTGTGGGAGCAATAATTAGAAAATGGAAGACATACAAGACTACTGATAATCTCCCTCCATCAGGGGCTCCACGCAAAGTCTCACCCAGTGGGGTCAAAATGATCACAAGAACAGTGAGCAAAAATCCCAGAACCACATGGGGGAACCTAGTGAATGACCTGCAGAAAGCTGGGACTAACGTAACAAAGGCTACCATCACTAACACAATACGCCGCCAGGGACTCAGATCCTGCAGTGCCAGATGTGTCCCCCTCCTTAAGCCAGTACATATCCAGGCCTGTCTGAAGTTTGCTAGAGAGCATTTGGATGTTCCAGAAGAGTATTGGAAGGATGTCATATGGTCAGATGAAACCAAAGTAGAACTGTTTGGTAGAAACACAACTCATCGTGTTTGGAGGAGAGTGAATGCTGACTTGCATCCAAAGAACACCATACCTACTGTGAAGCATGGGGGTGGCAACATCATGCTTTGGGGCTTTTTCTCTGTAAAGGGACCAGGACGACTGATCCGTGTACATGAAAGAATGAATGGGGCCATGTATTGTGAGATTTGGAGTGCAAACCTCCTTCCATCAGCAAGGGTATTGAAGATGAAACGTGGCTGGGTCTTTCAGCATGACAATGATCCCAAGCACACCGCCAGGGCAATGAAGGAGTGGCTTCGTAAGAAGCATTTCAAGGTCTTGGAGTGGCCTAGCCTATCTCCAGATCTCAACCCCATAGAAAACCTTTGGAGGGAGTTGAAAGTCTGTGTTGCCCAGCGACAGCTCCAAAACATCACTTCTCTAGAGGAGATCTGCATGGAGGAATGGGCCAACATACCAGCAACAGTGTTTGCCAACCTTATTAAGACTTACAGAAAACGTTTGACCTCTGTCATTGCCAACAAAGGATATATAACAAAGTATTGAGATGAACTTTTGTTATTGACCAAATACATATTTTCCACCATAATCTGCAAATAAATTCTTTAAAAATCAGACAATGTGATTTTCTGGATTTGTTTTCTCATTTTGTCTCTCATAGTTGAGGTCTACCTATGATGTCACTTACAGGCCGGCCTCATCTTTTGAAGTGGGAGAACTTGCACAATTGGTGGCTGACTAAATACTTTTTTCCCCACTATATGTCCCTGACTCCAGTCTATAACAATCATGCATCGCGTTTTTTCCACTGCGCTTTTCACAGAAAGTTCTCAGAGGTTTCCTCTGCTGACTTTCTGTCCCTATTATGCGTATACAGAAAACACCAGCAATTATACCAGCAATCAATGTAATGTATTTTATATTTAGGTTCTCTAGTGAGACTAAACGTAAAAGCGTAAAAGTAAAAACATATTTTAAAAAATATTAGCTAAAAGACAAAAGACACAAAATTCAATTTTCCCTTACAGCAGCACACCATATGGGGAATTCTCCGCCCTGCGGGCTCATAGGACATATAGAATTTTTATTGAACACATGAATACTATATAAGGTTCTCCCAACTTCACCCCCTTTGTGGGTTTTTTAATGTGTTTTTACATCTTGTAAGACAGTTGGTTAAGCAGACTGAATATTTATTTTCTTTTCAGGTCTGTATTAGACTCTATTCTCAAGGATTTCACCGGGTTCATCTTGACATAATCTTCACTATTGCTGCTGACATAAGATAAGTAGTTTCAGTGTTTCTGTGTTATACAGCCTCATAGCAATGATGTCAGCTTACTCTGACTGAATGTGAATTGCCTCTCTTGTGGCAGATAGCTTTCTTATGATACTAAAAAAAAACATTACCCACCAATTTAGAGAGGAAATTTGTAGGACTTGTGCTTCCACAGATCAATGAGGTTCCGTAGTACTAAAGTTTTATCTATAGGAGCTGCAGAATTCTCCCTGACTCTTTGGAGCAAAATTATAAGGTGGTCTTTTGACTTCTCTTAATACATTTTATTACTTAGGATAAGAATATGTAAATATCTATAGAAGAGACTTTCTTTAGGAGTCAGTTTTAAGATCTGTGCATGAGGTCCCTCCCTAGGGATTATGCTTGCTACATCCCCATATGTTATGCTGCAGTAAGGGAAGCTTTGGATTTAGGCTAAGGCCCCACTTTTTGGAAAAGCTGCTTTTTTGTTGCAGACTTTGCTACGTTTTTTTCAGCCACAGCCAGGAGTGGATTGAACAGAAGGGAGAAGTATAAGAGCTTCCTTTATATTTCCTATTCCCTTTGTAGCCACTACTGGGTCTGGTTAAAAAAAACCACAGCTAAATCTGCAACAAAAAAGCAGCTTTTCTGCAATTATGGACCGAATTCTTAGAATGTAAGGCTGGGGTCCCATGTTGCAAAAACGCAGCATTTTGGCCCTAGCAAAAAATGCTGCGTTTTACATTACCTGCAAATTAGATGGGATTCTAGCTAATCCCATCCGCACAATGCAGAAAAAAATCTACTGTGGAAAAGCTGCGATTTCAAAAACTCGCTACATGGGGCTTTGGCCTAAATTTGTTTTCCCTTAGTCCTGTCAGCAGCAAGCCACAACCAAAAAGCACTGTGTGAAAAACCGCGGCAGAAAGGCTTTGCGGTTTTTCCTGCAGCACTTTTCACAGAAAGTCAGCAGAATTTTCCTCTGCGGACTTTCTGCTGCCATTAAATTTATATGGAAACTGCCAGCGTTTCTGTAGGTATAATTGACATGCTGCGATTTCTAAAAATGCAACGGTTCTGGAAATCGCAGCATTTTGCACTTTGCAGGGACTGTAAAATGCCATGTGGGGCTTCAGCCTCAGGTTAAAGCCTCACATTGCAAAAACGCAGCATTTTTGCCTTTGCAGAAACACCGTGGAAAAAAACGCTGCATTTTACAGTACTGCAAAGTGAATGAGATTCTGGCTAATCCCATCCACACATTGCAGAAAAAAATCCACTGCAGAAAAGCTGCATTTTCAAAAATGTCTTCTTTTTTTGAAAAATAGCAGCATGTCAATTACACCAGTGGAAAAGCTGGCATTTTCCCTATAGGTTTAATAAGGGAAGAAAATTAGCTGATAACATCTCAGCAAAACACGATGAAAAGCACTGTGGAAAAAAACATGATGCATTTCCGCTGCAGTTTATTTTGCAACATTTTTTAACTGCATTTTGCTATATGGGGCTTTAGCCTTACATTCGAAATCTAATACTTTACCTTTAAAAATGCTATATTATGTGAAAAATTAAAGAAATAAAAAATACACATAATTGGTATTTGCGCATCCATAGAGATCTGAAATATAAAATGATCACGTTATATATCTATGGAAAGTAGTATACAAATATAAATAAAAAACATGACTAAATTGCCTTTTTTGTTCATCCCGCCTAACAAAAAAACTAATTAAAATAAAAAAAAAATCAAATAAAACCCAAAATGATAAAAATGAAAATTTCAAATCAACAGACCATAAACATCCTAACAGTGTCTTAACACAGTTCTTTTGATGGAAAAATAAAAAAAAGTTATGGCTCTCCGAATATTTTTTTTTTTTTTTACTGTGCAAAAGCAGTATACCATTAAAAACCTATACATATTTGTTAATGCCATAATCACACAAAAATGGTGCAAAACAAAAATGGTGGAAAACGGCAACAATGAAAAATGCAGCGCATCCCACAAAAAACAATTCCTTAGGCCGGGGCCCCATGTTGCAAACACATGCAACTTTTTTTGCCACTGTGGCAAAAAAACGCTGCATATAACAGTACCTGCAAAGTACTGTAGATGGAATTCTGTCTAAAAAATATCCACAGCGGAAATGCTGTGATTTAAAAAATTATGCGTTTTTGTAAATTGCAGCATCACAAATAAAAATAAACAAACATAAACTCATTAGGCATTCCTGCATCCGAAAATGGTCAAACTTTAAACCTGTAGAAATATTTATGCCATTTGGTGAACACCGCAGTAGCAAAAAAAAAAGAAGCAAAATAGCTGAACCACCATTTTTTGCCTCCCCAAAAATGAAATGAATAGCAATAAAAATGTCAGACAATCCCTAAAATGGTATAAATTAAAAGTTCATCTTGCCACGTGAAAAATACACCTTACACAGCTGCATACACAGAAATATAAAAGTTACTCAGAATATGGTGATTCAAATATTTTTTTTTTATTTTTCAAAGCTTTGGATTCTTGTTAAGGTGTTCAAACATAAAATCTATATAAATTTGGTACTGTACAATTATACTGACCCATAGAATATAGGTAACATGTCATTTTGGCTGCACAATTAACCCTGTAAAAACAAAGCCCATAAGAAAATGGCATACGTGCAGTTTTTTTTTCTAATTCCACCTCATTCTAGAAATTTTTACAACTTCCAAGTACATTTTACAGAATATTAAACAGATTATGATGTACAATTTGTTTCGCAAAAAATAAGTCCTCATACACCTCTGTGAACAGAAAAAAATTAAAGTTATGACATTTGAAAAGCGGGGAGTAAAAAACAACAAATGGCGGTTGCAAGAAGGGTTTAAGGCCTAAAAGAGCCTGGTTGTTAAAGAGTTAAATAAATACATTAATTTAGTTAATCCCTGATGGTGATAAATCATTTTGTCAGGTATTTCTTCATGTCAGTAACTACTTATCATTTATGCTAACTTAAACTTCTACATTGGTGCTGAAATCTTATGTGCACGAATTTCAAATTAGAATTGACTAAATACATCTGTAACTTTGGCTTTTTAACAAATTTACAACCCAGTCAGACAAAAGCTTAAGAGCTTAACTGTAATTTGGCACATTTGATTCTCAATTTCTATTTTGTTTTGTTTAGAATTGCAAATTGGGACCCAGCTGGCATAATTTCATTGATTCAAGGAAACTTGATGAGTTTTCAGCATGATTGGTTCTTGTACAATGGGCACTTTGGGGTGGAACCAGTTCCTGGGAAAATGTAACTAATTTACATTTATTGTTCATCCTGTAAAGATCTTTACAGTTGTATTCACACCATGTAGTTAAAAACTACAATGTTTTTTTTTACCAGTGTGGCTTAGTGTGCCATAGACCTACCAGAGGAAAAGATCACCTTCCATACCAAACCTGAGTACAGCCACATTCTATGGCATCTAAAACGCTGTTTTATTGCTATTGTGTACATAGGTCATATCATGAATAAATTCTAAAGTATTATTAGTCAATGACAAATTGCCTGTAGCAAAAAAGCAATTGACTCCAAATCAGTGTTACATGGCACTGTCATTCGCAGAACAATTGGGTTTGTACTCTTGCTCAAATCTGATTTCTATGACATTCTGTATTTTAAATACAATAGATGTGTATTTCAGCACTTGCCAAAATCAGGCAAGTGCCTCACAGGAGGAGAGGGGACCCACTGCTGCTTCTTTCTGTGTACTTTTGTGGTGCAAATGATAATGCATATGGCGGCCCACAGCCAACCCCTGCTCACTTTCAGAAAAAAAGTAGAGAGGCTGATGCAAAAATACTACTGGCAAATATTTTAGTTACAAGTGGCTTTAGAGAATAGAATACTTTATTGATCCCAAGGGAAAAATAGTTATTCAATGGCTCTGTACAACACATAGCATAAGATATATAACAAAATCACAGTCACAATATAGCAATACAGTCAAATAGTATACAGTTGAAGGTGAGGCCATAGTGCAGGACATACAGTTAGTTGATGGGGTACCCCATGTGAACACTAGTACACTAGTCATTTGCAAAATTGAGATCGTAGATGGGATAAATGATTCCCTAAACCTTTTCCTACCACAGCACAGTTGAATAAGCCTTCCGCTGAAGAAACTAAGTTGACTCAGGAGGACTTGATTAAAGGGAAGCAGTGGGTTGCCTATGATGGATTTGAGATCCCTAAGGTCCTCTCCACAGTATAGTATCCCAGACATTGAGCCTACGCCCCACCACCATCCCAGCCCTCTTGATTAATTTGTCGATCATGTTAACACCTGCTTTTCTTGTGTTACCCCCTCCAAGCAGTCAGAGCATATAATAGAGCCCAGAAACCACTGATTGGTAGAAAATACCTAGCATCTCGCTACACACCTCTAAGGACCACAGCTGCTGTAGAAAAAATAGCCTGCTAGTCCCTTTCTTGTATAGCATTTCCGCATTTATCCTCCAGTCAAGTGTATTGTCAAGATAAAAACCCAATTACTTATATGACAAGACCTTGTCAACCTCCTGAACCTCAATGTAAACTGGAATTATGTCTGCATGTGTCCTACCAAAGTCTATTGTCATCTCCTTTGTTTTACCCATGTTCAAGATAAGACTGTTCACACCACACCATGAAGCAAATTGCCTCGCCTTGTCACCTCCCTGTACTCTTTGTGGTCACCATCCATTACGCAACCTACCAGTGCTGAGTCATCTGAGAATTTCTGCAGGAAACAAGAACCAGAGTCAAAACAAACAAACAAACAGACAAGCAAATAGCAATGGGAGGCAAATTCACAGAGATAGATCTGCAGTTCATTACATGACAGTAATGATATAGCTAGACAGTTCACAGATGCCACAGTCAAAGGAGATGCACTTCAAAGGAGTACATACAGGTGTCAATACACACCACTGTCATAAAATCACCATAGAGTGGTGCCATGTATAGAGTGGTCTGTAGACCCTGCATAAGGCCATAACCAACAAAGGGTCATACTGTGGAGTGTGTCACTAAACTTCTTCTGCAGTAAAATGTCTAGCCTTTACAACAGGTTCTGTTTCCCAAAGTTGCCTAAGGAGAAACAGCACAGTATAACATTAATCATTTGTATACATATTTATGGCATCTAAAGCTAGGTTTACACCTGCATGCTTGGGTTGCTTGCAGGACTTTTCTCTCCGCATTTTTTAAGTTAAATGATGGACGGAATATCCAAATGGGCAATGAGCGCAGGTGTGAATCCAGCGTTAGGCACAGATTTGATAAAGTTTTTGAAAACAGTGAACCACAAATTTTGACTCAGGGTTTTGTGTGTTCTTCCTCAACATGTAACTTGCCATACTATCTTTCTATATTGTCAATAATGTCTCCTTCACTGACACAGATCCCATTCTCAAGTAGTCATGTAGATTATGATATATTCTATGTCTTACAGATACATGTTTTGCATACAGTTGATTTTGCAAAAACAAATACTTATGCTTCAACTGTATGACCATGGACTAGGTGTGTTATTTGATGGAAACACGGTACAGTCTTGCATGAGAACTTTTTGATTTCCCAACAGGGATTCTTGAACACATTGGGGGTGAATTTATCATGTTTTGCATGACAATTTTCTGGTGTACAAGACATTAAAAAGTTGCTTTTTTTTTTTCGCAAGCCAGGGTTTTGCACAGCAAATTGCAACTTGTTACTTTTGTGTCCCACTCACCACTGAGTGAGGCGAAGATGGAAATGGGGTAGTGTGGGGAAACCTGAGCCCCACCGATTTATTATTTCTTGTGCCACAAAGCTGACACAAGTTATAGTGGAAATCTACACATTTCTGGCACATGAGACCTCTAACAATGTGCCAGAATTAAAAGTGTTAGATATTCTTAATAACTCTAGTGTATCTGCCACCAGTACTCACATTACTAAGATGTGCCCGTCTTAATAACTCTCCCCCATTGTACATTTATTAAAGTATAATCAAAATGTAATAAAGCTCTTACTTTGCATAATGTCTGCATATAGGCTTTTTAAATAGCAGCATATGTGTCTGCTACAGTCTGTCTTCTAAGCTGACAAATATATCTAGAGGTCTAGCTAGGCTGAGCTGACAGGAGTAAACCTTTAGTAAAGAATAGCAGATCGAAGGATGAAGAAAATAGGCTTAGTGCTGAGAGAAACAAAGACTACATCTGTAAACAAGGTCCAATACAGAAATATTAAACACCTTATGTGACAAAGAACATGTAAGGGAAGTAACATCTTCATTCGAAAGCTCCCATGTGCCTGTTTTTTAATCTCACAACCATTGATACTGATACTTTTAACAATTATTTATCAAGTTCCCTGTCAAGACCCATTAGATCACTGTAACCTGTGATCTGTATAAGAGAATATGCAGAATGACACAGATCATGTCTTTCCTGATATCTCCAGCCCCAGGGTAAAGCTGGGCTTCACAAAAACCTTTGTAATGTGACAGCTGTGATAGTTACAATGACAAAACTGTTGCAGTCTATTGTAAATGTAACTTTTATGTGAGTGTCACATGAGAGACAATGATGGCATGGGGCAAAAAAGTTGTATCAACATCACCTAAGGGTGGGTTCATACTTGCGGTGGCACTCCGTCCGCTGCGAATCCGACCTAAAAGTCGGAAAACTGGATAGGAACTGGATAGGGAAAGATTTTCGATGCTTTGCTTAAAAACCCATTCACTTGAATGGGTTTTTAAAGCAATGCGCGGGTGTGCGCTTACACTCTCTGCGCCGTGAAGACAGTTTTTTTCGTCGGAAACAAAGTCGGACAGCTTCTGGAAGTTGGCCCAAAATGTCATTTTTGCTCAGGTGACGTTTTGCAACCCTTTACTTGAGGTCCCCTAGAACCTCCAATTTTTAGTCTTTTGAACTAAAATTTTGCACAGCTTAGTTTTATATCATAGAGAAACTATGTGCCAAATTTCATCAAAATCTGAGATGGTGAGGTAGGGACGACCTTTAAAATTGGTCCACTTGACACGGAATGACTCTAAAACCTACAGAAAAGCTGGCGTTTTCCATATAGGTATAATTGAAGCAGAAAGAGTAAAGAGTTTTCCTCTGCGGACTTTCTGTGAAAAGCGCTGTGGAAGAAAACTGCAATGCGTTTTCGCCGCGGTTTTTCGCTCAGCGCTTTTTGGCTACAGCTATGTGGGGCCTTAGCATTAATTAGGAATTCTACAAGATTATTAAAAGGGTTTTGCCAACAAACATATTTTCCTTCTATGAATAGGAAAAAGGATGTCACCATTGCTGTAAAGAGTGCAGTAAGCTTGTTTGTGCCTCATTAATAAAGGCTAAAAAGTTTCCCTAAGACTGACTTTAAATCACTTTTCTACCTCAAACTCTGAATTATTAAAATTACATTACAGATTTATTTCCAGCTGTGATTTGCAGTACCACGTCAATCCTCAGTTCCCCTGTTTCAAACTAAAGGCCCAATCTGCCTGAGCCTCCCTGTTGCCCATCTCTACATTGTATTTACAAGGCTAGCCAAATTTGTGTCAGCATATTTCAGCAATTTGGCAGATATTCCATTTTGTAAGTCCCATAAAACTATCACACCAACTCCCTTTACACTGACTTTGTTACTGACAACACTGAAGAAAGCAGCATACACTAAAACAACTATTTACTGCAGAGAAACTTTGTAGACATCCTTTATTGCTTTCCCCAAGGCGCTGAGGGAGAGGTAATTGACCGATTTTTTACTGTGAGGACACTGAATAATTACACTTATTCAACTTTCTATTGCCTGCAGGACAGAACTGGTTAAACATTTTAATAACTTTGAATCTGCAAAATAAAAATGTACATTCTAGACAAATAGATAGACTAAGGAGGAGACCTGCTGTAGCCTGCAGTGTAACATCCTCATAAACCAAGGTTTACAATGCAATCTTTTTATAGCCTTTCCCAGAGCTTCTAATTACAAATAGATATTTTCTTTAAGTGCTGATTGTGCCTCAGTCACACCAGATAAGAGTCAATTAAAAAATAATGCCACCGCTAACCCATAATACGCAATAGAGACAAGGGGCAGAACGCACACAAAAGACAACACATGCTTACAAAGATGCTAAAAAAAACTAAAAGGATGTGACGAGGAAGACACAGCTTAGAACTTTTCAATCACTTTTTTTATACCATCTTAAAGAGGATCTCTCACCTCTCCTGACATGTTTGTTTTAGTAACAATTTATAATCTCCATTAAATAATTCTGGTTCATCTTTTCTTATAAATGTACATTCCTATGTTATCGGATGATACTATTTCCATTGGTAAAATGATGTGTTTATACATTGTCAGTATTGATTGGACACTGACAGACTATTTAGGTACACATGCCATTGACAAGAAGAATGGGGAGTAACACTCAATTGTCAGTTCATTCATATATTTCCGGTAGGAATAACAGTGGAATGGCACAATGAAAAGTTCAATAAAAAGATTATCCAGAATTGTTATTCCATGATGAATACAAGTGTTTACTAAAACAGACACATCAGAAATGACAGATCCTCTTTAACCAGATGTCTACCACCTTTTGTCTATATACGTCTGGCCGATCAGCAACTAACTCTGCAAGGGCATGCCTATAAGTCCTTGCAGAGTTAAACAGCTGCATAGTATCATGCAGCTGCAAGAGCAGGGAGCTGGCTGTTATTAACAGCCAAACATCCCAGCGATTGCCTTTCTGATCACTGTATACATAGCATACATGTATGCAGTTCATCTTAGGAGGCTGTATTCCTTCTGTAAATGGGACCTTATGGCGTATGTTATCGAAACCCAAACTGGGTTCAAAATCCTGATTGTCAAGTGGTGCCAAATTATTTATAATCCATATTGATATATATATATTGTGAGCTCACAGAGAAAGAACCAGCCTGACACACACAGTCGGTGTTAAGCAAGTTGTGTTTATTAAAAACATAGCATAAGCTTTTATAGAGAACAGTAAATAATTATGAATTATAACAGAGCATGCGTGAAAACTGGTTAACCTGATTGACCATTGGCGGGAGGAGGGTCTTGACACACCTCCTTACTCATCTCAATAATCAAAGTATATTAGTACTATGAGCTGCGTAATGCAAAGCTTGGCTGGGACCATTGCACATCTGAGGGGAGAAACTGCGCAGCTACGTGCTGGGGGCTGTTTGCGTAAGTAGGGTTAATCTCCAGCCTTCTCAAAGGACAGCTCACAGAAAGTTTATAAACAAGTAAGTCCACTAGGACATGCTGCCCTAGACTGGGTGTCTGGCCTTGCTCTCAGTGTATATCCTTATCATCGAAGGCTGTAAGCTTCTTCTACTAAATGCATTTCTATAATTTTTAAGAACAGCAAGCTAATGAGAAGTTAAAGAGACAGACACTTAATTTCTATAACAGCGTATATGCAAAAATAAAAATCACGTGTTACTGAAAAAAGCACAAAAATTATTTGAATAATGTAAATGAAAAAAATGTTACAGCCCTCAAAACCGCATGTATGAAAAATGTGAAAATGTGTCTGGTCATGAACAAGAAAAAATGTCCCGGTCATGAAGTGGTTAACATACTAATAAACTAAATTTCCATTTTAATGTGAAGACTCTTTACCTGCCTAATGTTCTTCAGAGTAAAGTAGAAGTGAGGAATTTACATAGAGCGATGTATGCTTCCCATTCTGGGTTCTCTACAAATTAATTTCTAGTCTTGTGCTGTATTACAGTTGAGAGTAGCCTAGGGCTCATTCTGTTTTCTTTACACAGTCAGTAACCTTGCTAGTCTTTGCTAGAATATAGCAAAACATGCAAAGACGTTCCCCACTCCACAAGTACAGTATTCATTTCCTCACACCACTTACACATTTACTTGTATGTTCCGTTATTTTTGTGCTTATGGAAAAGTCTAATCTTATGAGTTGGGCAAACAAAAATTTATCTTTCTGTAAATGTAAAGATTAACAGACTCATTGGAATCCATTTCCCATTAGAATTGTACAATGAACATAGCTATTGAAATCATTAGTGACAAAATGTCATGCCACCCTATTCCTTTTCATGTACAGGCCATCTATTAATTTCTTGGTGATTCAGAGAACAAGTGTCCATTCTATTGAGACCCAATAGTTATATTCTGTATTTAGCAAATCATCTATGGATATAAAAACGAAAGGATTTCCATGTGTTCTCAATAAAAGTAGATAATGGTTTATACTATGGTCAGCAAATGGGACAGACCCTGGTTACAATTTCTATTCCTTTCTCACCTCTGCAATAAGCATGCCTGCTCATCTAATCCAAGCAGGCAAGGTTATAGTAGCATTAGATAAAATAGCTGTCAACTGAACAAGCCTGTTTTACATCTAGTATGTACATGGCCAGTGTAATAGAAAACATCCAGTTTCTATTGTTATAGTGCTACATATGGTAATACTGCATTATACAGATGGTAGGCGCTATATGCAATAAATCCATAATATGCATTTTGCTAACAGGCCAAAACAGAGAGCATGACTACTGTCCATTGACCACTTCATGTTTTCTGATGCAGAGTTCAGTATTCTGCTAGTACTTGCTTTACCCAACAGCACTGAAAGTGGTCCTCAGTGTATTAGCTATAGAAGTAAAGCTGTTACTTAGCAAAGTTCTTTTATATTTAATACTTGTCAAACATCTCTATTGCCCACAGCATTAACGTTTTCAGACTGAAATGTAGGACAAATGTAAAAAAACTCATAAGAAAAGGTAACCTCTGCAATAACCTGGATCTAATATTTATGCTTCATAATATTCTCTACAGTCTGATGATGCTAGATTTTATCTTGCTATCACATAAGTCTTTAACTTAGTGCTTTTATGAGATCACCAGACATATTGAGAATTATCTATCTAGCTATCTCTCTATCCCGCTATCTCTCACTCTCTCTCTACCTATCCTCTAGATAGCTATCTACTAATAGCTTAGTTCTAAACAATCACATTATGATGTTGTATTCCCACATTACAATCATAAAATCTTCAGTATATTTAATACTGAATGAGAATTAAAGCATTATGGAGAAGAAACATGACCCCCATAATAGCCCTAAGTTTAATTAAAGAAGTTGTGCCATTAAAGACATTTATACCCTATTCACAGGTTAGGGGATAAGTGTCTGATTGTGATCAGGAGAACGGGGAACCAAATGTCCCCCTGCATCCTCCCTACGCTCAGTTGACCAGCACTCCAATTACTACTATGAGGGTGCCAAGATTGCAATCTCGAAAGCCCTGGCAGCTCCATAGAAGTGAATGTAGCATGTGCACTGGTTCTTCATTCTTATAAAGGATGCCAGAGGACTTTCCTGTGGATAGGGTCTGTAATGGAACAACCCTTTTTAGTGATATCACAGCCTGGCAGCTTACGATACTTAAAGGGAGTATGTACAGGAAACTGGATATCAAACCAGCCACAGTGCATTATAGGGGACATTATGCTGAGCACCAGCATACTTCAAAGCATACCTCCAGTTATAAGCAACTTTGCATAAATGAAGAATACAGTTTAATACAAAAAAACAAACAAACATATTTGCAATATATCTTATTAAAGAAATATATTTTCTTCTCCACTTTTCAGGCACTTTCAGAGTTAATTAATTTCTACATATTAGTCTATGAAGAAGGGAGGAAGAGAAAGAGGATGCTGGAAAAGACACTCAAATAATTGCTGCTGCTACACTCTGCTGCTATGTGAGTCAAGAAGCTCTTTTACTGCTAGACTTGTAGATAAGAGGCAACCAGTGCACAGAATGAGGCAATAAATCATTTGACTAACCAACAGCAGCCTCCTACTCTCCCTTCTCTTCTCCATAGAGCTTTGTGTGTGAGACTTGTTAAGGAGACAGAATTGTTTGTATAAACAAAAAGCCAGATTGAAGATAAGGAGCAGGTGAACAGATTAATAAGTGGTTAAGGAAACAGATTTACTTAATCAGATATATTACAAATTTTCTTATATTCAAATGCACTATTCATTTATGAAAAGTTGTTTATAACTGGAGCTTTATGCTTTAAGATAGTCCAACAGATGCAATATTTCCTTGGAAAAAAAAAAACATTTTTGTACATATGCAAATAAGGTTCAAGTGTTAGGGGTGTGTACAAAGGTTGTGTAGTCAGGTTTAAAAACCTGAGGGTCTGACACACCTCCATTGCACTTCATTGAACCTCATTTGCATATTAAAAAAAAGGGTGCCTCTATAAAATGGCACACAGTATGATGTCCCCTACAATGCATTGTGGCTGGTTTGCTAATCAGTTTCCTGGTGGCAAACTCCCTTTAGGCTAAGTCCCCATGTAGCATCCCACAGCAAAAAAGTGCTGCGGGAAAAACAGCAGCAGCAACGCATAGCGGTTTTTCCCACAGCGCTTTTCACAGATAGTTCGTAGGTTTCCTCTGTGGAATTTCTGTTTCAGTTATACATATAGGGAAACCGCCGGCGTTTCCCTAAGTACAATTAACATGCTGCAATTTCCAAAACCGCAACAGTTTTGAAAATCACAGTGTGTCCTCTGCATGTATTTTACTGCACTGTGGGGATGGGATTCGCTAGAATCCCATCCACTACACATAGACTGTGTTTTTTTTTTCCGTGGCGTTTACGCCATATGGGGCCTCAGTTTCAATGTCTCTCTGATCGCTTTCTTCAGATAGTCTAAGACTAATTTTTGGACCTCTGAACATTAGCACATTTAGACTTTTTAATATCTGTGTTTTTAATATCAAACTGTAAATATATGTCATTTTGGTTTCCAATTATTGTATGTTTATAACCTCATTTGTGTTAAATAAAAAAAGTAGAGTATGTTAAAATAAATCTTTTCACCTTGTAGCTTGTAGGCTGAGCACACTGCTCTAAGTGGCTAATCTACACTCCTTAAAATTGCAATTGCAAGATCAGGAAGAAAAAGTCTTGAAATTATGGAAATCACAGGAACTATAGACATGTTATTGATATATAAATAATAAAAAGATAGAAGCAAAACATTCAAAACATCTCACTTTATTCAGTGTCGAGTATGTGCTCCACACACAGATAAAAACACACTTTTATGCCTGGAATGCTGAATGCACTTGGGCATGCAAATCATCAAGATTGGCTGCTAGCAGCCCCTTTCCAATTGGTGACAATAACGTCCCAGAAAAAAATGGCTCATGGGACATTTTGGAGAAATGGCCATATCATTGGTTCCACGATCAAATCAATGTAACACCAAACCATTACTGGACCTAAATGAAAACTATAGAGGTCCAGCTACCATACATTATGACACCCCATACCATAATCCTGGGAGTAGAACCTGTGTTACAATCCCTTGTGAAGGCTTCTTCATGGCTTTCCCATGTGATCTCCAGACCAATTACTATCATTACATCTGAGAAAAAAGCGAGACTTATCGCTGGAGAGGATAAACTTCCTTTCCAGCCTTCATGGTTGTTTTGCTTTGCACCATGATAGCCTTTGAGAGTTGAACACCGATCTAACTTGTAGCCCAATGTCATGCAGATACCTTTTGTTGGTTTGTTTCAACACTATTTTGTGCCCTAGGCTTGAGGTTTGAGGTCCAATTTCAACTTTCTACAGTGCTGACATCTAGGTGCTTAACAACCTGCCGAAGTTATAAACCATGGTCTCTCAGTTCAAGGATTCTGTCCCTCTCAGTTTGCAACAAGTGAGGATAACTGGCACGTCGCCAAACAGGATGCATCGCACAATCATCCAACACCACTTGATTTGATTTCTGATGTTTCATGCGTCTAAAAAACTTTGGCTTCTATCTGTCTTTTATGCCCTTCCTACATGCCACAGATTGGAGCTAGATATTTGAAAATTTGCAGATCTTAGCAACACCTTTTATTTCCACGATTTGTGTAACCTTATGTTTTGGCTTTCTTGGTGTTGTAAGAATTGCAATTTCAGTGTTCAGGAGTGTATATATTTAATGCTAAAAAATCATTTTTGCTCCCTTGAATTTCTTTGCCCACAGAAGAGTTAGAAGTGGCTCCATGATTATATGTCCACAAGTATAAATGTAGCAAAGTTTAGCGTGTTTCGAAACATCAAAATGGAGACTTGAATAAATCATAGACTTTGTTCTTTCAGATAACTATTTATTTTACAAATATTAAAACCAGAGCTTTTGTTGAAAATCTTTGCTTTATGCTTTGTAAAGCTGCAGAGGCCATATCTCATATGGAAAGAACACATAATCCTTCTGTCTCATTCCTTTTATTTGCATTTATTACATACTTTATTGAAGAATATAGAAAGGAAATAACTAAAACAATATTTTGGGAACATAGTGCTGGCATGACATATAGTTTGTTTGCAATATCCTATTGAATTAGCATATTGATAGTTAGCTAAAATATGGTAGGAGCATCAGCCTCTTTATGCAAATATTTTTGGGGTAAAATAAATGTTTTAGTTGTTTTTCAGCTGTAAAAATGCCTTACTTAAAAACGCTATAAATCCAAACATTTTCTTAAAGAGTAAGGATCTCGGTATAATTCTGTCTACAAAGCTATGGGAAACTTTTTTTTTGCAGGACAAGTTAATGTTTTTATTGGTATCATAAGGGGTGCATGTGACTTTTTGATCTGTTTTACGCTAGGTTCACTCTAGCGTTTAGCTTTTCGTTCTTCAGATCCGCTTGGGGAACCGAAGAACGGAAAGCTAACTCACTTAAAATTGGTTACCCGCGGAAACCCGCAAACACCATACACTATAATGTGGAAAAATGCAGAGAGAAAAGTCCTGCTAGCGGGACTTTTCTCTCCGCATTTTTCAAGTGGATTCAGGGATGGAAACCCCAAACGTAGTTCAAACGCTGGTGTGAATCCAGCCTTATTTAAACTTTTGGGAGATGAAATGGTAAAAAACTGATTTGACCACTTTGTTTTTTCCTGCTATTGAATAAATATTTTTAGAGTCCAGGCATTTTGTGATGCAGGGATGCCCTATGTGTTTATGTTTATTTATTTATTTTTATATATTATTATATTTTAGTGAACTATATTTTTAGCCCCACTAGGGTACATGTGAAGAAAAAGTAAATAAAAAACGTTCAGATGTCCATGGTTGCTTTTGACCATGGCATCTGAAGGGTTAAATGCCCACAATTAGAAATGTCTGTGATCTCTAATTGTGAGCATTGTCACCAGCCCCAGCTGTGTCCCAGCAGCTATGGTGTCCACTCAGCTCCTGAGTGGGCATCATGTTCAAACACTCCACCAGTGGCGTAAATACCGGGTATCAGTGGTAGCGTCCCCTGATGTTTTTTTTTTTTTTTTTTTAATAGGCAGTTACCTGCTGGAGTAACCCCAACAGGTAATGGGCCCTATCTACTTACCGATCCTTGCTCCTGCTCACGGCCGCCTGCGCTTCCCCTTCTGCAGAATCGGAGGTGGCTGTGAGCAGGAGCGGGGATCGGTAAGTAAGGCTGCGGGCCCGCGAACCCCACAAACACTGCTATCATTATACTCTGGGGTCTTTTCAGACCCCAGAGTATGATGATTGGAGGCCCAGGGGAGGTGACAAACATAAAAACAATATTAGTTACCCCTCCTGCGCTCCGGCAATCTTTTGGCCTCTTTGGTGATGTCCCAGACGACAGGTGGGCCAGGTCGGCGTCACTATGCGTCACGACGCTGGCCTGGCTCGCGTGACGTCTGGTCGAACATTGAAGAGGGCTGAAAGTAGCAGGAAGTGCGCCGGAGCCAGGAAGAGGTAAGTAACATTGTTTTTTATGTTTGTATCCTCCCCTGGGTCTCCTATTATTATACTCTGGGGTCTGAAAAGACCCCAGAGTATAATAATTGTTCATGGGTGGTCCACAATGGGGCATAGTACTGTGTGAAGGGGCCACTATGGCGCATAATAGTGTGTGCAGGGTTCACTATGGCACATAATAGTGTGTGCAGGGGCCACTATAGTCAGGTAGAAATATGGAGGGTGTCACAGGACAAGGGTCTCTGTAAGTCTTACCTATCTTCTCCCTGTTGTGCCCGTATTGCTGTAAATTACAGCAGCTCTATTGGAACACACAGATGAGTAATTATGAGAGAGTGCAGAGAGCAACTGAGACTAGATGCAGACTCTGCTCTGCGGACCATGGTTCCTCTTGACTGATGTGACAGCTCTTCAGGACAGGTAATAATGTGTAATGTGGGTAACTATATCTATGTGTAATATGTATGCTTTTACAGCATATGTGTATCTTGAGAATATATATTATACTTTATAATGTATATGTATATGTGGATAGTGTGCGTTTAATGTATATGTGTATATTGTATATATTATATATATATATATATAAATATAATGAGATTAGACATGTGTATTATATTTTATTAATGTGTCAGATAGTTCACTTGACAACTGTCCTGTGGGGAATGCAGCAATGTCTCTGCACACCCAATATCAGTTCAGAGGGGCTGGGCAACTTGCGGCATTTTTTACTGCAGAGTGGATTTAACAGAAGGCAAACGTCTAAGTGTTTCCTTTATATTTTCCACTCCTGACTTTAGCTCAAAAAACTGCAGCAAAATATGCAACAAAAACCCTGCCCTAGGATAGATCATCAATTAAATATTACTGGAGGCCTGACACCTGCTACAAATTTGCAGACTATGTTTCAGTGATATCTTGTCAACTTCAAAATCTAGTAGCCATACAGTGGAGTAACTACCGCCGTAGTGGCTGCTACGGGACCCGTGAGCTTAGAGGGCCCAGAAGGCCCCTGCTGCAATTTTTTATTTTTTTTTTAAATAGGCCGTTATCTGCTGCAATAACCCAAGCAGGAAATGGCCCTATTTACTTATCGATCCCCGTTCCTGCACTTCCCTTTCTGCCCCCCAGGGGGCTCCGTGCGTCCCATATAATTTCACTGATACTGAGCAGCGAGGCCCCCGGAGAGCAGAAGGGTAAGTGGAGGTGGCCGTGAGCAGGAGCAGGGATTGGTAAGTAGGGAATTTGTTAGGCAATCCCCACGAGATTCATCTCACAAAGTTCATCTGGCAGTTCCGTTCAGACCAAATACGTCCGAACTGAAACTGCTATTATTATACCCTGGGGTCTCTTTAGACCACGGAGTATAATTATCGGAGGTCCAGGGGAGGTGAGAAAACATAAACCAGCAGTAGTCACCTCTCCTGGGCTATGGCGCAACTCCCTGCTGTCTTCGGGTCTCTTTAGTGACGTCACAGTCATGCCGGCGTCACGACGTATAATGTCTGTGACTTCATTGCAGAGGGCCAAAAACAGCAGTTTTTCATGCATGTTTGATCACCTCCCCAGGCCTCCAAACATTATGTTCTAGGGTCAGAAGAGACCCCAAAGTATAATAATAGTTCATGGGTGGTGAACCCCGAACACCGTAGGGGCCACTGTGGGACATTATACTGTAAGGAGGCCGCTATGGGACATTATTCTGTGTGGAGGGGCTGCTATGGGACATTTTGCTTTGTGCAGGGGCCACTATGGGATATTGTACTGTGTGGAGGGGATGCAATGGAACATTATACTGTGTGTAGGGGCTGCTATTAGACACCATACTGTGTGAAGGGGCTGCTATGGGATATTATACTGAATGGAGGCCACTTTGGGACATTATAGTGTGTGTAAATGTGGCGTTATACTATGTGGGGGCCAGGAAAGGGAGCGCTATGCCATGTGAGGGTGGGGGTCCCAGGATAGGGGGGCCCAAGTCAAAAGTTTGCTATGCGGTCCAGTCTTTGCTATTTACGCCCCTGTAGCAATGATACTGTATCACAATCCAGTTCAGTGCTAAACGAAATCGTATATATATCTGAGGGTGCTCACCAAAACATGTGTATTCATACTTAAAACTTGCACTCTCTACTAAAATTTTCAAACGTTCATACTAAGTGCTTTAATAAAAAAAAATATACATTTAGCCTCTCCAAAGTTCCAAAGTAAAAGTAATGTAAAAACCATTTCTTTTCAGATCTCCTGTTCCATTTATTTGACGTCTTCCCTACATGTCTATTTGGCTTGGTTTGTTTCTCTCCTTCCCAACTTCCTAATCTTCCTTTTTAACAAATATGCCCACAATTACTTTGACATAGAGATGTACAGTGGGGAAAAAAGTATTTAGTCAGCCACCAATTGTGCAAGTTCTCCCACTTAAAAAGATGAGAGAGGCCTGTAATTGACATCATAGGTAGACCTCAACTATGAGACACAAAATGAGAAAACAAATCCAGAAAATCACATTGTCTGATTTTTTAAGAATTTATTTGCAAATTATAGTGGAAAATAAATATTTGGTCACCTACAAACAAGCAAGATTTCTGGCTCTCACAGACCTGTAACTTCTTCTTTAAGAGGCTCCTCTGTCCTCCACTCATTACCTGTAGTAATGGCACCTGTTTGACATTGTTATCAGTATAAAAGACACCTGTCCACAACCTCAAACAGTCACACTCCAAACTCCACTATGGTGAAGACCAAAGAGCTGTGGAAGGACACCAGAAACAAAATTGTAGACCTGTACCAGGCTGGAAAGACTGAATCTGCAATAGGCAAGCAGCTTGGTGTGAAGAAATCAACTGTGGGAGCAATAATTAGAAAATGGGAGACATACAAGACCGCTGATAATCTCCCTCGATCAGGGGCTCCATGCAAGATCTCACCCCGTGGGGTCAAAATGATCACAAGAACGGTGAGCAAAAATCCCAGAACCACACAGGGGGACCTAGTGAATAACCTGCAGAAAGCTGGGACTAACATAACAAAGGCTACCGTCAGTAACACACTACGCCGCCAGGGACTCAGATCCTGCAGTACCAGACGTGTCCCCCTGCTTAAGCCAGTACATATCCGGGCCCGTCTGAAGTTTGCTAGAGAGCATTTGGATGTTTCAGAAGAGTATTGGGAGAATGTCATATGGTCAGATGAAACTAAAGTAGAACTGTTTGATAGAAACACAACTCGTCGTGTTTGGAGAAGAGTGAATGCTGAGTTGCATCCAAAGAACACCATACCTACTGTGAAGCATGGGGGTGGCAACATCATGCTTTGGGGCTGTTTCTCTGCAAAGGGACCAGGACGACTGATCCGTGTACATGAAAGAATGAATGGGTCCATGTATCATGAGATTTTGAGTGCAAACCTCCTTCCATCAGCAAGGGCATTGAAGATGAAGCGTGGCTGGGTTTTTCAGCATGACAATGATCCCAAGCACACCGCCAGAGCAACGAAGGAGTGGCTTCGTAGGAAGCATTTCAAGGTCCTGGAGTGGCCTAGCCAGTCTCCAGATCTCAACCCCATAGAAAACCTTTGGAGTGAGTTGAAAGTCCGTGTTGCCTAGCGACAGCCCGAAAACATCACTGCTCTAGAGGAGATCTGCATGGAGGAATGGGCCAACATACCAGCAACAGTGTGTGCCAACCTTGTGAAGACTTACAGAAAACGTTTGACCTCTGTCATTGCCAACAAAGGATATATAACAAAGTATTGAGATGAACTTTTGTTATTGACCAAATACTTATTTTCCACCATAATTTGCAAATAAATTCTTAAAAAATCAGACAATGTGATTTTCTGGATGTTTTCTCATTTTTTCTCTCATAGTTGAGGTCTACCTATGATGTCAATTACAGGCCTCGCTCATCTTTTTAAGTGGGAGAACTTGCACAATTGGTGGCTGACTAAATACTTTTTTTTCCCCACTGTATTCTTTCTAACATTTCCTCTTTCATATACAGGTGTTGCAGAGTTAACCCAAACTTGTGCAATTGGTTAAAATGCTGCAGCATTATATCTTATTACAGCAGACAAAAAAAAACAATGAAAAGTCAACATAAAATGTTTTTACAATGACTTTTCATGTTTTTGTTGTCTTCTGTGATAAGATATCACGCTGCAGCAGTTTAACCAATTGCAGAAGTTTAGGTTAACTCTCCTACATCTGTATGTGTCTCAAAAGATGAGCATTTCTTAACAATACGATATCCCAAAGCAATATGCCATCTATCGTATATGTCTGTGTGGCCACCCAATGGCTGTGATATGAATTGTAGCTTGTCAAAGGTTTTGCTACCATGTTGCTATATTGTGTTGAATTAGTTTCATGACAAATTGGAGTTCTTAATATTAAATATTTGTAGCTGTTGGAGTCCTTAAATATTCGTAACTGTTGTTAGTAAAGTATACAGATATCCCACAGTAATTATGATATTCTATAAACCTTTCACATTCAACTGTTTAACTCATTGTTTTAACTTTTTTTTTTTAATGAAAAATATTTAAATACCAGTTTTTTGAGACAGAATCATTTTGTTTCATAAGCCGTTTAACAGACTGACAGCATTATATGATTTGTGACGGGGATTTTGCTTCCATAAGCTTTTCCAGTGGATCAAGCACCACATCTATTTGAGTACCATTACATTCCAGTAAAAGTATCCTTAAACCTTTGGGTAGATATTACATCTGAATAGCTCATCTTCAATAGAAGTAATACCAGCCATAAATCATGTAGTACAGATGTGCTTGTTTAGTTTTTCACACAGTTTGTGGGTTGCTAATGAAATGAACAGTGAATGGTTGTAATTTACAATGCTCTTATAAAGTTCTGCTATGAGCTGTGGAAGCAGCTTTGCAAACCGCCAGCAATGCACCTTCTGGAGTGCAAAATCAGCATGTAAATTATAAGGTCTATTGAACATGAATTGAGAGTGTATCAAATATTCACAGTGTGCTAAAATGTGAGTCTGTCTGCACAGTTATTATTCAGTGCTGGAAGCATGCACACACGAGAAGAACCTGACCTAATACTAAACATTAGCATAAATCAGCAGCAATTCCTCCTCTGCCAACTCTACTGCCAACTGGATCTTACATCGGTGGTATAAATGTACAATTTGTTAGACACAATAACAACATAAAATTAATTTTCCTACATCAACTATATTAAATGTAGAATAACAAAGTATTCATAAACTAAGGTTAGAATATGCAGCCATGAGGAAATATGAATTCTATGGTTTACATTTCAGGACATAATAACAAAAAAAACATCTGGTCCTTAGAAGGGCTTAAAATTAGGGAAATCCAACCTCAGATGAACAACAACACATGACAAATTACAGATTGTCATTGTTTATTTAACGAGGGCCTTTTATGTTCTATAACACCGGCTGTGTTATATACCACTGGAAAGCTGTCAGTGCACTGAATGGAAATGAAAGGTCCTCTTTAACAAAAACTAGGCCAAAATACAGAAGGAGTGTGTTGAAATATTCAGTACGCCCCTACTGCTTCCATAGGAATTAAAGAGGGTAATTAGCAGCCAGATGCTGCTAATTAGATGCCCTTCATTAATTGATTATCAGCAAGTGTGGCGACCTCTGTAAAAAAAAAGTTTGCTGGCCTGGAATGTTCAGGCATGTGTTAACACAATGAAAAGGAGGCCAGCCATCAGCGGTGATCTTAGAGAAGCAATTGTTGTTGTCCATCACTATGGGAAGTATTATAAGGTCATTTCCAAACTATTTGAAGGCCTTCATTTAACAGTGAGAGAAATTCATGGAAAGCATAAGAGACAGTTGATAATCTTCTCAGGAGTGGACGTCCCAGCAAATTCACCCCAAGGTCAATGTTGTGCAATGCTCAAACAAATAAAAAAAAAAACCCAAGTGCTACATCTAAGGCTCCACAGGCCTTAGTTAGCATGTTTAACATTCAAGTTCATGACATTAAAATTAGAATAAAATTGAACAAGTATGACCTATTTGGAAGGGTTGCCAAGAGAAAGCCTCTTCTTTCTATAAATAACTTGGCAACACAGTTTCAGCTTGCAAAATTGCATCTGAACTAACCATGAGACATCTAAAAAATTCTAATGATATGTCACTGGAATAGTAATAGTATGGTGCAAAGAAAAGGACTCAATCTGTAATCAAATAGAAAAATAATTCTGGCACTTATATTGTAGTCAAAATGACCTTCGTCAGACATCGGATTACTCAGTAGAGTAGAAAAGGAAACCACATCATGCACCACAAGACAGCTGAAGCTGTGAAGGATATATGATCTGACATCTGAAACCATGTCCCATGGACAAGCAATACCAAAGTAGAAATGTTTGGCTAATGTATCATACCACGTTTGGCAAAAACTAAACACAGCATGTCGGCACTAACTCCTCATACCAACTATCAAGCATGTTGGTGAGAGGATGATGATTTGTTTTGCAGCCTCAGGACCTGGATATCTTACAGTCACTGGGGCAGATTAATTATGCCTATTGTGAGAGTTTTCTGGCATACAAGGCTTAAAAGGGTCGCAACTTTTTTCTACAAAAACATTTGCGACTTTTTCTTTTGACACTTTCTTAAAAGTGGCTGTAGCAGTTTACTAATCACCCTATTGAGTTGACCAGGAACTCCTCTGTATACCAAAGTATTCAAAAGAGAGGTCCTATATCCGACAGCTAAAGCTTGGACAAAACTGTGTCATGCAACAGGACAATCAAGGACACAAGCAAATCTACAACCGGATGGCTGAAAATGAAAAGAACCAAGATGTTACAAAATCCCATTCAAAGTCCAGACCACAATGCAACGTGGAGGGACCTTAATAGAACTGTGCATAAACAAATGTCCACAATCGTCAATAAACTAAAGCATTGCTGTAAAGAAGCGTGGGCCAAAAATGCTCCAGGATGATGTGAGAAACAAACAGAAAACTGTTATTCAAAGTCTTTAGTGCTAAAGGGTTTACAGATATCTTTTCCACTTTGATAAATAAAGAAACAGTGAAATCTTTTCTGTTTGTTGTTGTTCATCTGAGGTTGATAAAACCATAGAATTCCAAGAGGGTGTACTTTGTTTTTTTTATGACTGTAGCTGTTCACACTGCACATAAATAAAAATATTTTATTTCCAGTCTGACTGTGAAATTGTGAGTTTTGATCCAAAGGCTCAATACATTTTACAATAATGCTGACCGTACACACTCTCGTTCAGACAGTTATCTCACTCAATACCAACTTGCACATGCATGCTCATCTAAGCCAAGTGTACATGTAACCTGAATATGAAAAGGAGAGGAAGCAGCAACCAGACCTCTACAGTGGTGGTTTCTCTTCCCAAGAACAAAAGAATTAGACAGATGAAATTTAACTGCCCAATCCTTATCTCCTTGATCCTCTCCCATTGGGGGAGAGTTGGGAGGACTCCAAACATGTTAGATGGCTGACTGGTTTCACCAAAATTGGCAGGTTCAGCTATCAAACAGCTAATATGTATGGCCAGCTTAAAGGGGTTATGTGGGGAGTTGCACAGTGCATTCATTGCACTAGGTAAGCAGCCTTATGCATATAGACAAATGCCCCTGATTATAAATTTGAAGTGAAGAGCTGCAAATCCCTTTGCTTAGTGTATTCTGCTGGTGCTCTGGCTCTCTGTTATATCTCTGACTACACTCTACTTCTGTTGCTTGTACATAGAGTAGAGAGGGAGATGACGTGAAAAAGTGTTACGCTATTAGTGGAGGTGGCTAAGCACGGAGACTTCCAGCACCCCGCTGTGCTCTGTAAATATAATAACTTCATCTATGTGAGTAAGGCTGCTTATCCACTGCAGTGAATACGTTGTGGCAACTTTTTATCTCCCCACATAACCCCTTTAAGAGTCATGCATCCCTCACTGAATGTAAATCCAGCACGTGTGGACCAAGTTTTGTGGCTGAAAATTTGGCTATGTGATTCTGGCCTTGGGCTCAATTTTTTCTCTTGGATGGCATATGAATCAGACAGTAAAAATCCTCCATATGCCATCATATGAAACCAGAGGCATAGGGAATATAGTACGATACAGTGTGACCACACAGATTTCTCCTCGTGTTGCATTATAGCTTTCCACAGCTGAAAACTTGTGCAGTGTTATAATATAGCCTTGTGTGCGAGGCCTTAGGGCATGTTCATAAAATACCGTGGATTGTTCAAAAAGGCTTTACAATAATAATCAAAATATGTGTAAAGCTAGATTTCATTAGAAAGTAGTAACAGTTGGATCTACAAAAGGGTTAATGTTCAGAGCGGTCCCAGGGGACAGCGGATATCAATATAAACGTAAATTTTCAAACCCTTACAACATTTATAGAAACTTCCTTCTACAGTGATAACTGAGAAAGTACAAGGCTGACCTGCCTTACTCAGATCAAGTTATTACACTTGTAGAATGATACACTGGATTATGTCAAACATATCAAAAAGTCTTCTGTTTCTCCCTTTCAACTTCCTTCTCCCATAGCCGGTAGAAGAAAGGCTAATTATCCAGATGATCTTAAATTCACGAGCACTATTAAACCGAGCGGTCTATAGCTGAGATAAAGCAGGTTCAAAACTAATATTTCATTTATACTTAGGAAAGCTCTTTTGATTTTCATTAAACTTAAGAAACGTTTTCTATTGCTTTATTCTTTGCACAGGCTACAGATTTATGGCTTCATTTCCAGTTATGGAAAGATGGACTAATGGGGATTAGAGACATATATCTTACAAAATGAAGACATTTAGTCTAAAGATTTTTTTATCAGAACTAAGCAGAGAGAGGAGAAAAGCCTCCGTGGCTTGCCTTGTGCTCCTGCTTAAACAATGGGATCTCTGAGAAGTGGGTTTTATACCTTGTTATTATATACAAGCTAAAAGCAATTCATTGCACTGAAAGAGCAGGCTGCTAAAAATTCTCCTGTGTCCACTGTGTCATATGGTGCTTCAGTATAATGCTAATTGTATCAAGGTGGATTAGAATTAAGCCCTGAATGGAATAAGTCTGTATCATTTTCACACAGCAGCCAGCCTTTAAATATCCGTAGATATGTTCTGCATGCAAAAATATATTGTGTGCAGTATAATAGGTAAGGCATTTGCAGCTGAAAAGAATGTATATAATAAGTAAGGTAAGGGAATGACCTTTGGACTGACCTTGACAATAACTGTTGTATGTTTTTGACAGAATAATAACACACTTTTTTGTCGTTTCTAGATGTAATTCTTCTTTCTTAAAGTTCACAGACTAAGACCCTGTTTTCCATTTCTGCTAATTGATTTCTTCTCTCCCCACACCGGCGTAAAACTGAGTGATGAGACTTCATGCCTGATCCTTGAGAATTCTGAAGTGTTTGACATTTTTATGCAATTGATTTTTATTTCAAATATCCATATCATTGACCTTTATGGTTTGTAGTTTATTCTGTGAAAACCTCACTCTTCCTCTTTCCACTACAGAAAATGACAAGGCTTGTTTCCAAGTGAGATTCAAGTTGCTTTGAGATGCAAAGCATGCTCAGAATTTCTACAATAAAACATATATATAAATAATACATATATATAAATTTCAAAAGCACGATACAAAATAAAAGCTGCATTGTGATAGGTATGTACAATTGTGTGAGTTATATTTATTTTAGCTATTATGTAATGTTAAGGTATTTTGTGAATGATGTGATAGGTATGCAGCCAATGGACATTAGGTCACATGTGTGCAATGACATCAACGCTAGTAAGCATATGGAAGTTATACCTGTAACGTCCTTGCCTGTCCGGGCTTTGTCGCTGTCCTCCGGGCGCACGCTGCGGCGCAGGAGGCGTGCCCGGTTGTGATTCTTTTCTTTGGGTTTTTCTTGTACTGTCTGAACACTGTCCTATTCCCTCACCTCCTTAATTGATTTTCCACCACGCCCTTCTCCTTCACCTTGCTCTCCCCCTGCTACACTAAGAGTTAACTTTAGTCCTGCCTTGACGATTGACAGCCTGTCCTCCTATCAAGTCTGGGGCGGGTTCTTTCTCCCTATTTATTGTTTGCCCACTTTCCTATGGGCGCCTGCTATTGCATTTTGCTTACTGGCTATACTTCTTGTTATTTGTTACCTGCTCTTCTGATTTTCTGACCACTGGCTTTCCTTTGACTGTTCTCTTGGATTTCGATTCTGTGCTGCATTGCTCGATTGTTACTGACCCCTTGGCTAGCTGACCTCCCTTTGTTGTTGTGCGTCTTGTCTGCGTTCTGTGTTTTCACTTATTATAAGTAGGGACTGTCGACGAGTTGCTGGCTGTCACCTAGGACAGATCGGGCAAGTTAGCCAGGGACAGTGGGGGGATTCAGCTTAGGGTCCACTGTCTCGTTGTGCCCCTCCCCCCTAAGTTCTCCAGCAGCTTCTGGGGAATCGCTCCTCTAGTGATTCCCTTACAATACCTCTGAGTGAAGAATTGCCTGATTAAGGTCGGTTGCAGACTGTGGCCATGATCAGTGTGCTATCCGTGTATTTCACGGATAGCACACCGACTCATTCTTTTCACGACTGTGAATTTCCGACAGTCCGGGCCGCAAAATATAGAACAGGTCCTATTTCTGTCTTGCGGCTCTTGCTTCCATGGCTCCTATTCATTTAATGAAAGGAAAGCATGGCCCGTGCACTGACGACACACGGGGGAGATCCCCGTGTTCCCCGTGGTGTGCCGCCTGTGCCTTTAATTCACAGCTGGCCAGTTGCAGCACGATTGTCTGAAACTGGCCTAAGGGTGTAACTGGGTAGCTATTGTGGGCTCTGACAGAGGTCTTGCCATTGTAGGACGAGGGGTTTTCCCTGTGTCCTTAAAGTGCACTGAGGCACAGGGAAAGATGGGTCATAGGTTTCTATGGGATCAGCTTGGTGTACAATCACATGCGGGACCAGATGGAGGTAACGCTGCAGTTGGGATTGCGGGGGCAAACAGCGCAGACTTGTCACGGTCTCTGGGCACGAGGGCGCAGCGCTGGTGCTGTCCCACGTTACCACCACTGGTACCGGTGATGAGGGGGCTGCACAAATGTTGGTGGTGATTGTTCCCCCGGGGCGCTCCCCATACTGGCCGACTGGTGGTGTTTGGGGCGCCCTGATGTTGTCGGTGCAGAGTCAGACACAGAAACGGTTGTAAAGTTGAACTTTTACCCATGGGTGTGGGGCACAAATGCTTAAACAGTTTCTTCAATACAAAACAACGGGGCGCCTGGTGACACAGCAAAGTCCTGGGGGCAGGGAGACTTGATGAAAGGTGTTCCAGCCCCTATACTTCAGGTTACAGCCCTAAGGTGCGCTGGGCTCCTATTTGGCTCATAGGAGGTGCCCACAGATACAGTACAAATATTCCCCACCACGTATGTGGTCCTGATAGCTCAGAGTTTCGGGGGCAATAGTCAGGGTGGCAGGATATTCCACAGGCTGGCCGGCCCCTGGATCCTGTGATACTTGCTATGGAGCACGTGTTCCAGAATGTTCTCTCCACGCTCAGGCGCAAGATAATGTGCTTGACTTCCTCAGGGCGATGGCTAGGCAGCAGGGGCAGGATCTTCGAATAGCTGGAGTATGTCAGCTCTCCAATCGGGCCGTCTAGGACGAGATCCGCACTAAACTACGCTTCTAGGACACAACTCTCTCCACCCCTCCCCACACTCACACCAACCCCACACGAGGACCTTCCGCAGGGGAGTTACCATGGGGACCCAGTGATCAGCGACTCCTCCCCTTTTCCCAGGCGAGTCCTCCCATTGGACATTGGTTACTATTCAACCTATGGGAGGTGAATGCATGTGTGAAGCTCACAGGTGGCACTGTGTTGTGTGAGACTCAGGACCCCCGCTATGCACACAGGCTATGAAGCAACAGGAAATAATACAATGCACAGAGATCACCCAGCCAGCCATAGCAGCTCTGGGATGCCACATACCCCCCCACGGCCGACCGCGGGGCTGGGGGAAGGTGAGAAATGTAACAAACGTTAATAAATACGAATAAAGTGCAATGGGTCCAGAGGCTCTCTGGCACAAATTTTGTGAGTGTCCATTATCATGAGAGTCTCTCTGAGAAACAATAAACAGTCCTTTCTGTAAGGAAGAGTAGGCACCTAGCACGAATGTCCATACTGCAATGGGGAACAGAACTTCCTTGGCCGGTGAGCCAGGCACTATGGCTTGGATTGTTGCATATAAATGTAAATACTATATTACATGGCAAGATATTATATATATACTGTATATACACACAGGAAAAACATTAATGTAATCAGAGCAGGAATAACATATATACAGAAGCAGAGACAGTTAACCTCTTTTACCCAAGGCAGCCATGGCATCACTATAGCGTGTTGGAGGTATGCTTTGTGGACGCCAGAACGCCTAAGAGGAACGAGTTTGAATCAGGAACAGAGTCACTGAAATCAATTAAATCATCTGTCGAAGGGTTCTCTTGCACTAGAGCAATTGGTGGATAGCAGCTAAATGGTAGTAGTTTAGGCGCCCACATAAGCTCAGTTAACGTTGGGGGCTCTCTTCGCTTCAGAAGGTGACAAGATCTCTGTACTCGTTGTCTCAGCTGGGGGCACCCTGTGGGTAGTCCTTCTTTAAGGCACAGCTTCAGACGGTTTCGGTGTACTACTTGGGGCTGTCTCCCAGGTTTAGAGATCTCATACACGTCGGATTCAGGATATGGTATGGAGATGACACTGTATGGTTCTTTCTCCCAGAATGGATCCAATTTCCCATTCCGATGGTTATTCCTTAACCATACACGGTCGCCAACTTTCAGGGGCACTGCATGGGCGTGATGGTTGTAATCCTCCTGTTGTCTCCTACGAACCTCATCCATGCGCGTTTCAACTATCTCTTTAGCTTCCTCCATACGTCGGCGGTGTTCAACAACCCAGTCTGTTATGGGTAGTGGATTGATGGTGTCAGGGACCTTCACACCAAGGGTTAAGTCTGAAGGAAGTTGACCTTGTCTTCCAAACATTAGATAAAATGGTGCGTATCCCGTAGATGTTTGGGGTGTGTTGTTGTAAATATAGGCCAAGTCCTTGATACGCTCAGGCCACTCAACACCAGGTGTAACTGCGGCTGTTCTTAGCATGCCGATGATCACTTGATTTGCCTTCTCGCACATACCATTCCTTGAGGGTGATAGCTGTGGTTCGCAACTCGAGTCTGGAACGACACAGCTCACGGAACAATTGGGATTCAACGCCGATCCACGGTGGGAGGATATGCTCAGGACAACCGAATGGCGGACAAACTCGCGTAGAAGGTCCAGCCGTAGTTCTGCTGTAAGATCTCTGACGGCACGATGACAAGGAACTTGGGTAATGATCCACCATTGTCAGGCGGCTGTGCGGACGTGTGGGACCCAACTTCACATGGTCCAGAGCAACAATTTCACACGGCTTTTGAGTCTTAATTGGATGTAGAGGGGCCCTGACTCTTCGACCTTCCTTGGTGATACACAGGCGGGCACTCTCGGCACCAACTCTCAATGTCCCTCATCCCAACCCAATAGAAGGGACGGATGGTAGCGGCTTTGTACCGAAGTGACCGGATCTGTCATGATACGCCAAGTATCATTGTGGCTCTTCTTGGTACGAGGATCTGATGAAGCCTTTCACCTGTGACAGGTCAAGAGTGTTTCTATGAGAAGGCCCGTTGGACAAACAGGCGCTTCCTCTGTCGCAAGGCGTTTAATTCCACGCATGAAGACCTCTCTTTACACGGGTTGGTATTCTTCCTGTAAGCAGGAAATCTGACAATTCTCCTAAAACTCTGCTCTCTTCTTGGAACGTTTTCCACAGAGATGGCTCCTGGAGGGATTCGGCAGCTGTTTTCGCCAGAGATTCTCCTTCTACAGGGACACCAATAGCAACCTGTTGGGCAAACTTGTTGTAGAATGGTGGCATCTCCACCTCTTCCCAGATGTCTTCTGGGGTGGTTCTTCTCCCACAGGCAACCTTGAGAGTGCATCAGCGTTAGCGTGGACTTGCCACGCGATACTGACAGAGAACTTGTAATTCGCGAGCTTGAGGCCCACCGTTGTCAAGGGCCCCAGTCGAGCAGTGTCCAGATGCGCCAACGGATTGTTATCTGTGTACACGGAAAGGGTGTGGCAGCCAGGTAGTCTTTAAACTTCTCTGTCACGGCCCAGACAAGCGCCAGAAGTTCGAGTTTGAAAGAACTATAGTTCTGGTCGTTCTTCTCACGCCCTCAGACTCCTGCTGGCGTAGGCGATGACTCGCTCTTTGTTGTCCTGAACCTGGGACAACACGCACCCAACCTGGGACGCATTGTGTACAGCGGTGGCTGACTGTAGTTGGGATAGGCTAGAATTGGTGGGCGCAGAAGTGCTTAAGCGCTGAAAGGCTTCCCTTGACGCGCGTCCAGACCGGAAGCTTTCGGTTGTAGTTTTCTCTGGGACAACCGCGAACAACGAGAGGCGGCTACTTGGGCGAAGTGTGGTATGAAAGCGGTAGTAACCGCGAACCAAGGAAGCTCGGACTTCTTTGACGGTAGTTGGCTTCGCCAGTTCTGGACTGCAGTGATCTTTCAGGATCAGGTTGGACGCCTTGTGCGCACGACATGCCAAGGTAGTGAACTTGGGGTTTCAACAGGTAGCACTTGGAGGGCTTCACCTTTAGGCCGGCTGTATAAGTACCTTGAATACCCGGACAGGTGACGAAGGTGTTCTTGGTATGTCCGGGAGAATACAATAACATCGTCCAGGTACAGTAGCACACTCTGGAAATTCTCATGGCCGAGGCACCTCTCCATAAGCCGTTGGAATGTGGCTGGGGCATTACATAGCCCAAATGGCATACTATTGAATTCAAAGAGTCCCATCGGGGCGAAACGCAGTCTTTTCACGATCTTCAGGCGCCATAGGGACTGCCAGTATCCACTGGTTAAGTCCAGGGTTGAGAAACAGGTAGCTGATCCCAAAGCCGTTAGAGATTCCTCAATCCGCGGCAATGGGTATGCGTCTTTGTGCGTGACGTTGTTGAGTTTACGATAGTCCCACAAAATCGTAGGGTTGTCTTTCTTCTTGACAAGGACTAGCGGGGCTGCCCAGGGGCTGTACTCTCCGGATGACATCAGCATCTCGCATCTCTTGGATCATCTTTTTCACCGGTTGGTACATGCTGGTGGTATTGGACGGTGACGCTCCTTGATTGGATGGTGGTCGCCAGTCAGAATGCGATGTTGTATGGTCGTGGTCTTACCAAAGTCCAATGGGTGTTTGCTGAATGCCTGTTGGTAATGCTTGGCCACATTGCGAACCCCATTGATATGCTCTATAGGGGTATTGGCGTCTCCCACGTTCAATTCATCCCACCAGGACTTCGTGGCTCCATTCTGAATGTTCTCAGCAGCTTGGGTGGAACGCTGTGTGGCGGTAGAATCACCAGAGAGAATGTCTTCTGGTGCTAACCGGTGTAGCAGGGCCACAGAGTGGAACTTGTGGAGGTTCACGGGAGCATCGCCCAAGTTGACTAAGCGGACAGGAACACGTCCATTGGAAACTGTAACAAGGCTGCGGGCAGCCATGACAAGTGGTTGGCCATCTACCTGTATGGGTTGTAGCAAGGCCTCGTAGTCCTGATTTTCTATGCCCGGACGGGCACGGCACCACACCATAGTTTCTGTTCCAGGCTGTAGGGTTACTGGACGGGTATCTTGGATCCGGACTCGACCAATTTCACCTTGTTTGTTGGCGAACTTGTGCTGGGCATTGAGTACACGAATGGCCCGCTGAATGGTCTGCTGGTCACTGGGAGAAGCTGTAAGGAGAGAGGCATGCAAGGCATCCAACACTTCTGCAAAGCAATGGCGTAAAACATTCATGCCTAATATTACAACTGCAAACCTATCATCCTCTACATCAGTGACAATTACACCCTGTCTAGGCAGTTTCAAGTCCCCAATCTGGATAGTGGGTTCCCAATAACCCTGCTGTGGTATGGGCTGTCCATTGCTGGCACACAGATTTATCCATGTGTCAGGTGTTCTATTCAACACACCTAAGTCCCAATGTTCAAGGAACGCCTCTTGCGCAGGGTTGTTACCTGAGATCCAGTGTCCACCAACGCTGTCAGAGGGACGCCGTTCACCCGGATTGTGATGTGTGGGCAGGCTGAGACGAAGCGTGACAATGGCACTGAAGATTCACCTGGGCCCTTCTTCTTTCCTCCCGAGGGGCGGCCCGCTGCCTCGGGGGTGGCCCGTTTAACTGAAAACACTGAGGCCTGGTGTGTCCATATCTATGGCAATAGGTACAGTATGGCCTCTCACTCTGCGGAGGTTTCACTGAAGACGGACGTCTGGGTGGCGACTCAGGTGAGATGTTGAGACTTCGCAAAGGATCACTGGACGATGAAGACGGCTGGGTCAGACGATCTAGACGGACGGTGATCTGTTCCATGGCACGGGTCAGATGATCCACTCGGGCCAGAAGGTCATCTCTGGAGTCTGCTGGTGTAGTCTGCGCAGTTTGGGCAGCAGGTGAGGTACCCAGAGGTAGTGGCAGGACAACTGGAGCAATGCTTGTTGAGGGTCCAGGTGAGGGAGCACAGATGACTGGGCTCGGCTGGGGCTGCTCCTGTCCCAAGACCTGGATGGCAAGGGCCTTGAAGTCAGCAAACGTGATGCTGGGATGTTGTGCAGCAAGCATTCGCAACTGACTCTGGAGCAATGTGGTACCCGCCCCTTCTATGAAGCGGTCAAGCAAGATTTTATCAGAGTCCACATTTTCACGTGGATCCACTTGCACCACAGCTCTGAACGCCTCTTGGAGGGATAAAGCATAGTCCCGCAGGGTCTCACCAGGTAGTTGTCGTCTGGAAAAGAAGCGCATCTTTACCTCGGAGACAGATCGCACGTCAAAGTTCACCTGGAGTTTGTCCAGAATTTGCCCAGGGGTTCTTTTGTCAGAGGCAGGCCAGGATTTGACCTCCCTAGCTGCAGCACCCTCAAGCTGGCCCAGCAGGATCTGTATCTGCTGTTCTGTATTCAGAGGATAGAACTGGAAGAGAGCCAGCATCTTCTCACGAAAGTCCCTGAGGGTATGCGCCTCCCCTTTTGCGCGCAGCCATGGTGCGCCAGGGTAAAATGGCATGGAGAATGGTAGGCTGCTCGCCATGGGCACTGCTGGATCACTAGAAACAGATGGCACAATGTCACTTTGCTCAGTCATGTTGTTTGCAGGTATGACTGAAATTAGGTCGCCGTCTCTTTAAGAAACTCAACTGCTTGCTGGCAGGGAATGGAGACTACAACTTGGAATGCTGTCCCTTTAAGAATGCTGTAGCTATTAACAGAGTCACTGTTATGCAGGCTGACGGTGTGCTCCCCCTCTTTAATGGTGGCACTCCCCATGGACACGGTACACGGAAAACACTCGCTGGGGCCATGGGAGGACTGAAGACAAGGACAGGGAGGCACAGTACCACTGACAGCAACTGCAGCGTGGACCAGAGATCAGCGGTGCACAGCAGGGATGGTGATGCGGCACCGGAGAGTCAGAAATGGCGCTGGCACGTTCGCCTTTCACTTTCTTGTATGGGTGCGCTGGAGCATTGCGCTCAGCATTCTGGGCTCTCCTAAGATGGCGGCAGATGGGTCTCCTGGCCTCATGGGCAGTGCTAAAAATCTCCGCACTTTTGCAAGGCACAGTTAACCCTTTGTGGGCGTTCTTACACAGCGATGTGGCGCAGCAAACAAGTCCTGGGCGTTTTAACTCTTCCAGGGCTGTAACACACTGAGAGGACAGTCTTTATGGCTTACTTCAGGGGTATAGGGCTCCCCCTTTGTGGCAAGCACTCTCAGGGAATAAACTTGATCTTAGCAAAGTCCACAATAAAGACCGATGCTCTGGAGACAATTTGGCGCACTTTTCGTGGCGACTTTCTCAAAATGGCACACACCCGTATCCTGTTCGTGACGCCAGTTTTTCTTGCGGTGACCAGATGGAAGGTAACGCTGCAGTTGGGATTGCGGGGTGCAAACAGCGCAGACTTGTCACGGTCTCTGGGCACGAGGGCGCAGCGCTGGTGCTGTCCCACGTTACCACCACTGGTACCGGTGATGAGGGGGCTGCACAAATGTTGGTGGTGATTGTTCCCCCGGGGCGCTTCCCCTATACTGTGCCGACTGGTGGTGTTTGGGGCGCCCTGATGTTGTCGGTGCAGAGTCAGACACAGAAACGGTTGTAAAGTTGAACTTTTACTTCCATGGGTGTGGAGGCACAAATGCTTAAACAGTTTCTTCAATACAAAACAACGGGGTACGCCTGGTGACACAGCAAAGTCCTGGGGTGCAGGGTAGACTTGATGAAAGGTGTTCCTAGCCCCTTATACTTCAGTGTTACAGCCCTAAGGTGCGTCTGGGCTCCTATTTGGCTCATAGGAGGATGCCCACCATGATACTAGTACATAATATTCCCCACTCACGTTATGTGGTCCTGATAGCTCAGAGTTTCGGGGTGCAATAGTCAGGGTGGCAGGATATTCCACAGGTCTGGCCTTGGCCCCTGGATCCTGTGATACTTGCTATGGAGCACGTGTTCCAGAATGTTCTCTCCACAGTCTCAGGCTGACAAGATAATGATGCTTGACTTCCTTCAGGGCGATGGCTAGGCAGACAGGGGACAGGATCTTCTGAATAGCTGGAGTATGTCAGCTCTCCAACCTTCCTGGGCCTGTCTAGGACTTGAGATTCCTGCACTAAACTTACTGCTTTCTTCACAGGACATCACACTTCTCTCCTCACCTCCTCCTCCTAACACTCCACACTTCTAACTCCTCACACGCAGGACCTTCCTGCAGGGGAGTTACCATGGGGACCCAGTGATCAGCTGACTCCTCCCCTTTTCCCAGGCGATGTCCTCCCATTGGACATTTGGTTACTATTCAATCCTATGGGAGGTGTAATGCATGTGTGAAGCTCACTAGGTGGCACTGTGTTGTGTGAGACTCAGGACCCCCTGCTATGTCACACAGGCTATGAAGCAACAGGAAATAATACAATGCACAGAGATCACCCTCAGCCCAGCCATAGCCAGCTCTGGGATGCCACACACACACACCTCCTTGAAAATCTCAGAGCAAAGATAAGGAGAGACTTTCCCAGCAGTAGGTGTCAGACCAGAATACAGCACAGACAAGCACAGAAAAAGGTTGTACAGGGAAGAATACCAGTTACTGCACCATAGTTAGATAGTGAGTGGAGGCAAGTAGCACTTACTAAAATAATACACCACTCAAGGTCATAGTTAGGGCTACAAAGGAGCAAAAAAGCCACAACCTGATTTGCAATTGTGAATTTGTCCTGGGTAGAAGAGACCAACCTATCTGTCACATGAGAATAGAGTACATCCACCATTAAGTCAAAGTGAGAATGAGTTATTGATCTACAACCAAGCTTCTCTAATAGAGGTGTTTGCAAACTGAGAATGTCCAGCCCAGGGGTCCCCAAACTACGGCCCACGGGCCGCATCCGGCGCCCGGAGGCCATTTACCCGGCCCGCGTCGCAATTTCCTTGTGTTATTTCAATTGTTATCACTTGTTACGGCTAGCAGTGACAAATATGGAACCAGACATTGACCATCTCATTAGCCAAAAGCAGGCCCATACTGCACATTGAAATAATGGTGAGTTTGTTGACTTAAATTTACTATTTCTTTATTTTGAATGTTGTATTTGTTCCCTTTTTGTTTTACTTTAAAATGAGAAACGTGTAGTGTGCATAAGGATTTTCATAGTTTTTCTTATAGTCCGGCCCTCCAACGGTCTGAGGGACAGTGAACTGGCCCCCTGTGTAAAAAGTTTGGGGACCCCTGGTCCAGCCAGCCAGCACTGTGTTGCAAGTGTCACTAAAGTGTCTCTGTAAAGTTTTTAACACAGACATTGGCTCCTCACTTTTCCAGGCACCTGATCCACATTGTCCTCACCTACATAAAGTCTCCATCATGCTGCTACCCCCAAATATAAAATATATGATATAACCCCCTAGAATAAATAATACTCCTAAGTGCAGCTTTAAATTAATAATTCCCCCCTTTAAATAGTGAAAATTCCCCATGTGTTTCCTAAATAAAGGGGTTTTCCACTCCTTTCCCTCCAGTATTTGTCTTTTTCTTCTAGTGCACGAGTGGCACTGTGGTGGCCCTCCACAGCCAGACTTTTCCTTCTGTCCTATAGTGTTCCCTGCCATCACCCCCAATGATGCATTTCCCCATGTTGTTATTGTGCCACCCGTTACTGGTTTTTCTGTTGCGGGCATTGACAGCCCTCTACCCTAACTGTTCCACAGCGACTTCTCCACGATTGGGTGGCCTTCGTGCCTCCTACTGCCTTATTTGATGCCTTTGTCTTAGTTTTGTTTCCTTTTGTTTTTATTTGAAAAAACCTCTATAAAAACTGATTAAACATAAAGGGGTTTTCCAGGTCATCAATAAAAAAAAAAAAATCAGTGAGGTTCCAACACCCGGGACCCCGACTGATTAGCCTTCACCCCTTCTCTATTTACATTGTATCATTCATTTCATAGTAGCCATGTAATGTAACTGCAGCCATGTTATGGGACACGGCTATAATTACATCACATGGTCACTATAAAAAAGACATCATGCGATGTAAACAGGCGCCATGACACATTCAAACAGCTGATCAGTGTGGGGGTCCACTGATCTTTTATTGATTTAATTAAATTATATTATGCCCCCTGACATAAATACAGCTGACCCCCTAATGACCCCTTATATAAATGATGCCCTATTTTATTCATAATGTCCACTAATGGCCCCTTATATAAATGATCTCCCCTTTCTAGTCATAATGCCCCATAATTACCCTTTACATAAATGATCCCCCGTTCATAGTCATAATTTCCTCTAATATAAATAACACCCCTTTATAGTCATAATGTCCCCTTATACGAAGGATGGCAAGTCCCGGCACACGTGCCAAGAGTGGAGGCACTTGGGCAACCTTGCCCAGCAGTTCCGTTTGGAACAAACACATCCGAAACTAATTGCTATTATTATACTCTGGGGTCTCTTCAGACCCCAGAGTATAATAAGAATAATCGGAGGTGATAAGACACAATAAACTATATTACTCACCTTCTCTGGAATCTGGCATGACTCCCTGTTCTCTTTGGTGCTTCTGCCTGACATCAGAGATGGTTACTAGGGCCTCAGGGGTTTATGTCAGTGTCATTATTCGTCATGATGCCGACGTAAACCCTAAGTCTCTGTACCAGGCAGAAGCATCGAAGAGAACAAGGAGCTGCGCCGGAGTCCAAAGAAGGAGAGTAACATTGTTTTTTTATGTTAGATCAACTTTCCTGGGCCTCCACTTATTATACTCTAGGGTCCGAAGAGACCCCAAAGTATAATAATAGATTGTAAGTGGCGAACCACAAAAATTTCAGGTTCAGCTTCTTTTAGGATGACAACATATTGTTGCTATAACTGCGTCCAGTCCCTGGGTGCCAATGCTTTCACTTTGGGGTAAGTGTGACACCAATTCATTTTAACATAAATAAAGCACAACTACTATTAAAAAATAACCTTTATTCAACTCAGTAAAAATTGTCGGTATACACTTGATCAACATGCGTAAATACACCAAAGAAGTAAAAAAAAAAGTGGACAATAGGAAATAATGGCTGGCTGATGTATATCTGTGGTAAAATGATCCAAAATATCCTAGGACCCCTCAGAAACAGAAATGTAACCACCTCCACATGTACCCCATAACTACCCCCTTTTTTTCTCTTTGTATATGTGGCCAAAGTAGTGTGATAACCACTGTATTAGGGTGTCAATTTAATAGTGTTGAATAGCGTTGGCTACTCTTCAACACTGGTGTCCACCTTCAGGACACCAGTAACTGCAGTTTTAACTGCACCATCTTAGAAATTGGCTTGACCTAATATCACCTTGTCCTCCTGATGAACTCTCAAATGAGGGGGAATACGCGTTGAGGGATCTTTTTAGGGTCACAGAGTTCGGCGTATTAGTTGGTTCAGAGCCAATCACTAGACTATGAGCTCATGTAATTTATCTACACCATGATATGAACCTTTGTAGTGGACTAGCAGTACTTGCTGGTTGCATGTAGTGATGGACATGTTGTAGTGTGGAGATCTGTAAACTGGACCACACTAAAACTAATATACAACTAGACTAGTGTGTCTGGTACATGACTGATCCTTAGGTATTACATTATTTAATGTCACTTTTCATCTCTTAGCTACACTTTATTTTGAGCAAGATTGATATTTATCTTGTGATACATGCGCGTATATATATATATATATATATATATATATATATATATATAGGATCGTCATAATATAGGATCCATTGCTATTGTTGGCATCAAACCGTTAATTGGACTAGCGATATTTAAAATCCGCTAGGTTTATGTAACTATGGATGGATTGGAATGTGGCAATCTTTAAATTGGACCACACCACCACCAATGCACTACTAGACTAGTTTGTCTTTATGGCTGATCCCTGGACACTGTACTATAGTACTCTTTAGTCTTTAGTTACCTGATATAGTAGCAAGAGTAATAGTGATCATATGCATTTTGTTTAGGATCGGCATAATATAGGATCCATTGCTATTATTATCAAGCCGATATTTCATTATAAGTGGATAGGTTGTATATATTTGTGCTGTACATTATACTTACCTCTTGTTCAAACTACTGGTGGACATATCTGTCATTGATATATGGGAGATATCACTAGTGACTCTGACAGATTTTGATGTCCACATTGATATATCAAGAAGTAAATTAAATTGACACCCTAATACAGTGGTTATCACACTACTTTGGCCACATATGTAAAGAGAGAAAAGGGGGTAGTTATCGGGTACATGTGGAGGTGGTTACATTTCTGTATCTGAGGGGTCCTAGGATATTTTGGATCATTTTGGATCATTTTACCGCAGATATACATCGGCCAGCCATTATTTCCTATTGTCCACTTTTTTTTTTAATTTCTTTGGTGTATTTATGCATGTTGAGCAAGTCTATACCAACAATTTTTACTGAGTTGAATAAAGGTTATTTTTTAATAGTAGTTGTGCTTTATTTATGTTGGATAGTTGTCATGAGCACTGTTAACACCCTTGTCTAGTACCAATTCATTTTAGCAGCATTTAATTATACCCAGCTGAAATTAATCTGCGAATAATTAAAGCTGTGTTCACATGGTGTGTTTTTGCACAAAAACGCAGGCAGTTTATCAATAAAAATGCATGCATTTGTGTGCAAAAACGCACCATGTGAATGCAGCTTTACATCGAAGCAAAAGCACCAGTGACCTAGGACTGGATGCAGCTACCTGTATTTTTGAGCATTGAGGACACTATTAATCCTGACCAAATTCCCACTCTGCTGAAATACAGCCCCAAATCTGTAAAGAACCTCTACCATGCTTCACTGCTGTCTGTAGAAAGTCATCCTTGTACCACTCTCCAGTGAAGTAAACATGATGTGTCTTTCATCTGCTGCACTGTTTCCTTTGCTAACCACTGTGCATTCTTGATGCTTTTTCAAATTTGGCTGTAAAATAAGGCAGTTTGTACAACAGGTAGGCATCTGATTGGCCCCAAATGTATTCTGCAGCAGGACAATGACCTCAAAGATTTTCTCTGCGGACTTTCTGTTTCAATTATTCCTATGGGGAAACCGCCGGTGTTTCCATAGGTATAATTGACTGCTGCGATTTCCAAAACCGCACCGGTTTTGGAAATCGCCGCATGTCTGCAGCGCGGTTTTTACCGCAAAGTAGGCATGCGATTCACTAGAATCCCATCCACTTTGCTCTGACTGTAAAATGCCGCAATTTTTTTCCATAGCGTTTCCGCCGTGGGCAAATCGCAGCGTTTACGCCACGTGGGGCCCCGGCCTTAAACTAGACAGTCTAAACATATACCAGGTTTATCAAACAGCAATACATTGATAAATCTGGAGCATTTTAAGGCTATCTAGTCTATGTTTGGCCTATCTAAAACTTACGGTATTAGTAAATCTGCCCCAAACTTAATAAACACTGGTACCTATGTGGTATAGTAGTCAGTTTCTATGACCCAAGTGTATCTGCAACCTTTTACCCCTATAATTATGCCCCTAATACGTATACATTCCAAGCTTGTGCACTTTTAGTCATTACTTGTCAGTTCCTATTTCTACACTTGTCCGATGATCATTGGTTCTAAAGAAGATGTTAGTGATGCAGGAGCATGGATCTAATATTGCGTGTGCCTTACATAAGTAAAAAAATATATCATATTATGCACACATGAATCATTTACTGGTAGTGATCGTCTGCAAATTAAAGGTTTGTGAAGAAGGTTAGAGTTATTTATTAGAAAATTTATGGATGCTTCATTCATTTTGCATATGGCTGTAAAGCACAGCAGGATCTGCAGAAACAGAATGATGCACCCACCACTAGGTCAAACAAAGGGTTGTCAGTGCATTAAATTCAACTTTTTATGAGGGTTGTCTCATAATGGAAACATCTGTCTATATGCCTATTCACATATGAATGTCTTAGAGGGTGAAACCAGTCTTTTTGAACAAGAATGGAGAGCCGCTCTTTAAAGCGTAACTGAACTTTTATTTTTTTTCATAAATCCTTAACTCAGGTGATGATAACAAACTTTGTAATATACTTTATATCAGAAAAGTGCCTGTTACTTCAGTTATTTGCCTCCTTCTGCCACTGATCAAATCTGTACAATAGAACACTATGGAGAGGGGAGGGGCGGAAAAGGAGAACTCCACAAACAGAGAGACATCTGCAATATAGAGAGATGTTTTTTTTTCACAACACAGCCAGCTTATCAAAAACTAGTATTTAGCCTTTTCCTGATAAGAATGAATTTTATTCTGTAGACAGCCTTACATCTCTGCCTCTTTCCTTCTCCTCTTCCCTGCTACCCTCTCCATAGAGCCCACTGTAAACTGAGACTGATTGTGTATAGAATAAAACAGAATGACTCAGATAAGAAGTAAAGACAGGAGAAGTACTTAAAGAGGACCTTTCATGTCCTTTGACATTGGCAGTATTATATACCACTAGAAAGCTGAAGTGCGCTAAATTCAATGCACTGTCAGCTTTGCCGGTATGCACCCTACTTCCACAAATTTCAGTGCCCTCAACTGTCAGAAGGGCATGCCTTACAGCCTAGAGTCATCGCTGGGCTGTGAGGAACGCGCACCCTGACAGTAAAAGGCTATGGAAGAGTACCATCAGGCGGGTATTCCTCATAGCCCAGTGATGATGCTGAGTTGTAAGGCTTGTCTTTCTGACAGTGGAGGGATATCAGTGCTGAAACTAACAGCACTGATATCTCTGGCACTGGGTGCATATTGGAAAAGCTGACAGTGCACTGAATTCAGCATACTGTCAGTTTTGTAGTGGTATATAATACCGCCGATGTCAGAGGACATGAAAAGTCCTCTTTAAAGACACAGACGCTTTTCTTTAGTGGCGTATACTGCAAAGTTTGTTCCCTTTACCAGCATTATTGTTTTATAAAAAAATAAAGTTTACTTGCACTTAGTCAGATATGATGTGTCAATACTTTAAATGGCTTCCATATAATGTTACATAAATGGACAGACCCAGTTTCCAGATGGCTAGAGAACACTCCAGATATCCAGGCGGCTAGAGAGGCTGGACTCTGGATCACCAGTTGATGGTCACATCAGCTGGTTGTCTTAGTAACAAACCCATAAATAATTAGGTTTTCCGTAAAGGCCATATTTCATTAATTTCATTACAACTTGCTGAAAAACATGGGAATGGCTTAAAGGGGTTGGCCACTTTCAGACCAATATTGATAAATAAATGTTATTGTTTGTAGAATAAAAAGTTAAACAGTTTTCCAATATATTCCTTACGGAATAGATCCCTTTTTGCTGTCATTCATTCTGTTACCTCTAGTGGATAAAATTCTGACCATGGTCAGGTGATTTATGGTCCATGGTCATGTGATGAGCACACAGGTGCCCAGTTCGTTACCAGGCAGATTTCTGATTACTGTGCTGTGACTGTAACAAGCTGTGCACCTGTGTGTTTATTACATGACCATGGACTGTATATCACATTACCATGGTCAGAATTCCATCCACTAGAGGTAAGCAGAATGAATGACAGCAAGCAGAGATCTATTAAACTGTGAGGAATTGATACAGAAAGTATATTGGAAAATTGTACAACTTTTTATTATACAAACAATAACATTGGTCTCTCAATATTGGTCTGAAATTGGCCAACCTCTTTAACATTCCATAATGCCATATATGATGTTGTGAAGATATAACGCTGCAAAAGAACATAATTTGTCAGCCACATTGACATAGACAGGGAAAGTTAGATATAACATGCTTTACAAAGAAGCTGAAAAGTAGGATGTAATGAGTATAAAAGTCAGAGATGGAAGGCTAGAAGTTATCACGAATATATAACGTGGAGATGACTGAACACTGGATTAATAATGCTTTCTTGATATTTTATAGAGCTTTGAAAGACCATGTAATTGATGAAAGAGCACATGGCAAAAAAATATTAGAGCAAGGCTCCGTGCTTTGTCAGTTACATTAATGAACACTCACCTACTGTCACTATAAATTATACCCAGAAGACACTCTGAAGGCTGAAATATGTAATGCAAAAATGTAAATTATGTGCAAACCACTCTCAATTCATACACCTAATTTATCCTTCTCTATACAATGCCATGCTATATATAGTTTTGCATGTAGTTATACTCTTAGTTATAAGAGCTCTGTATTTTAAGTAAGGTGTAAAATATTTCCAGCACTTTCTTTGTGTTCTTTAAATGTGATATCTTGTCAGTACATGTAGAACACGGGGACCTCGGACCACCAGCTATCCTAATCATGAATGGACGTTGGCTCTGTCAGTCGCATGGTGTGCCTCATTTCCATTTGATAGATTTGGAAGGAGAAAGGAATAAAAAGGGACATCTTCCAGGATTCATTTTCCGATGACCTTGTGCTATAGGATGTTTAAATTGCCTACTTCATACAACTCTATAAACTTCACTATTTTCATTTGCTGGATTAGATTGAAGTGTCAACTATTTGTGATGAATTGCACAAGTAATTTATGCTCATGTTCTTCTTTGCTCTTTTCTTTTTATTTATATGAAGGCAATATAATTTATTTACTTTGGAAAAGCTTTATCTGAAAAGTAGGACTTTAAACTGTATATTTGTATTTCAAACACTTCTAAAAAGTATTGGTCTTACTACAGCTTGTTTCTACCAGACAATAGGCTGCCTCTGAAGAGTCATCATTAAAGTGGAATATTTTAGGACATCAGAAGTCGCCTGAGATACAAAAATAAGAGAGAATGTTTTACCACAACATTTGTGATTTATTAAAAAAAAAAATGGACATTTTCCAATTTCACTTTTTCCTTGACATGCAGACGCACAGTGTCCACAATGCCAGTGTCCTTTGTAACCTGACTGACCAGGACTGAAATGCAGTATGCTGCTGCAGTCTTAAAACTCTGACATTAAAAGGGTTGGCCAAAGTTTCAATGTTTTCACCTATCCACAAGATAGAAGATAACATGCTGATAAGTGGGGTTCCAACCCCTGGGACCCCCATGAATCAAGAGAACAGGGTTTTCAATATCCCATTCAAATGGAGCAGCAGCCGAAGCATGCACAACGCTGCCTCCCTTCATTCTCTATGGCAATGCTCTCTATCTCCAGCAGTCCCATAGACATTGAATGAAGCACCAGTGTGCATGCTTGGACAGTGTAAGAAGACTTCAATTCTCATGATCTTTGAGGGTCACAGCAATCAGACCCTCGCCTACCAGCATGCTATCTACTATTCTGTAGATGGGGATAACATGAAAACTTTGGTCAACCTTGCTGTCTATTACACTTTTCTTCACCTGCAGATTCACTATGAATCCCCCACCAGGAGTATGTAAAAATGGGTATGACATCATCCAGACCTAGCATCTATGCTAATTCTAAACATCTTATTCTCACTCTTGAATACATCGCATCCATATCATATTGTCTCTGGATATGCCCCCAAATACAATTGTTTTGAAGGTGAGTTGACACTTTTACAAAAAGTTTTGATTCAAAGGTGTCTATAGCTTTTGATGAAATCATGTTGATGCCACCTAAAAGGCATGGCAGTAAAGGGGTTGTGCCATTACAGACACTCATTCCCTATTCATAGGATAGGGGTTAAGTGTCAAATCATTGGGGTGTGAATCTCCCAACTATCAGGGGAACAAAGGCAAAAAAGTTCCCCCACATTCCCCCTGTGAATGAAGCGCTAGTGTGCTATTGTGACCAGTGCTCCTTTCATTTCTATGGGGCTGATGGAGATTGCAGACCCCCAGCGAAGTCTTGTGGATAGGGGATAAGATGTAATTTTTAAATTGTTGATGTATTTATAGGAATAGGAGCTGTGATGGAATAGAAGAAAGGATGATGAGACTAGCCAGGCAGTTCTTGTTTTAGCGTATGAAGGTAAATAATATGAATACAAGAGATTTGGAATCATGATGATTTTATGTCAAGTTTAAACTCATTTTTATTGTGCTTTAAGTCTCATCAAAATGATAAGTGAGAGTTCCATTGCACTTGCAGGTTTGTTGGGAGTGGACCATAATAGGAGAGGAAGTATAGAGGATAGTAGCTATTCTCTTTTTGAATCCACTTCTGGTTTTGGACAAAAACAGCATCAACAAAACCTGTGTGTCATTACCTTCACAATGTGCTTCCTTTGCGATGCAAATCTTACTGATTAACTCATTTATTTTCGCTTAACCTGGATTAATTGACATTGGAATTCATTAGTATATAGCTATAAATCTCAAAGAAACTGTGAAACCTATAGATAAGTCTATACAGTTAGCCCATAGTGTCTGGCCCTGTCACAGTTTATTAGGGTTACCTTGAGTTATCTTAGTTCAATTAACCCTTGGGAACTGCAGCCTACCAATATAATTTCATAGATAGCAATCAAGGATGCCACATTTAACCTGAATATGCTTATCTGGAGAGATTCCCATTGCTGCTAGTTACAAATTATCTGTAAACAGGGAAACTGTCAGGATCATTATAATACATTATGGATTGGGGGGAAACACAATGTCAGTAGTGGTCAAGTAGATAAGTTGGGAACAATATAGTTTTCAGTCCTTTCTGATCACCAACAGAAAACAAATTAAGCCACTGTCCTGACATTTCTTCAGAACCGCCAGTCTCAAAATACTGTCCTGAAAAAGTCCATACTCAGTACAGGTGTCCTAAAAATTTATAATAACTTCCAATTATTGTATAACTTCCTTTACTGTTTAAAACTGCTGCCGAAGGGCCCTTAACATAAAAAAAATGGTACTCACCTCTGGATGGGCCTCTGTTTCCAGTGCCAGCAGCTCTGTTCAAGTGTGTACAGGTCCCCCATCTGTTTGTGCCAGGTGACCCCTTCACAAACAGCACGTCACAGCAGTCACATGTTGTCCGTGACGAGGTCACCACTGAGGCCTGTGATTGCACAGCACTAGCACAGCAGTCCCCAACCTTTTTTGTACCAAGGACCACTTACCAATTTTCCTGTGGCCCGGCGGTGGGGGGGGGGGAGGGATTTTCAGTGGTGGGATGGGTCGAGTGGGCGTCTCATAAGAAAATACAATAAAGTGTATATTTAATGACTACTTTCATACTTTTCCCTATACTTTATTAAGGGAGATCTCTCCATATCATGCATAACCTTAACCTATTGGTGGTATAGACAGCTCCCTTAATAAAAGGATGGGTAGAGGGCGGGGTCCTCACTCAATTAGAAGTGATATGGAGAGAGCTCCCTTAATAAAGTATAAGTAGGGCAGGGGGGGGGACCACCACTCAGGGGGCACAATTACTGTAATATTACCTGTGTGTGGTGGGACTATTACCTATAGGGGGCATACTAATAACGGGTAATAATAATACCAAATGGAGGAGACTGGAGGATGGGAGTTGTAGATGCGGTTGGTGTGACATCTGCTAGGCCAAGCACACTCACCAAGCACTCCAGCCCCGCTCCTGGGCCGGACACAGTCGAGGGGGGTCCTGCAGCACTACCGGATGGTGGTGGTAGTAGTTGTTTCCCTTGGGGTGCTTCCAGTTGGAGAGGGGACCTCTCCTCTCTGAGCAGGTGTGATGGTGGACAGAAGGGCCCTGATGGTAATGCAGGCACGACTCAGGAGTCAGCAGTGCAGTTGAACAAAGAACAGTCTTTATTAACAGCAACTGGGTCAGAAGTAAACGGCAGCTTCCCAATGGGGATAGTACTTCAGTGTCCAATTTCCCCAGCCTTGGTTTTAGGAGGATCCCCAGGGATATTACAGGCTCTACATAAGGCTTCTCCTCCAACTACTCCGTCTCTCGTGCCTCTACCGGGTATGGATGATGGGGATGGAGTTACAGGGAGTCCTGACAGGGATGAGCCTGGGGCAGCAAATATTCCTCCTAGGGGCTGTATGGATGGCCGTTGAGCTCCAGTGCTGATGTCCTTCCAGCACAGTCCAGCATGAACTGCACAGGTTGACTGCTACTACTGAACTGCCTGGGCTCAACGGTCGCCATGGAGACTAGGTCTCCCTACAACCCCCGCCCAGTGGCCTGTGATTGGCCAGGGCTAAACCAAGGGAAAACAAGGGAAAAGCTGCATAATAGTGACATAGAACACTTAACATAGAAGATGGGACATACCAACACAACCCAGAGGCACAAAAGACAAACAATTAAAGCAGAAGCCCTCTGTTGCATTAACTGTAGAGGGACACTATAACTGTAATATTGCCCTAATAGTGTTCCCCCCACAGGTAATGTTATTAACTGGGGTGGCACTATTACTGTAATAGTGCTCTAGTAGTTCCCCCCCATAGGTAATATTACCTGTGTGTGTATGGGGGGACTCTTAGGGGTCTGTTACAGTAATAGTGCCCCCCTAGTTCTTAACATTACCTGTTTGTGAGGGGACTGCTATCAACTGTGGCACTATTACTGTAATAGTGGCCTAATAGCGCCCCCCACAGGTAATAGTGCCCCTCTCCCTATATACTGTTACTATAATTACAAGTACATTTTACTTACCTGCTTACTAATGCGGTTCCCAGAACCTGTTCTTGCACACAGGATGCGTGCACCTTCTATTCTGCTCCCCAGCCCCAGCAGCACCGTAGCAAAGGTTTCAGGAGCAGAATAGAAGATGCACACATCCTGTGTGTCAGAAGAGATCCCAGGAGCTGCATCAGTAATCAGGTTAGTGGGAAGTGATCTGCTGGTGTAGCCTACATTAGCAGATCATACTCAAAAACGGGTCCTGTAGACATTTACCAGGTGTCGGACAATGCTCCTATGCTGCAGATTCCACGCAGACCTAGGCAGAGGTGAGTACTGGTTTGTTATGTTTAAGGACTCCTCAGCAATAGTATTAAATGAGTTGGAAGACCCCTTTAACTAGTCACTGTGGTCCACAAGATTGCATGAAATTAAAGCATTCATTTATATTATGACCTTAACTAAAGGTGTAGCCATAGGGGTGCAGAGGTAGCAATTGCTAGCAGGCCCTAGAGCATCTTGGGGCCCAAAGGCCCCTACACAACATAACAAGACACCTGTTTTATAGATAGCACATGGTTCATTGGGGCCCAAGCACTTCCAGCCTTAACTAATTAGTTACAAGAATTAAGTAGTCCTACAGAAAGGTCTGTCCATTTTGAAAACACATTGTGTCTATTCACATGTCTGTTTTTCACCGCCAGCAAAAAAACTGACATGCACTATCTTTGTCCGTCAAAGTGGACATTGATTGTGCCATGTGAAAAGAAACCCTTGTTGCACCGAACAGCTCATTAGTGTGAAGAGGTTAAATGTTTTGCTTTGTGTTTCCTCTTTGGAACCTTGGTGTGAATGTTCTATTACTGCTTCTTATTCTTTTCTTTTCTCATTAAGCTGGCAACCTAATGCTCTATTTTTTTCTAATGTTTTTTTCCAGCTGGGAACAATGTACCAAAACTAAAGAAAGTGGAGCTGCAGCAGGTTTGTCTTCCCTGACCTTAAAGCTAAGACCCCACATAGCGAAATGCAGCAAAAAAACGCTGCATTTTTCATTGCATTTTCACAGTCTTCCTCTGCGGACTTTCTGCCCCTATTATACCTATACGAATATGCCAGCGTTTCCACAGATATAATTGACATGCAGCAATTTTTCAAAAATGTGGGCGTTTTCCACTGCAGATTTTTTTCTGCATTGTGTAGATGGGATTACCCAGAATCCTATTCATATTGTAGGTACTGTAAGTGCAGCGTTTTTTGCCGTGGCATTTCCTCTGTGGCCAAAACGCTGCATTTTTGCAATGTGGGGCTTCAGCCTATAAGAGGCAAGTCTGCAGCACCTCTAGTGTTTTATAGAGAAAACTGCATAGGGTTATGGGAAATTTCTATGGTTTAAAATGACAGCAAGCAGGATGGGTGTAGGTTTTTTTTCCCTTGTTGAAGATAACATAGTGAAAATCTGTGGGCCTGCAACAGCTGGAAAGGATTTTGTTGTACACAGTATGGATATTTTCTGATTAATTCATTTTTTTGTTAAAATTGGACTTCCTAAGATAAACTCCTTTGGATTTCTTTTCAATCAAGGTCTGATTGTTTTTTTGGAAAATCCAATGCTTTGCAATTAGCATATCATGAAAAAGGATAATACCTCAGCTACGGGGAAAAAGCCATGAACTCCAGCATTTAGTACAATTGGACCTGTTCTGGTAATAGACTCCCTTTAAATATTGGATTTTTTGTTTCGCACTTCCCATCTTGTATCCCATCTTCAGTGGTCAGGAGAATGGGGGATTAAAAGACACCCTGTATCCTCTCTGTCAATGAAGCTCCAGTGCACTTGACCAATGCTCTATTCACTGCTATGGGGCTATTAGGACCCCCAGCAATGTGACAATTATACCCTATACTGTGGATAAGTGGCTTTAAGCTAGAACTACACATTAGATTTCAGAAAATCAATTGTGTTTGAGGAATTATTCTCTTTTTAGTGTAGAATCGCTCATATATGAGGGGTTATCGCACACTTGGAGGATAATTGCTTGTGATTTAGGGGTTATGACATACTTGGTGGAGAAATGCTTATGTCTGAGGGGTTATTACATACTAGGAGTAGAATGGCCTGCTGCATACTTGGTGGATAATCACTTATGTCTGAGGGGTTATTACATACTAGGAGGAGAATTACCTGTTGCATACATTGTGGATAATCACTTATGTCTGAGGGGTTATTACATACTAGGAGGAGAATTACCTGTTGCATACTTGGTGGATAATCACTTATGTCTGTTATCACATACTAGGAGGAAAACCGCTTGTGATTCAGGGGTTATTGAATACTTGGTGGAAAATAGCTTGTGTATGAAGGGTTATTGCATACTTGAAGGAGAACTGGTAAAACTGAGGGGTTATTGCATACTTGGAGGAAAGTTTGGCATACTTGCAGAATATGCACATATTCACATACTTGGTGGAAGATCGTCTGAGGGGTTATCACATAATTGATGGAGTATTGCGTGTAACTAATTGATTATCACAAAGTTGGAGGACAATCACTTCTGTGGTGTTGTCATAAACAACTGGTGTACAATTGCACATGTCCAAGGAGGTATTATATACTTGAAGGAAAATGCTTGCCTGAAAGGTGATTGCAGAGATGGAGGAGAATTGCTTATGTCTGAAGAGTTATTGCAGAACTGGAGAAGAATTACTTGTGTCTGAAGAGTTATTGCAGAGTCTGAGGAGAAATGCTTGTGTCTAAGGGGTTATTGCAGATTTTGAAGGGAATTACTTGTGTCAGATGAATTACTGTTTGCTTTGAAGGAAGAACTTATTGTGAATGCAGCCAGGTGTATTCTGTGGGGTGAAATAGCTGTAGTTGTGTGCCCAGCTTTGTGTGGCATTATGCCAATGCAGGATTTACTGTTTATTACCTGCTATACAGATGATTTCCAGGACAGGGACGTTGCTAGGGTCATAAAAGAATTGAGACCAGAGCCCCAATGCATATGTATTGAATTCTCAATAGTGACCCTTCCCCCATGTGTTTGGGCCAAAGACATCAATGCTAAACAAATAGTTACAGAAAACAAAGGAAAAATATAACTTCCAGAAATGTTTCTTCCAGCTACAAGTTGTTTCTGCAGAGTTTGCCACATAGACCTGTTAGGTTCCTCAATTTTCCTTTATCCTCTCCATCCTGGTGTCCTAACAATGTCATTCTGCAGCTACCATTGATACTGTGCCCCCAAATACCGTAATAGTGGCATAGAAATAGCCCCCCTGAAAATACTAGTACAGTAATTAGTATCACACATAGTGTCTTCAGAAATAATTGTGCCCAGCAAATAGTGAACATCATAGTAATAATTGTCCACCAGTGTTTCTCATTAGTAACAGTGCCTCCAACAGCAATAATGCCCCCCAGTGTACCCCAAGCGTAATCATGCCCCATAGTCTTTCAAATTATAATAACGTTCCCCCATCATACCCTGATAGTGCCCCCATAGTGACCCCAATATTAATAAGGTTTCCCCAGTATGGTCCAGTGGTAAAATGCCCCCAATATTAACAATGCTTCCCCATCATCCCCCATTGCCAATAGTCCCCCCACAGAGTTCCCAATAGTAATAATACTCCCACAGCATGTCCAGATTCATAATAATACCCTGATAGTGCTCCAATAGTAATAATGCTTCCCTAGCATGGTCCCATTAGCAATAGTGCCCCCAACGGTAACAGCGCTTCTGCATCATGCTCCCATTAAATAATAATTCTTCCCCAGTGTAACCCCCATTGGTACTAGTGCCCACTCTGCTCACTTCCATTCTAAGCCAGCATCTGCAATATGGTGCAAGCCACAGGCCTCTTCCAAACTTTGGCCTGAACTGTCTACACTATGGTAAAGCTCACTGCCCTAGCCCTGTATTTACGTAACAGTGGCTTGTTGATGTTTCCTCTGGCATTCTGCACCCAGGTCACATGTCCCAATTGACAGAGGCATAACGTAAAACTCATGGGCCCCAATGAAAAAGTTATTATAGATCCCCTATCTACCTTGTGCCATTTAGAATAGTTATATATTTTATGTAGCAAAGGGACCTTTGGGGCCCCTTTAGGGTCCAGGGCACAGTAGCAACTGCAACCACTGCATTGCCTATGGCTATGCCCCTGCTGTTTGATTCACGTGACCCTAACCTATCTAATTGCGGGGTGGGTTGATACGCTGGGTTCTGATGACAGAATTCTTTTAAGTAAGGGAATAAAGCAGTCAGAAGGGGCTTTCAGGGTACACTGGAAGGTGATCTATGTGACAGTACAGTGGAAATGTCTTTGCTATTGCTTCAGTAAATACAGCTCAGGCAAGCAGTGTTGAGGCTGGAGCTACACAGTGATTTTGGCTGCAACATCTATTGCACGACTAAGGATGGCACATTTTGCTGTCCATAAAAGTGTACATAGCCTTTAAGTTTAGGGTCCTTTTAAAGAAAATTGTTTTCCCATAAAAGAAAAATCTTTTCACATTTTCAAGTAGACACTGATGAGGATTTTTTCCTTTTGCATAATTTTCATGAGTTACCACATACTTTGTTTTAAATACAAGAAGTTAAAAAGCATCAGCAGTCAGGGGTAGGGGTTACAGCTTCTAAATAGCCTCTTACCCCTTCACTATATTGTTAAATACAGTAACAAGATTCTAGAAAATTCTTCCCAAACTTCAACTTGTTCAAGCTTACTTTACATCAGCTGTTTTATGTGTTAGGTATAACACAATTTGGTAACATAATTATATAATTATACAGTAATAATACAGTATTTAACAATGTTTTAGAAATTTGACATATTAACACCTCATATAATTTTTCTCTATGCTCACTATTTCCATTTCCATTGATTTACATTGGAAATTAGTAATGAATGTTGATTAGATTCTTCGATTTATAGCTTTACAAACCGTAAGATAGAATTAATTAAGATTTAACCCTTTGCCACTGCCTCCATTTTTGGTCTTTATGAGAAATCCCCATTTTGCTAATCTAAAAGTCATCTTGTGCGGTAATAACTGTATAATGCAAGGGATTCTGAGGTTTTTCACACATTATAGTTAATATTACAGATCATTTTTGATTGCTTTGTGTATAATAATAATAATAATCCTTTAATAGTCCCACAATGGGGAAATTTCAGTGTGTTACAGCAGCAAAGATAAGCAGATACAACTACAAATACAACATGTACAGGAATGTTCCAAGGTAAGAGGCATTACATTGATAGTAGATAGACAGATAAGAAGTAGCAGAGGAAGGGGGGGGGGGGATTTAACAGGCAGAAAGATATTTCAGTTCTCTGTGTGTAATGATCTCCGCTTAGGTCAGTGTTGGTTGTACAGCCTAACCGCGTTGGGGAGGAAAGACTTCCGGTAGCGCTCCTCCTCACACTTAGGGTGGAGCAGTCGGTCACTGACAGTACTGCCCAGCGCGATCACGGTCTCATGCATGGGATGGGACTTCTTCTTCCTCATGGAGCTCACCACGGACAGTATCCTTCTGTCACCCACCACCTTAACTGGGTCCAGAGGGCTCCCAAGGACAGAGCTGGCCCTTCTAATCAGCTTGTCAAGTTTATTTCTATCCCTGGTTGATATATTGCTCCCCCAGCAGGCCACTCCAAAGAAGATGGCTGATGCCACTACTGAGTTGAAAAAAGTCCTAATAAGTGTCCCCCGGATTCCAAAGGCTCTCAGCCTCCTAAGCAGGTAGAGCCTGCTGTGGCCCTTCCTGTACAGGACCTCCATGTGATCTGTCCAGTCCAGCTTATTATTAAGGAGCAAACCCAGGTACTTATAGGTGTTCACAATCTCGATGCCCATCCCCAGGATGTCCACTGGTTTAGGAGGGCATCTGCATTTACAGAAGTCCACCACCATTTCCTTGGTCTTCCTCTCGTTAATCTTCAGGTGGTTCTGCTGGCACCTGTCCACAAAATCCCAGTTCAGTTCCTGTACTCCCTGTCATCATCGTCTGTGATGAGACCTACTATTGCAGAGTCATCAGAATACTTCTGTAGGTAGAAGCTAGATGAGTTGCACCTAAAATCTGCAGTGTACAGTGTGACGAGGAAAGGGGCGAGAACTGTACCCTGAGGTGCCCCCGTATTACAGATCATGGTATCTGACACACAGTCTCTCACATACTGAGGTCGGTTTTTGAGGTAGTCTAGGATCCAGTTGGAGAGGTGGTGGTCCACTCCAGCAAGGCCCAGCTTGTCTTTCAGTAACCCCGGCTGTATGGTGTTAAAAGCACTGGAAAAATCAAAGAACATTATTCTCACCGTGTTCCCTGGTTTCTCCAGGTGAGAAAGAGCCCTGTGCAGAAGGTGGATGATGGCATCATCCACCCCAATGCCCGGCCGATACGCAAACTGTAGAGGGTCCATAACGGGGCTCACTAAAGAGCGGAGATGTGTAAGAACCAGTCTCTCTAAGATCTCCATCAAGTGGGATGTCAGTGCTACAGGTCTGTAGTCGTTGAGGTCCATAGGGTGAGGTTTCTTTGGAACTGGTACCACACAAGAAGATTTCCATAATTCAGGGACTATTTCCTGCCTCATGCTCATATTAAACATACTATGTAAATATACTACAAAGCTGATCCCCACAAGCCTTAATTAGCCTTGCACTGATGTCCTTTGGCACTGCGGCTTTCCTCGCCTTGATCTTTTTCATCTCCTTCCTCACCTGGGCCCGTTTGAAAGTCAGACTGTGATCAGATAAAGACAGATTTCTGGATTTACTGGTCTGGTGGGAAGTAACCGCGTGGGGTGAAGTCATTGTGGTGGGGGGAACTGAAGGACATGCTGGGGTGGGAGGAGCTGGTGTGTGATCAAATCTATTGGAGAATAGGTTTAGTTCGTTAAGCCAATTAACATCTGCCTCAATCTGGCAGACAGACTGTAAAATTTATATGTATGTAAAATTTATTGAAAATTTGGAAAAAATACACTTTTGATATTGACTTACAAATACTGGTGCAGAATATAGAATAAATACTATGTTAAAGTAGCCTAAGACATACTATACCAAATGGATGGGCTGACAGGTGGATAGGTGAATCCCCTGGTCAGCCCTGAGCCAGGTGAGCCCCCAGATTACCCTGGCATTCCACAGTGCATTCACTGTAATTCATTTATAGGGGGATATTCAGATAAAATAATGAAAAGCATCACTTCAGCGAGGTAAACAGACTGCAGGTAATCCCTTGAAAGGGAGCTGATCCACAACACCATGCCTCTGCCACTACACACTGTACTGAGCAATCTGCTTTCAGCTCTGTACACTGCATAAAAAGCAGCTGATCAGTTTGGGTGCCTTCTCCAATCTCATATTAATGATCTATTCTAACAGAAGGCAATCAGAATTAAGTCTCGGACAACCCTTTTAAGGCTAGTATTGGAATGGCATGTTTTTAACAAAAAACAAAAAGGTTACCAGAGAGGTAAAGCATTCTCAGAGTGAAGATTTAGGAAAGTCTCTCTTACCCTGGATAATGTGAATTTAGACTTACAATTAATTGTGTTAGTATCAATCATTAAGAAATTAATTTCTTAGGTGTACAGGGACACCCTTAGACTGAAATGGAGGCCTTCTGTACCTCTGAGAGCTTGTGAACTCTTCAAAACTTTCTTTGTTTCTGTATAATACAGATGAAAAAATAATGTCCTAAATGTAGATAGAGAACCAAATCAGCAAATGAGTCAAAAATATTAGATTTGGTCATTTACTTATAGAAAGAAATGATCCAATATCACAAATCTGTGGGTGGCAAAAGTATGTGAACCTTAGCACATAATTAGAAGGTGAAATTAGAGTAAGGTGTTTTCAATCAATGGAATGGCAATCAGGTGTGAATGGGTGACCTGTTTTATTTAAAGCACATGGATCTATTAAAGTTAAATCGTCAGAACTCATGTTCATGGAAGTGTCTCATGGCACAATCAAAGTAGATTTCTGAGGACCTCAGAAGAAGAGCTGTTAATGCTCATCAGGCTGGAAAATGTATCCTTAAAGTGTTTCAATTCCACTAATCCACACTCAGACTGCATACAAATGATGGAATGTCAAGTCTATTCTTATCCAGAAGTTATCTACCAACAAAGATCATGCAAAGTGTAAGGTGCATAATGGTCTGCAATGTCACAAAGGAATCCAAGGTAGCCACTAAGCAGCTAAAGGCCTTTCACACCTTTGCTAGGAAGACACAACAATGCTGTTCATGGCAGGACTGCAAGGAGAAAGCTGCTGCTCTCCAAAAAGAACATTAATGCCTTTCTGAAGTTAGCTAAAGATCCCATGGGCAAGCTAGAAGGTTATTGGAATAATGTTTTGGCTTAAAGGGGAAGTGTGATGATTCTGCCTAAATATGGCCATAACTCAGCTATATTTTGGTCTCTGGGTATAGGATATCCCTTCTTCCTTGCTTGCATACTGTGCGCAGCTACAAGCCTAGGTGCATATTGGCAGTAGCGTCTAGGCTGGAACAATAGGGCTCCATTGTATTCCTATACAGCCCTGGCTGATCAAACAATAGTGCATTGTTCACGCCTGGGCTGTTGATCAGATATGACTGATAACAGGGTATCAATTCACTTTGTCTCATCTACATACAAAGGGTCTGAACGTGATTGAATTAACTCATCAGACGTACTGTCGCCGGTGACCTCATTCTGGGAGGGGGCATAAAGGGTATAAAAGATGAGGTAAGAGGTCTGTGGGAGGAGATTATGCAGGAGATTACACTAAGAGATCATGCTATGGAGTTTTGGGCTGAGACCATCACAGACTTCCACTGAGAGAGACTTTGACTGAGATGCTACTATGAGCAGGCAGGTTGGAATGCTGCTGCTGACGATGATGAGCCTACAAAGAGACTGTGAGAGACTGTAAAGAGCATGCAGGCTGGATTATTGTACTGTGATGCCACATGCTAGGAGTTAATGCCACATGCCAAGAAGCCTCCACTGGTGACTCACACATGCCATGTGTGAGTGTTGGACTATAGAACCACATCAAGGACATGTGTGGTAAAGTAATCATTTCACCTTTAATCCCTTTTATTTTATTTGTGCTGTATCTTGCAACTAGTAACTGTTAATGCTTGCATATGTCTGCATATCTGTTCTGATCTGTATATGTTAGATTTTAATACCGACCCATTTAGGGGTTAATAAATATATAAAATTTAGAAGGCTTGTCTTGTATTTATCTTGTGAACCCGGCACTCACTGGCGGTGAGTGTGGTTTTTTATATGAAAGAAGACTCAGGGTGTGGCCAAAGCGGTTTGGCGCACAGAGGATCTTTCACAGGAAGCATTATGCATTCTAGTATAACACCTCATACCACTTGAAACACTGTGGTATTAGTATCCTGGTTTGGGCTTGCTTTGGTGCATCTGGTCTAGGACAGATTGCCCTTATTGATGGAATAATGAATTCTGAATTATACCAGCAAATTCTAAATAAAAACATCAGGACATCTATCTGTGAACTGAATATCAAAATAACATGGGTCATGCAACAAGACAATGATCCTAAGCATAAAAGTCGTACTACCAAAGAATGGTTAATGAAAAATAAAGTTACAATTTTGGAATGGCCAAGTCAAAGTCCTGACCTTAAAGGGGTATTCCCATGAAATAATCATATCTATATTTCTAGATAATTAAAAGTTAAACATTTTTGCAAATATAAGTAGTTAAAAATTCTGCAGATTTTTTTAAGATGGTGACAGTCTGTTGTCTTAATAGGTTGCCAATGCATACGACCATGAATGTAGAAACTTTATATAGTCTGGGGCTTGTGGAAAACCCAGCCATGATTTTCTTATTGTAGCTGGGTTATCAGGCAGGGATACTACAGTATATGTAGGAGAAGATATCCCAACCACAATAAGGAAATCTTTGCTGATTTTCTGACCTAACAAAGGTCCTGCATTAATAGTTGTATCCATTGGCAACCGATCACGACAACAAGACTGTGACTATAATGTTTAAAACTCTGCAAAATGTTTAATTATTTATATTTGCAAAAAATGTTTAACTTTTAATTATCTACAAATTTAAAAATGGTTATGTACATGGGAATACCCCTTTAATACAATAGAAATGTTGTGGAAGGACCTGAAGTGAGCAGTACATGGGAGGAAACCCACTACCATAACAGAGTTGAGTTAGTGAAAACCTCTATGCGCCAATTTTTTATAGGGGTGGTCCTCTAAATAAAAAGGTATACGGGATGTAGGTTAAAGTGTGTAAGTGCACAATCATGTACAGATCCCCCAAAACCACAAATAATAATGTAAGAACCCAGAGTCATGTATTTTATGTTTGGTATTACATCAGTATATTGCACTGAACCAAAATAGGACTAATAAAATAGTCGTGTTATTGTACAGTCATGGCCAAAAGTTTTGAGAATGATACAAATATTAATTTTTACAAAGTCTACTGCTTCAGTTTTTCTAATGGCAATTTGCATATACTCCAGAATGTTATAAAGAGTGATCAGCTTAACAGCAATTACTTGCAAAGTCAATATTTGCCTAGAAAATGAACTTTATCCCCCAAAACACATTTCAACATCATTGCAGCCCTGCCTTAAAAGGACCACCTAACATCGTTTCAGTGATTGCTCCATTAACACAGGTGTGGGTGTTGATGAGGACAGGGCTGGAGATCAATCTGTCATGATTAAGTAAAAATGACACCACTGGACACTTTAAAAGGAGGCTGGTGCTTGCCATCATTGTTTCTTTTCTGTTAACCATGGTTATCTCTAAAGAAACACGTGCAGTCATCATTGCACTGCACAAAAATGGCCTAACTGGGAAGAGTAATGCAGCTAGAAAGATTGCACCTCAGTCAACAATCTATCACATCATCAAGAACTTCAAGGAGAGAGGTTCCATTGGTGCCAAAAAGGCTCCAGGGCGCCCAAGAAAGACCAGCAAGCGGCAGGACCGTCTCTTAAAAGTGTTTCAGCTGCGGGATCGGGCTACCAGCAGTGAAGAGCTTGCTGAGGAATGGCAGCAGGCAGGTGTGAGTGCATCTGCACGCACTGTGAGGCAGAGACTCTTGGAGCAAGGCCTGGTCTCAAGGAGGGCAGCAAAGAAGCCACTTCTCTCCAGAAAAAACATCAGGGACAGACTGATATTCTGCAAAAGGTACAGGGAGTGGACTGCTGAGGACTGGGGTAAAGTCATTTTCTCTGATGAATCCCCTTTTCGATTGTTTGGAACATCTGGAAAACAGCTTATTTGGAGAAGAAGAGGTGAGCGCTACCACCAGTCTTGTCTCATGCCAACTGTAAAGCATCCTGAAACCATTCATGTGTGGGGTTGCTTCTCAGCCAAGGGAATCGGCTCTCTCAATGTCTTGTCTAAAAACACAGCCATGAATAAAGAATGGTACCAGAATGTCCTCCAAGAGCAACTTCTCCCAACCGTCCAAGAGCAGTTTGGCGCTCAACAATACCTTTTCCAGCATGATGGAGCACCTTGCCATAAAGCAAAGGTGATAACTAAATGGCTCAGGGAACAAAACATAGAGATTTTGGGTTCATGGCCTGGAAACTCCCCAGATCTTAATCCCATTGAGAACTTGTGGTCAATCATCAAGAGACGGGTGGACAAACAAAAACCAACAAATTCAGACAAAATTAAAGCATTGATTCTGCAAGAATGGACTGCTATCAGTCAGGATTTGGTCCAGAAGTTGATTGAGAGCATGCCAGGGAGAATTGCAGAGGTCCTGAAGAAGAAGGGTCAACACTGCAAATATTGACTTTCTGCATTAACTCATTCTAACTGTCAATATAAGCTTCTGTTACTCATAATATGAATGCAATTATATTTCTGTATGTGATAAAAACATCTGACAAACACACATAAAAACCAGAGGGCAGCAGATCATGTGAAAATATAATATTTGTGTCATTCTCAAAACTTTTGGCCATGACTGTACACAAGTTACTTCAACTCATACACCTAACCATAGGGCACACTAATTATTTGCCCCTGGTGACCTACACTTTTACTAGCTCAAGATAGCCCCATCATTCTTAGTCCCCAGCATTTCACCTCTCTAGATCTTGGACCCCAGCATCCTCTTTTCCTATTTGCCATCATGGCAACTCCCCCTCTCATTCCTGGTCCCCAGCCCAGTATCCCTTTAAATTGTGGGCCGCAGCATAATTTCCCTCTTACTCCTGGTCCCCAGCATTGTATCCTTTTTTAATCTTGGGCCTCAGTATGGGTCCCCTCCTGGCTCCCTCTCATTCTGGGTTTCCCCAGTCATTCCTAGACCCCCAACATGGCTCCCCTTTCCATTTTCTCCTGTGAAAAATGTCCCTATGAGCAGGACTTAAAATGTTGCATAGGTGAATAAACTCACATGATTTTTTTTATGAGGCTTGCTACCTAATTTTTATTTCATATAATGTATGTACTATATATATATATACATATATATACACACACATAATCTAATCTTCTGGAGAGGCATTGTTCCATTACAGAGCTTCAAGAACTGTGTGTGTTGCCAAGCATCCTCCTATATATCTATATATGGCGCTGATGCTTGCATGAGGCCTAATATAAAGAGGAGGATACACATTGCTAAAAGTTGCACATCAAATTAACTAGAAAGAAAATCTTCACAGCCTTTGCCTCATTGTCAGCCACTTTGTGATGAACTAAACCCTCTTTATTTAAAACATGGTTTGCAGAGGTTTGGAATCTGGAATAAAGTATTGTCTTTTAAAGCCTTTGTTCTGTCTGTTGTATATCTAACTTTGCTTCCTATACGTTTTAAAGGTATGTAAATATCAAGGATTGTTCTATGTACTGATCTGTTGTCATCCTCAAAGAAGAAACTAAAGTCTACAACTAAAACAGAAGGATCAATTCATCAAATAATGAGAATGTTACAATAAAACCCAGCAGTTTCATTCCACAGTAACCTACACAAATATAAAACTTTCAGCATGTATTTGTCGCAGTTTACCATTTCAAACAGTTTTCTCTTTTATTTCACAGCTGCCCTATTGTCCTTCTTACAAGAATTCAATGTAAAGCACATTGAAGGGACAGATTCAGCAAACCATCATGCTGTGTGAATGGTAATATACATCAAGGCATTGTAATTTATTTGCAGGGGGTATCTATATATATGATTTATTGGATCTCAGCAGCGGACTGTTTGCATTTCGTCCATAGGGCTGTGGATGAAAGAATGGAGAGAGCATATCTGAACAAAAGGTACCCACATCCCACTACCCTATTTGATAATAGCAAGGTGACCATCAGACTGCTTTCTATCATCTTTCGTACATAGCATAATATAAGAAGGTGGCTAAATATGCCCATAGCAGTTTCTATAGTGTGCTGTCCTATTATATTATACACAATAAAGCAAAGGCACAGCAGGCAGTATTACACTATGTCTAAACTCCATGCAGTTTTGTGGTTTACATTTTATGTGTGCTATTGTTATTTATTTAGGGCTCTTTGAATCACAGACGTAACATGAAGCTCCTGGGCTCCAATGCAAAATATGTAAGTGGTCCCCACTTACCATGTGCTATCTATAATACTGGTGTCCTCTATTATGCTGTAGAGTGGTTTTTGGCCCCCTGAGACTACAGGGCATGGTAGCGATTGCTACCTCTACTCTCCCTATAGGTACATCCCTGCTTTGAATCATGTTTTCATATATGTAAATTATATGAGATAAGGAAAAAAAACATCAGTGCTTATTGTAAAAATATTGGCTAAGCCATATTAACTACATAACAAAATTATACTTAATAAAACAATAGTGAGAAGCAGGACAGGACTTTTCTTAATATAAGCTTGTAATATAGGATGGACAGCACTCCAGATAGTTGAGCTGGCTTGTAAATTTTATTTGCAGAACACATATTCCATGTTAAAGCAAATGGTATCCACCACAATATATCATATCATGTAGATATTTTAAGAGCCGAAAGGAACGTTTCGGTCTGCAAGAGCCCTTCCTCAGGCAATTAGAATATGAATATGAAGGCATGATGGCTGCCGCATATTTTCCATAGGAAAAATATTTCTCATGGGGCGCAGGAGAAATGATCCTGGTAAGGAACCCAAGAATGGGGGAGATGTATGTCTTCCCTTAGAAAGCTCTGCTATAGGGATATATTGTGGTGGATACCACTTGCTCTAACATGGAAAATGTGTCCTGCAAATAAAATTTACATGCAAGCTTAAATACCTGGAGTGCTGTTCATCCTTTATACAAGCTTATATTAAAATTGGTGGGTTCCGGTCAGCCACCAGTGGAATAAGTGCACCCATCTACAAGCTAAGGAGAGTGCTGCTCACATCAATATTGTATCTCTTTTCTTAATGTTCTACATTGTCTTGTTCCTCTGTTATTCCTCATAGAAATGTATAAGCAAATTCACAATTGGTTGATAGTAGTTGGGGGGTATGTCCCTATACACCCTAACAACAACCAATCAGTGCAGAAACATTCTGTAGAGTCACACTTCCTTGACAAGAGGATCGGTAACAACCAGTTCTTAATTTGTTCTTAGAATTCAAGAAGAAAAGCTGCTTCAGAATTGTTCTTCATGGGAAATTTATGGTGACAGTTCCTCTTTGCAACATATTTTCTAAATAATTTTCTACATGATAAGTTTGACCGGTTTTACTTGAAAGTGGCAATTTCTTTGTGGACATGGGATAAATCAAGGATCATGACCAGTTACCAAACTAACATTAAGAAGGCATAACATACTCAAGAAATGATTGTCACTTATTGTGGAACATGTTTCCTACAAGTTCTATACAGATTTCTCCTACATATAGTTATAACATTAGTTATTTCAAGCTATTTAGTTCTTTAACATAGATATCAATGTCATTTTAAACTATGTCTAGTTAAAGTCAGTTTTGTATAAGAAAATGAATAAAATACATGTTTCTTTATCCCATACTAACCCTGCTAGCTAGGAAAGAAGTAAGAAGTAAAAGAGAAGTAAAAACCACCAAAAGCAATATTATGGTTATGGTTGTGCACCCTGAATTCTGAAATGATGTAGTATGGCACTTCTAGTTATTGTCAGCATGTCACACAGAATGTGAAAGCCAATGTAACAAACTATTAAACTGTGATTATTTAAACTTATGTGATCTTTGTCATAAAGAAATGAAATTGTGAAGCGCAGATGTAACATTTCATACAGTGATATGCACACCAACCAAGCTGTTGGGCACAAACACTTATCTCCATATGGATAGCAATGAAAAGGTTATGTACATGAATTCTAATTTGTAAAATACCAGATTGTTTACTGAGCATTAATTAACTTATCTTGTCTCATTTATGGACAAAATAATTAAAAATATTTTGTGAACTGCCAATAGTGCCAGACTGAAGCGTGTGTATATAGAGAATATTATTAATTAATACTTGTGTAATGTTCTAAGGAGGAAATATTCATGTTTCTTCCAAGTAATTAATCAAGGCCAATCCTCATCATTTTCTGCTCTCCTAGCCTCAGCTTCTAGTCTCTTCATTAAGTGCAACTGATATTGGGGTCCAACTTGACTGCCCTTCTTTAAATTTTAAGAAAATGACTGGTAAAAGGTTTAAATATTTGTTGGTTTCATTGTTCCAAAGAACTGCATATAGTTCTGCTATTACAGAGGTATAGTATTAAAGGGGTTATCCAGTTTTTTTACTACTGATAGCCTACCCTTAGAATAGGACATCAATATTAGATCAGCTGTGTGACTCTCAGTAATGTACACAAATCGTGAGCCATGCTGCTTACTTGCATTACCCATAGATTTGAATGGGATATTGCTTCAGCACCAAAACCCACCCTGCTAAACCAGTGGACATCCAGGGGACGGGCATCGAGATTGTCAACACCTACAAGTACCTGGGTGTGCTCCTTAATAATAAGCTGGACTGGGCAGATCACATGGAGGTCCTGTACAGGAAGGGCCACAGCAGGATGTACCTGCTTAGGAGGCTGAGAGCCTTTGGAATCCAGGGGGCACTTCTTAGGACTTTTTTCAACTCTGTAGTGGCATCAGCTATTTTCTTCGGAGTGGCCTGCTGGGGGAGCAGTATATCGACCAGGGATAGAAATAAACTTGACAAGCTGATTAGAAGGGCCAGCTCTGTCCTTGGGAGTCCCCTGGACCTGTGCAGGTGGTGGATGACAGAAGGATACTGCCCATGGTGAGCTCCATGCGGGAAAATAACTCCCATCCCATGCATGAGATCTTGATAGCGCTGGGCAGTACTGTCAGTGACCGACTGCTCCACCCTAGGTGTGAGAAAGAGCGCTATCGGAAGTCTTTCCTCCCCAACGCGGTTAGGCTGTACAACCAACACCGACCTAAGCGGAGATCATTCCACACAGAGAACTGAAATATCTTTCTGTTGTGATATCCCCACCCCCCACCTCTGCTACTTCTTTACCTGTACCTTTCTATCTGTCTGTCTACTATCAATGGGATGCCTCTTCCTTGGAACGTTTTGTATATGTTGTATGTGTATTTGTATTGCTTATCTTGCATTGCATACCCTTGATGCTGTAACACACTGAATTTCTCCATGGTGGAACTATTAAAGGATTGTTGTTATTATTATTATTATAGTTTGTATGGTGAGTGAGCAGCGCAGCTGACGCTATGTAAACTTTACTGAGAGCTGCACTGTCTCAATACATCTGATCTGGTTCTGGCCTACGGATAGGCCATCAAAAGGAAAACTGGATAACCCCTTTAACTCCTGCATAGTGGTTCCATTACTTAGCTTGGCATGGGACTATTGCTTCCTTTCCCTGTTCTCCTCTCTCCAGGTTGCAGCATCATCACTGCTATTCCATTGACCATCCCTGGCTAAATTCCTGACTTTTCTACAAGCTATCGGCTACAGCACTCCCATTAATGATAACTATTCCAGATTTTCATTATTTTAAATGGTTTCCTGCTGATAGACATCAGACTTTATTGGTAGCCAGCGCTAAACTGATTGTGGCTTTGAGTATCCATATCACTGGTGAGAAACAACATGAAACAGCTCCCTAACCTTTAAAGAAGCATTTCAGTAAAAAAAATTTTGTCCACCTTTCATTTTCCAGGAGCAGAATGAAAACTGCATTCTGATTGGTTGCTATGGGAAACTAAAACAGTCTTAGTCTGCCCTAGGGTTTCCTGTATGAAAAGAAGGTCCAAACCATTTAACAAAATGCAAAAGTAAATAAACAGAAGAGAAATCTAAGTCAAATCAATATTTGGTGTGACCACCCTTTGTCTTCAAAACAGCATGAAGTCTTCTATGTAGACTGATAGATCTTCTGTAGATGTAGTCTTCATCAAATCCTTCTATCTCTTCCTGTAATCACAGACAGACTTCTCTGGGTTCTCTGGGGGCCACAACATCACTGCCTGGACTCCTTTTTCTCTTTACACTGAAGATAGTTCTTAATGACATTGGCTATATGTTTGAGGTCTTTGTCCTGCTGCAGAATAAATTTGGAGACATTCAGAGCCTGCCTGCTAGTATTGTATGATGGTTAATTATCTGCCTGTGTTTCTCAGCATTGAGGACAGCATTGATCCTGACAAATCCCCATCTCCATTTGCTGAAATGAAGCACCAAACTTGCAAGGACTGTTGCCTGCAGACACCCATTATTGTACCTTTTTGTACCATTATTGTGCCTTCTGATACAGCCTGTTATAGAGTACCTGCTGCCATTTTTGTGCACCCTAGTTCCTAAGTTTTTGAGCATAGATGAGTCACTTTGTAACAGACAGTGAATTGGAGACTCAATGTGCCACCTAAACACCTTGGCTTTGGGCCACTCACAAGCACATTGTTTAAGTAACCTTTCTGGTTTTCACCCTTAAACCCCCATACGGGGCTCTAGTCTTTGCTGTGGGGAGACTACTAAATCACTACCTCTTGGAGTGGTTCCGGTATAGGTGGCAGGAAAGGAGTGACCACCCTATGAGCAGGCCCAGCTGCATCAGCAGCAGGGGGACGTGCATAGCAGAATGGAGAAATAGGAACTGCACAGTATGTAGCAGGTGTAATCTGGCAGCTATGACTGCAGGGAAAGATAATATGCCAGCAAGTGTATAGCGCCAGCGTTACACACTTGGCTTTGTTTCCACATCAAAGGTATGGCATTTTGGCTACAATACAGTACATCCATGAAGACCACTTCTGGTTAGATTTCTCCAAACGGTAGATGGGTGTTCCTGGGGCCAATAGTTTCTAACAGATCAGAGCTGATGGCACTACTGGACATCTTTTGATTTCAAAGTGAAGTAAACAATTATGTGTCTGATTCCTTGTCTGACCACTGCATTTACCTCAAAATTGCCCATTTATTTGTGCTTCTTCAAGAGAGATTGAACAGCACATCATAACTCAAGTTTGCTTTGAAATATTTGCCTGGGAGGGACCTTATTGCTGCAGTTTACAGTAAATACCCTGTGTCTTGGTGCTGTGCTCAGACTTGGCATGGAGTAATGGAGTATGACCTGTGACATGAAATTGCCCTCCACAACCTCACCTTTGTAGCAGAATTTGGCTGTTCCTCACCCACATTTAGGTTGAAGCCCTACTTTGCGGAAAACCAGCTTTTTTATGTTGTTGAAGAGTTTGCTGCAGCTTTTGGAGCCAAAGCTAGGAGTGGGTTGGCAGAAGGGAGAAATATAAGAGCTTACTTTATATTTCCTATTCCATTTGTAGCCACTACTGGGTTTAGTTCAAAAAATGGCCGCTTTTCTGCAATGTGAGGCCTTACTACACAGCTGTTTCAGTTGTGTGTATATATATATATACAGTCATATGAAAAAGTTTGGGCACCCCTATTAATCTTAATCATTTTTAGTTCTAAATATTTGGGTGTTTGCAACAGCCATTTCAATTTGATATATCTAATAACTGATGGACACAGTAATATTTCAGGATTGAAATGAGGTTTATTGTACTAACAGAAAATGTGCAATATGCATTAAACCAAAATTTGACCGGTGCAAAAATTTGGGTACCCTTATCATTTTATTGATTTGAATACTCCTAACTACTTTTTACTGACTTACTGAAGCACAAAATTGGTTTTGTAACCTCACTGAGCTTTGAACTTCATAGCCAGGTGTATCCAATCATGAGAAAAGGTATTTAAGGTGGCCAATTGCAAGTTGTTCTCCTATTTGAATCTCCTCTGAAGAGTGGCATCATGGGCTCCTCAAAACAACTCTCAAATGATCTGAAAACAAAGATTGTTCAACATAGTTGTTCAGGGGAAGGATACAAAAAGTTGTCTCAGAGATTTAACCTGTCAGTTTCCACTGTGAGGAACATAGTAAGGAAATGGAAGACCACAGGGACAGTTCTTGTTAAGCCCAGAAGTGGCAGGCCAAGAAAAATATCAGAAAGGCAGAGAAGAAGAATGGTGAGAACAGTCAAGGACAATCCACAGACCACCTCCAAAGAGCTGCAGCGTCATCTTGCTACAGATGGTGTCACTGTGCATCGGTCAACAATACAGCACACTTTGCACAAGGAGAAGCTGTATGAGAGAGTGATGCGAAAGAAGCCGTTTCTGAAAGCACGCCACAAACAGAGTCGCCTGAGGTATGCAAAAGCACATTTGGACAAGCCAGCTTCATTTTGGAAGAAGGTCCTGTGGACTGATGAAACAAAGATTGAGTTGTTTGGTCATACAAAAAGGCGTTATGCATGGCGTCAAAAAAACACAGCATTCCAAGAAAAACACTTGCTACCCACTGTAAAATTTGGTGGAGGTTCCATCATGCTTTGGGGCTGTGTGGCCAATGCCGGCACCGGGAATCTTGTTAAAGTTGAGGGTCGCATGGATTCAACTCAGTATCAGCAGATTCTTGAGAATAATGTACAAGAATCAGTGACGAATTTGAAGTTACGCCGGGGATGGATATTTCAGCAAGACAATGATCCAAAACACAGCTCCAAATCTACTCAGGCATTCATGCAGAGGAACAATTACAATGTTCTGGAATGGCCATCCCAGTCCCCAGACCTGAATATCATTGAACATCTGTGGGATAATTTGAAGCGGGCTGTCCATGCTCGGCGACCATCAAACTTAACTGAACTGGAATTGTTTTGTAAAGAGGAATGGTCAAAAATACCTTCATCCAGGATCCAGGAACTGATTAAAAGCTACAGGAAGAGACTAGAGGCTGTTATTTTTGCAAAAGGAGGATCTACTAAATATTAATGTCACTTTTCTGTTGAGGTGCCCAAATTTTGGTTTAATGCATATTGCACATTTTCTGTTAGTACAATAAACCTCATTTCAATCCTGAAATATTACTGTGTCCATCAGTTATTAGATATATCAAATTGAAAGTTCCAAACACCCAAATATTTAGAACTAAAAATGATTAAGATTAATAGGGGTGCCCAAACTTTTTCATATGACTTATATATTTATATATATATATATATATATATATATATATAAAACAATCCAATCTGCCAGCAACTTGTAAAGATGGAAAATGTCCTTTTATTGGAAAAGCAGTACACCACGTATCGGTTCTCACAGGAACCTTTCTCAAGTGCAAATAAACACATCTATTTCAGTGCAATTTATACAAGAAACCACAAATCCCCGCCCTTGTAACAAAGAGCCAATCATTAGTTTCCTATAAACATCAAATTCTATACATATATACTTATTAAAACTACATAAATTAAGATATAAATATAAACATACATAATATAGTGCATCAAACCATGGCTATAGCCACCATATTACCTGCCAACAGATATATAATGTCCTGCTCAGTTACTGCATGTTAATCTGGCGTGCCAAAAAAAAAAAAACAACTCATATGGCTACATGAATCACCTGGGTCAGTGCACAAACCTAACAGATGCCCCACTTATGTCTACATCATAGATCCATACCACAGTGGAAAACCACCGCTATCTAAAACACTTTTAACTTATGTCATATTAGATCCAGACGAAGAAATATCTTAGAAGCTTCCATAAAATAGAATATCCCATATATATGCCAAAATTGAAATACTATAGCAAGAAAAAAAAAAAAAAAATATATATATATATATATATATATATATATATATATATATTTTTTTCTATTTTTTTTACTCCCTGCCATTTTATAAATATTTTCCATTCCAATAAGGAAATCCATATAACAAAAATAAGGGGACAGAAAAAGGTAGATAAATAACTATGCTCAAGTATATCAAAAATACACCCAAAAACAGGCCTGTCTGCACTCAGACCTAACTGCACAAAATCCAAACCATGCCCCTAATTTTGTTAGAAAAATCACATCAATATATAGGCAAATATATTCTTTATTAATGAAATCTATATTCTAATACAAAAATCGTCGTCCATATGGCGCCCATTCTCCATGTGGTACTATCGACACAACGGGGATCTATTTTCTTTTTCCTTTTAATTTACAGGCATCATGATACTGAGCAGGACATATACATCCACCAAACTTGATACATCCAACTAAAAAACAAACAAAACAAGAATTAAAAATTAGTAACAAAATTTACTCAAGAAACTGTCTAAAGTTTAAAGGGGAATACTCATTTTTAACAATGCTCTACATATGGGCTTGTACCTTAAAGTCAACATTCAAGCCCATAGGTTGCAGGGTATTTAACATATAAATCCATTTTAGCTCCCTACGTTTCAGTTCCCGTTGACGATCCCCACCTCTACGTCTCTGCGGGATATGATCCAACACCCTTTTTGAACCAAAAATACGAAATAAGGGACCTAGGATCCCTTTTGTATCTACCTTCACACATCTGAGTGGTACTGTCAGCAAAATTCTTTCTAAACACTGGACGGTGATTCGACAAGGCTGTCCTGAAATACCTGATTTAGCTTATTCACCATTGATGTCTTACAAAAGAGACCGTAATCTGAAAGATATCTTAGTGAAGGCAGATATTGGGCCAAGGAAACAAACTAAACAATTATTGTTAGGTCCTTTGACTCGGGGCAATTTTCCATGTTTAAACTGCTCTAATTGTACCAATATGATACGGGGTGATAGCTTTGTACATCCACAGACGGGACAAACTTTTATTATCAAAGAACGTTATACCTGTTCATCCGAATACGTGATTTATATGATTCAATGTCCGTGTAATTTGATTTATGTTGGAGAAACTACTCTTGAGATTAGAACTAGGATCAATCTCCATAAGAGCACGATCTGTAAAAAGAGGTTAGAACTTCCGGTCTCTAGACATTTTTCTGAAAAACGACATACAGTGGATGAGTTACGTTTCAGGGTGTTGGATCATATCCCGCAGAGACGTAGAGGTGGGGATCGTCAACGGGAACTGAAACGTAGGGAGCTAAAATGGATTTATATGTTAAATACCCTGCAACCTATGGGCTTGAATGTTGACTTTAAGGTACAAGCCCATATGTAGAGCATTGTTAAAAATGAGTGTTCCCCTTTAAACTTTAGACAGTTTCTTGAGTAAATTTTGTTACTAATTTTTAATTCTTGTTTTGTTTGTTTTTTAGTTGGATGTATCAAGTTTGGTGGATGTATATGTCCTGCTCAGTATCATGATGCCTATAAATTAAAAGGAAAAAGAAAATAGATCCCCGTTGTGTCGATAGTACCACATGGAGAATGGGCGCCATATGGACGACGATTTTTGTATTAGAATATAGATTTCATTAATAAAGAATATATTTGCCTATATATTGATGTGATTTTTCTAACAAATTTAGGGACATGGTTTGGATTTTGTGCAGTTAGGTCTGAGTGCAGACAGGCCTGTTTTTGGGTGTATTTTTGGTATTTTTGAGCATAGTTATTTATCTACCTTTTTCTGTCCCCTTATTTTTGTTATATGGATTTCCTTATTGGAATGGAAAATATTTATAAAATGGCAGGGAGTAAAAAAAAATAGAAATATATATATATATATATATATATATATATATATATTTTTTTTTTTTTTTTTTTTATTTATTTATTTATTTATTTTTTTCTTGCTATAGTATTTCAATTTTGGCATAGTTATATATGGGATATTCTATTTTATGGAAGCTTCTAAGATATTTCTCCGTCTGGATCTAATATGACATAAGTTAAAGTGTTTTAGATAGCGGTGGTTTTTCACTGTGGTATGGATCTATGATGTAGACATAGGTGGGGCATCTGTTAGGTTTGTGCACTGACCCAGGTGATTCATGTAGCCATATGAGTTTTTTTTTTTTTTTTGGCACGCCAGATTAACATGCAGTAACTGAGCAGGACATTATATATCTGCTGGCAGGTAATATGGTGGCTATAGCCATGGTTTGATGCACTATATTATGTATGTTTATATTTATATCTTAATTTATGTGGTTTTAATAAGTATATATGTATAGAATTTGATGTTTATAGGAAACTAATGATTGGCTCTTTGTTACAAGGGCGGGGATTTGTGGTTTCTTGTATAAATTGCACTGAAGTAGATGTGTTTATTTGCACTTGAGAAAGGTTCCTGTGAGAACCGATACGTGGTGTACTGCTTTTCCAATAAAAGGACATTTTCCATCTTTACAAGTTGCTGGCAGATTGGATTGTTTTTTCTATTAGGAACCCTTCTAGCTAGAGAAGGGTTTCTGCCGTGCAATTTATGGGACGATACCCAGATTTGCTGGTGCTGCTACAAATGCTTCTTTGAGTTATATATATATATATTAGTACATATTTTTTTATTATATATATATATATATATATATATATATATATACACAGTACAGACCAAAAGTTTGGACACACCTTCTCATTCCAAGAGTTTTCTATATTTTCATGACTATAAAAATTGTAGATTCACACTGAAGGCATCAAAACTATGAATTAACACATGTGGAATTGTATACTTAACAAAAAAGTGTGAAACAACTGAAAATATGTCTTATATTCTAGGTTCTTCAAAGTAGCCACCTTTTGCTTTGATTACTGCTTTGCACATTCTTGGCATTCTCTTGATGAGCTTCAAGAGGTAGTCACCTGAAATGGTCTTCCAACAGTCTTGAAGGAGTTCCCAGAGATGCTTAGCACTTGTTGGCCCTTTTGCCTTCACTCTGCGGTCCAGCTCACCCCAAACCATCTCAATTGGGTTCAGGTCTGGTGACTGTGGAGGCCAGGTCATCTGGCGTAGCACCCCATCACTCTCCTTCTTGGTCAAATAGCTCTTACACAGTCTGGAGGTGTGTTTGGGGTCATTGTCCTGTTGAAAAATAAATGATGGTCCAACTAAACGCAAACCGGATGGAATAGCATGCTGCTGCAAGATGCTGTGGTAACCATGCTGGTTCAGTATTCCTTCAATTTTGAATAAATCCCCAACAGTGTCACCAGCAAAGCACCTCCACACCATCACACCTCCTCCTCCATGCTTCACGGTGGGAACCAGGCATGTAGAGTCCATTCGTTCACCTTTTCTGCGTCACACAAAGACACGGTGGTTGGAACCAAAGATCTCAAATTTGAACTCATCAGACCAAAGCACAGATTTCCACAGGTCTAATGTCCATTCCTTGTGTTCTTTAGCCCAAACAAGTCTCTTCTGCTTGTTGCCTGTCCTTAGCAGTGGTTTCCTAGCAGCTATTTTACCATGAAGGCCTGCTGCACACAGTCTCCTCTTAACAGTTGTTGTAGAGATGTGTCTGCTGCTAGAACTCTGTCTGGCATTGACCTGGTCTCTAATCTGAGCTGCTGTTAACCTGCGATTTCTGAGGCTGGTGACTCGGATGAACTTATCCTCCGCAGCAGAGGTGACTCTTGGTCTTCCTTTCCTGGGGCGGTCCTCATGTGAGCCAGTTTCTTTGTAGCGCTTGATGGTTTTGGCCACTGCACTTGGGGACACTTTCAAAGTTTTCCCAATTTTTCGGACTGACTGACCTTCATTTCTTAAAGTAATGATGGCCACTCGTTTTTCTTTACTTAGATGCTTTTTTTCTTGCCATAATACAAATTCTAACACTCCATTCAGTAGGACTATCAGCTGTGTATCCACCTGACTTCTGAACAACAGAAGTCCGATGGTCCCAACCCCATTTATAAGGCAAGAAATCCCACTTATTAAACCTGACAGGGCACACCTGTGAAGTGAAAACCATTTCAGGTGACTACCTCTTGAAGCTCATCAAGAGAATGCCAAGAGTGTGCAAAGCAGTAATCAAAGCAAAAGGTGGCTACTTTGAAGAACCTAGAATATAAGACATATTTTCAGTTGTTTCACACTTTTTTGTTAAGTATATAATTCCACATGTGTTAATTCATAGTTTTGATGCCTTCAGTGTGAATCTACAATTTTTGTAGTCATGAAAATACAGAAAACTCTTGGAATGAGAAGGTGTGTCCAAACTTTTGGTCTGTACTGTATTTTTTTTTTTTTTGGTCACTCTGCTTACATAGTATTTCAGCAGTGGGCTACAAGAGGATATGTTCCTGTACAGACATCTGCTCGTTCTAAAAAAAAAAAAAAAAAAAACCCTTAGAATCAATTAATTTACCAAAATACTCTTAGGCTATGTAAATAAACAGCAGCTTGAGGAAACATATACAATTCTTATATACAATTTCTGGGAAAGGCTAACCATGGTGTCAAAGGTTCTTAGATGTATTGGTGATAACTTTTAAAGCCACATACTTTAATATTTGCCTAAAATTTATCACAGTCTCTATAGAACAGCTCTGAGCTCATACAGGGTTTCAGTAGGTTAGAAAGTTAATGTTTCAAAGCACAGGACAAAGTAAAGGAGACAATCTCATTTCATACAGTCAGCCAATCCATAGAGAAGAAATTGCACATTGCTGCGATGCTGGTTAAGCATTTTGGAGATTATCTGTTAATTACACGGAGGTTTGTATTTTGATGTTGTCGGTATAATTAATTGCTCACTCCCCAATACGTTTTACGTTTTAGATGTGAACAGTAGAGACCGCTGCATACTGATACCAAGCACAATCTGTTTTGTGACAGATTAGAATTTAGGTTATTTATGATTTGGATAAATTATGAATCTGTATCTTACAAGAGCTTTGAAAGATGGTTGCAACAAGGAAAATGACTGAATACTTCAGCTAGAATCAGCTGTAGTGTAGGACAAATAGCTTTTCTGTGCTGTAAAATGACCTGGCTTTTTCACTATTTTTAGCATCTGAATACAATTTAACATTTGAAGGTACTTACAGTTATTAAATAACAAAAAATTTACTCATTTACATAACGGGTAGATAAGAGCATTTTTCTTATCCCTATTAATATAACTGCATTTCTTAATTATAAAGATATGAATCATGGCAACAGTAGACATGATTCTTTTGTAAACTGAACTCACAATAAATTCACTTCTGGATGTAGCATTTATGAGTAAAATCCATACTATCCTGTGGGACAAGATCATGTTAATATTAATTCATCTTCCATTTCAAATTTGCCCTTCCAGGATTCATCATGTCCTTCTCTCCATAAGTACTTGCATTAAAGAGTAACTCCTATTTATACTAGAATGTTTTTAAGAAGATACAGATGCAAGTATTTGTATACTATTATGCATATGTATCATTTAGTTGTTTCTGTTACTGGCCCATTAAAGGGGTTGTTCATAGGACAAAAAACATGTTTTATTGTGTATGAAAAGTTTAATCATTAAACTTACTAACATACTTTATTGTTCACATCTGCAGTGATCTCCTGGTTCCAGCGCTTGTCTCTTGGTCCTGCCAGCTCCATTTCCAAGTTGGTACCAACACAAGAAAAGAGCGTTTCCCATTCCCCCCATGTAGGATGCAACTAGTGATGTGCTTGGAGGGGGCCAGTCCCTCTTCCATTATAACTAATTTGGACATAGAAAAGAGGGCTGCTTAGCTAATGTCCTGAGGCAGACAGCCCCCGCCATTCAAGCATGTCACTGGTCACATGTCAAAGAGAGTGGGGATCATTAGCAGGGGGGTGGGGTATAGCTCCCTTCTTATGTCAAGACCAAAATGTAAGTAGAGCTTCTAGGTCCAGGCTCTGAAACCAGGACATCACTGTAGATTTGTACAATAAAGAATATTACATTTCACACACAATAAAACAGAATTTTTTTTTGCTAGAAACCTCCAAGCATTTTCATAGGAGAATTCGAAATAGATAGTTGTTGACCACACAGTTATATATAGTTTCTATAAGAAGATAGTGCTCCATTAGCTCCTTTCTTTCTTTCTTGAAGTCATGATAGATATCAATGCAGGTCTGAGATGTATTATCCACGAGAAGTGCTAATGGCACAGCGTGTGGAGGGCATTAATGAGGGGCAATGTATGGTTTGGCATGCTTTACATGCACTACTGTGTGCCATGGACTACAAAGGAGAAAAAAGTCATTGACTGTATAGGAGAAGGAGGCTATTTAAAAGTGCCAAAGGGTTTATTAATGCTAGGTTCCAGAAGAAAAGGTTTGCAAGTGACAATTTAAAGGGATTTTCCTTCTATCTTTAGAGGTCCAACCATTGTTACCCAGAGAAATCAGCAGAACAGGGAGTGTGTGATGGGGCACATGTGTGGCCATTCAATTCTGAGACGCTGCTGAAAATTGCCACTCCGGCAGTCACACAGAAATGAATGGAGTGGTGACTATGCATGTGCACCTTTGCTCCATTCACAAGGCACAATTAGGGGAACTTCTGGGTCCCTTTTCTCAATGGTAAAGAATAAGTGTCTTTAGAGGGACAAATCCCTTTAAACTTTAATAGGTGTCAGATCAGATATATTTTTAGCCTGTCAATTATAAATCATACCCAGGACTGTATAAATGTGAGTATATTATTTTGTCAATATGTCCCTCTAATTGCAGTGAAATGATCCATTTCTGCTAGCCTAATATATTTTAAAGATAAAAGAAGTGAATAACTCTTGGTAAAATGTTACAAACTCTTGTATAAGTCGACATGCCAGCCTCCTAATGACTATCCTAACAAGCTTTCACAGAGGTTAAGTAGAAATGATGACTCAAAAAAACACCAGAACAGTCTCTTATTCAGATTGAAGCCATTAGCAACTGAACATTTTCTAAGGCCCATGACCCTGGTGGTATTTTACAAGGTTATAATAAAAGCTTAAAATTCATAGTGTTTATAGAGTAAAATAATTAGACATGAATCACTGCTTTTAATAAAAATCTCCAGCTAATACATTATGGGAGGGCATTAACCCTTACATTAGACAGAATGCCTGCAGCCATAAATTGACAAGTCAGTTACAATGTAGCAATTACAGAATGTTGCCCTAGAAAGCAGTTATGTGATCAGTAAAAGATAGGCACATGCAGGGGCGTAACTACCGGGGTAGCAGTGGTAGCGACTGCCACAGGGCCCGGAGCCCTGTGGCAGTCGCTACCGCGAACCCCACAATCGGGGGCCCAGGGGAGGTGAGCGAACATAAAAAACACTGTAACTCACCTCTCCGCAGGCTTCGGGCCTGTTTGGTGACGTCCCAGACGTCAGCCAACGTCATTATGCGTCGCGACGCCGGCCTGGATCGTGCGAGATCCGACAAGATGGCCTAAGTAGCGCACGGGAGTACAGTGGAGCGAGGAAGAGGTAAGTTGCAGTGTTTTCTATGTTTCTATCCTCCCCTGGGTCTCCGATCATTATACTCTGGGGTCTGAAAAGACCCCAGAGTATAATAATCATTCATGGGTGGTCCACTATGGGGCATAATACTGTGTGCAGGGGCCACTATGGGGCAAACTACTGTGTGCAGGGGCTACTATGGGGCAAACTACTGTGTGCAGGGGCCACTATGGGGCAAACTACTGTGTGCAGGGGCCACTATGGGGCAAACTACTGTGTGCAGGGGCCACTATGGGGCAAACTACTGTGTGCAGGGGCCACTATGGGGCAAACTACTGTGTGCAGGGGCTACTATGGGGCAAACTAATGTGTGCAGGGGCCACTATGGGGAAAACTACTGTGTGCAGGGGCTACTATGGGGCAAACAACTGTGTGCAGGGGCCATTATGGGGCAAACTACTGTGTGCAGGGGCCACTATGGGGCAAACTACTGTGTGCAGGGGCTACTATGGGGAAAACTACTGTGTGCAGGGGCTACTATGGGGCAAACAACTGTGTGCAGGGGCCATTATGGGGCAAACTACTGTGTGCAGGGGCCACTATGGGGCAAACTACTGTGTGCAGGGGCTACTATGGGGCAAACTACTGCGTGCAGGCGCCACTATGGGGCAAACTACTGCGTGCAGGCGCCACTATGGGGCAAACTACTGCGTGCAGGGGCCACTATGGGGCATAATATTGTGTGCAGGGGCCACTATGCTGCATAATACCTTGTCCAGGGGCCACTATGGGGCATAATACCGTGTGCAGGGGCCACTATGGGGCATAATACCGTGTGCAGGGGCCACTATGGGACATAATACCGTGTGCAGGGGCCACTATGGGGCAAAATAGTGTGCGCAGGAATGCGGTTTGTGTGTGTGGGGGGTTGGGGGCGGCGACTTGGGGGGGTTGGAGGCGGCGGCTTGGGGGGGCCCCATGTCAAATGTTCGCCTTGGGACCCAGCCATTCCTAGTTACGCCACTGGGCACATGTTTAGATCATATCCACTCATTTAATGTACGTCACACTGTGGATATCAACAGTAATATAAAGTATTAGTGTTATTCCTGTTAAAGGGCTTTTGTATAAAATACAATTACATATATTGTATTATGTATTGCCATCTCTCCAGGTTCTGGGATGCCCCTCGACTCTTGTGCTCAATGGATACCTGAGGACGTGAGATGCTGTGCATGCCTATACCTTACTGCTGACATTCTGGAGGGATTGCATTGAGGTTCAGAATTTTTTGCCCTGCCTGCTTAAGTCACCCTGCACATTAAATCCCATTCTGAAAGGTGGGCAAGAAGCCAAAAAGCAAAAGGAAAAACAACTGCAGTGTAAGTATATAAAAGTTAAGGTAAATATCCCTATAAATCAACTGTGGTGCTTGTATGTGATCCCTGTATCGATGCCTACAAACAAGCACTGGATACCGCTTGCAACTATATGCAGCCATAAGAGGAAGATCCTATGACTAGGAACAGAAGGTAGACATTGCCATACTACTTTCAGATCTTCCTTGTGGATAACTGCATAAGATTTTGATGACGCATGCTCCACGGCTGTGGATCTTCCTCACTTGAACTAACTGTTTCTATATTGTAAATAAAAAACTTTTTGGACCAACCAAGTCCTTAATTGTGTACCTACGAACCACATGGACCTACAATCCTGAGTGATTTGAATCCATAGAGTCAGAAGAAGGCTCTTTAGCTGAAAATGTTTACTCTGTATGGATCGCTGTGCATTTACTATTTATAATTAAACTATCACTTGCGAATATAACGTGCTTATTCTCTAATTTCAATTGAATGATGGGTTGGGACCCTTACCAAACACCCACCTAACCAACGCACTACTGAGTGCCGCATACAAATCGTACCATGGTTATCTGTTTCTGAATATTTGTCTAGTTAAGTTTTTTTTTTCATTCATTGGTGCAGTTATAAGATTGGTGCTTTGTGTGATTGCCTGTGCTAAATCTAATGGTTTTCTGTGTAATCTGCAATTCACAGTTCAGGCTACAGATGAGGAATTAAATCCCAGGTGTTAATTCAATTGTGGTAAATCTAATCTAATCTAAGCCTTTCTGGGTGTCTTGTAAAAAGACACCCCGACCACCTTGTCAGTCTGGAAGCAGGGCAGGCCAAAACTGTGTAAAGCAACAAAGGACAATGTAGAAATATGACATCAAAAACAGGTATGTCAGAATTCATGCTTTATAACCATCCATGCACCAAAAATTGCTGGGGAACCCTAACCAATTAGTGACATCAAAAGTCTGGATATTGAGCATTAATAAGAGCCCCAACTGATGTATCATGGGAATAAAGTATAATTTAATCTTCATGTTTGGTATGCCTGGACTTATAAAAGTATTTGACATCACCTACCAGGCATATCATACCTATATGTGGTACAAACACCAAGAGTTATGGCATATTCCCAAAATTGAAAAAAAAAGCAGTTGATGTCAGGATCTCTAGGTGTCAGATTCTTCGATACGCAACTCAGCCTGTAGATCTGTTCAAATTCTTCAGTGACAAATTCTTTAATATTGTTTGTTTGTATATGTTTTTGTTACATCTTTGTTTGTAAGTACTGTAATTTTTTGTGTATGTTAAAATTATAATTTAATAAGGTTGTTCTTGACTCTTAATGTTCCCACAATTCTGAAGAAAGCAAATATGTCTGCTATGGTGTGCCAGAGGGTGCAGTTCTGAACAGTTTGGGGTCTCGCCTTACTGTAAGTGGCAGGTGGTGGCAGCTAGCTGTGTGGATGCACAGTTATCTGAGTCGCTTCACTCCTGTGTAGTCTAATGTAATAGGTGAGTGTGAAAGGGCAAGTGGAAGTGGAGACTCCCATTATGGTTACATCCAGGGTCACATGTATATTTGTGGTGAGTAGGAGTATGGGATCCCTAATAGAATTAGTTGATAGCATATATTTTTATTAGAGTGGTACCTAACAAACCCTGATTTCAACGACAGAGATGCTGAAGTTCCGCTATTGAGGAAGCGATACCTAGATTCAGATATCATGAAATTAGACATTATGGTTGGCTCCTAGCTGATGAAAATGGGGAACTTGGCACCAAAACTCAAGTTGGGGCCAAAGACTTACTGAGCAACACAGGACAATTGAAATTCCAGCACTGACAATAGAGCACAGATGCATTTCAGAAAATCTCATCCTCTTCCTTATGAACCTTACAGTTCCTGGTTCCACTGTTCAGACTTTCAGTAATGTGCTGCCAGTACAAGTATGCCTGAAACTGTGTTATCTGCTGTAGACTGCACTGGTTCCCACTTGCTAAACTGATACTGCATTTGTCTATAGAAAATAAAGTCAAATAAATAGTTAAGCTTTGATATCCATGTGTCCTTTGTGATCAGTTTTGCCATAGCAACACTCTGCATGACTGCATTACACCCATAAGTAGACTCCAAGCCTTATGATTTTTTTTCTCTGTGTCAATTGACAGTTTTTACTTAATGAACATATGGAATTTATTATTTAGGATAGGAACGCCTGGGATACGACTATGCAGGGGCATAACTAGGAAAGCCTGGGCCCTATATCAAACTTACAAGTAGTCTCCTTCCTGAGTTAGAAAATTTATTTTTAATTTTTTATCTCTGGGAGGGTTTAAGGTTGTCACAGGGAACAACTGTGGACTTAAATATTCATATTCCATGAATATGAAATTTATGGTCTAACCTTAGTATCTGATTGGAGGGGGCTGACAGGAGACCCCACACATGGATCAGCTGTAGTGGGCCACTTTCGACACCTTTACTACTCACAGTTGGCTCAATGCCTTATGTAGTGGCCAAGAGCCAATACTGCAACTCAGCGCCCAGTGAAGCGGTGCAGCAGCTGTACTATTAGTAGGCAAGTGAGTAGTGACGCTGGGTTGGGAGGCATTGGCAATAGGCCCATTAATGTAGTGGTACTAATGGGCAAGTGAGTAGTAATGTCAGGTGTCAGGTCTAGGGAAATGTATATGTTGTTGTACAGCATGCTGTCCAGGATCGAGGGGCCAAGGAATATGGGCAACAGTCGCCATAATGTTGCAAGCCCCATAGCAGCCACTACTCCTGCAATTATATACTTTTTAGGACTTACACTTTGTACTTCTAGGCTTTTCTGCCCACATTGCAAAATCTGCAGTGTAATAAAATATAGCAAAAATTACATTATAACTAATCTCATCTTCATGCTATAGAAATTGTCTTCCCATAAATTTAGCTGCAGTACATATTTTAAAATTTGCAGCATGTCAATTTATTTTGAGAGGTGAAATCAATGGTGAAATCAGCAGCAAATCTCACAAAATCTGTATGTTACACATGAGGATTTGCTGTGGATGCACAGCAAAATATGCAGTGGAATTATACGGTCTGAATGAATGTATTGCAAGAGTACTGTATACCTACAGGAGATGTAGTTTAGTTGCTGCATAAAAAAAATCCATCAGCACAAATTGACCTCTCATGTTTACCTGGTGTTCCTGAGGGTGAGAATGGGGCGTAGGGACTATGAATGGGACTGAACATGCAATTCACAGTAATTTCCAAACTTTTTCAGTGACATCACCTCTGCAGACCATTACCACCACCTTGGCCACATCAACAGTGAGCTAAAAATCATGGAAAGTCGAAAAATATTTACTGATATATCCTTTTCTTCTTTGCAATGGCACACACTACAAAACACTTTTCAACATAATGTGCAAACAATGTACACGGTCCCTTTATCAGCCAAACACCCAAATTAATTCAGACTCTAAACTCAACTCAGACCCCAGAGTTTAGACCATATAATTACATTAATAACCTAGACTACAAACTAATTCAAGTCCCAGAATTTATATATAAATATTAATTCAGACGTGATAGTTCAAACTGGAGGAGGTGCGGGGGACTTGTGCTGCTGCTACTGCATGGCAAGGACAAAGCTATATAGCCAGCACATATTATTCACTCTGGCTCACAGCCCTGTCTAAGCCGTGTTTTTACTGTACAGTCATGGCCAAAAGTTTTGAGAATGATACAAATATTAATTTTTACAAAGTCTACTGCTTCAGTTTTTCTAATGGCAATTTGCATATACTCCAGAATGTTATAAAGAGTGATCAGCTTAACAGCAATTACTTGCAAAGTCAATATTTGCCTAGAAAATGAACTTTATCCCCCAAAACACATTTCAACATCATTGCAGCCCTGCCTTAAAAGGACCACCTAACATCGTTTCAGTGATTGCTCCATTAACACAGGTGTGGGTGTTGATGAGGACAGGGCTGGAGATCAATCTGTCATGATTAAGTAAAAATGACACCACTGGACACTTTAAAAGGAGGCTGGTGCTTGCCATCATCGTTTGTCTTCTGTTAACCATGGTTATCTCTAAAGAAACACGTGCAGTCATCATTGCACTGCACAAAAATGGCCTAACTGGGAAGAGTATTGCAGCTAGAAAGATTGCACCTCAGTCAACAATCTATCGCATCATCAAGAACTTCAAGGAGAGAGGTTCCATTGGTGCCAAAAAGGCTCCAGGGCGCCCAAGAAAGACCAGCAAGCGGCAGGACCATCTCTTAAAAGTGTTTCAGCTGCAGGATCGGGCTACCAGCAGTGCAGAGCTTGCTGAGGAATGGAAGCAGGCAGGTGTGAGTGCATCTGCACGCACTGTGAGGCGGAGACTCTTGGAGCATGGCCTGGTCTCAAGGAGGGCAGCAAAGAAGCCACTTCTCTCCAGAAAAAACATCAGGGACAGACTGATATTCTGCAAAAGGTACAGGGAGTGGACTGCTGAGGACTGGGGTAAAGTCATTTTCTCTGATGAATCCCCTTTTCGATTGTTTGGAACATCTGGAAAACAGCTTATTCGGAGAAGAAGAGGTGAGCGCTACCACCAGTCTTGTCTCATGCCAACTGTAAAGCATCCTGAAACCATTCATGTGTGGGGTTGCTTCTCAGCCAAGGGAATCGGCTCTCTCACAGTCTTGCCTAAAAACACAGCCATGAATAAAGAATGGTACCAGAATGTCCTCCAAGAGCAACTTCTCCCAACCGTCCAAGAGCAGTTTGGCGCTCAACAATGCCTTTTCCAGCATGATGGAGCACCTTGTCATAAAGCAAAGGTGATAACTAAATGGCTCAGGGAACAAAACATAGAGATTTTGGGTCCATGGCCTGGAAACTCCCCAGATCTTAATCCCATTGAGAACTTGTGGTCAATCATCAAGAGACGGGTGGACAAACAAAAACCAACAAATTCAGACAAAATTAAAGCATTGATTCTGCAAGAATGGACTGCTATCAGTCAGGATTTGGTCCAGAAGTTGATTGAGAGCATGCCAGGGAGAATTGCAGAGGTCCTGAAGAAGAAGGGTCAACACTGCAAATATTGACTTGCTGCATTAACTCATTCTAACTGTCAATATAAGCTTCTGTTACTCATAATATGAATGCAATTATATTTCTGTATGTGATAAAAACATCTGACAAACACACATAAAAACCAGAGGGCAGCAGATCATGTGAAAATATAATATTTGTGTCATTCTCAAAACTTTTGGCCATGACTGTACACATAGCCAAATGGCACCTGCAAATGCACAGTCCAAACAGAACACAGACCAGTCACCATTAGCAGGATCCAAAGTACAGGGTTCCAGAAACCCTGCAATGAAATGTTGGGATTCTGTGGCACACACTTTGGAAACCATACAAGCAATACTGTATAGATATGGCATTTAGATCTCTTGGCTTTGGAACCCTTGTGGGTTGTGCGCAAATCAATGATGAAATTGTGTAATGTAGGGTCACAACGTGTCTTTTAGATTGAAAGCTGCTCTGTCCAATTCCTAATAACGCTCATATGTACTGTTGGGGCATATGGAAAGATTCACTGGACTGCTATACGCAGAGTACCCCATGCACAATATGAGTCAATTTTCCATAATAATAATAATAATAAGCATTGAAAATAATACATCTACTGTACATGTTGGTGACTTTGAATTGACAAGTGCTTTGACATGGAAATTATCTCAGGTATGATGCCTGTGTTCACAAATAGGTTTTGATTTGATAGTATGTCCATAAGATTAAAATATGCACCACATCCCAAGCATGTCATGTACTAAGTGCATCATTACAATAGTCAGAATGAGCATGATGATTGATGGCTCTGATACTCTTTTCAGAGACATGACACACCAGGCAAATAGTAGGAATTTTATCTCTGTTGGTGGCAGTATACTGACAATACTATCAATGATATGTGTCATCTCTACTCAAGTCATTTGATATATTACACTGAATTTATTAAAAAAAAAAAAAAGTTTTCAAGGCAAAACTGATACACTATTCTATATTGCAGGACCTGAAGGGGTTGGTGCATGAGATAGAAATGTTCCCTTTGGTGTTCTTTGAATCCTTGAGTTATGCATTGCCTCTACAGGTCATGCACTAGGCTTAATGGTATATGACATTTTGCCGAGTGTTCCATTAGTCATTATATACATTGGTCATGTTGTTAATCAAAGATGTGAAATGAGCCCAATAAGGGCACTGTCACCTGATGGAATCTGCCGGATTCCATCCCAAAATCAGCAGCAGATTCCACTCTGATTCTGCCTCTCATTGTGTTCACACAGAGTCTGTCTATACATCACTAGTCCAATGTGAGGATGGATGTATATAGCTTTTGTTGTAGTTGTAAATAATATATGGAGAAATGTCCACATATCCTGCATAAATGCTCTACGATGAATACATGGCTCTGTACTTATTACACAGCTAAGCCTAGTATGTGGCATTATCATTTCTTGCAGTTTTGACAGTATTTGTTGTATTTTGACAGATTGGTCCATATGTGCTGTATTTGAGCTGAGTTTGATGCATTATGCTCATTTTATCAATCCCCCCTTTCAAGATGCTGGTGGGTCAATTTAGTACGTGTGGATAGTATTTGTCTGTACTATATGCATATAGAGTGTGTCATCCTTCAATTCTGCTTTATATTGTGGTTGTTTCCTTCATAACGTTGTATTCAAAGAGTTGCATCTTTATGTATCATCGATTGGCCTCTTACCTGCATTGGACAGCATAACTGCTAGAGGAATAAAAGGAAACAGAGATGCTTGGTATGAGCAATGATCCCACGGGCAGGGAGGAGAAGAAAGTGATTCCTGATGTGTCACAGACAGTGACACATGATGATTGGTGGAGCAATGGCTTAGACCCATATAGGGTGGTGGCTTAGGTTTTAAATAGCAAAAGCGGACGTTTATCAGTTTATCATCACATAGTTACATAATAGATAAAGTTGGATGAAGACACAGCTACATCAAGTCCAACCTATGACCCTTCAGTGTTGATTCAGAGGAAGGCAATAAACCCTATGAGGCTTAAAAAATTCCTTCCAGACTCCAATCTGGCAATTAGTAAAAAACCCTGGATCAACTTGTCCTTAACAAAAAATCTAAAACCCATAACCTCTACAATATGGGGGTAATGTATCGCACAAATGTGTGAATTAATGATAAAAATGCACTTTGTTTATGATCTAAACACTTCTAATGAAAAACCACAAGCTGTAATAGTGGTGTGGAAATGTGTTAGTTCAATAATGGGGAATAATAGTAGTTCTAGAGGGGGATGAATATAATAATAATAATAAATTTTATTTATATAGCGCCAACATATTCCGCAGCACTGTACAATTTGTAGGGTTCAAGTACTGACAAAAAAGATACATTACAAAGAAATATTCAATTCACACACTGAGACTGAGGGCCCTGCTCGCAAGAGCTTACAATCTATGAGGTAGAGGGGGTGACACAGGAGGTAGCAGGGGCGGCATCAGAGGTAGTATTGCTTATACAGTGGTCCAGACAATTCTGTAATAGGGGTTACTGTCATTACACATATATAAAGCTGTATGAGCCATCACCAGTCGTGTCTTTAACGTACAGATGGTGCCTGGACATATAAAGTTAGTCTGATACGGCATCATATCCTGTGGGGTAATGCAGGAGCGTGAACAGAGGATATGTTTTAGGGATTCTAACTACAGAAGGGTTTACATTAGGAGTTGTGATAGGCCTGTCTGAAAAGATATGTCTTTAGTTTGCGCTTGAAGCTGTGGAAATTGGGGGTTAATCTAATAGTCCGATATAGAGCATTCATCTATTATGTAATTCCAGAGAAGTGGTGCAACTCGGGAAAAGTCTTATATACGAGTGTGGGAGGTTCTGATAATAGAGGATGTTAGTCTTAGGTCATTGAGTGAACGGAGAGTACGGGTTGGGTGATAGACAGAGATGAGGGAGGAAACGTAGGGAGTTGCAGCATTATGGAGAGCCTTGTGAATGAGAATGATAAGTTTATATTGTATTCTGTATTGAATAGGCAGCCAATGTAGTGACCGGCACAGACCGGAGGCATCACTATAGCGTCTAGACTGATAGATGAGCCTGGCCGCCGCATTCAGAATAGATTGTAGAGGGGAGAGTTTAGTAAGGGGAAGACTGATTAGTAAGGAGTTACAGTAGTCAAGGCGAGAGTGAATTAGGGCAACAATAAGTGTGTTTAGTGTATCTGTGGTAAGGAAAGGGCGGATTCTGGAGATGTTTTTGAGGTGGAGATGACATGAGTGTGCAAGTGATTGGATATGGGGGGTGAAGGAAAGGTCTGAGTCAAACAAAACCCTGAGGCAGCGGGCATACTGCCTAGGAGATATGGTAAGGCTGGAGACTGCAATGGAGATATCAGGGACAGATCTATTAGATGGTGGAAACAGCAGTAGTTCAGTCTTTGAGAGATTCAGTTTCAGATAGAGCGAAGACAAGATATTTGAGACAGCAGAGAGGCAGTCACTGGTGTTCTATATTAGTGCAGGGGTGATTTCACGGGATGACGTATATAATTGGGTGTCATCAGCATAAAGATGGTACCGGAAGCCAAATCTAGTGATGGTTTGTCCAATGGGGGCTGTGTAGAGGGAGAAGAGCAGGGGACCTAGGACCGAGCCCTGAGGAACCCCAACGGCAAGGGGAAGAGGGGAAAAAATAGAGCCCACAAATGATACACAGAAAGTGCGGTCAGAGACATAAGAGGAGTACCAAGAGAGAGCAGTGTCTGTGAGGCCGACAGAACGGAGAATAGTGAGGAGGAGTTGATGGTCAACAGCGTCAAATGTTGCTGAGAGATCTAGAAGAATAAGAAGAGAGTATTCACCTTTGGATTTAGCCGTCAGGAGATCATTGGAGACTTTTGTGAGGGCTGTTTCAGTAGAGTGCCGAGTGCAGAAGCCAGATTGTAAAGGGTCAAGAAGCGAGTTAGCAGAAAGATAGCGGATTAAACGAGAATAGACTAAGCATTCCAAGATTTTGGAGATAAAAGGAAGGTTAGAGACAGGTCGATAGTTAGCAGCACAGGACGGGTCAAGGGAGGATTTCTTCAGTAGTGGGGTTATGACAGCATGTTTGAAAGAGGATGGGAAAATTCCAGAAGAGAGAGAGAGGTTAAAAATTTTAGTAAGGTAAGTTGTGACAGCAGGTGACAGAGACTGGAGAAGGTGTGAGGGGAAAGGGTCACTACTATAGGTTGTAGGGCGAGAAGAAGAAAGTAGCTGAAATACTTCCTCCTCTGTAACAGGTTCAAAAGATGAGAATGAACAGTCTGAAGTGCGGCTGGAGAGGGGGTCAGTGCCACCTGGGGATTGGGCAGTTATTTCCTGACGGATCTTATCAATTTTATCATGGAAATAAGTGGCCAGGTCAAATAGCCTTTTTTGGCTAGGTGAAGGGCAGAATTATAGGTTTTAAGCATAAATTTAAAGTGGAGGAAGTCTGCAGGTGTACGTGATTTTCTCCACACCTAGAGCACCGCTGAAGAAAACGTGTCTGTGGCGTGTGCCAGGGTTGCTGCCTCCTGCATCTAACCTTTCGAGTGGAGAGGGGAGCCGCCCCATCCAAAGCACTCTTAAGGGCTTCATTATAGTGACTGGTAGCCAGATAGGGGCAGGGGAGTGAAGAGATGGGGGACAGAGAGGACTGTAGAGTATTATTATTTATTTATTTATTTATTATGCTTACTTATACAGCACCATCATATTCCGCAGCGCTTTACAGATATTGACAGTCACTGTCCCATATAGGGCTCACAATCTATATTCCCTATCAGTATGTCTTTGGAGTGTGGGAGGAAACCGGAGTACCCGGAGGAATAGCATGCACTTCAAATGAGGGGAATGTGAGTGAGAGTACCGGTGGGATGGCCTGAAAAGTGCACTGCGGTGACAGAAGTAACCCTACTCCTCCACCCTTCCTGTTGTCAGGCCTAGAGGTGTGTGAGAATTGTAGGCCACCATGAGACAGAGCAGCAGGGGAGACCGTATCAGACTGCTGGATCCAGGTTTCAGTAAGGGCAAGCAAGTTGAGAGATTTACTGAAGAATAAGTCATTAATATATTCTAGTTTGTTACACACTGAGCGGGCGTTCCAGAGAGAACAGTTAAAAGAGACAGGAGAAAGATAAGGAGAGGGAACACGGTAAATATTGATTAGGTTTGTAGGATTTCTAGGTGTGTAGGAAGAGGAAAAATTAGGGAGAGAAGGAGGGCCAGTTTTTGGAGAGATGTCCCCAGCAGCTAAGAGGAGCAAAATGGACAGAGACAGAAGGTGGTTCAGTGATTTATGTGGATGTTTATGTTTGGTTTCACTGCTAAAAGCAGTATAGGGATTAGGGTGGTTGAATAGAGTGAAAAGTGTGTGAGAGCTGTACATGGGAGAAGGCAGAAGAGAAGGACTGATATGGATAGTGTGCACTGGTGGTAGAGATGGAGGGGAGTTCTGCAGGAAGACAATTGCTAACATAGTAAGTGACAGTGCAGCTATATCATACCATGTGATAAAGCTTATTGTTTTGGTTTTAAGTTTACCTGGTGTTTTTCCATGGTGTTCCTGTCTTGTGCCCTGTCTCAGTGCCATGTGTAAGTGCACTTTGGTTAATATGCACTTCGGTTAAGATGGATGCTGCCTTAGGAAATGCCCCCCTGCATTGGAAATGCTTCCCCCATAAGGTGTATCTACTTATATAGGGATGCAGAGCTTCATAACTAGCACTAATTTAAGTTGTTAACCAATTAATCTACAAACTGTGACACATGAGGAGATTGGCCTATGTAGTTACAAATATACTGACCAGGGAACTACCATAAAATCACTGAGCATCAAAAGACTGACACTAGTACAGATAAGGACACATGTGATTGCAAAAAATACAGCCTGGGTGAAATTCTAGGATAGGGGTCAGATAACAGCCATGTAGAGATGGGTTCAAGAGAATATGTACCATTCAGAGTTGCAGGGTGAACTGAAGGTAGACACAGCAAGCAGAGATAGGTTCAAGAGAATATGTACCATTCAGAGTTGCAGGGTGAGCTGAAGGTAGACACAGCAAGCAGAGATGGGTTCAAGAGAATATGTACCATTCAGAGTTGCAGGGTGAGCCTAAGGTAGACACAGCAAACAGATATGGGTTCAAGAGAATATGTACCATTCAGAGTTGCAGGGTGAGCTGAAGGTAGACACAGCAAGCAGAGATGCGTTCAAGAGAATATGTACCATTCAGAGTTGCAGGGTGAGCTGAAGGTAGACATAGCAAGCAGAGATGGGTTCAAGAGAATATGTACCATTCAGAGTTGCAGGGTGAGCTGAAGGTAGACACAGCAAGCAGAGATGGGTTCAAGAGAATATGTAGCATTCAAAGTTGCAGGGTGAGCTGAAGGTAGACACAGCAAGCAGAGATGGGTTCAAGAGAATATGTACCATTCAGAGTTGCAGGGTGAGCTGAAGGTAGACACAGCAAGCAGAGATGGGTTCAAGAGAATATGTACCATTCAGAGTTGAAGGGTGAGTTGAAGGTAGATACAGCAAGCAGAGATGGGTTCAAGAGAATATGTACCATTCAGAGTTGCAGGGTGAGCTGAAGGTAGACACAGCAAGCAGAGATGGGTTCAAGAGAATATGTACCATTCAGAGTTGAAGGGTGAGTTGAAGGTAGACACAGCAAGCAGAGATGGGTTCAAGAGAATATGTACCATTCAGAGTTGCAGGGTGAGCTGAAGGTAGACACAGCAAGCAGAGATGGGTTCAAGAGAATATGTACCATTCAGAGTTGCAGGGTGAGCTGAAGGTAGACACAGCAAGCAGAGATGTTCAAGAGAATATGTACCTGTATGATGAGAAGAAGAGTGAAGGTCAGATTCATGCCATGTGTAAGTGCACTTTGGTTAATATGCACTTCAGTTAAGATGGATTCTGCCTTAGGAAATGCCCCCCTGCATTGGAAATATAGTATATGCTAGCAGAGCTGTGTCTTCAAACTATCAGAGCACCTGTGTGTCTTCCTCATATGACCAGGATACAGTTTTAGCATGCAGCTGCTCTGCAGCAACCTCGTGCCATTTACCATTTATTGCTTTAGTCTTGTGACAAGGACAGGTGAAAAAGATGGTTTTTTAGTACTTTAACTGTACTTGTAGCAAACCCATGCCAATTAGTAGTAATCTGCATGTCCAAGATCTGCTACTTGTAATAGCACCCTTATCCAAAGCAAGTAATGAAGGCTCCTATTGAATGACAGAGAACAGAACTCTTAAAAAGCATGATGAATTGACACATAAAGTATATTAAAATTGCACAATGTTTCAATATACATATAATAACATATATTTTCTGAGACCAGAATACCCGTTTAAGGCCAGTTATACAAATATGGCCCAACTTACAAATTGGAAGAAGGAATTGTGCAAATTGTGAGTAAAATGCCATCAAGAAAGATAATAGGTGACAGTCATTAAAACTGGCCTGTGCCTCTAAAAAATTGTGGCATGTATCTGTTCACCAGAAAACCATTTCTGGCATGAGTATTGTTAAATGTATCTAGCTGTGAAGGCCATGCCCCTTCCCATGCAGATCCTATAGCCTACTCACTCTTTAAGCAGCGGGGAAAAAAAAAACAGAAAAAGGGCGCATGCCATAAATTTCACCCCTGTTTAAATACCAGTTGGATTTTCAAAAATGTGCCCCAGTATATATTTTCAGGTAAATATTTATTTGCTAATGGTTTTAAGTAGAGGTGTAGGCAAGGGTTCAACACAGGGAGGGGGGGCAAACACATCTGAATGGCCCCCCTACCACGGTATACCTACATTATCATTATACTACCTTAAATTACAGTAGTGTTTCACAAGCCTTTTCAGAATCAGGCCCTTGTGCTACCCAGTGGCCTCTGAACATTGCATAATGCTCCCCAGTGGCCTCTGCACAGAGTATAATCTTCCCTAGGGCCCCTGCACAGAGTATAATTGTCCCCAGTGACCACTTCACACAGAATTATTGTCCCCAATATTCCCCAGCACCCCCTTCAATGAGTATTATAGTCCCCAGTAGTCCACAGAGGCCCCTTCACACAATATTATTACCCCCAATAGTCCATAATGGCCCCTTCACAAAGTATTATGGTTCCCAGTAGTACCCTTCACACATAATTATGGTTGCCAATAGTCCCCAGAGGACCTTTCACACAGTATTATTCTCCCCAATAGTCCCCAGTGGCCCTTTGACACAGTATTATTGTCTCTAATAGTCCCCAGTGACCCTTTCACACAGTATTATTGTCTCCAATAGTCTCCAGTGGTCCTTTCGCAGAGTATTATTGTCTCCAATAGTTCCCAGTGGTCCCATCACACAATATTATTACCCCCAATAGCTCCTTCACAAAGTACTGTGGTTCCCAATAGTCCCCAGTGGCCCTTTCACACAGTATTATTGTCTCCAATAGTTCCTAGTGGTCCCTTCACACGGGTTTATTCCCTCCAATAGTCCCCACTAAGAAAGTCAATAATACGACCTATTTATCACCAGGTGGAGGTAGCAGAAGACTGTCAGCCAAAGAAACATTTGCAGTTATAGCTAAATTACATGTTATCTTTTTCTATTCTTAAATGCAATTGATAATAACAAGTGAGTGATGCAAGTGCTAGTTCTAAGAAAACAGAAAGCAGGAACATTAGCAGCCAAGATACAATATGAGGAGCAGACAAGCCAGCAGGAATGAAAGGATGTATCAGACCAAGGTTAGTAACTAATGATATTTCTGACTATCGTGTTATAAAAGCATGCCGTTTTCACAGAATCTTGACTTTTCAATAGTTGATCTTTGCAAGGGAATGAGCTGGCCCCAATTTAATTTTGTATCACAAATGGAGAACCTACAAAAATCACTAGGTGGAGTAATGGACACTAAACCACTTCTACAAAACAATAAGATGGTACATGAATACAGACTCTTTAAATGTGACAAAACCCAACTGGATGTCCCTTGTTAAAAGCAATAACAGTCGTTTACCAAAGTGAAAAATCAAAGCTGCACATGTGGATACATTTCTTTTACCTTTTCTCAGTGCATGTAGCAGTACCCTTGAAATGGTAGACGAAATAGATGTATAGTGGTATTATAGAAAACATACATAAATATACAGTATACTAAACAGTATCTTTAGGTACTTAGTTACAGAAAAGGAAATGCAGAATTATGTTGGCTTCCATGAAACTAACCCTAGCGTTGGTCCCCACTAGGTAAAAAGACTGATATGATTCCAATCTGGGCTATGCTACTAGCATAATATAAATTATATAAAAATAAAATATATTTTATTGTTAAATACGGAATACCAACAGCTGGAACGCTATGTCCATTTAAATTACTTTACATGTTAATATCCACATCATCAATATCATTATTTCAAGTGCACAATAAAGACTGTATCCTTAAGCTATATTCATACACCATGTCCATTTCTCACTCGTGAAAAACCAACACGGTCTGTTTTTAATGGATGTTTTGCATCCATAGACCCAACATGTCTGTATTTTTAACTGACCTTCTTTAAAAAAAAAATGGACATCTGAATACACTCATTCAATCTCACTGAATGGTCTCACAACCTTTACAAAAATGCTATTCACCGACGGCACTCCACCCTGCTTATTTTTCAAGTGTTGTACTGTCCGTGGTTCATCTGCCTCTCATGTTTGTGAAAAGCAGACACCTTTTCTTTTGTTTCATATTCTATACTTTTTATTTCTCTGCCCTTAGACTATAGAACTCAAAGGGTGCCCAGTGGATGTTGATTACTGCTTAATGTAGGGCTGCATCTCTACTGACTATTTGAAGCTATAGCAAGTGCAAATGTATCCCGGAAATAAGCAATAATCAGGCACTTAAAAGGTTGTATTATGACCAGGTGCTAGTTGTAAAGCAAATATCTCAGACAGCTCAGGCATGATGGCCAATAGAGATAGGTGGACGGACTTGTACTGAGTCATACCAGTTTGACCTGAATATTCCAAATTGTTCATTTTTTTATGATAACTGAACAAATGAGATTTGACTTGGGTGAACTAAAATAACTGCCACATTATACTCTGGGATCTCTTCAGACCACAGAGTATAATAGGTGGAGGCCCAGGGGAGATGAAAAAAATATACATTCATAAAAAACATTCATACTCACCTTCCTTTTGGGCCTCACTGTGGCATTCGGTACTCTCCTGGTGATGTCATGCGCCAGAGGTCACCATTGAGGTCTGTGATGGGGCCACCAGCAGTCACATGGGCATAACACCATGAAGCTCGGCGTGCCCATGTTACCACTGAGGCCCAATCACAGACCACAGAGGTGACTCTGGGCACATGACATCACCGAGGAGAAAGAGAGAGAAACGGATGCCACAAGGAAGCCAAAAAGAGGTAAAGAAAGTTGAGTACGAATGTTTTTTTTATTTTTTACACATCCCCTGGGCCTCCTCCCATCTAAAGCGATCCTAGAGTATAAATATGTCACTTTCACTTTGACATAACTTTGGCTGTGTTTGCCTTAGAGAGTTAGAAATTGGATACATGGGTTCCTTGGAGCGCTGAGAGTGTTCTACACTATGCTTTAAGCCGATTTAAGGTGTGGTCCATACTGAACTTATTCAGCTACCCAAACAGAAAACAAAACGAATCCTGGGAGGTTCACCCATCTTTAATGGCCAGCACATAATGATGTAAAGAAAGCATAATAAATATACACAAATTGTTCATGCTGCAGATTTAAAATACTTAGCATAAGGCTGAGGCCGCATGTTGCGAAAAAAAGCAGTTTTTTTTGTTGTTGCAGATTTTGCTGTTTTTTCAGCCAAATCTAGGAGTGGCTACAAAAGGAATGGAAAATATAACATAAACACTTATACTTCTCCCTTGTGCTTAACCACTTCCGTACCGCCCATAGAGTATATACGTCCGGAAGGTAGTTGTCTATTTCTGCAAGGACGTACCGGTACGTCCAGCAGAACTAGCTCTACTGCGCCCCCCCCCACTGTACTGAGCTCTGAGGTCCCACTGTCAATAGACAGCAGAGACCTTAAAGCTTTGCCCAGAGACCACTATGTGTGGTTTCCAGGTCTGTGATCGCTATGACACACCGTCACAGCAATCACAATGCTAATCAGCACATGAGCCGATTGCTCCGCTGTGACCCCACCCCCCTCCTGTACTTAGCTCTGAGGTCCCGCTGAGATCGCTGTGACAGCCAATGACAGCAATCACACTGACTGGTGCTTGACCAGAATATGCTCCTCTGCGCCACTCCCCGTTGCCTCCATCCCCCTTGCACACAGCTCCAAAATCTCTGCTGTCAATAGACAGCAGGGACCTCAGAGCTTTGCCGGGAGACCAGTCTGTGTGGTCTCCAGGCATGAGATTGCTGTGACAGCCAGTCACAGCGATCACAATCAAGTTTGTCACATAGTGACAAACTTCATTGGCTGAACGCTGATCTCCCTCTCCTTAGCCTAGCAGAGAGGGAGATCGGCACTTCTGCCTCCACCCCCAGCAATACTCCGTGGTCATAGCTGTCAGAAGACAGCTATGATCACGGAGTTTTGCCCAGAGACCACCCTGATTGGGCATAGTGGTCTATGGGTCATGTGAGCACTGTGACAGCCTGTACAAGGCTCACATAAAGTAAATAATAAAAAGAAAAAAAGTGGCTTCAAATCTCCCCCTCCTCAAATCCTGACAGAGGGAGATTGTTAAGTAAAAATCACTACACACACACACACACCCCCCCCCCCCTTGAGTGCCCCCCACTCTCTTCTGTCTCCCATATCTATCTATCTTATCTATCTATTCATCTATCTATCTTTTATCTATTTTTTATCCATCTATCTACATAAATTCATATTTTTTGTAACCCTTAAATAAAGATTATTATTCCACTTTTAGGATGCAGACATGCAGTGGTTCTGGCGGCACAAAATTTATTATCTACAACTTGTTACTGGCTATCTGGCGTGTGGTCAGAGCCGCTGCATGTATCTGCACCATAAAATACATTTGTCATATAAAAGCAGATTTTTTTGTGCTATATACATGTAGGTTATTGTCATACTTTTAGGGTGCAGACATGCAGTGGCTCTGGACGCACATAGTATAGGAAAGAAATGTATTGATTATAGTCTACAACTTGTTACTGGCCATGCGGTCAGAGTCGCTGCATGTATCTGCAGCCTAAAATATATTCGTCATATAAAGACAGATTTTTTTTGTGCTATATAAATGAAGGTTATTGTCATTATTGTTATTATATGGTGTCAGCAAACCAGCTATGGAAAATTTGGCCTCTGGAAGCCAGTTTGCGCACCATTCATTGCAGGCTCTGCTGTAGGCCCAGCAGGTAAGGAATACACCTACATTTGGCATCTATGAAAACGGCATAAGTTGCTAAATATGTTATCAGGTGTGTTTCTCAAGTAGCATTCAGCAGATTGTAAAAATAGTCACCTGAATTCACATATTTGGGAAAAAATGTTTTCATTTTTTCCCACCAAATTCATTGAAAAGTCTGGAAAAAAAACAGAGGTCCAATATAATTTATATGTCCTTTATTGAATACCTTGTGTGGTCTAATTTATTGAGTGGAGTCATTTTGGGGGTGTTCATACTGTTTTGGGCCTTCACAGCAGCTGTAATGATAGTATGGTGTCAGCAAACCAGCTATGGAAAATTTGGCCTTCAAAAGCCAGTTTGCGCACCATTCATTGCAGGCTCTGCTGTAGGCCCAGATAATGGAGAAAATACTCAAATGTGCTATCTATACAAACAGCAGAAATAAGAAAATATATTTTAGAATATATATATATTTAGTATAATTTATTTTTTGGGTTATCATGTGTTTAAATGTAGGAAAAAGCATTTTTTAAAACTTTTTTTGCCCTTTTCCCCTCTATATTTTTGTAAAAAGTAAAATGTATTGCTTATTATAAAAATGTGAAAGCCCATTATGTTCCGAGAAAAAGGAGACCAAATACATGTAGGTTGGCACAGTAATAGAAAAGCAATTTTCAGTTAAATTGGAACATGGCTAAAACTTGAAAATGTGCCTGGTCTGGAAGGGGGGTAAAGCATCTGGTATGGAAGTGGTTAAAGGGGTTTTCCAGGTAATTTTTTTTTTTAAAAAAAAGGTATTTTAGTGCTATTAATGGGTTAATAATTGCACCAAAATATCTTTAGCAATGTTTTGAGTGATTTCTGGCTTTCTCTGGGAGCTTTTAGCATCCTCTGCATTTGTTTACATGGCTAGCTTCCTGCTTCCCTAGCCTACAACTCCCATGATCCCCCTCTCACTCCCTCTCTCACACCCCCCTCCCTGTTTCCCTAGCTAGTCCGCAGACTACTAGCTCTATCTATCTACCTAACTCGTGGTATGCGCTCTTCGCTTCTGCCGGCGACTGTACAATAAAGCTCTATTGCGCAGGCGCCGGCAGAAGCGGATGAAGTGACGCTTCATGCAAGAAGACTGAAGATGAGTAAGCATGAGGGGGACGGGAGGAGTATTGGTGATGCTTCGTTTCTGGAAATGGGAAACGAAACGTCACTGGATCATCAGAAAATGTGCCTGGGGCGCTCACGTGACCACCCCAGGTATACAGGTAAATATACATTTTTTTTAAATGAAGTCAATTAGAAGTTAGGTGGGGGGAGGGGGTTTAGTTTAAGATTTGATTTTCAATTTATGCCGGACAAACCCTTTAACCCCTTAATGACCGGGCCATTTTTTGTTTTTGCATTTTCGTTTTTCCCTCCCCACATTCCAAGAGCCATAACTTTTTCATTTTTCAGTTCACAGAGTCACATGATGGCTTATTATTTGCGAAACAAATTGTACTTTGTAATGTCACTATTCAATATTCTGTGCAATGTACTGGGAAGCTGGAAAAAAATTCAGAATGAGGTGCAATTGGAGAAAAACTGCATTTGCACCAAATTCATATGGGTTTAATTTTTACACCATTCACTGTGTGGTAAAAATGACATGTTACCTGTATTCTGCGGGTCAGTACGAACACGGCGATACCAAATTTATATAGTATTTGTAATGTTTTGATACCTTTTAAAAAATTAAAAACTTTGCTAAATAGAAAAAAAAATTTTGCGTCGCCATATTGTGTCACCTGTAACTTTTTCATATTTACATGTATGGAGCTGTGTAAGGCGTCTTTTTAACCAGGAAAACATGACGTTTTTATTGATACCACTTGGGGAAAGATCTGATGGTTTGATCACTTTTTATAAAATTTTTTATAGGAGACAAAGTGTTGAAAAAAACGCTATTTGGCCATTTTGATTTTTTTTCCCCGCTACTCTGTTCACCGTATGGGATAAATATTTTAATATTTTAATAGTTCGGGCATTCTGGAGCGCGGGGATACCTAATGTGTTTATGTTTACTTTTGTTTATTTACTTTTATATCTGATCTAGGGAAAGGGGGGTGATTTTAACTTTTGTGTTTTTTTTAATTTTTACATACTTTTAAAAACTTTTTTTTTTATACTTTTACTTGTATGATCAGACTCCCTAGGGACCTTGAAACCTAGGGAGTGTGAACCGAGAGCAAGGCAGGTGGTTTGGTCTCCGCAACCAGAAATGAACGCACACGCGGTAGTTCAAGAAAAGAATATATATTTACTATAAGTTAATAAAGGCTATTTGAAGGTAAAATGACAGGGATAAAGACAAGCAAAATATACAATATAGCATGAACAATTTCAAGGCAAATTCTGCAATGGTTTCTACTTTTACTCTGTCCAATTCTGCAGTATGGACACTGAATGAACAATATACTCAAAACTATCCCTAACTGACCCTGACATCACATTTGGGTGCACCCCCTTTTCCCCAGTGGTCCAGGTGGACCGCTTACAGTCTGTAGAAGCGCGCGGTGGGGCCCAAAGTCGTTCCTTTCTTTTATAGCGAAACGTCCTCTCCTCACGGTTATCAGGATCTTGGGAGAAATGAAGTCCTCTTTAACAGGGAAACCCAATGAATGCAATGTAATCCAACAGCAGATTCCACTCAGCACACTGACAGTCCTGCCGAATCCATACACTGAGCTGGGATGTAAGCCGGGGTTTAGCAGGTGCTGTCCAGTACATCAACAGCACTGCGAGTCTCTATCTGTGGTATCCATATACACAGTCACAATGTCAGTCTCACTGATCAGCCACTGAGCACAGTTCCTTTCACGTGGACTCACTAGTCCTGTTGTCTCTTTACACTCTGTTTGTCTCTGGACCAAGATACAGCTTAGCTGTACAGAAAAATCTCCACACCAGTTCAATACAACACTTGCTAAGATGGCTGCTGCTCTCTGTCTCGTCACTTCCTGCTTCTCTGCTCACATTCTGTCTGCAGAACAGGCAAGCTGACATAAAAGGGGGGGGAGTCACTCCAGCATCATGTCACAATTACAATGGCTGCTGTCTTAAAGGAACAGAATCACAGAAATACATTCAACATTAACAGTTTATACAGACAAATAAAGCTTAGGACAACATTGGCTGTCTCTTACAGGAGTCTGATCGATCATACTATTCACTGCGATACTACTGTATCGCAGTGAATAGCAAAATGCCTTCACTGCTATTACACGATGCCTCTGGCATCGTGTAATAGCTATACTGAAATGACAGGCCTGGGAGCCTTCAATAGGCTCCTGGCTGTCATGGCAACCAAGCGCCGCCCTCCGATGACGTTCTGGAGGGCGGCGATGAGGTAAAAATGGCGGCGCCCTTGTCGGCTCCGCAATTTAGACGCCGCGGTTGCATTTGACCGCGGAATCTAAAGGGTTAACAGCCGAGATCGGTGCAGGCACCGATCGCTGCTGTTAGCTGCGGGTCCTGGCTGTATTATACAGCCGGCACCCCCGGTGTATGGAGAGCACTCAGCTCCTGAGCACTCTCCATACATCGTCATGCGACTCAGGACATACTATTACGCCCTGCGTCGTTAAGGGGTTAATCCACTCTTGGCTTTGGCTCAAAGAACTGCAGCAAAATCTGAAGCAAAAAAGCACCATTTCTGCAACATGGGGCCTCAACCTAATTCAGTTTCTGCTGCTATTTTTCGGAAGCATGTCGATAAGATTTAGTAAGATGTCATTCAATTTCATTGCAGATACTGAAATATTCCTAAAAATGTATGTTTCAGCATGAGTGTATTAAAAAAACATAAGATAATACATTCTGTTGAAAGGGAGTCTATCTAAAGTATATTGGTAATCCCAGTACCTTGTAGAGGTGATTCTACAGTTTCCAAATATGCCTCTGTTATTCAGCTTTGGAGCCCCATTTTCATGTAAATCACTGTTTTATTCATATGAAAATGGGGGGTACAGTGCTTTGAGGGAGTGCATTTTAGCTTAGTTGGAGTTTGGTCTCAGCTCTAGATTCCTGAGCAAAGCACTTTTCCCCTCAATTGCATATGAATAAAACTGCAATTGACAGGAAAATGAGGCATATTCGGAAACTGTAGTACCTTTACAGGGTACTTTGATTAGGTTTATAACCAATTTACTGCTGACAGACTCCCTTTAAAGCTGACAATAAGAGGTAGGTATCTCATCAACACCTGTCTTTTGAGATGTATAATGGAATGTAAAATGCTAATAAACATAATTTCTTATCACAGCATGCAGTAAACTCACCCCGTTGCCCATGGGCACCATGTGTAAACATTGTGTCACCACGTACATTACTCCCAAGATGGCAGCAGCCTAACCGTTCTTTTCCCAAACCCTCCTAATTTTGTGATAAATTTACACAAAGTGATATGCTAACTATACTGTCTGTGTCTATGTGTGGCCACTTTGTAGGGTGTAGGTTAATGTGTGAAGAGCAGCATTCAAGGCACAAAGATTTTACACACAGTACCCAGGACCACTGCCTTGAATGCTGCTTCCTCTGCGAAGGTGCTGAAAGCATTCAGGACATGTGCAGATAAGGAAATTCTGCTGTCTATATCTGTATAGTCACTGAACACACCAGTGCAGAAGCACACACCAGCAGTTGGGGGACTTTGATGCAAGTGCTGTAAGGAATAAGTAATTTTAGCATTTCATATGCCACAACACATCAGTTTATAGCATTACAGAAGTTTACACAGTCTGTACATCCAAAATGACCACCAATATCTATGAAGCTTCACGTTCCAAGCTAAGTGGGTGTTCTCTGTGAAGCATGCTGTTATTGAATAATGGGCACCACTCCTAAATTAAATTGTGGGGTGCATCAGGACCATGCTTTTTGTAAATGCACAAAACCAAAGAAAAAAGATGCAGGTCTTCAAAACACGCACAACCCAAATAATGAAAAAAATAAATAAATCTTTATTGAGCATGTATTGGAAAAAAATGTAAAAACATTTAATAAATGCTCTGTGAAGCAAGCTATCTTCCCATCCCTTTTCTTAATGCTCTAGTCTTTGTGCATGTAAATTGTACTTCCCCCCCATTTTATGATATGTACAAGTTACTATATAATTAAGCATAATAATAATATGTACAAGTTGTGATTTCTGAATCACAACTTGACATTTCCTATACGTGTGTGTGTGTGTGTGTGTGTGTGTGTGTGTGTGAAACAGCAGTGACCTGCTCTGACTATAGACACCTCTATTGTGTGCACAGGAGTAGGTTAGCAAGAGGCAGTGGGGTAATACTTGAATACTTGACTTGCAGAGTTTATAGTCTCTAAACATGGAATAGTAGCTAGTGCATATAAATCTGCAAAAGAGCTGTAGGAAAACTGTAGGGCACATTTAGTGTGGATTTATCAAGACTGAAATTTCCTATACCAGTCTTGATCCCCTGTGCGCCCGAGTGTAGATGCACCAAATTTATTAACAGGCACATGCCTCTTAGCACATTAGGAGCATCTCTTGTCCTCAGTGTGCTAGAAACTCAAATTTATGCCATCTAGGAGCTGTTGTAGACTTAAGCTCTAAATTACCCAGTTCCAGACATAAATTATAATAAATCACTCCTTCCCACTAGACCTTACCCCTAACACTTCCACTTTTCAAAAAACTGACATGCAGGATATAAAAAACTAAAGTCATAATTTTATGGTGCAAAATCACAACATTTTACAGTTAGAAAACTGCCATCATTATTAATAAATTCACCCCATAATATTCAAATGATTTTGATTCACAAGACTTAATTTTTAGCCTGATTCAAATAGATTTGGCCAACAAAATAAAATTATCTATGAATACCTAAACACAAAGTTTAAAGAAAGCTGAAGGACAAATTGTTGACTTTTAAAGAAAGTAGAATACATTTTAATTAGATTTGTCAGCCACTACACCTAGCTTTATTTATCTAGTTGTATTAATATTATCTCTGTTTTGAGTATGAATTGACTGTACTGAACTGCAAACCTGGAAAGAATGGATGGGTTATAAAGGCCATGGTATATAATAATAAAAAGTCTTTCATCAGTCTGTCTCTCAGAAAGGTGCAGTGGGTCATTTCTTGCACAGAGGTACAAATGTGTTTTTATAGCATTGTTATGAACAAATTTTTACAGAATATAAAAAAGCTTGAAATTTTTATTCATCTCATTATCATTTCTGTCTCTACAAAAATGGATACAATCATTTTAAAGCTCACAATAAAGAAGGTAAGGAGGCAGTACTGAAATAACCAGGAAATCAGGAGGAGATAAAGCAGACAAGGACACTCGAAGAGGATAAAGCACTTCAAATATTTCTATCACATTGATAACTTCCACTATGATGAACAAAATGATAAGGCAGAGTAGACCTTTGCACTCTAGATTTAAAGGCTTTGATCTACCATGAGACAAGTGGTTTCGAAATTATCTGCAAAAAGAGAATGAAGCAAATTAGTAAAAGAACATACTTGAACAAGATGCTCATAATCACACTTAGGGTGATCAAACACTTCTGCATAATGGAACTCGTAATTACAAACTGCTATATTCAAGTTTGTCAAATAATTATAAAGAGAACAAAATGTACTGTTATCAGACATTCATTATGATGCACTCTGTAAACATTAAACTTTTATTTTCCAATGGATTTCTCATAGTCACTGCTGCCTTGCATTTCATCTTAAAATTAGAAAGGTTTTTAGGTTATACCCAAACTGCTTAATATACTCCAAATTCAGTACTTTATTTAGTGGAGGTATAACTGTGCTGAATTTCACGCACCTGGCTTTATAAATCACTCGCATTTTGGTGAACAACAGGCACTACAAGCTAGATAGCTGTCCGCAGGATCCACATTAATCTTATGTACAGTACATGTTCCTCAGCGCCTGCAATTGTGCAAGTAAGGACTAAACATGTTAAATTTTCAGTACTTTGCTACACAAGATGAGGAGGAGAAAAAGAGGCAGGAGAAGAAGGAAAAGTACTGTCACGGTTGAACTACTTATAATAAATGATACAATATATATGCTTGGCTTATCTAAGTTTATAACTGAATGTAAGAGTAGGGAAAGATATAGTAGTTGTTGTTTATTCTACATTTTTAATATGTGTTTTTTTGACTATGAAATGTGCAGACCTGGGCAGATGCAGGTAGTAGAGGATCTCTGTGCCAGAGTAGTATAGTACTACTCTTCAACAGCACAGCACAAAGTACAGTACTATTTACAAAATTTTATAAACGTCTGATAGATATCGGTCCCACCTCTGGGACAGGCACCTATCTCCATAATAGGGGTTCTCTGACCCCTGCCGTGCAATGGCTGTGAATGGAGAGGTGGTCAAACATGTGCAACTTTCTCCATTCACTTCTACAGGAATTCCAAAAACAGCCAAGCACGCTTATCTATATCCATATATACTCCAAAGACATACTGATAGGGATTATAGATTGTGAGCCCTATATGGGACACTGACTGTCAATGTCTGTAAAGTGCTGCAGAATATGATGGTGCTATATAGGTAAGCAAAATAAATAAATAATATATAAACAGAGTTTACATGTGATTTTCATACATGTAAACATCTTTATTCAGTCCGAAGAAGTCACTCACTTTTTGTCAAGTAAATAGTTAATATATTAAGCATTACAGAAAGCTAGGTTAAAGAGGACCTTTCATGTCCTCAGGCACATGCGGTTTTACATACCGCTAGAAAGCCGACAGCGCGCTGAATTCAGAGCACTGCCGGCTTTCCCGATATGTGCCCCAGGGCTGGAGATATCTGTGGTGTAAGTTTCACGGTTTACTGTCAGAAAGGCGTTCCTGACAGTCTAGCTGCGCTGTGAGGAACGCCCTCCCTGACTGTGCTTGTTCATAGACTTGTACTGGGGGGGCGTTCCTTACAGCCCAGCGTCATCGCTGGGCAGTAAGGAACGCCCCCTCTGACAGTACAGCACTATAGACGAGTACAGAGAGATGGGGCGTTCCTTACTGCCCGGCGATGACGCTGAGCTGTGAGGAACGTCCCCCAGTACAAGTCTATGAACGAGAACTGTCAGGCAGGGCGTTCCTCACAGCGCAGCTAGACTGTCAGGAACGCCTTTTTGACAGTAAACCATGAAACTTACACCGCCAATATCACCAGCCCCGGGGCACATACCGGGAAAGCCGGCAGTGCGCTGAATTCAGCGCGCTGACGGCTTTCTAGCGGTATGTAAAACCGCATGTGCCTGAGGACATGAAAGGTCCTCTTTAAGTGGATTTCCCAAGATTTAGTCAAGGAATTGTCATAGAAAAACAGATGAGCCTGTACTTACCAGATAAAATCCCCACTGTTCCCGTGCCACTACTCTGGTGCTCCCTGACAGTTTTTGTTTACTTGGTGCTGCAATGACATCACATCTACAGTCATATGAAAAAGTTTGGGCACCCCTATTAATCTTAATCATTTTTAGTTCTAAATATTTGGGTGTTTGCAACAGCCATTTCAATTTGATATATCTAATAACTGATGGACACAGTAATATTTCAGGATTGAAATGAGATTTATTGTACTAACAGAAAATGTGCAATATGCATTAAACCAAAATTTGACCGGTGCAAAAATTTGGGTACCCTTATCATTTTATTGATTTGAATACTCCTAACTACTTTTTACTGACTTACTGAAGCACAAAATTGGTTTTGTAACCTCACTGAGCTTTGAACTTCATAGCCAGGTGTATCCAATCATGAGAAAAGGTATTTAAGGTGGCCAATTGCAAGGTGTTCTCCTATTTGAATCTCCTCTGTAGAGTGGCATCATGGGCTCCTCAAAACAACTCTCAAATGATCTGAAAACAAAGATTGTTCAACATAGTTGTTCAGGGGAAGGATACAAAAAGTTGTCTCAGAGATTTAACCTGTCAGTTTCCACTGTGAGGAACATAGTAAGGAAATGGAAGACCACACGGACAGTTCTTGTTAAGCCCAGAAGTGGCAGGCCAAGAAAAATATCAGAAAGGCAGAGAAGAAGAATGGTGAGAACAGTCAAGGACAATCCACAGACCACCTCCAAAGAGCTGCAGCGTCATCTTGCTACAGATGGTGTCACTGTGCATCGGTCAACAATACAGCACACTTTGCACAAGGAGAAGCTGTATGGGAGAGTGATGCGAAAGAAGCCCTTTCTGAAAGCACGCCACAAACAGAGTCGCCTGAGGTATGCAAAAGCACATTTGGACAAGCCAGCTTCATTTTGGAAGAAGGTCCTGTGGACTGATGAAACAAAGATTGAGTTGTTTGGTCATACAAAAAGGCGTTATGCATGGCGTCAAAAAAACACAGCATTCCAAGAAAAACACTTGCTACCCACTGTAAAATTTGGTGGAGGTTCCATCATGCTTTGGGGCTGTGTGGCCAATGCCGGCACCGGGAATCTTGTTAAAGTTGAGGGTCGCATGGATTCAACTCAGTATCAGCAGATTCTTGAGAATAATGTACAAGAATCAGTGACGAATTTGAAGTTACGCCGGGGATGGATATTTCAGCAAGACAATGATCCAAAACACAGCTCCAAATCTACTCAGGCATTCATGCAGAGGAACAATTACAATGTTCTGGAATGGCCATCCCAGTCCCCAGACCTGAATATCATTGAACATCTGTGGGATAATGTGAAGCGGGCTGTCCATGCTCGGCGACCATCAAACTTAACTGAACTGGAATTGTTTTGTAAAGAGGAATGGTCAAAAATACCTTCATCCAGGATCCAGGAACTGATTAAAAGCTACAGGAAGCGACTAGAGGCTGTTATTTTTGCAAAATGAGGATCTACTAAATATTAATGTCACTTTTCTGTTGAGGTGCCCATACTTTTGCACCGGTCAAATTTTGGTTTAATGCATATTGCACATTTTCTGTTAGTACAATAAACCTCATTTCAATCCTGAAATATTACTGTGTCCATCAGTTATTAGATATATCAAATTGAAATGGCTGTTGCAAACACCCAAATATTTAGAACTAAAAATGATTAAGATTAATAGGGGTGCCCAAACTTTTTCATATGACTGTATATTATGTCAATCAATGGTCTGAACAATATAGCAGTAGTTATATTTTATCTGATCTCAGACAACCCCTTTGATATATTCATATCTGATCATTGGGGATCCAACTACCAGCAGCCCCATGATCATTTAATTAAATGTTCAGTCCCAATTAAGGGACTGAGACAAGTACAAGGTACAGCCACAACCATACAGTGCTCTGCCAGGGTAAACAAGGAGACATAGTGCTTGTTGGAATATTGTAGTCTTGTCATCAGCTGAATGGTGGTATTGCTGAGAGTTGGACACTATGCTCCAATGTTTAAAATGTGAGTCCCTGTCATGTCCCAGGACTTGGTTTAATTCACTGACATGTATCTGTGATACTGTTTGTCTTTGTAGTTTGTCCCTTTTCTCTCTCTGTATCCTTAGCTGTGATGCTGTAGCTCCTCCTCTCTCTCTCTCAGTTTAGTTTCACTTCTTTGTAAGCAACATGTCTGCTCAGCTCCTGGTATTTCATCATTTTTCACCTACTGCTGTATGAGGTTCTACAAGATTTACTTGGATTAAAGCATCTGAAATCTTATCTACGCCTCCTCAGTTGAGTTGAACACTATCTGATAGATATCTTGGTGTAAATTGCTGGTTAGCATAGAGACTACAGGACACTCTCACAACCTCACACTTGCAGCCAAGCTATTGAGTCAGAACAGTCCCATTGATGACATTATAATATCCATTTAATATAATATTGTTACCTTTTACATACAGAATGATTGTAAGTAAATGCCTACTTTTTAACACATTTTTCGCTCAAAATTGAGCTGATTAGTGCTGTAATTTATATTTATTGTGGTTAGGAATTTTAGAATTTTCTGATTCCCTTTTGCACAGTCATAGATTTAAATGGTTCAGTCTACCATCAGCAGGGGCGTATCTAGAAAAGACTGGGCCTCATAGCAAACTTTTGACTGGGCCCACACACACACAGTATAGCTCCCTCTTTCCTGACACCCATACAGTATAATGCCCCTTTTACCAGCCCCCACATAGTATGCTGCTCCCTTTACTGGCCCAAACATGGTATAATGCCATATTTACTGGCCCCTACAAGATAAAACATCCCCTTTTCTGGTGTCCTTCCACAGCTCTTTGGTCTTCACCATAGTGGAGTTTGGAGTGTGACTGTTTGAGGTTGTGGACAGGTGTCTTTTATATTGATAACAATGTCAAACAGGTGCCATTACTACAGGTAATGAGTGGAGGACAGAGGAGCCTCTTAAAGAAGAAGTTACAGGTCCGTGAGAGCCAGAAATCTTGCTTGTTTGTAGTTATCAAATACTTATTTTCCACCATATTTTGCAAATAAATTCTTTAAAAATCAGACAATGTGATTTTCTGGATTTGTTTTCTCATTTTGTCTCTCATAGTTGAGGTCTACCTATGATGTCAATTACAGGCCGGCCTCATCTTTTTAAGTGGGAGAATTTGCACAATTGGTGGCAGACTAAATACTTTTTTTCCCCACTGTACATACATACATACATGTCAGGTTATTCTAAACACTCACCTGAAATGGCAGATATGCTTTAAATATTTTTTTTTTTCAGCTGGACAAACCCGTTAAGCTTTACATACTGTATATGCCTGTTGCTAGCCAAATGCATTTTGCTAAATACACAGAGATTTATTTAACTCTGACCACTGTGTTGATACATCAAACACACTATACAAATAGACAGGATAAAAAATGAACAAGAATAAGTTAAAAGGGATGATACTTAGATTTGCAGACTACAGCTAGCCATACACAATAAATGTGTATCACCCAAACAAATCAAAATTAAAGAGATAAGCCACAGCCACAAGAACTTGGCAACAGATTTCTCCCCTTTCCTAGTTCAACACATCTCTGCTGAAATTTGGACTGTGTGAAAGCTATTGAAATCAGACTATACTTGGTTGTCTTCTAAATAAGTCTATGGAAAAACTGCATTTATAAAATGTACTGTATATTTCTCCTCAACAGGGAATTGCTTCATAATCATGTTGATTTCAGAAGTTGAAAAAGACCAAATAATTAGATATTGCAGCAGTAATGTTTTCAGTGTAAGTAGTTATGACTGTGAATACAACTAGGGATCACATGTAACAGTGTTGAGACTTTCTATGGAAATTGCAAAAAATATCATTTGTTCACTACACTGCTGTATTTAGAAACATTCCATTAATAGTAGGAATTCAGCAAGAATAACAGTATGTCTACAGAAATACATTGTTAGTCTATGGATGAAGGCAAATTACAGCAAAGAACTGTTGGCAAATTCCAAGTACCTCAATGAACTGTTGGAGGACAATATTTGTAATTGTTAAGGGTTACAAGATATTTATACATACTGATGCAATCCAAAAAACGAAAAATCATGCTTCAGTTATAATTCCCCAGAGTATTCTATGCTTAATAAGGATAGGTGGCTAACTTCATATCTGCTTTGGTTAGGTTGCAGATTCCACCAACAAAGCTAAAAAAAAAATACTGCCGCATGCTGTGTTATTTTTTTCCATTAAAATGACAGACACTATAATGGAAACTCTTTGGACCTGTGATAATCAGTCGGGCCCTTTGGCTCTGTTGATATCCATCATGTGATGAAACTAGCATTACCATTTTTTTGCTTTTCTATTACTATAATTGAACAGAGATAGAAACATGAGCACAAATGTGAACCTAGTCTAATGGCGGCAGCATCTCTTACTTTCTTAGAAAAAGTAGTATCACTTTATCCTTTTTCAATAAAATTAATAAAGAATATTTGCCAGTAAATCTATTGATATATATGTTGTTATAAGTTGTCAGGGCAATTCTGAGATCACTTATCTTATCTTATCTTGTTTTTTTTTTTGTTTTGTTTTTTTTTCTGTTTACCATACAGGGAAAATATCTGATCCTGGACATTAGCAGCAGCTGTATGGTTGTAAGCACACACAAGGGTACCCACTTCACACAATGCAGGTGACCATGTACCATTCCAATCCAATTTATGTATTAAGTCAATGGCAAAAAAAGGCCAGTTAATGACTGACGTAGAAAGTCTATATGTCGTTCCCTAATGGACTATTAAATTGATGTAATATGTAGACAGTCAAAAATTTTTCCTCCCCACAACTGGCGTGATGTTAATGAAAGCAACAGCGGCCTGGTCAAGCATGCAGTCTGTACCGCAGTCTGCATCTTCACCCTAAAAGGTGCAATCAGAAGACCAAACTAGCGTTTGTTAACGTATATATTCTGGACAATGTACTATAAAGGTCTGGTTTTACATCAAAAGTTTGGGAAAGACAGTATTGTTTTATTCTGATCTAAAGAACTTCCAGAATAAGATATATTCCTCTTACAATAAAGTACAATACAGTCATTGGATATGCCGGCAAATGGGATTACAAAACCAAAGTAAATATATCTTGAGGCCATGGGTTTTAGATGCATGATGAAAGTCAAGGGTCTCAATTGTAATCTTACTGTCATTTCCACCGATTGAGGAATTCATTTCTCCCCATAAATGTCATAGCTAGGTAGATTTTAACAATGGTAAAAAAAAATTAAATAAAATAATTGAGGCAGATTTTCTTTCTATAGTTAGTGTGAACTTAGACTAGACAGAATTAAAATGTGCCAGACTTGAATATAAAAAAAACAGTGGCCCGCTATACACTAATAGTGTACATTTAGGCAGTCTGTAAATTTACCAGATTTATCACAATGACTGATACTGGATTATAAAACTGTCGACTGTCTAGTTTAGCTTTATATTTCTAACTTTGTAGCATGCCCATGCCCCCTTCTCACTAAACCATACCCACTTTCAAATAAACTACATCCCCTTTGTGAATGAGGTAAAATAAGTGTTCACAACAATTAATAAATGTGGAGTAATCTATTTACGCCAAATTACACCAGTATGTCATTAGTAAATCTTCCCCACTTCTCCATGGTGCTGCTTTTGTGGGAAGATCACAAGGGTTATTTATCTGTGTGTCACTACTCAGTACCATGTCCTGATGGTGATGCAAAACCTTCCTCGTAGTTTTCTAGATCTCTGCTTGCTGTCATTTTTTGTTTACTTTCAGTGGACACATAGCTGCACATCTCATTACAGACACAAGACAGTAATCACAGATCTGTCTTATACCAAACTGTGCACCTATGTCCATCACATGAACATGGGCTGATATTTATCTACTGGAAGTGAACAAAGAAGGACAGTAAGCAGAGATCTAGAAAACCATGAGGAATTTATGCAGGATGTATATTGGACAATGGTATAACTTTTCCTTATACAAACAATAACATTTATTTGCTTAAAACCCCTTTAAGCAATTTCAAAATATACTGCAGGAAACTGACAGATCAAAGACTGCAAGCAAAACAAACTACATATAACCCAAAACCAATCTGTTGGATAGAGTCTAAGGCACCTCTCAGGTTTTCACCAGAGCATGCCATAAGGCAGGTTGGGCTTTGTGGATCAGACCCAGGTTAGCCACTGAATCTGGTGTCAGAAAATAGGTGCACTTCCGTACTAAAGACCAATACAGCAAATCTGGCAGACATAGTGTAACATACATGCCGGGTCAAAACCAGAAGAGCACCTCAGTATCCAAATTTATAGCAGAAGAATAACAAGTGTCCAATCCATGGTCGAGTGTAAGAGTTCATGGATAAAACCAAACCCAAATCAAAATCAGTAACCATGGAGATAACAGAGATATAGCAGATAACCAAATAAGTACACAACCGAACTATTATCAATAGCAGGTATCTGGGTAATCTCAATGCAGAGTTTAAATAACCCACCTCAGCTCCCGGATTGGAAATTGAACACTCTGGTTGGCTCAGCATCTCAGAGCCCTGGCTGGCTGCAGACCCAGCCAGAATTTGACTTGGTATAGCAGCCTTAAAATGATGGTCGTGAGCATTGCTGCACTGAAAAGTGTGATAGACACTAGAATGATCGCACATATTGAGATTCCTAATGAAATATACTCCTGCCCTCCTATAAACTTGTACACTTGGATCAGCCAAGCATGTTTACTGTATGGTTTATTATAATTGTTACTGCTCTGCTAGTACTTTCAAACTAGGCTGAGCAAAAGACTGGAAATCTCACATTGAACCAGATTACAAGATGAAATGAGAGTGTTCCCAGCATACTCTAACGATAGAAACCTATATACCGTGGGAATTTTGAAAGGGCAATTTACTTAACTTCAGAACTCATTTTGCCAAATTGAGGTCAAGGTGCTTGAACATTTCAGCAAACCTACTCCACATGAGTCTTTTCATGCACATCTATATAACCAGAGTCTGTTAGTTTGGTTTATTCCCTATTGTGTTGACTTCTATATATCACTATAAGGCGGCACATTTAGTTAACTTTACAGAATTCATTTAAACAATGGCTGAGAACTGTGCTAAAAAAAAGGTGAAAAAAGCTTAAAAAACAAGCACATTTGAAAGATATATGAAATTAAACTAGCAAAGAAGATTAATACAATAAATCTAGTGTGAGGCTGACTGCAGGACAAAATGAAATTGCAATGTTACAGAAGAAAGGATTTGTTAGGGCTGAATAAAAATCAGTAAGCGTGCTGGTTATGGGTCCTGTGACGAGCACACTGAAGTCTTGGTGCAATGAATAGCAAATACATGGGGACGCTCATGCATACAGATGTTTCCTCCACTTGTTTGTAGAAGAAAACATCTATTTACATTTATACTATACAGTGCGCTTGAAGGATTTATGAAAATGCTTTTCTCTGGAAATATCTTAACGTTTGACTCAAGCTTATCTTTGAGATTTTATTTCAGCACAGGCCATCTATTTATTGTCACATCTGAAATGTTCTGAGCTCCTAAAGGTAAACCATTGGGGGAGATCTACCAAATTATTTTCTAGCGCTACATGCACCAGATTTATCAGCAGGGTTTGGTGCCTTGATGGCAATTCTGGTGTACATCAAAAATGTCACCAATATTTTTAACGTAAAAAACTTTCAGAAAGGAGTCATGAAGAAAACAAATCTAAGAGGTGGCACAGGGGTTAGTGATGCCATATTTTTCAATGTATTTATGCCATTTATTCTAGAAATACATTGGTAAACTTGTCAAATTGTCTTAAGGATTACATTACTTGTAGACATAACTAGATTTCAGCAAATTGTCATTCTGAATTTAGAAGTCAATATATACCCTGAAACATAATTTTATATTATAAGTAACCATAATAAATAAATAAATTATTTTATAAATCTGAATATGTTCAGAATTCTAACTTCCATTGTCCAATATAATTTATTTCTCAATATATTATATATATAGCAATCAGACCTTACTGTTTTCTGATATAGAGTTCCAAATGCCTTCCAAATAGATTTAGAAGGGCACTCTGGCTGACTCTACAAAAAATAGAAATCACCTATTCACTGGGTAGGTGATAACTGCTTGATCATTGGGGTCCAACCTATAGACATTCACTGACCTTCAAAACAGGGTTCCCACATTGCAAGATTTTATCCAGGAGGAGTTGAGTTGAGTGGCGGTCCAGCATGGACCCTGACACTCCAAAGTCTATGGAGCTGATGAAGATAGCCAAGCACTGTATTCCACTATTGGTTCCATAGAGATTAGTCCACATATGACATTCCACTTAAAGCACTTGTAATTGAACTATATAACTGCATTTATGTGCCACTGTCACCTTAAGAGTTTTCACCAACATACGCAATGTAACTGTGCCTTTAAATTGAACCAATAAATGGCCCTTGACTGAGGACTAGAGATGGGCAACGATTCATAACAAACCAAGTTCAACCAGAATATTCCAAATTGTTTGGTTTTTAACGGAACTGAATAAATGGCGATTTGTCTCGGACAAACTAAAATGGCAACTGCCACATGTATTGCACAGTAAAAAAAAAAAAAACAAGATGTGTCTTGTGAGTCACTGTGACATTCTGGCGCCACTGACAGCCCCTGAGCCAATAGTCAATGGTAGGTGGACACCTTAGTGCTGATATAATATGCAGTATATAAGGTTGTGTAAGCTGGAACATGAGGCATAGAGGATGGATGTGTTATTTATCACTGCATGATACAGAGTACTGAGTATTGCAGAGTGTGCAATACAGCTCATAGTAAGAGAATTAGAACACAGTTTAGTTACATTTAATCATAATACAATTTGTGATGCAAACTGATGTATGGGCACCCAGCAGGGAAGGAGCGCCAATGGGCTTTTGGAGGCCAGATTTTGCTGTGATCAGTTTCAGGCACCATGTCGCATTTGCAGAGCCCCTGAGGTGCCAAAACAGTGGAAACCCCCAGATAGTGACCCCATTTTGGAAACAAGACCCCTCAAGGAATTTATCAAGGGGAATAGAGGGAAATAGGGGGGAATCAAGGAGAATAAAGAGTATTTTGAACCTACAGGTTTTTCACTGAATTTATTACCCTTGGGATGTGAAAATGAAAAATTACTTTTTTCCGGCGTCCCATTACTATGACAGCCGGGAGCCTTTTTTTCAGTGCATTACAATGCATTAGCATTGTAATGGATTACATTAGTGATAAGACCCCCTGGGGTTCAAGACCCCTAGGGGGTCTAATAAATGCAAAAAAAAAAATTCCCTAGAACACATATAGAAGTACTTAAATACTGTGAAACACATACACATTAGGTATCCCTGTGTCCAAAACTGCCTGGTCTATAAATCAATAAAAATATTTTTCCCGTACGGTAAACGCCGTAGCAGGAAAAAAAAAATTATAAGTGCCAAACCGCCGTTTTTTTTTACTGTTTTGCCTCTGATAAAAATTTTAATAAAAAGTGATCAAAGCAATAGCATAACTAAAAAGTACACCTGGTCCCACAAAAAAAGACGTCCTATGTATCCCCATACACGGAAGTATAAAAAAGTTACGGATGTCAGAATATGGCAACTTTTAGAAAAAACAATTTTTGCACAGTTTTGTATTGTTAAGAGGTTAAAATGTAAATAAAGCTATATAAATTTGGTATCCCCGGAATCGTACTGCAACATAGAATACAGGTGACATGTCATTTTGGCTGCACAATGAATACCGTAAAAACGAAGCCCGTAAGAAAGTCGCACAAATGCACTTTTTCTTCAAATCCACCCCATTCTGAATTTTTTTCTAGCTTCCCAGTACATTGTACAGAATAATATATGGTAGCATCAAGAAGAAAAATTTGTCCTGCAAACATTAAGACCACATATGGCTCTGAGAGTGGAAAAATAAAAAAGTTATAGGGTTTGGACGGGGGAAAGTCAAAAATGAAAAACAAAAATTGAAAAATTCCTCCTGCGGGAAGGGGTTAAAGGAGAATAATCAACTAACATTTTTCTCCTGTACAAGACAATACCCCATATGTGCTGGTACAATGATGTATGGGCACATTGCATAGTTTTCAGGTACCATGTCCCATTTACAGAGTCCCTGAGTTGCCAAAACAATGGAACCACCCCCCCCCCCCAAAAAAAAAGTGACTGCATTTTGAAAACTAGACGCCTCAAGGAATTTATGAAGGGGTATAGTGAGTACTTTGACCTTACAGGTATTTTACAGAATTGGGCCATGAAAATGGAAAATTATATTCTTATCTATAAAAGATTTTTTTAACTCAAAATGTTTCATTTAATGGAGAAAATGCACAACACAATTTATTAAGCAATTTCTCCCGACTATGAAAATACCCCACATGTGGATATAAATTTCTGTATTGGCACACAGCAGGGAAAGAGCACCATTGAGCTTTTTGAAGGGCACATTTTGCTGGAATTGGTTTCAGGCGCCATGTTGTATTTCCAGAGCGCCTGAGGTAACAGCGCAGTGGAGAGCCCAACAAATGACCTCATTTTGGAAACTAGACTGCGTATCAGATTTATCAAAGGGTTAGTCAGCATTTTGAACCCACAGCTGTTTCGCCAAATTTACTACCAATGGGTTGTGAAAATGAACAAATACTTTTTTCTCTAATAAAATGTCGCATTAGGCCCAAATTTCTCATTTTGTCAAAAGTTTAAGGCCAAAGTCCCATGTGGCGTAAACTCAGTGGTTTGACCGTGGCGGAAACTCTGTGGAAAAAAAAGGCGGCATTTTACAGTCTAGCGAATCTCATCCACACCTTGCAGAAATATATGTGCAGCAGACAAGCTGCAATTTCCAAAATCATCACAATCAGTTATACCTACGGAAATACCGGCAGTTTCCCTATAGATATAATGGAAGCAGAAAGTCCACAGAGGTTGACACAGCAGGGCACAGAAGATAAAAAGCGCTGTTCAACTTTCAGGGTGCAGATTTAGATAGTTTGGTTTTTGGATACCTTGTCATGTTTGCAGAGTCCCAGAGGTGCCAGTAAAGTAGAATCTGCTAGAAAGTGACCCAATCTTGAAAGCTGCACCCCTCAAAGAATTTATCAAGTGGTATAGTGAGCATTAGTTTCCCAGAAGTGAATATGTAAACTGATGGAGTACATTGGGTCCTCCAAATCACACGTTATTTTCCAACTAGCTCCTATGACACAGACGAGGTGGGGGCTGGGGGTCAGAGCTGGCTTATTTTCTCTCAAAAGCTCTAACCATAGGGTGTACCTAGATGCACGCTAGCATAGCTTATGCATTTCCCTTCCTGCTGCAGCCAGTTTTGTCATTGCATTGTACAAGCTACATTTATTTCTTCTGCAATGATTCTTCTGCAGCCATATGATTATTTTTGTGGAATGAGATGATACCATTTTGGGATGCCTATAACTTATTGACTAAATTTTATTAACTCTTTCTGGGTTGAATTTAAAAAAAAAAAAAAAATAAATCAAATCTGGTATGATTACAGCGATACCTAATTTATGTTACTGTTGTGTTACTACTTTTTAAGAAAAAAATTCCATTTAGGGAAAAAAAAAATCAATTATTTTTGCATCACCATCTTCTGAGAGGCATAATATATTAATTTTTCTGTTGACAGAGATGGTTGAGAGCTTATTTTCTGTGGGACGAGCTATGCTTTTTATTAGAACCATTTTGGGGATCATCTAGCTTTTTGATCACTTTTATTGAATATTTTGTGAGGCAAGATGGTGAAAAATCATTATTTCCTACGGGTTTCAAATTTTTTTTTTTTTTACAACGTTCACCATGGAGGTTAAATAATGTTTTCGTTTTATTGTACTGGATTTTACGGATACAGAGATACCAGATATGTACTATTTTTTTTTTTTTTAGTTACATAATAAAATATTTTATATGGGATTTTGGGGGCTTTATTCATCTATTAAATTTTCTGATCACTGATTCAATAGATGTATTGCATATGTATCATTGGTGCAATACATATGTATTGCACTGTGTAGTAAGCGCAGAATCATAGGCTGATAGCCTCCATTATGGGCAGGATCAACCAGGTAAGCAGTGGGGCAGACCTGGGGTCACTGATCAGATCCCAGGATGCCAAATCGGAACACCAGCACCCCTTGAACACATCGCAAACACTTCACTTTGACATAACTTGGTTGTTTTTGCCTTAGAGAGCTAGAAATTGGATAGGTAGGTTCTTAGGAGCCCTGACAATGTTATATACTGTGATTTATACCAATTTAAGATTTGGTTCGAACCAAACTTGTTCAATATGAAACAAATCTTGATCCCAAACAAAAATGAAACAAATCTTGAGAGGTTTGCCCATCGCTACTGAGGACAGGTGAGTTAAGGGGAGGAGACTGAAAAGAAAGAAATCTGCCCCTGCATTGGAGACACTAACTGACCAAGTGAATACCATTATTCTGCCTCAGGTCCAGCCTGGTGGAAAAACTGTACCTCCAGTACCTGAAGAAAATTTTGCTATTTCTACCTGTTCTCCTATAAGTAATTGTGAGTTACTATTTCCTTAAAAACAATCTCTTGAATCTTTATCTTGCACTCACATCAAGGGAACTAAAACCACCATCAGGGAGGTTCTCCACTAGGATATTACCCTAGGGGATACTACATCCACTATCATTCACCTTTCAGGCCCCTCTGCACCAGCCCTTGAGAAGTGCTGGAAGGTCTGGTAAAGATTCTTGCCATTATGATCACAGTTACTACTACACCTAACATCCTGGCCTTCTTCTACTGGGCTGCTGCACACAGTCCACCTGCTTCATGCAGGTTACAAACAGAACTTCTCTGTTGTGAAAGACACATTTTCAAACTGTAAATGCAGTATAACTATTTCTTAAATAATGAATAGCATTTTTTTAAATGTGAAAATAAAGACACTTATATTTGTTTAAGTGTTGCATTGTCTTCTCTTCCTAATTGATTCTGTGTTTTATTGGAGACCCATTTAGTGACCCGACTGTTCTTTCTACAAGTGTTCATTTACATGGATCACATTTATTTAAGGATTCCTGTTCTTGGTTTATACAGCACAATCATCTGCATGCATAGGCAGATTAAGTCTCTAATCAAAACATCCCCAGTAATCATTAAGCATGACATTAAACAGTGTAAGGCTAATTACACTCCCCTGAAGAATTTCTTTGTGAACATATTGTAAAAGACTGTTGAGAAATCTTGCCCAAAATACAAGACGTTTAAACCAATTTTATCAACCAGCACAAGCTCATTTATTAATACAATGCCAGACACAATCTCCTCCTAATTAACAGGAGCTTGGAAGCTTGCTTGCTAGGGGTTCTTGCAGAGCCATAAGGGATTAGACCAGGTCACTCGCCCTGTGTATTGCAATGATTCTGAATTCACAGCTGACGTTTCTGAAGATTAGGTTATTCTTTGTTATTTCTTTTCTAATAAAATTACCTTACATGAACATATCAGCAAGAACAGAGTTCTAAGTATTTGCAAATTATAAGGTGCAGAATAATTTCATTTGAAGTATTTCATGTTACAAACAGAGCTCATTTTGGATGTCATGGTAACAAAGCGTTGTCAAAGATAAGGGAGTGACTATTTTCACTGAAAAGCAAGCATAATATAAGTCATTTTTATTAAAGTGATCATTATTGTATATTTTGTTTTAAGAACAATGAATTTCTAGAATAGAATGATATTTATTAAAACTTTAGTCTATTTCTTGGATTTCTGTCCTGGATGCCTTGTAAAGAATACTCTGGTTTCTCTAACCTAGGGCGATTATCCATTATCACTGTGGGAAGCTCTTTTTTGGTTATACACTTTTCCTGCAGAGGAAATGTAGCTTTACAGTACACACTTGGCATGTAGCCCACCATGAAAAGCATGGATGAGCTAGTCCGTCAGAGTGGTTAATACTCTTAGACTGGGGATTCAAAGTGCAAAAATACTGCAGAATGTGTGCAGGAAAATTCTGCAGTATGCTCTCCAGCAAAGTGCTGGGGCTTTCAGACTTTAAATTGCAAAGCTACAAATCCACAGCAATAACCCAGCGAGTTACTTTGTGCTATGGGTTTTATAGGTTTTATTTGCAGCATGTGGAAGAGATTTGTATAAATGTTATCCATAGTGCTGCTATTGTAGATCACAGCAGGTTAGCCACTGGTGATTTCGCAATCACGCACTGTGTGGCCTCGGACTTACAGAGCAGCTCTCCATTCTGTCTCTGTCTCTGAAAACCCATCTGAAATCCTTATGCAAATAGAAATGATATACTATTTCAATTTGCCAAGTGGTAAACACTGCTATTGCAGAGAGTAAACCTTAAATGTCCAGGACGTCAAAATGTATATCTTTGTTGCATAGTTTTGTGTTCTTGTTTACTATAGCAACTTGGGCAGGAATTGGACTAACCCCATATAGAGGCCAGAGGATGTAACATAGAAAATGATTACACACCTGTCCCAGACACTCCATTATCTGCCAGCAATGTCTGTTTGTTCTTCTGCTGTGTCCTTATCACCAGAAGTCCTGGGCCCAAATTACTGATAAGATCAGTGGCTTCAGCAGTTACTAGTAAGGAACCAGTGACGTATGTGAGTGGCCACTGATTGGTCTCATTGGTCACATGGGGTGCAGGACGTTCATAGTCAAGGACCATGGAGAACCAGGAATAGATGAGTATGCTTTTTTATGTTACACCTCCACCTGCCTCCAATTCCTGGACAAATCCTTTAACTTTTATTTACTATTAAACCTAACAGTGCACATAAAGTGGAAGCAGATCAAGTAAGGCAATTCCAGACACTATATCTGCCAGATAAGGCAAAACATAGCTTTGAAGGGGTGTTGCAGTTCTTATTTTTACTGGATATGAGGTTTAAAATAAATACTTTATACTTACCTCTCTGCTCAGCCAGGGAGCCAGTGGAGTTTCTCCATTTGGGTTACTAGTCTTTGTTGACATGACGGGTAAAAAAAGAAAAAAAAAAGGAGTGACCCTTTAACTAGTGCTGCAGCTTTTTTTCTGACACGCTCTGAAATTCCAACATGAAATTATAAAAAACATCACTAGTTACTTGTCTACAGCTACTTGTCTATTTTCAAGGTATTCAGTTGTATTCTCTATAGAGAACAATATCACAGCGAAAAAAGTTATAGGTGTAGCCGAGCCTTTGGACACCTTTATGTGCAATATTTAAGACAGTGCTTGTGTCAGTATTTGTAAGCCAAAACATAGGAGTGGAACCAAAAAGTGGAAGACATGCAAATCTTTCCATTCCTTTATTCCATTATTTTTAGCTTATGATCCAGTTTTGGCTCACAAATAGTGATGAAAAATAGTGACCAAAATAATGTTGTGTGAAAGTGGTCTTGTTTGTCTTAGGCCACGGCCCATGTGGCGTAAATGCTGCAGTTTGCCTATGGCGGAAACGCAGCGGAAAAAAAACACGGCATTTTATAGTTCCTGCAAAGTGGATGTGAATCCCATGCACACATTGTAGGAAAATACGTGCAGCGAACACGCTGCCATTTCCAAAACTGTTGTGGTTTTGGAAATCGCAGCATGTCAATTGTGCCTACGGAAACGTCGGCGCTTTCCCTATAGATATAATTGAAGCAGAAAGTCCACAGAGGTTTCCTCTGCTGACTTTCTGTGAAAAGCTCTACAGGAAAAACCACGATGCGTTGTTGCCGCAGATTTTCCTGCAGCGCTTTTTTGCTGCGGCCCGCTAAGTGGAGCCTTAGCCTTAGGGAGGTCTAGTTACTGTATAATACTCCCACCTCCTATAATTTTAAAGATGTATTTTAGGAACATTACACATAGATCAGTCTCCATCTGTTTTCAATTACAAATCTGCTGGATTCCCAAAAAAAGTAAGTTGAAACATAACTTTCCTTAAATAGCACACATAAACCAGTATCAGATAACAGTTACATTTTAGTTTGGCTATTACTGTGTCTTAAATAATAATTTTAAAAAACCATAGTATTTGCCACCATGGAAACCCTAAGCTGCATCTATGTACATGTCTGATAACCAGTATTTTTGCAAATTCTTTAAATACATTTTACGAACTAAACATCGTTGAGCTCTAATTCTAGGTGCTTAAAGTTGCTATAGTAACCAAGAAGACAAAATTGTGCAATAAAGATATACATTTTGACCTCCTGGACATTTATAGTGCTTACTTCCTAAAAAAAGCATACAGTGGAATAAAAGTAGTAATGTAATATTAGGTAAAATACTAAATTTCAAGTAAAAAAAAAAAAAAAAATCATATTCAACGGTATTGTCCAGCCTTAATGTATGTAAGTAGAGTGCAATAATTGTATCTCTCTAATATCTAAGGTGTTAACCCTTAGATGCAGTGATCAATCATGACCGTGAACCGTGGCCTGTTCCATGGCTGGGTCTGTGAACCTCTGCTTCAGTCTTCTGTTCCTGTGTTCAGGATCGATTACGCAGTCTGTCAGTCCATGCATATGTATAGGTTGACTGCTGTTATAAATATAATGTTAAAGACCAGTTAGTCTGAATACAGGAGGTCCAGCCCTGCCTATAGCTTTATCAGGATTTATATATATCTAAACTGCAATTTTGACTGCTGTTATACACTGCAATACTTATGTATTGGAGTGTATAACAGTGAACCAGCAATCAGAAGATCCCTTGTTAATGTCCCCTATTGGGACAAAAAAAAAAAAGAAAAAAAAAAAAAAAAAAAGAAGTAGCAATCTCACATCAGAAAATATGGAATAAAAAGGAAAAAGTGATCTAAAAGCCATGGTACCAATAAAAAGTAAAGCTTTTCCCACAAAAAATAAGCCCTCAACCAGTTCCGTCAATAGAAAATAAAAATGTTATGAAGAAGATGGCGATGCAAAAAAAAAAATAGATTTTTTTCCCCAAATGGATTTTTATTCTGCAAAGTTAATAATGTATAAAAAAAACTATATATGGCTAAAGCTCCATGTTGCATAAACACAGCTTTTTTTGTTGCAGATTTTGCTGCGTTTTTTTGAGCCAAAGCCAGGAGTGGATTGAGCAAAGGTAGAAGTATAAGCACTTCCTATATATTTCCCATTTCTCTTGTAGCCATTGTTGGCTTTGGCTCAAAAAACTGCAACAAAATCTGCAACAAAAAAAGCTGCATTTTTGCAACATGTGGCCTCAGCCTAAATTAGGTATAGCCGTAATCGTACTGACCCATAGAATAAAGGTAACATATGATTTATGTTGCATGGCGAAGGGCAAAACATTTAAAATGTTAAAAAACAATGTCAGAATTGATTTTTTTTTTTAATCCACCCAGAGTTAATAAAATTTTGTTACTAAGTTATAGACACCCCAAAATTATGTAATTAGAAAATGCACCTCATCCCTCAAAAAACAAGCCCTTACATGGCTACATCATAAGAAAAATAAAAAAAATTATAGTTTGTACAATGTGACAACAAACAAAAAATCGCCATATCTTTAGGACAAAACTGCCTGCAGCAGAAAAGGAATGTATAAGCTGTACGTGCGTATATCATGAGGGAAAAAACACCAGAAGTGCCCCACAATCATAAGAGCTACTGGGAAAATAATAAGGAATTTGGTGTACCCAATGTACTCCACAAAGCTTACACATTCACTTTCACCATCTGCTTTGCATTGACATCTGGAAAACTAATGCTCATTACAATCCTTGATAAATTCTTTGACTGTTGTGCCTAGGATACCTGCTTACCAGTTTTTGGAGTAAATAATAATAATAATAATAAAAATAATTATAATAATAATAAAGTGTGTGTGGAGTGTGTGTCTCTGCTGACACAACCTGGTGCAACATATCAGGCACTGAAATGTCGTATCTATGGAAAAATTGCAATTTTCACTTTTCATTATCAGCTGTGCATTCATTTCTAGAAATTAAATTAATACAACACTCAAGGGTTAAAAATGCTTGCTACACCACTTTATAAATCCCTTGATGGCTGTAGTTTTCTTATCTGCAGATTCCACTTTACTGGCAAATCAGGGGCTCTGCAAAAGTGGCATGATGTCCAAAAATCAAATTGTGCTCCAAAAACCAAAATAGCATTCCTTCCCTTCTGTGTCTGGCTGTGCCCAAACAGCAGTTTATATCCACATAGGATGTTGTTAAGCATGTTATCCTGGGTACAACAGTGTCATAATGTGGGCAAAAACTGCAGTTTGGGAACACAGTAGAGCGCAGATGTGAAAGAGCGCTTATGTGCTTTTGAAGCATAGATTTAGATGGTTGGTTTTTGGACACCATGTCATGTTTGCAGAGACCCTCAAATTGCCACTACAAAATGGAGTCACTTCTTGGGGAACACAATTTACTGGCTCCTCCAGGGCTCTTCAAAAACAACATGGCATCCAGAAATTCCCTCTAAATCTATACTCCAAAATCTAAAAAGCACAGCGCTCCTTCCCTTCCAAACCCTGCTGGTTGCCCAAACAGTAGTTTACACCCACATAACCCAACTAGGATAGCCCACTTAATAGTTTTAGGAGTTCGTTTATTGATGACACAAAGTAGGCACAATGTATTGAACACCAAAATGGCATATTTCTTTAAAAAAATTAAATTTTTAATTTGTATTCATTTTTCGGAAGCACTCTTGGGCTCAAAATGATAATACCCCTTGAGAAATTCCTGGAGGAGTGTAGTTTCCAAAATGGGGTCACTTTTGAGGGGTCTCCATTGTACTGGTACCTGAAAACTACTTCAGCAAAATCTGCCCTCCAAAATCCAAAGAGCACTCTTTCTATTCCAAGTCCCGCCATGTACACACACAACATTTTATGACCACATATGGGGTATTGCCATGTTCAGGGGAAATTGTGTAACAAACTGTGGGGTGTTTTTTCTTTTTTAACCCCTTGTAAAAATGAGAAATTTGGGGCTAAATGGACAGTTTTTTTGGGGGAAAAAAAAGATAATTTTAAATTTTTACATCCCAATGCTAATAAAAATCTGTGAAGCAGCTGTAAGATCAAAATGCTCATCATACCCCTTGATAAATTCTATAAGGGTTCAAATTCTATAAGTTTCCAAAATGGGGTCACTTTTTTGGGGTTTCCATTATATTGGTACTCTAGAGCCTCTGCAAATATGACATGGCTCCGAAAAAATATTCCAGCAAAATCTGCCCTCCAAAAGCCAAATAGCGGACTTTCCATTCTGAGCCCCACCATGTTCCCATACAACAGTTCACAACCACATCTGGGGTGTTGCTGTTTTCAGGAGAAATTGTATAATGAACTGTGGGGTGCATTTTCTCATTTATGCTCCGGTGAAAAAGAAAAAAATTGGGGCTAAATTGTCTGTTTATTGGAAAAAGAAGTAATTTTCATTTTCACGTCCCAATGTTAAAAAATTACTTAAGAGGTGTAGGTTCCAAAATGGGGTCGCTTTTGAAGGGTTAACATTGTATTGGTTCTCTAGGGGCTCTGCAAATGAGACACAGAACCTAAAAACTATTCCAGCAAAATTTGCTTTTCAAACGCCCAGTTTCACTCCTTCCCTTCTGTGTGCCCAAACATTAGTTTGCATCCACATGTGCATTATTTCCATTCTCCTTTAACCCATTGTTATTGTGTTAATTTTAGGGCTAAATGAACATATTATTGAAAAAAAATTGAAATGTGTAAATTTCATCTCCACATTGTTTTAATTCTTGTGAAATGCTTAAAGGGTTAACAAACTTCCCAAATGCTGTTTTGAATATTTAAGGGGAGCAGTTTTTAAAATGGGGTGACTTTTGGGGGGGTTCTAATATATAGTCCTTTAAAATCCCCTTCAGAACTGATGTGGTCTCTGGGTTTGGGAAATTTTTTTTGTAAATCTGGAAAATCGCTGTTACACTTGTAAGCCTTCTAACGTCCAAAATAAATTAAAGGATGATTAAATGATGATGTCAAGATAAAGCAGAGATACACTAGATAATATTTATTAATGTATTTGGGTTGTATGACTGCCTGAAAAGCAGAGTACTTCATATTTTGAAAACTGCAAATTTTTACAATATTCCATCAAATTTCCTATTTTTTTTTTTATAAATAAATGCAAAAAATATTGATCAATGTTTACCACTAACATGAAGTACAACATGTCAGGAAAAACAATCTCAAAATCACATGGGTAAGTTAAAGCATTTCAAAATTATTGCCACATAAATTGATACTTTTCAATTTTGAAATTAGTTTAAAAGGTGTTTTTTTTTAATGATAGACTCCCTTTAAAGTGTTTTTTTGGTCATGTCCTTAAGGGGTTAACATGACAACATAATTTAAACAATAGGCCATTTTGTAGTTATACACCAGGTCAGCTCCAGGTCCGTGTGGGCCCTTTAAAAAGAGAAAACACAGAAGTTTGACAATAAATGGCTTCAACCAACCACTAACCATGAGTGGAGAAAAAGATTTTGTGTTATCATTCATATTCTCTGAAAAAAGGCCAAAAAAACAAAAAATCTGCTGGGGTATGTAAACTTTTTAGCACAACTGTATATGCTAGTTGTTTTCATGGATCAGTAAAAACGGATAGCACAGGGGATTAAGGGGGTTATCTGGGATAAAAAAAAAATATATCTCTATACAAAGCTAAACACCCTCCCCCGCCTACCTTCTAACTTACTTACTTTACAAAAAATCTATATTTACCTAGATCGCTGGGTCCCAGGCACATTTTCAGATTTTCTGGTGATGTTCCGTTTTGCATGCCGGCACTCTGGCCCTTTTGCGCAGGCGCCAGCAGACATCAAGAAGAGGAGGAGCCAGCCCCCCAGAAGGAAGTGATCTCCCATATCCAGAAGATCTGGACAGGAAGACAGGTAAGTATGATGGGGTGGGCTGAGTTAGTTGGGAAGGGCTAGTAGTAGGCAGGCTAGATAGGGAAACAGGGAGGGGGTGTGAGGGAGCGAGAGAGGGAGGTAGTGTGAGTCAGCTGAATGCATTATGGTAGTTGTAGGAAACAGAACAGGAAGCTACCCAGGTAAACAAATTCAGAAGATGTCAGCAGAAACCCAGAAATCACACAAAACACTGCTAAAGGTATTTGGTTGCTCTTATTAACCTATTAATAGCACTAACTGACCTTTTTTGAAAATTATTTTTTGCCTGGAAAACCCCTTTAAGCCTGCATTTGCACAGGTGACATAAATCATACCCTGCATTTCACAGCATGCTTCAAAGTAAGAGAGAATATAATGTACAAGCCAACAAAAAAAGTTTATGAAAATTTAGCATTTTCTTCTTAAGTCAATATGCTATTTCAAATGCAGCACACAAAGTGATTCACTCAATAAAAAGAGTCAAAGAACAACAATTCCAAACTATTACTGTCTGGAAGCCAGACCTATTAGTCTAGGTCACAGTTTAGTCACATACTCGTCAATACATGGTCACTCTCTTGCCAACATCTTGGGAAAACAGGACTCAGTTTATCTACATTAAAAAGAAGGAATCGAAATAACTGTAAATGTGAAATAACTTTCTTGTATAGAAAAACAAAAACAATCTATTGATTCTACTTCATTTTAGAGTGGATTATTATCTACTGTGAAAGAAAAGCCATGCTGTAATACCAGAGCATACTGTTCACAGCATTTAGAGATTTATGAAAAGCTACAACAGAGAATATTTCTTCTGCCACACATCAATGTTGTGTCTACACAACTGTATTCAGTTGGGAATAGAATACTAAATATTAGACAAATATTCTCATTTAAGTAATACATCATAAGAAACACTACGACAATAAGCAGCAGGACAGTGAATAGATTTTTTTTTAGGATTAGTACTATACAATATACTGCTGTTTTTCACCATGTTACAGCACAAGCTCCTAGGGCCGGATTCAATATTTTCTGATGAGAGTGATTGAAGAAAACTGCCGTTCACGTCAATGCCAGTTTTCACAGTGGGATCAGATGCTTCAGACAATATCAGGTCCTTTCCTCTGCTTCATTACAGAAGTCTACCAACACACAGCATAGCTTATCTCCAACCCTTTCACAGCCTGCCTTCTGCTTATAAAATGTATGGAAGAGATACTCTTATCAAAAAGTAATAAAGCTTATAATACTGTCTGTAAAACTGAAAAAAAACATTTACACCAGTGGGAAAAAAGACAAAACTTTTGTAAATACAAGTTTTTTTTATTACTAATTAAAGTGTAAATTTTGATTTATTTTCCCCCATAAATTAAAAGTGTATATAAACATAAAATTGTAACGTATCTTGTTAAAGACGGCTCATAAAAGCTGAACTTGCTGTAACTTGCTGTTCAGAAACACAGTAGTCACTGAAGGATCAAACTCAGAACCAGACTGGGACTGGGTCCTGCTCCTCAGACACATGCTAAATTCGCTACACTTTCCTTTGTGTATAATTTGAAGAGTCATATTCCGAGCCAGGTTGGGACTGAAATGTGCCCTGGCATTTGAAATCATACAGGCCTTTTGGTGTACGGTTGCTGTGAAACGTTTGTGTGATGGTGGGTTATGACTGAACACATTTAGAGACTACAAATTGCTGTCACCTGCACATTTTTATCAGTACACAGGTAAGGTACAGACCCCCTAAGAGGCACAAACCTGGCTGATGAGCCTACATTTACCAGCCTACCCATGGACAGGCAGCTGGATCCCCATTCTCTATAGTTTTTGTAGGTTGTCCGAGAAACACACACTTCCGCATGTCTGGTTATCACCAGTACTTTTACTGAGAGAGTAGTCGACACAAAAGTGGTTAATAGCAGTTGCTTATTCACAAAATAAGTACATTGGATCAAACTAGGCAGTAGTTCCTTTGAACACAAAGTAACCTTCTCAGTGTGAGATCAGCGTTCCACAGCAACAAAGGATTGAGCAGTCAGAACAGACAGGATTCAGGGAGGAGGAGAATGGGACTATGCAAGCACAGTGCTGCTTATTCTTCGTAGTATAATGTTGTACCGTGTTAGCCATTGAAAGTACTGGAAGAGTGAAGAAATTAGGCGATACCTTTTAGAGGCTAACTGAATATATTTATAAGTAAGCTTTCAGGGGGAGGGTGAAACCTACTGCTGCACATTTTTCTCCCTACACTATACAGCCTACTATAGGTAGTAAGTAGGCTGTGTAATTTAGAGTGTGCACTACTGTGAGTGAAATGACGGCCTTACTCACGTTACATAAAGCAGAGCTGCAGATTGACAACACACACCCCTTTTTCAGCAGAGAGAGCTGTTTTATCTGAAGAACAGATCACCTTCTACTAAAAGGACTGACAGGCTCTGTTCACATCACATCACATTTATGGTCTCCATTTAATGCACTGTACTGTATATTCTGGGTCATACACTAAATACGGTAAAGGAATGCCTCCAGCAGATGGCAGGCAGTGGCATCCTTGATGGTTCCGTTGTAAAAAAATGATTACATCTGATATAAACTATTTTCACTTGATACTGTTGTATGGAAAAACATAGTCCATGCTGCACAAGGGAGGTAGCTGCAATGTGTCAAGAGTTTGCCTGCAATATGTATGTAATGTCTTCCTATGAACTTGCATCCTGAAACCTTGGCTTGCTTTTACAGGAAAGAAGTCCTTTGGGTAAAAACCTGTGAACCTGTACCTGCACCCTGAACCCCAAATCTGATCCTGTTTACTCAACCCTAAGTGTGAATCCTGTGCCCCATAACCTGTGGGTTTACCCAGTATCCAGATTATGAGCCTGTGAACCCTGCTGCAAAACATGTCAAGCACAAAGTTGAGATGAAATTATATAATTATTAGGGTGGGTTCACACCTGCGTTTCAGTCCGTCCGCTGCCAATCCGAGTGAAAATCTCGGGGAACGGGATTGGCATCGGATACCGACAGGTTAGCGACGCATTGGTTAAAAACCCATTCATCTGCATGGGTTTTTAAAGCAATGCGCAGGTGTCCGATAGCACCCTCTGCGCTGCGAAGCCGTTTTTTTTCGTCGGACACGAAGTCCTGCATGTTCGACATTGTTTCAGACAAAAAAAAGGATTCGCAGCGCAGAGGGTGCAATCGGACACCTGCGCATTGCTTTAAAAACCCATTCAAATGAATGGGTTTTTAACCAATGCGTCGCTAACCTGTTGGTATCCGATGCCGATCCCGTTCCCCGAGATTTTCACTCAGATTGGCAGCGGACGGACTCAAACGCAGGTGTGAACCCACCCTTATTAGTTTTTATTTACATGGTGCCAAAATACCAATATACTTGCCGACACATTACAATAAAAGCAGATACTACATAAGCACAAACTCTGGTAATTGTGAAACAAATGGAATGGCCCTGACTTTTTAGCATTTACAATGTAAAGTATTTACATGGTTTTATTCATTATCACTGTCTCAGTAGGAAGACATAATACGAACAACAATTAGATTACAGATTGTATTCTGAAGACTTTTTAAAGATGAAGATGACAGGATTCAACAAGTGACTTAAAGGGGTATTCCCCTATGAACATAACCAACCATATTATATTTAAATATGTAGAGTTTTGCCAATGTAAGTATTTTACAATTTTGTAGACTTTTAAAGATTTTCTCTAACCATTTTGATGGTAACAATCTTTGGCCTTGATTGGTTGCCAATGGATACTGTCAGGAATCTCAGTTTAACTGCTGCTGGTTTAAGGTTACCATGCCAACCTGTGAAGCTTTTGCAGTCTTTAGGCCTTTCCTATATTCCTGTTCCTGCTCATGCAGCTGCCTGCCATGTGGTTACACCTAGTGTGGCTTCCATATCCTGATCAGTTGTGCTGGACTGTACTATATTGACCTTTGGCTTGTCTGGAAATCCACTTGTCTCCTGATTTTGCCTGCCTTGTAAGTTTATCGTGGATTCTGGTTTGACTCCAGATTGTTGAGCGTTTATGGAAGAAGTAGAATACACCACTTATGGGTTTGCTTCTTTAAATATACTTTTATTACATCACACCGCATGGGTACAGATTTTCCATACATGTTGCATATAGTTTCAGTGCCAGAATAATATTTAAAGCTGCAACTTATAGGTTAAATATAAAGAAGACAGTTTTTCAAGGGAAAACAACCACAAACAGCTAAGTTTTCACAACAATTGAGTGAGTTCCTACTGATTGTAAGTAAAAACAAGAGAGGAAGACAGTAAAGTAATATTGTACATATAAGAATATGACCTGCAATATCAAGAACTCAAATTTGTAAAGAACAGTCCCTATCTTATCTAAGGTATATCAGTACTGTCTGCCAAGAAGGGAAATACTTGTAAGACACTCCACAGCCCATCCCAGCAAAAATAACATTACAACAGGGAGGAAAAATGTACACTTTTACTTTAGCCTCCAAAAAGACAGCTGGAATTAGCGAGGTATGTAGTTATTACAGCTACAGTAACTATACATATAAATTGAATTTTAATAGACAAAAGATAACTTCCATGAGTTGATATGAGATTGCACATGACAAAACATTACGTTAATATAATGGAATCTGTAATGTGAGCCTGCATGTAGTATACTTAGTGGGACGGAATTGTAGACGGTTAGTATTTCAATTTACAGTAATAGTATGGTATGGAAAGCTGCTAATTACTGCATCATGCTGTATGATTACAGCATGGATATGGAGCTCACTCAGAAACTGAGCAGGCACCATGAATAGCAGCTCTCAGCTGTAGTATACACCTGACACCCCTCTGTAACACCCACAGTCTGAGTTAACCTGTGATCATAGGTTTTAACCCCTATGGTTGCATCTAGGGGGTTCTTAGTGGCGTCACTGACCTGATTGGCTCACCTATGCTACCTTCAGGGAAGGCTATGGTGTCCTTTCAACCGCCTGGGGCCTGTTCCATCACCCTATGTCTCCATATACATAGGCTGACAATACACTCTTCAATACTGCTGTATTGGAGTTTATAATACTGAACCAGGTGGTTCAAGATCCCTAGTAGGACTAAAAACATTTAAAAAAAAGGTTTAAAAAAAGAATCAGAACTGTGAAAAGTAAGATACCAACATACCCAATAAAATAACATACCCAAAAATGCCACTTTGTCATACCAAAATGCTTCTTTGTAAGTAAAATAAAAATTAGAAACAACAGTACATAGTAGGTATCACCACATCTGTAATAACCTGTAGAATAAAAATAAAGCATTATTCAACCCACACAATGAACACCATAAAAAAACACCAAAAATCTCAGTTCACACAAAATGGAATAAAAAGTGATCAAAAAGTCATATGTACCCCAAAAAGTACATCTCATCTCAAAAAAGAAGCTCTCAACAAGGTCTGTAGACAAAAAAATAAAAAAAAACAATTTTTTTCACCAAAATTACTTTCTATTCTGAAAAGTTACTAAAACATCAAAAAACAACAACATGCTGTACATTAGGCATCATCACAATTATACTGTCCCATAAAAGATAACAAATTAAAAAGTTAAAAAGCAATGCCATAATGTTTTTTTATCCCCCCCCCCCAGAAAAGTTAATGCAATTTATTCAGTAAGTTATAGGCACCCCAAAAAGGTGTCATTAAAAGGTGCATCTCATCCTGCAAAAAAAACAAGCCCTCATATGGCAGAAAAATAAAAAAAAATTATAGCCCATACAATGCAACAACAGAAAACCCCAAAATTGCCACATCATTAGGGAAAAACTAGCTAAGGCAAGAAGGGAAATGTGTGAGCATGTTTTAGAGATTGAAAGGGAAAAGACAAGATAAGTGACCCTCACTTAATGCACCCTCAACAGTAGGAGCTAGTGTAAAGATAGTGGGGCATTTGGTGTACCCAAAGTACTCCGCACAACTTACACATTCACTTTTTACCATCCATTATATATTGACATAGTGCTAACTACACCCCTTGATAAATTCTTTGAGGGGTGCAGTTTTCAAAATGCCTTTTCCACTTTACTGGCACTTTAGGACATGATGTCCAAAATTCTGCACTCCCAAACAGCCAAACAGTGCTCCTTCTCTCCTGCGTCCTACTGTGTGATCAAACAGTAGTTTATGTCAACATATATGGTATTGTTATACCCGGGATACCACACTGAACAATGTCATATGTGGGAATAAACTGCTGTTTGGCCATACATCTAGGCACAGAAGGGAAGAAGCACTATTTGATTTTTGGAGCACAGATTTAGATGGTTTGGTTTTTGAATGCGATGCCACTTTTGCAGAGCCCCAGAAATGCCAATAAAGTGGAATCCCTTGACATGTTACAATTTGGAAACTGCACTCCTCAAGGTATTTATCTGGGGGTGCAGTAAGCATTTTTATCCTGCCAAGTGTTGGATTAACTTATTTTCCAGAAATAAATGTGTGAAATGGCAAAATTGTGAAAAGTGAAAATGCAATTTTTCATATTGCCATATTTTGGGGGGCAATTTTTTACATTTACCTTAGAGTCTCTTTAAATGATCGCCAATGCAATGTAAATTACTGATGGATAGTTCATTAACTATTAGTTCAAAATGAACTGATCATTATAGTGAACTAACTCATTTAGTTCACAGTCCTGGCAAAGATTAATTCATCAGGAACTAAAGCAAGTGTGAGGTGTGGATGGGAAGAAGGAGTGAAACAGCACAGCAGCTCCTCCTGCAGACTCACTCACTGGCACAATACTACTTGTTTTTTTAGCTCCAATTGCTGAAAAAGCAAAGTAGAAAAACTCATATGTAAGTGAAAGAGAATCTGTGTGTAGCTTCATGCAAGTCATCTGTTTTTGTTATAAAATTACCATCTTGTTAGTTCCAGGGCCGGTTTTAGACAAAGTGGGGCCCTGGGCAAAATTAAAAGCAGGGCCCCAAATGCTGATATGCAAACAATACCATCGTCTTCCAGTGACAACCCCTATAATAATGCCTCCTTTCTGCCAACAAAAAAGTAATAACAAGCCCCATTTACCACACACAATTCAAATGAGCACCTTTGTACCACCTAATAGATTTTTGCACCCAGTCATCAGTTATTATAGCGCCTCCTTATAAATAATAATAATATAATAATAATAATAATAGTCCTTTAATAGTCCCACAATGGGGAAATTCAGTGTGTTACAGCAGCAAAGATAAGCAGATACAAATACAAATACAACATGTACAGGAATGTTCCAAGGTGAGAGGCATTACATTAATAGCAGACAGACAGATAGGACGTAGCAGAGGAGGGGGGGGGGATTTAACAGGCAGAGAGATATTTCAGTTCTCTGTGTGTAATGATCTCCGCTTAGGTCGGTGTTGGTTGTACAGCCTAACCGCGGTGGGGAGGAAAGACTTCCGATAGCGCTCCTTCTCACACCTAGGGTGGAGCAGTCGGTCACTGTCAGTACTGCTCAGCGCGATCACAGTCTCATGCATGGGATGGGACTTCTTCTTCTGCATGGAGCTCACCACGGACAGTATCCTTCTGTCACCCACCACCTGCACTGGATCCAGGGGGCTCCCCAGGACAGAGCTGGCCTTTCTAATCAGCTTGTCAAGTTTATTTCTGTCCCTGGTTGATATACTGCTCCCCCAGCAGGCCACTCCAAAGAAGATGGCTGATGCCACTACCGAGTTGAAGAAAGTTCTAAGAAGTGCCCCCCGGATTCCAAAGGCTCTCAGTTTCCTAAGCAGGTAGAGCCTGCTGTGGCCCTTCCTGTACAGGGCCTCCATATGATCTGCCCAGTCCAGCTTATTATTAAGGAGCAAACCCAGGTACTTATAGGTGTTCACAATCTCGATGCCCGTCCCCAGGATGTCCACTGGTTTAGGAGGGCTTCTGCCTTTGCGGAAGTCCACCACCATCTCCTTGGTCTTCCCCACGTTAATCTTCAGGTGGTTCCGGTGGCACCAGTCCACAAAATCCTGGTTCAGTTCTAGTAATAGTCTCTGCTTATAAATAATATTACACCTTATCAGTAATAGAGCCCTTATAAATGATAAATAGTGCCCTGTATCAGTAATATTCCCCCTTATCAGTAACATCACCCTGTAAAAATAATACTGCTCCCTTATTAATAATAGCCCCCTCATAAATAATAGTTACCCTTATAAATAATAGTCCCAATTATCACTAATAGCCCCCTTTATAAATAAGCCCACTTAACAATTACACCCCCCTTTATAAATAGTTCCCCTCTTATAAATAATAGCTCCCCCCTTATAATGGATGCCTTATATATAATAGTTCCCCCCTTATAAATAATAGCCCATCTTATAAATAATAGTTCCCCCTTATAAATAATAGCCCATCTTATAAATAATAGTTCCTCCTTATAATAGCCCCCCTCATACTTAAGTTTCCCAATTATATATAGTAACCCACCCTTATATATAATAGTTCTCCGTTATACAGTGTCGGACTGAAGGTCCTTAGGCCCACCAGAGGATCTTGTTCTGGGGCCCCACCCAACAGCTTCCTGCTAATAGCCTACACCACGGCTCCTTCACTGAAGTCTTACATATGTGCTGACTATCTGGTGTTACTGAGTATGTTCCCAGTATAGTCAGCCCCTACAGTACTGTGCAGGCCCCAATAACTCCATATCCAGCTCATGCACAGTACTGTATGGGGAATGACATGGCCATGGGGCACTACACGTATAGTGAGGGAGCTGTGATGCAGACATAGCACACAGGGCTGCCAGCAGGAATTGTGATCCCCCTCCCCCCACAGTATAATGCTCCACATGGTATATAATGCTCCACAGTATAAAATGCTCTCCTGAGCCCTCCAGTTTCCCCACATGGTATATAATGCTCCACAGTGACCCCACACAGTATAAAATGCTCTCCTGATCCCTCCCATAGTGGCCCCACATGGTGTGTAAGGCTCCACACAGTATAATACTCCACAGTGGCCCACACAGTATACTACCCCTTAGTGGCCCCAGACAGTGCAATATGCTCCCCAGCAGCCCCACACAATATAATATGCGCCATACAGTATAATATGCACCCCACAATGCCCCTCCAGTATAATGCTCCACAGTGGCCTAACACAGTATAACATGCTACATAATGACCTCCACGCAGTATAATATACTCCCCAGAGGGGTTCCCCCAGTATAATGCTCCACAGTAGTCCCCCACAGTATAATATGTTCCCCACAGTCCCCCCAGTATAATGTTCTACAATGGCCCCACAGAGTATCATATGCTCTCGAAAAGCCCCACACAATATAATACATGCCACAGTGGCCCCACACAGTATAACAGGCTCCCCACACTGTCCCTTCCCCCAGTATAAAGCTCCACAGTGGCCCATAGTATAATATGCTCCCCAGAGGGCCCCCGCTAGTATAATGCTCCACAGTGCCCCCTCCAGTATTTTGCTCCACAGTGGCCCCACACAATATATTATGCTCCCCAGAGCATCCCCCCCCAGTATAATGTTCCACAGTGGCGCCACGCAATATAATATGCTCTGCTGCTGGCCCCCCCAGAATAATGCTCCACAGTGACCCCACTCAGTATAACATGCTCCAGAAATGGCCTCCACACAGTATAATATACTGCCCAGAGAGGTTTCCCCAGTATAATACTCCACAGCAGCCCAAAACAGTATAATATGCTCTCTAGAGGGCCCCCCAAGTATAATGCTCCACAGTGGCCCTGCACAGTATAATATACGGGGGGCCCCTCTGGAGAGCATATTATACTGTGTGGGGAAACTGTGGAGCATTATACTGGGGGGGGCTCTGGAGAGCATATTTTGTTTGTTTGTTTGAGTTGGAAGGGACCTCAAGGGCCATCGAGTCCAACCCCCTGCAAAAGCAGGAATTCCTAAAACATCCCAGCTATATACCTATCCAGTTTCCGCTTGAAGATTTCAATTGATGAAGAACTCACCACCTCCCGTGGCAGCCTATTCCACTCTCTCACTACCCTTACTGTTAGAAAGTTTTTCCTAATGTTTAATCTGAATCTCCTTTCCCTTAGTTTCATCCCATTACTTCTCGTGCTTCCTTCTGCTAATGACAAAAGGGTAGATCCCTCTGCACTGTGACAACCTTTCAGATATTTAAATACCGCTATTAAGTCTCCCCTTAGCCTTCTCTTCTGCAAACTAAGCAGTCCCAATTCTTTTAGCCTCTCCTCGTAGGACATGGTTTGTAGACCTTCCACCATTTTGGTTGCTCTTCTCTGGACCTGCTCCAATAAATCGATATCTTTCTTAAACTGGGGAGCCCAGAACTGTACACAGTATTCCAGGTGGGGTCTGACCAGGGCAGAGTACAGCGGAATAATTACCTCTCTTGATCTAGCTTCTTTTTTTTATATAACTGTAATTTTATTGAAAAATTTTTCATTAACAAGGAATAAAGAAAAAAACAAAAAAACAATAATAATCAAACAAACAGGAAGCATTGAGGTAAATAGAGGCTATCTGCCTCCTCCCCCTTAAGCAATATGCATTTAAATTAAGCAGTGAACAAGGGAGGGGGGGAATGGAGGGGTTAAGAAGACAAGGGTAGAACCAAAGGGAAGGGGGGGAGGGAAGGAGAGGACTAGAGATCAGAGACCCTGTAATGTACAATACATGTCCCAGGGTGCCCAAATAGCCCCAAAGGCTTCCCGTGAATTATGTAGGCCAGCAGTCAGGTATTCAAGACTCCTCACATCCTTCATTCTAGCCACAAGCTCAGGACTAGATGGGGGACTCACCTTCTTCCAGTTTCTAGCTATGAGAGTTTTAGCTGCAGTACAAAGATGCAAGAAAAGCCTGGATGACTTATTGCTCAGGTGTCTGGGGGGAAGGTTCAGGAGATAAAGAAGAGGGTCAAGAGGAACCTCTTGCAAAAAGAGAGCAGTCGTCAGAGTCCTGACCTCCCTCCAAAAACCGAGGATGAGAGGGCACGTCCAAAAGATATGGTGCAGGGTACCCACCGCAGCTCCACAGCGCCAGCACCATGGGGGAACTAATGGGTTTAAAGTATGAAGGAGAGCCGGAGTATGATACCAATGCATCAACAGCTTATACTGCGTTTCCCTAAACGTAATGCACTGAGATGATTTCTGGGCCCGAGACCATACAATCCGCCACTGTTCCTGGGAGATGGGTTTACCCACCGCCTCCTCCCATTTAAGCATATAGCGATGATTAACAGGAGAGCCTGTAGTTTGTGAGTTAAGAAGTTGGTAAATAGAGGATATAAAGCCCCTAGTGGACGTGCCTGCACGGCAAATCTTTTCAAAAGCGGTGGGGAGTGACACCTTAAGAGACCCATGGAGGGAGCGGACAAAGTGAACCACCTGCAAGTAATGGAACCATTCAGTACTTGGCAGGTTTTGATTAGCTGTAAGATAAGCAAAGGACCTGAGTTCCAAGGTTCCAGGGTCAACCATATCAGCAATCCGGTAAAGGCCAGCTTCAGACCACACTTTAGTCATGGCAGAAGTCAGGCTCTCTGGGAGAAGGGGGTTGTATAGTATGGAGACCATAGATGAGCGTGGGGACATCAGGGAGAATCTAGCACAACAGGTAGACCAGATAGATCTAGTAAACCGAATGGGGCCCAACAGGTACGAGGCGGGGGGGGGGGGGGGGGAGCTGACCCACAGAAGCGCGTTAGGATGCATGGGTGCCAGCCATAGCTTCTCTATCTGCACCCATCTGGTGTATGCTGGCATAGCCGCCCAGAATGGGATATGGCGTAAGTGGGCCGCCCAGTAATAATGTAACAGATGTGGGACAGCCATACCCCCAGACCCCCTATCCGCCAGCATAACAGATCTAGGTATTCGGTGTCGTTTTGCTTTCGAGATAAACTGGAAGATAGCTTTCTGTAGGTTCCGTAATTCTCCCCGAGGTATCGCGACTGGGAGCGTCTCGAAAAAATACAGTAGCTTCGGGAGGAGAGTCATCTTGACCGCAGCAATTCTCCCCAAAAGGGAGATAGGCAAGGGTTGCCATTTGTCCAATAGGGCTCTTAGCTCACAAAACAACCGCGGGTAGTTTGCCGAGTAGAGGGTCGCATAGGAAGTGGATATATGGACTCCCAGGTAGCGGATAGAGGACTCCCGCCACTGGAAATCGTAATTACTGCGGAGGAGAAGGAGAAGGTCCCGTGGGATGTTAAGTGGGAGTGCCTCAGTCTTCGCGGGGTTCACCTTATACCCTGAGAGATCACCATAGGTCTCTAGCGAGCGCAGCAAGTTTGGAAGGGTAGTATGAGGGGAGGTGAGAGTGAGGAGTACATCGTCCGCAAAGAGAGATATCTTAAATTCCTTATCTTGGACCATGATGCCCTTGATATTAGGGTCTCGCCTAATCTTGGCCGCTAGCGGTTCAATGCAGAGGGCAAATATGATGGGTGACAGGGGGCAACCCTGCCTAGTGCCATTTCGAATAGGGAAGAAGGGCGAAGATGCATGGGGAAGCTTAATTGCTGCTGAGGGTAAGGAGTAAAGGGCCTGGATAGCTGTGAGAAACGGTCCCGTAAGCCCGAACGCCTTAAGCGTAGTATGCATAAACGACCAATTTATGCGGTCAAAAGCCTTTTCAGCGTCCAGGCTCAAGAGAAGGGCTGGGGTAGAATAATGATTGGCCACCTCCACCAAATCCACAGTCCTCCTGGTGTTGTCACCACCCTGACGACAGGGGATGAATCCCACCTGGTCCTTATGGACAAGCAGAGGGAGCCAAGCATTCAGTCTGTTGGCTAAGAGTTTGGTGAAAAGTTTCAGGTCCGTGTTCAGCAAAGCAATCGGTCGGTAGTTAGCACAATCCTGCAAGTCCTTACCCGGTTTAGGGACCAATGTGAGTAGTGAAGAGAGCATAGTCGGGGGTATAGGGGAACCTGAAAGGAAGGAATTGAAGAGGGACAATAGATGAGCAGAGAGTTCACCCTGGAAAACCTTATAATAATTGTAAGTGAACCCATCTGGGCCTGGGGCTTTCCCATTTGGGAGGTCCCTCAGGACCCCTTCTAGTTCCTCCCTGGTGATGGGGGTGTTCAGGGAGGTTAGGGCCTCAGGAGGAAGGCGTGGGAGACAACAATCCTTTAAATAGTCTTCCAGTAGTGTTGAGTCATCCCCAGGGAGTAGTGCTCGTGGGGGGGGGGGTAAGTCATACAGCTTAGAGTAGTAAGAGTGGAACGCCAGCGCCACAGCATCAGGGTGATGTTGAAGAGTACCCGCGGGGTCACGGACAGAGTGTGGTGTGGAAGAGGCCCGATGATCCCTGAGGGTTCCTGCCAGGAGGGTATGAGATTTATTACCTCGTTCAAAAAACCGCTGACGGGTATAAAGGAGAAGTCGTTCCACATGGCGGGTCTCCAAATCACGGAGGTCCTCCTGGGCCAGGACCAAACGGCGAAGAACCCCCAGGGATGGATGCGCTGCCAAAGTCGTCGTAAGGGACCGAATACGGGCTTGGAGGAGCTGTTCCTGGGCCTGTCTGTCCCTTTTAAGCCTAGAAGCCAATGCGATACAGCATCCTCTCATGAACGCCTTATGGGCTTCCCAGAGAATGGCAAGAGAGTCTACCGAGCCTAAGTCGTCCCTAAAATAATCTATCAAGTGTGTGCGCAGGGTCTCGAGGGAGGTCGGCGAATTGAGCAGTGTTTCGTTAAGACGCCAATGACATTGGCGAGTAGGCACTGGAGTCGTAGATAAGGTAACCACGACTGGGGCATGATCAGACCAGGTGAGAGGGCCAATGTTCGTGTCACTAAGCAAACGAAGAGCGGGAGCATTTCCAAAGAAGTAGTCAATGCGGGTGTGAGTGTTATGAGGGTGAGAAAAGAAGGTGTAGGAGCGCGCCGTAGGATTGTCCACTCGCCAAAGGTCATACAAAGAGTGGGCGCGGATCAGCCTGCGGAACTCCCTTGCAAGTTGGGCCAACCTATGGGGGGTTGGGCCCTGGGGTAACGCCAGACGATCCGCCCGTTCAGAGAAGACCATGTTAAAGTCTCCCCCCACCAGCCAAGCTGATGGTGGGAGAGCGCGCAGACGGGAGAATACCCGGCGCAAGAACGGGATCTGTGCTGAATTGGGGGCATAGACATTGCATAAAACAATCGGGGCACCATAAAGGAGCCCCTCCAAGATAACAAACCGGCCACCTGGGTCTATGTGGGAAGTCGTCACTGTAATTGGGCAGGATCGAGAAAGAAGGATAGCCACCCCAGCTCTGCGTCGATTGTGGAAGGCTGAAAAAGCTACGGGAAAATAATGCTTAGCGAAGGCAAAAGTACCAGCGCGGTCAAAATGAGTCTCCTGAAGAAAAGCCACATCCGCTCGTAAGGAGCGGAGTTCTCCAAGGACATGGCGCCTTTTAATGTTGGAACCCAGGCCCTTGACATTAATTGTCACGCACCTAACCATTGGGACCCAGGATTGGAGGACAGTGGCGGATTGCAATAAGCTCACCCATCTCACATGACGCTGGCAAGTTTCCCTCGGAGAAGCAAAAGGGCAATCCACAAACAGGAACCCAAAGTCGAGGCAGGGTCTCTAGATCAGGGAGGGGGGGGGGAAAGAGAGGGAGGGAGGGAGGCAAAAGACATCATAAATGACAAAGTAAAAATAAAAACAGTTAAACAATACTTTGTGGGCGAGGCTAAGTCACTCGCCTGGGGACCAATGAGGGCAGCCAGAGGTCCAATCAGGATCAATGGCCGCACAGTCCAAGTATCCCCTTAGGGGGGAGAGCGTGGACAGGAGGTCGGAGGGGAGGCGGTGGATCCCCAACCACCAGTAAAAAGAAGGAAGGAAGGGGAGTCACCGGAACCCCACCCCGCCCCACTCCGCTAAAACAATCCAATAATAAGCATAATAGATGAGACCCGTAGACCTAAAAAAAGAAAAAAGAGAAGCAAACATAACATTAAGGCATGCAGATTCCAAAGCACCACCGAGAAAAGGGAGAACGTCTCAAGGGGGGGCAGCCTCCTCAGGGATCAGTCTCCAGCCGGGGCCTCCGAGTGGTCACCACCGCGGAGGATGCATGACGTCGTCTGGGCTCCAATCGTTGCCAAACCGGTGGTGGGGGAGGGGGTGGAGAGAATAGCTCCCAGTCTGTTAAATCCGGCAGGGGAACATCCAATAGGTCACAGAAGAGAGGCAAATCCGCAAAGGAGCGAAGCGTAGCGGAGCGACCATCCCTACGAGCAATGAGAGCAAACGGAAATCCCCACCGGTAAGGAATTTGGTGCTCCTGAAGAATCTGGAGGAGGGGTCGGAGATGGCGGCGTTTCTGGAGGGTGATTAGCGACAGATCCTGATAGAATTGTAGTGGAGCTCCCTGAAACTCGAAGTCTTTGAGTTTGCGCACTTTGCTCATTATAGCCTCTTTAAGGGTGAAGTCGTGGAGGCAGCAGATGACATCACGGGGTGTGGCGGAAGATCCTCTGGGTCGAAGGGCTCGATGTGCCCTATCAAACTTAATTTTGTGGGACGGGGGCTCCTGCAGTATAGTGTTGAAGACAGCCTCCAGCAGAACAGGCAGATCCTCAGATTGGTCAGCCTCTGGGAGTCCCTTGATGCGTATATTGTTGCGCCGGCCCCTGTTGTCAAGATCCTCCAAGTGGCGTTGCATGTCCCGTATAGCTGAACCCTGTTCAGTGGTAGTATCATGCAGTGAGGCAACATAGTCCCTGGTAGTGTCATGGTCATTCTCCAGCGTGTCCATTCGGTTAGCAATGGAGTGTAAATCAGTGCGGAGGGTAGCAATTTCAGATCGGAAGGATGCTGTGATTTCCGCAACCATACTTTTAAGGTCTTGTTTAGTAGGAAGTTGAGGAAGAAGGTCCGCCATGGATGATGGTGCTGAAGATGGGCCTGGAATGCAGCTCTGGGGGTACAGGACTGGAGGGGGGGAGCCATAATCCTTGGGAGTGTGGGGCGGAGGAGCCCCTACGCCAGCGCCTTCCACCGCGCCATCCCCCCCTGAGCTATGGAGGGGAGGGGCGATGGGGGAAGATAGTAGATGGGGGGCCACAGAGACCAGCTCTGTGGCCACAGGCTGCAACTCATCAGCGGTGTAGGAGGGAGCAGAGCCACTGACCTCAGAACTCCTTGAGAAGCTGGAAACATCCGGGGTCCTCTCATGCCGCTCTGCCAGGAGTGCTGGTGAAGCAGAATGTAGTTGCTGGGACATCCCAGGGTGAGGAGACTGTGGGAGCACTCGTGCTGGGGAAACTCTGGGTTGCCCAGGCGCCGACAGGGATCTCTGTTGAAGCGGCGCTCCGCTGGCTGACAGGGGGAGCGCGGGAGGAGAGAAGCTGCGCTGCGACCCCTGTGCCTGGAGAGCGGAGGAAATCCAAGATGGCCGCCCCGCAGCAGCCTGGCCCGGTAGAGAAGGCCGCTGGGCCAGAAAGGCGTCCAGGGTGGCCCCCCCAGACCTCTCCACGGGCGCTGGGGTGCCCGGGGCCACCTTCCTCGGTAAGCGCTTGCCCATACTGCGCCTGCTGAGGGGTCCCACCTTGTCTTACCTCTCCTGGTCCTCCTTGCGCTGCTCCGTTATCCCCGCCGGCGAGCGCTTCCTATTCTATGCGGCTGACGTCACGCGTTGTGGACGTCACCGCTGAGGCCTGTGATTGGGCCTCAGCGATTACGTGAGGCAAGCTGTCAGCACGCCCCATGTGATTGCTACGGCGGAGGCCTGGCCTCAGCGGTGATGTCCGGAACGCTAGAAGATGACGTCGGACGTAAGGACAGGTGAGTAAAAATGTTTGTTATTTTTACTCACCTCGGAAAGGGGCCCTGCGGTCCCTTTCTGTTATTGATTTGGCCAGGTCTGACTTCGGGGTCCGGAGTCATCAGGTTCCGGATCCCTGGGGCCCCTTTGGGGACGGGGCCCTGGGCAATTGCCCAGTTTGCCCCCCCCCTAACGCCGGCCCTGGTTAGTTCAGAGGTCCAGTCTACTCTATGTTAAATATGCTAGGTGTTGCTGCACTGCTTTTCAGCTGTTTATAATGCTGTGCCAAAAAATGCTGTGTTTTACATTACCTGCAAAGTGGATGGGATTCTGGCTAATCCCATCCACACATTACAGAAAATTACCCGCAGCACAAAATCTGCGATTCACCACAGCAGCACCTATGTTAGTACCATTAAACTAACATAGGTGCTACTGTGTTCAGGTGTTCAGCCATAAGCAGCTGCTTGAACTAGACCATCATGATTTGTTTCTTGTTGAATAATTGATTCAGTTCAGTTAGTTCACAAGTCACATGGTTCATTCCCTAACAGACTCCTCTGGACACAGAGCTGAGTGCTGCATAGCATGCTACAGTCCCGGGGTGGCGAACCTATGGCATGAATGCCAGAGGTGGCACTCAGAGCCCTCTCTGTGGACACCCATCTGTGGAACAGATTATACTGTGTGGGGCCACTGTGGAGCAAATTGTACTGTGTGGGGGCCACTTTGCAGCAGATTGTACTGTGTGGGGACCACTGTGGAGCAAATTGTACTGTGTGGGGGCCACTGTGGAGCAGATTGTACTGTGTGTGGGCCACTGTGGAGCAGATTGTACTGTGTGGGGGCCACTGTGGAACAGATTGTACTGTGTGGAGGCCACCGTGGAGTAGATTGCACTGTGTGGAGGCCACTGTGGAGCAGATTGTACTGTGTGGGAGCCCTTCACTATTTATATCACACAGTATCTGTTTTATAGCAGACATTTGATATTATTACAGGCCGTAATAACATTGAATGTTCACTATAAAACAGATCCTATGCAATGCAAATAGTAAACATTAATTGTTCAAAATTATGCCAAATACAAACTTTTACCTTTCAGTACAAAGTTGTTTTGTATCATTGAAAGCTCTGTAAAGCCCCATTCACATGACCGTATTTTGCAGGTACGTAACTGTCCACAATTGTGGATCCGCACAGTACTAAGGTTAAATTGCTGTGTTTGCACTTTGTGATAAATTAGTGGCTTTTGGGCTGCAGTTTGGACACTCGGTCTCTAAAAGGTTTGCCATCACTGCTATAGGCTATATTGTAGATGTGTTTACTACATCAGTTGTCTTCTCCTTGTTCTTATTAAAATCTCATGGTTTACTATACAGTCTGTCACCAAACTGCTAGGCAATACTTCCAGGTTATAAGGTTGACAATGAACATGTTATTAATGCTTCAGAGTTCAACATGGAGCTGCTAGTGTGTAGTATAACTGATTGTCCTTTTAAAAAAAAAATTAAAGGGGTTGTCCGGGAAATTAAACTTTCCTTAATTTAACCAGCGGATTCTCCATCATGCACCCAGGGGTTTTTCTCTGATTATGGTCACATGACTGGAACCAACTCCGGGTCGCACCAACCCCTCCCTCCTCTCCTGATCTCACAGGTAATTCACATGTGCTACGGTAGTTGGTTTTATTATAGCCACCAAGCCCTCCAAAAGCTATATAGCGCTCTTACTGTTCCAAGCCCTCCCACATACCAATACAGCAGTTTACAACCCCATATGGGTTATTGTCTTGTTCGGGAGACATTACATAACCAATTACAATGTACAAATTGTAGGTCTAAATTAACATATTATTTAAAAAAAATAAATGTCTAAATTTCGCCTTCATTGCACTTTTGAGAATTACTTCATTTTTGGGTGGTTTCTAATTTATAGGCCTTTAAAATCCTATTCAGAATTGATGTGGTCCCTAATAAATGGGTTTGGGAAATTTTCTTGTAAATTTGGTAAATTGCTGTCACATTTGCATGCCTTCTAACATCAAAAATAAACTGAAGGATGATTAAAAGATGATGCCAACATAAAGTAGATAACTAATTTTACATGTACGTGATTGGACAGGAGCTTAGCTCTCTCCATACACGGCGGGTGTCGGCTGTATAACACAGCAAGCACCCCCCGCTAACACCTGAGATCGGTGTCGACACTGATCGCAGCTGGTAACACTTTAGATGACGCAGACAAACATGGCCATGGCCTCTAAAGTGTGCGGGCGCCGCCATCTTTTACAGATTGCTGCCCTCCAGAACGTCATCGGAGGGCGGTGATCGGTTGTTATGACAGCTGGGAGCCTATTGAAGACTCCCAGGCTTGTCATTACATTAGATCCATTACACGCTGCCAGAAGCATCGTGTAATAGAAGTGAATGGATTTTGCTGTACACTGCAATACATTAGTATTGCAGTGTATAGTGTAAGCGATCAGAACCCCTAGGGTTCAAGGTCCCTAGGGGGTCGGAAAATAAAAGTAAAAAAAAAGTTTTTTAAAGTATAAAAAAAACACAAAATATATAAAAGTTCAAATCACCCCCTTCCTCTAGATCACATTGTAGACAGGCAGAGGGCAAAGTTGTAGATTGCAGGTACCTACCACTGAGGTGGCTGGTATCTACAAGGTGACTGGCTGGAGTATGGGTCTGAGATTTGGGAGTTATTGTAGACCCAAGCCTATACTCCAATCCTGGTCTTGCCGGGTGACCCAGGTGCAGCCGTAAGAGCTGAATTTGCCCAAGGGAAGTGGATGTGGCTGTCTCTTGAATGAGAACTTGCTAGGCTGCAACACAAATTGCCCTGGGTGTCTAGGAGAGAAAACTACATCGTAACCAATTGCATTGGTGAGGAAGTTTTTCTTTTTTTTTGTTTTGTATCCTGAAGTAAGGACGATTTAAGTTACTTGATTTTGTACATTCATGCTGAAGCAAGCTGTTTTGAGTTGGACTGTATGAACTACCACCAATAAAACTGCAAGTGTGACTCCCTGTGCCTGACTTGCCTGGTAACCAGCCTACCCTGAGGGTCCCATGTTTACAACATATAAAAATAAACATAAACAGTTTAGGGATCCCCGCGCTCCAAAATGTTCGAACTATTAAAATATTTATCCCATATGGTGAACGATGTAAAAAACGGGGAAAAAAAATCAAAATGGCCAAATGGCTGTTTTTTCAACTTTTTGCCTCCTATAAAAAATGTAATAAAAGTGATCAATCCATCAGACCTTCCCCAAAATGATATCAATAAAAATGCCATCTTGTCCCGCATAAAAACCAGCTCCATACACATAGGTATAAAAAAAAGTTACAGGTGTCACAATATGGCAACACAAAAATTTTTAATTTTTTAAAAGGTATCAAAACATTACAAATACTATATAAATTTGTTATCACCGTGATCATACTGACCCGCAAAATACAGGTAACATGTAATTTTTACCACATAGTGAATGCTGTAAAAATTAAACCCATAAGAAACTGGCGTAAATGCGTTTTTTTTTTTCCAATTTCATCTCATTCTGAATTTTTTTCCGCTCCCGCCCCCATTGACAGGATTTGATGGTGCCATTACAGTACAATTTGTTTCGCAAACAATAAGTCATTATATGACTGAACTGAAAAATGAAAAAGTTATGGCTCTTGGAATGAGGGGAGGGAAAAATGGAAATGTAAAAATGAAAATTGGCTGTGGCATGAAGGGGTTAAGGTGTTTTTAGGCCATGTCTTCAAGGGGTTAACTATTGTTGGCTGTGCCAAAAAATTATTTCCTTACCCCTCTCTTTTATTACCGTTGTTTCTAGATAAGTGGTGTATAGCATGAATACAATGTAAAACTTAAAAAAAAAAAAAAAAACATAAACAGGAGATTCTGCTGCCTAAGCAGCTTGGATGACATTATAGAAAAGTAATGAACAGCACTGATGTGAATAAAGTACTTTGGCAAATAGAAAACTTGTTGTCATATGCAGCACCCTTTCTGTTGCTTTAATTTCACTCGGTTACACCTCCATTCTATCCTCTGTAATTTGATATTTTTGTGAACTGACGTCCCTTGAATGATCAAGATGGAATCTGCAGGGATTATAAATTCAAAGAAGAGTTTATTAAAGAGGAAAATAGCAAGATAAGTAGACAAACAAATTTTTCTCTGATATATTATTTATTACAAATTATATTATATGTACCTGCATTATTGATTTAAAGTGTAACTCCCATTTTATGCTATTATTTGCTATTGTGTCAGGGGGTGTTTGGTGAACATTTTTTGTTATATGCTTAATCTAAACTATCTAAATTTATTTTGCTGGATATATCACTAGTTAAATAGACAGTTGGAAATGTGATTTTTATATGCTACATTAATTGCTGCATGTAAAGCTCAAATTCCCGACTGTGTTTTTAACTAGCGATACCTCAGGTTGTTTTACAGCTAGTGCTGCCATATTGACAGCACATGAAAGCTGAGAATCTCAGCTTTTATGTGATACTAGAACCATACCTAGGTCATATACTGTGACTTGCAAAAGTATTCATGCCCCTTGACCTTTTTCACATTTTGTCACCTTACAACCACAAACTTAAATGTATTTTATTGATATTTTAAGTGATAGACCAACACAAAGTAGCACATAATTGTGAAGTGGAACAAAAATGATACATGGTTTTCAAAATTTTAATCAAATAAAATTCTGAAAAGTGTGACGTGCAAAAGTATTCATCCCCCTGTACTCTGATACCCCTAAATAAAATCCAGTGCAATCAATTGCCTTCAGAAGTCACTTAATTAGTTAATAGAGTCCAGCTGTGTGTAATTTAGTCTCAGTATAAATACACCTATTCTGTGAAGGCCTCAGTGGTTTGTTAGAGAACACTAGTGAACAAACAGCATCATGAAGACCAAGGAACTAACCAGACAGGTCTGAGATAAAGTTGTGGAGAAGTTTAAAGCAGGGTTAAGTTATAAAAACATATCCCAAGCTTTGAGCATTCCAAGGAGCACTGTTCAATCCATCATCCTAAAATGGAAAAAGTATTCTACAACTGCAAACCTACCAAGACATGGCCGTCCACCTAAACAAAAAGATCGAGTAAGGAGAGCACTGGTCAGAGAAGCAGCCAAGAGGACCATGGTCACTCTGGAGTAGCTGCAGAAATCCACAGCACAGGTATGAGAATCTGTCCACAGGGCAACTATAAGTCATGTACTCCACAAATCTGGCTTTTATGGAAGAGTAGAAAGAAGAAAACCATTGTTGACAGAAAGACATAAGAAGTGCCGTTTGCAGTTTGCTACAAGCCATATAGGTCACACAGCAAACATGCGTAAGAAGGTGCTCTGGTCAGATGAGACCAAACTTGAACTTTTTGGCCTAAATACACAGCACTATGTGTGGCGGAAAAGTAACACTGCTCATAACCCTGAACATACCATCTCCACTGTGAAACATGGTGGCGGCAGCATCATGCTGTGGGGATGCTTTTCTTCAGCAGGGACAGGGAAGCTTGTCAGAGTTGATGGGAAGATGGCTGGAGCTAAATACAGGGCAATCCTGGAAGAAAATCTGCTGGAGGCTGTAAAAGACTGGGAAGGAGATTCACCTTCCAGCAAGACAATGACCCTAAACATACAGCCAGACCTATAGTGGAATGGTTTAGATAAAAAAATATTCATGTGTTAGAATGGCCAAGTCAAATTCCAGACCTAAATCCCATTGAGCATCTGTGGCAAGGCATGAAAATTGCTGTTCACAGACGCTCTCCATGCAATCTGGCTGAGCTTGAGCTATTTTGCAAAGAATGGGCAAAAATCTCAGTCTCTAGATGTGCAAAGCTGGTAGAGACATACCCCAAAGGCTTGCAGCTGTAATTGCAACGAAAGGTGGCTCTACAAAGTATTAGTATAGGGCAGGGGTAGGCAACCTTTTTTGTTCGGCGTGCCGAATTTAATAAAAAAATCGAAGCTGAGGTACTTGGAGTGCCGGTCAATAATTGAAAGTCTGACGACCCCTAAACTAAAGTCATATACCAAAAACCATAACACAGGTCCCATAGCGGTCCCTGCACACGGTATTAGGTCCCATAGCGGTCCCTGCACACAGTATTAGGTCCCATAGAGGTCCCTGCACACGGTATTAGGTCCCATAGAGGTCCCTGCACACGGTATTAGGTCCCATAGCGGTCCCTGCACACAGTATTATGTTCCATAGTGGCCCCTGCACACGGCATTAGGTCCTATAGTGGTCCCCGCACACGGTATTAGGTCCCATAGCGGTCCCCGCACACGGTATTAGGTCCCATAGCGGCCCCTGCACACGGTATTAGGTCCCATGCGGCCCCTGCACACAGTATTAGGTCCCATATTAGGTCCCATAGCGGTCCCTGCACACAGTATTAGGTCCCATAGCGGTCCCTGCACACAGTATTAGGTCCCATAGCGGTCCCTGCACACAGTATTAGGTCCCATATTAGGTCCCATAGAGGTCCCTGCACACGGTATTAGGTCCCATAGCGGTCCCTGCACACGGTATTAGGTCCCATATTAGGTCCCATAGAGGTCCCTGCACACGGTATTAGGTCCCATAGCGGTCCCTGCACACGGTATTAGGTCCCATAGCGGTCCCTTCACACAGTATTAGGTCCCATAGCGGTCCCTGCACACAGTATTATGTTCCATAGCGGCCCCTGCACACCGTGTGCAGGGACCGCTATGGGACTTAATACCGTGTGCAGGGACCTCTATGGGACCTAATACCATGTGCAGGGACCGCTATGGGACCTAATACCGTGTGCCGGGACCTCTATGGGACCTAATACCGTTTGCAAGGACCGCTATAGTGGTCCCTGCACACGGTATTAGGTCCCATAGACCCCCGAGTATAATAAGTGCAGGACCAAGAGAGGGGACAAACATAAAAAAACAATGAACTCACCATTCCACGCTCCGCAGCCGCTCTGTTCTCTTCGGCGCTTCTGCCTGTAGTCAGCGACCGCTGATTGGGTCGCTGGGGTCACGTCGCGTAATGACGTATGCGTCATGACGCCGGATGTGACCCCTGTCAGCTGTCAGAAGTGCCGGCAGATCGCACAGCCGCCGCGTAGCGCAGGGAACAAGGTGAGTATCATTGTTTTTTATGTTTATTCACTTCTACTAATTCTACGCTTATTATACTGGGGGTCTGAAGAGACTCCACAGTATAATAACAGCAGTTTCGTTTCGGCCGTGTTTGGTCCGATCGAAACTGCTGGGTGAGGACTCCGCTGCCGTGCCAGGGGAATAAGCCTCGCGTGTCACTCTTGGCACGCATGCCAGGGGTTGCCGACCCCTGGTATAGGGGGATGAATACTTTTGGACGTCACACTTTTCAGATTTTTATTTGATTAAAATTTTGAAAACCATGTATCATTTTCGTTCCACTTCACAATTATCTGCTAATTTGCGTTTGTCTATCACTTAAAATCTTAATAAAATACATTTAAGTTTGTGGTTGTAAGGTGACAAAATGTGAAAAATGTCAAGGGGTTTGAATACTTTTGCAAGACACTGTACCTAGGTCATATGACAAATACTACAATTCTACATACTGGCAATACAAATGTGGATAGAGTTATGTTAGTTAGAGGGTTGCTATGGAGAATTTTAGAGCCTGTTTTACAGGTCATACAAAAATTTTCATCAAATACCCGCTGACACAAGAGCAAAAAAAAAAAATGAAATGGGAGTTACACTTCAAGCAATTTTTTTAAATGCTAGTGACCACCTGTATAAATAGCAATTATGATGGGGGTATATTTATAGAATAAAACTGTATAAGGCTAAGGACCCATGTAGCAAGCCACAGCCAAAAAAGACTGCGGCGGAAACGCATCGCTTTTTTCTGCAGTGTTTTTGACAGAAAGTCCACAGAGTCTTCCTGTCCCTATTACACCTATATGGAAAATGTCAACGTTTCCGTAGGTATAATTAACATGTTGTGATTAATAAAAAAAAGTAAGCATTTTTGAAATCACAACTTTTCCACTGCAGATATTTTTCTGCAATGTGTGAACCTGCACTTTGCAGGTAATGTAAAATGCAGGGTTTTTTGCTGCTGTGTTTTTGGGTCCCCAGCCTAAAAAAAAAAAAAAAAGTCTTTGTTGCACATTGCAATTACTGCAATTACAGCACAGATTTTACTTCTAGTTGTGCTCTTGAAGAATGAAAGTTGTGCTGTGTTTGATCACTATTAGAGATGGGCAAAATTCTCAAGAATTTAATAGTTTTGGGGTCGGGTGCCTTGGGTCCCAGATTTGTTTTGGGTCAAACAAGTTTGGTACAAACCACACCTTAAATTGACTTAATACTTAGTGTATTATTATTGTTTATTATTATTATTTATTTATATAGCACCATTAATTCCATGGTGCTTTACTTTTGCGGATTTACATACGGTACACCAGATATACAAAACAGATAATGCTAACAGAGACCAACTGGCACAGTGGGATAGAGGGCCCTGCCTGCAAGGGCTTACAATCTATGAGGGAAAAGGGATAGAGACAGAAGGTGGGGGTAGAGGCTGCTCAGGTGGTGGTGTGGTGACAGTAGCGTTATTGGAGGTTGTAGGCTTTCTTGAATAGGTGAGTCTTCAGGGCCTTCTTGAAGCTTGTGACTGTGGGCGACAGTCTTATGTGTCTTGGTAATGAGTTCCAGAGTATTGGGGATCCCGGGAGAAGTCTTGGAGACGATTGTGTGAAGAGCGGATAAGAGCAGAGTGGAGTAGGAGGTCTTTGGAGGATCGGAGGTTACGTGTGGGCAGGTAGCAGGAGATTAGGTCAGATATATATGGAGGGGACAGGCTGTGGATGGCTTTGTATGTCAGCATTAGTAATTTGAACTCTATTCGCTGGGCAACTGGTAGCCAGTGAAGGGATTGGCAGAGGGGAGCGGCCGATGAAGAACGGGGGGAGAGGTGTATTAGGCGAGCAGCACAGTTTAAGGTGGACTGGAGGGGGGCGAGGGTGTTAGCTGGGAGGCCATGGAGAAGGGTGTTACAGTAGTTTAGGCGGGAGATTATGAGGGCTTGGACTAGCATCTTTGTAGTTTCAGGGGTGAGGAAGGAGCGGATTCGATGGATATTCTTGAGTTGGAGGCAGCAGGAGGAGTTGAGGGTTTGAATATGCGACTTGAAGGATAGGTCAGAGTCTAAGGTTATCCCAAGACAGCGGTCTTGGGTGACTGGGGTGAGAGTGGTTCCATTAATTTTGATAGATGGGTCAGGTAGGGGGATCGTGCGTGGAGGGGTGAAGATTATGAACTCCGTTTTCTCCATGTTGAGTTTGAGAAAGCGGGAGGAGAGAAAGGAGGCTACGGCTGCTAGACATTCTAGGACTCTAGACAACAGAGAGTTAATGTCTGGTCCAGAGAGATATATTTGGGTGTCGTCAGCATAGCAATGGTAATGGAAACCGTGGGATTCTATGAGTTGGCCAAGGCCTAGGGTATAGATTAAGAACAGGAGGGGTCCTAGGACGGAGCCTTGGGAGACACCTACAGAAAGAGGGCATAGCGGGGAGGTGGTGTGTGAGTGGGAGACGTTGAATGTGCGGTTCGTGAGGCATGAGGAGATCCAGGAAAGGGCCAGGTCTGAGATACCAAGGGATGAGAGAATTTCTAGCAGGAGGGAATGGTCGACTGTGTCAAAGGCAGAGGAGAGGTCGAGGAGGAGGAGGACAGAATAGTGATGTTTGGCTTTGGCAGTTAGTGACCTTGGTTAGGGCAGTTTCTGTGGAGTGATGGCGTTTGAAGCCTGACTGTAGTCTGTCAAAGAGCATATTGGACGAGAGATAGGGGGATAGTTCGGAGTGGACGTGTTGCTCTAGTAGTTTTGAGGCGTACGGGAGCAGTGAGATGGGGTGATAGTTGGCTGGAAAGGATGGGTCCAGGGAGGGTTTCTTAAGTATAGGTGTGACAGTAGCATGTTTGAAGGTAGAAGGGAAGGATCCATTGGTTAGGGATAGGTTGAAGAGATGGGTTAGGGCAGGAGTAATGTCTTCCGAGAGTTTTGGGATGAGATGTGACTGGATTAGGTCGAGTGCACAGGAGGTGAGGTGGGATTTAGAGACTAGGGTGGAGAGCTTTTCATCAGTGACGGTGGAGAAACAGGTTAAAGATGATGAGCACCGATCAGTTGGATAGAGTGGTTGTTGGGGGTGTAGGGTGAGACTGTCTCTGATGGTGTCAATTTTGCTTATGAAATAAGAGGCAAAGTCGTCGGCTGTGATAAGTGATGTCGGAGGGGGCACAGGAGGATGGAGAAGGGAGTTGAAGGTAGTGAATAGTTGTTTGGGGTTGCGGGATAGGGCAGATATTAGTGTGGTGAGGTAGACCTGCTTTGCAGAGGTTAGTGCGTTCTTGAATGTGAGAACTGCCTCTTTATTCCTAAGGAAGTCTTCCTGGGAGTGGCTTTTCTTCCAGAGGTGTTCTGCAACCCATGCGGCACGTCTCAGTTTTTTAGTCAGGTCAGTGTGCCAGGGCTGCCTATTGATCGGCCGGGTTCTGGGTTAGTGAGAGGGGCTACAGAGTCAAGGGCTGAAGTAATGGTGGTGTTGTAGAAGTCAGCAGCGGTATCTGCGTCCTGGAGTGAGGATATGTCAGCAAGCGGTTGGAGAGAGTCTGAGAGCATGCGGATGTCAAGGTGATTAAGGTTCCTGCGGGGGCGTGTTGGTTTAGGGGTTGGGGGTTCAATTACAGAGGAGAGGGCTGAGAATGTCAGCAGGTTGTGATCGAAGAGCGTGGACTGAGAGTTTAACACTGTCAGAGCAAATCTATTCACAGTGGTGTAACTAAACTCTTGCGGGCCCCACTGCAATCTTTTACCAGGGGCCCCTCATGCCTACATATACCCAGGGTGTGTGGACCTCCACCTGCAGCCTCCTGAGGAAGCAAGGGGCGAAACTTGCATTGGGGCTGAAGGTGGAGGTGGCAGCATACCTGGGGTATACACATTTTTTTATTTTTCTTGCACTGTTTGACTGGCTAAACTCTAGATACATTAAGGCCTATCTGTGCCATACTTACCACATACATTTGCCCTTGAGTTTATCCTTTACAATACATGAAATTGATGATTACTTTTGATATTCTGTGTATTTATTGCTTGTGAATACATTCATTTATTTATTTCCCTGGTATTGGTGTGACCTTTACCCCTTCATGTTGTTTCCTGATGCTGACTATATGTTTTTTAGTTGTTTTTAATCATGTTTTTTGGTTTATCAATAAATTGATGAATTTTGTTAATTATGACTTAAGATTAATTTGATTGGGATACTTATGCTAATTTAGTTTCCTAGTTTGGCTCTGTACCTTATAGTGTGTGTTTTGGATTGCTTCATTCTGACCCTTGGCTTGTTCTTTGCATATTCGTTTTGCCTGCGGATTCTGCCATTGACGTACCTGTTCAGATTTGACCATTAGCTTTCTAATGGATATTGCTTTTGTCTCCTGATTCTGCCTCTGTCATCTCCTGGTTTTGACCCTTTGCCTGTATGACTATTCTCCTGTTTCTGATCTGCTCCGTAAGTCAATTATGGGTTCTGATTTGGGCTTCAATTTATTATTTGTACAGTTACTGTTTGGTGACAATTGAGACCATCAGATTCTGCAAAGTCCAACTGGCCTTGCGGCCAGTGCTGGTGAAGGCGTCTGGGGGTCTGTCTTTGGCTCGCAGTGCTGTGCTGATTTTAAAAACCTTGTTCTACTGCTCGCTGTTATCAGCCAGTTCCTGTTTTTTTTTTTCCTTTATTTGGCCTTGTATCTCAAACATAACAGATTAGTTGACAAATAATTGCCATTTATCATTATGGAACATATTCAGACTCTGGTGGATCAGATGCAAGGAATCACCCAGCTGGTTCAAGATTTAGCAGAGCGGGTTCAACAGCAAGAGGTAACCCAGTCTCATGTCTCAGTAGCCTCCTTTGTCCCAACTGAGCCAAAGATAACTCTACCAGACAAATTTTCTGGATATAGAAAAACCTTTGCTATCTTCTGTGAAAGCTGCAAGTTATATTTAGAGATGAGAAAATTTCTCAAAAGTTCGATTCAGCAGTTCGATTCAAAGTTCCAAAAAAATTTGCTTCAATCCGAATTACTTTGTGGCAATTAAACAGCTATTTCCAGTCTTCAGAGAGCCAGGGTGGGCGGCAAAATGGCGGAAGCCCTTGGTTGTCACGGTCATGTCTCTCTCTCTCCAGCATGGACAAGTTTTATTCATGTGGAAGGATCTGCTAACAAGCAAAGACACACCTACCCAATCACATCACTAGAGAACATCATGTGATTGTCTGATGTCACAAAGGTCCTTACTAAATATTCGTTACCGCGAAGCATCAGGAAATCCGGAATCGTGGTGAATCAAAGATTTCCTGAAATTCGGATCGAATTCCGCTTCTGCAGAACTGATTCGCTCATCTCTAATCATTATTTCACTCCTGCAGGGAGACCCTTAAGCTTGGGCCTTCTCACTAAAACCCCATGCTCCTGAACTGTTTTCTGTGGACCTTTTTTTTTTGGTGCCCTGGGATTGCTCTATGATGAACCCGATCTTCAAGCTGTGGCTGAGTCAAATTTGCTTTCTCTCCATCAAGGTCATCGTCTTGCTGGGGATTACTGTTCAGAACTTCGTATATGGTCTGTTCAGTCACAATGGAACGATCCAGCACTTTGTTGTCACTTCCATAAAGGCGTTTCTGATGACATGAAAGATTTATTAGTAAACTGTTAGCAAACTGCATCTCTGGATGAAACCATGACTCTTGCTTGGATTCGTTTGGATCTGTGTTTATGAACGCAAAAAGGAAAAGTCATAAATTTCCACTCCTCTGCCTTCACCTGAGTCCACTCCTGAGTCACAGGATTCGTGACAGGAGAGTTTTCCCGAGACAGCAGGTTTATGTTTTTGTTGCGGGGATACCGATCATGTTCTTAAAAACTGTCTCAAGCACCCAGTGGCAGAAAACTTCAGTGTCTAGGTGGTTGTCTGGAAGACCACCTAGGCAAACAGGTATTTCCCATCATATCTCAGCAGAAAATTATCTTGACAGTTAAAATGCAGTTTTCTGAGAATTACCTCTCAAGTAATGCTTTTGTTGACTGTGGGTCAGTAGCCAACTTTCTGGATTCGTGGGTAGCACAAACTTTGGGTGTTCCTCTTCCGAATCCAGTCTGTACGACCGCAGTTGATAACACAACTCTTTCCCAGTGTACAGTACTCTTTCCCAAGTTTGTAACACCTCTGGTGACTATTCTTGTAGGTACAATTAACAGTCACTTTCCTTTTTTGTTCTTGAAAATGTAGCTACAGATGCAGTTCTAGGTTTCCCTTGGTTACAGACACAAAATCCTGTTCTAGACTGGGGGGATGTAATTCAATGGAATTCTGAATGTTTCAAGTCCTGTATATCTCTGAACTTGGCTTCTGTGTCTGCTTCGTTACCTGATTATAGTCAAGATTTTGTTGATGTTTTTTCTGAGTCCGGGGCTGAGTTGCTTCCACCTCATAGACCTTATGTTTGTGCTATAGACAGGCAGGCCATGAAAGATTATGTTAAAGATAACCTTCACAAAGGTCATATTCCTCCATCCACATCTCCAGTGGGAGCTGGGTTTTTCTTTGTTAAAAATAAAGATGGAGGACTCAGACCATGCATTGACTACCGATATATTTTTAAATTATTGCATATTGTTTTTAGATTTGCACAGGTATAATCAGTGCTTTGCTGTTAGAACATTATATATTATGCAGTTGCATATAAATATCCTAATCCCAGCAGTGTTTTCAACCAGTTATATCTCTGGAAATAATATAGATAGCACTGCCTTAGTGAATTTACTCTTTCATATGACACCAAAAGCAAGTTTGTAGGTTTTATAACGCCCGGGTTATAACTGAAGTGACCTTCCCTTAACCTCATTTTCTCTATATTTTACACAGCTCATACTCCAAGTCCATACTCCATACACAGTAACATTCAGTAAGGTTTGTGTGGCCACAAACTGATGAAGTATTGCAGAGATAACCATCTTTTGAAGGATATGCAAATCAGGATCAATTGTACTGAGGGTGGGCCTAATTTGCCTACAGATAGCCCCAAGAGCTCTGAATGTCCTCTAAAATCTGGAAAATCAGGCTCCACCTTCAGTGCACTTGCAGGCTTATTTGCACATCAATAAAAAGATAATTATCTTTGAATTGCTTAATTGAACTGTTTGGCCATAATGACCATCATTATGTTTGGAGGAAAAAGGGAGAAGCTTGCAAGCCTGAGAACATCACCCCAACTGTGAAATACGGGGGTAGCAGCATCATGTTGTGGGGTTATTTTTCTGCAGGAGGGATTGGTGCACTTCACAAAATAGATGGCACCATGAGGAAAGAACATTATGTGGCAATACTGAAGCAACATCTCAAGACATCAGCCAGGAAGTTAAAGCTTGAGTGCAAATAGGTCTTCCAAATGGACAATGACCCGAAGCACACTGCCAAACTGGTTACAAAGTGGCTTAAGGAAAACAAAGTCAATGTTTTGGAGTGGCCATCACAAAGCTCTGATCTCAATCCTATTGAAAATTTATGGGCAAAGCAGAAAAGGCAGGTGTGAGCAAAGCGGCCTACAAACATGGCTCAGTAATATTTTCTTTACAAGCTCATTCCCCCCTCCTCCCTGTGAGCAGCAAACAGAGGGAGTGAGAGCAGGCAGATGCATCATGGGAAATGTAGTTTATTTCACAGATTCTCTGCTTGTAAGTAACAGTGATACAAGGGATCTCAAGTACAATAAGATCAAGCAAAGTCTTCACAAGGAGAGGATTTACCACTGAGGATTTAGCACTGCAGTGGATGTATTTGCAGATAATTTTTGGAAGCTGGATAACTCCTTTAAGCTCTGCCCAGGTCAAGAGTTAAATAAACCCCACCCATTTCTCAGTGTGGGAAAGATTGAATTTGGGGCTATTGGCACTGATGATTTGGCTTCCTTTGCATATTGCCAGCTAGTTTCATGCACCAAGTCACACAAGCACCTGGAACATTTACCCAAAAACATAAGTGCTGGCAATGTGGAGCTCCCTGCATCCTTTCCCTAGCCTAGGGATGCTTCTGTCAAAACATTCAATGCTGGGATATGTTTCTGAGAAATAAAAGTAAGGGGAGTGAGCAGTACTAGCTGAGAATATACTCATTTATAGGTACTGGGACAGGGTGGGTGCTGATTTTACTGATAGGGAGTTGAGCTAGCACTCAGGGTGCACCCTCTCCTTCTTATTATGAGAATTCCCTGCTGTAGGGGTGGGACTAAAACCCATTTTGTGGCACACTGGAATGCCACATTAATGTAATTTGATTACTCACCCAGCCATAGCTGGCACAGTCTATCAGTATCTACAGCAATCTGGATTTTCCATTCTACCTTTATGATAGGCAGATGAAAATGGAAAAGTGGAAGCTGCTTATACTCCTAATATAGCAGTAAGGAGATGCCCATCATATGACTTCTGATTAGAATATTGTAATGTGTACCAATCCTCCCTGGTAGAGACTGCATTATATTTTATACATGTATTTTTCACTGCAGACACTTTAGCATTACTATGATTCTTCAGTTTTGTGAGCTTATGTTATATGGCTGGAATGTACATTCCAGACATTACCAAGTTCCTTCTCAATGTTTACTTCAAACTTTACCCAAACTAGGACACAATATCACTTCTGTCAGCCAAGAAAACAGAGTTTCTATAACAAAGAAATATATTGTAGATGTTATTTGTGATAATCCTGGGCAAGGACACTACTGAAGTTTAATAACAGCTTCTTTATTACTGTATATTCAAAAGCAAAATCTTCTGTGGCCGCGTGTTTACAGTCTGCCAGCTCTTAGCTCAATTATAAAGCTCACTCACTTGAAAGTAATCTGAAGATCGATCTGTGTTAGTTCTTGTCACTAGGAGTTTGAGAGTTTATGTCTTATGGAGGAGGGGAATGTCTTGCTGAGTTGTGAACTTCTAAGAACCTGATGATATGGCTAATTTAGAAGCTGCATGTGGATGCTTTTCTCTGAAATACATTACTGAGCAAGCCACTACAAAGTTTCTTTGGATTGACGGAAGAAAATCTAAGAATGAAAAGGAACAAAGTCCACAAATATATGCAATGAACATGTCAATACAGATATTCTTCATAAAGTATTTTTTTTATATTCTTTTTCTTTATGCAGTCTGCATACACAAATATCCTTACAGTAAAAGGTATAAACAATGAACAATCTAAATGTAAAAATTCCAATTGTAACAAGGGGTATCAACTAAAAATCATGACAAGCACTTTACTCCCTATGCCCAGTGACCCTACTGATCTACTGTAGAGAAAGCATCGCTTTCTGACATGGAACATAGCACTTTCAACCCTCATGTAGTTGCTTTAAGACATTTCCCCTAGTTTTCCAACTCAAGAGCCAGTCTCTGGTGAGTTTTACTGAGGTGGAGGGGAAGGAGATCCTGAAGGTGTAAAATATGTTCTCTGGGGCCTGTATATTATCATATTGTGGTGATATTCCCATAATGTGATGATGTGAGTTGTATTAAATAAGTTTATTTTTTCAAACTTAATTTTATTGTTTGTAAAGGCACATAACAAAAAAATAGATCAACCACAATCCGGAAAAGGTAAGCTACGCAGAGCCATCTGAAAAAGTAGAGAGGGAATTGGGTAGGGTTATTATGTAGGGAGAGAGGAGATGGAGATCAGGGTGAGACATGCAATAGAAAATGTTTAAGTCAAGTCATGTTCTATATCTGAAACTGTGGTATATAGTAATTCATTCCAAGTATCCAGATATTTGTTAGTGAAGAATAAACGTAGTCTGAGGACAGGAGTAACTGAGAGGTTAACCGCAAATGGAAAAAAAAAAAAAAAAAAAAAAAATCAAAGAAATGGTGTCATCAATATGGTTACTCTAGTTATGTGTATATTGAGATAGTCCTAGCCACAACAACTAGGAGACCAAGTGCGAATCAGACCACTGAGATTGATATCTATGTATTTTATCTTCAAAGATACTCACACTATGCTCAAATTGTTGGATATCTCTAATTTTTTTTTATATTTCTAGCAAAGGGGATTGATGTGAACTGAGGGGAAATGATAGCTATTGTCCATTTAGCGGAAGATAATATGTGCAATATTGCTTTTCTATATTTCTTGGGGGATACTTGAGGCTGGTAAATATGCATTAAGTAGAGTGACCATGGAGGTGACTCCACCGCATTTTCTGAAGCAGGGGTCAGAATGAGTGGGGAAAGTTTAGACAATAGAGCTGGTGTTAGGCACCATCTTGTAAGGACTTTTTATGATCTTTGATATTGTTTGATTGTGAGACAGAGCTGGTTTTTTCAAAAATATGTTGCCATGAGATGTTGGTAAGTAAAGGTCCCAGCTCCCTCTCCCAAGACTGTGTGTAAGGAGGGATCATGCCTGAGTAGGTGGTACCATGGAATTGTTGGTATAACAGTGAGATAAGGCCCTTGTCTCTTGGTACTGTGTGGGAAGCTGCCTCAAAAAAAGTTATTTTGTTGTCACGGGGAGTATAGTTGGATGTAGCAAGAAAGTGTCTAATTTGGAGGTAGTGAAAATAAGGAATATGATATTTATGATAAGATAGCGAACTCTAATGGTCTGCCAACTTTACACAGGTGGTGCAGGGAACATAGGTTAGCTGCACTCAGGGGCGCACCGCTAATGAGGCGAGGTGAGGCGGCCGCCTCAGGCGGTGCTGACTTGTCAGTTTCGGGGGGCGGCATTTTGATTGACCTAAATCAGCCCAAGACAGGCCGCTTTAAAAAACATGCTGAGCGGGACCTGTCCTGGGCTGGTTTAGCGTTTTAGGCAGGGGAGGAGAGCGGTAGCTCGGGGCGGCTGTGCAGAGACAGCGCTGCTTCAAGACTCACCTATTGTCAGCAGCGCTGCTCCAGCGGCCCTTGCCCTCCGCCTCCGTTCACTTAGCCTGCTCCTTGCTCTCCGCCCCCGCCCGCACCCACGCTTGGCTGCGTGCATCACGTGACAAGACCTGACGTTATAGGACACACAGTGGCTCCTGCGCGGTCTCCTAAGGTGTCCCTGCTCTCAAAAGCGCTACTGAGGTAAGTTTCCTATTAGATAAATATTGCTTTTCTAAGTATTTATCCCCTATCCTATGGATAGGGGATAAATACCAGATTGATGATGATGGCGGGTTGGGTGACGCAAGGGCGGGTGAGGCAAGGTTTGGGGTGCGGTGGATGATGGGTGTCGCAGGGGGGCGGGTAAGGCAAGGTTTGGGGTGCGGTGGATGTTGGGTGTCGCAGGGGGGGCGGGTGAGGCAAGGTTTGGGGTGCGGTGGATGTTGGGTGTCGCAGGGGGGGCGGGGTGAGGCAAGGTTTGGGGTGCGGTGGATGATGGGTGTCGCAGGGGGGGCGGGTGAGGCAAGGTTTGGGGTGCGGTGGATGATGGGTGTCGCAGGGGGGGGCAGGTGAGGCAAGGTTTGGGGTGCGGTGGATGTTGGGTGTCGCTGGGGGGGGCGAGTGAGGCAAGGTTTGGGGTGCGGTGGATGTTGGGTGTCGCTGGGGGGGGCGAGTGAGGCAAGGTTTGGGGTGCGGTGGATGATGGGTGTCGCAGGGGGGGGTGGGTGAGGCAAGGTTTGGGGTGCGGTGGATGTTGGGTGTCACTGGGGGGTTGAGTGAGGCAAGGTTTGGGGTGCGGTGGATGTTGGGTGTCGCTGGGGGGGCGAGTGAGGCAAGGTTTGGGGTGCGGTGGATGTTGGGTGTCGCTGGGGGGGGGCGAGTGAGGCAAGGTTTGGGGTGTGGTGGATGTTGGGTGTCGCAGGGGGGGCGGGTGAGGCAAGGTTTGGGGTGCGGTGGATGATGGGTGTCGCAGGGGGAGGGGAGGGGCGTTGGCAGAAAAAGCCTCCCAGCAAAGAATATCCACTGTGATACGGAGAAGGGATTATGTGTCCAGCACTGTAAGGGTAGCTCATGCCAGGCCCATATAACCTTAGTACACTGCTGCTCAAACCAGCACATTACAGTTATAGTTTTATCAGCTAATCTCTGTAGCATGAAGGGTTAAAATGCTATATGTTGAGACATTGTTTGAAAAATCACAAAAACAAATGCAAAGTATTTTTATGTAAATAAAGCTTAGGCTCCATTCATGTCTCAGGTCACGTCATGGTTTGTCACTGTGATAATCCTGAATGTATTCTGCTGTTTTTCCCTACCCAGTAAAATGCACCTGACAGACCCATTACAAATATGTTACAAATTAAAAAAAAAAACCTGTCGGCTTTCTAGCGGTATATAAAACCTCATATTCATGAGGACAATGAAAGGTTCTCTTTAATAAGGCTAGCACTGCATTGCGATCTTGGCTGCCTATTGCATGACCAAAGATCGCTGGGTCTCCCTGCGATTCCTTCACTAATGTTAGTGAATGAAGTCACATTGAGATCCTGAGGGTGCCACAACCGCAAGTTCAAGCCAAGCATTGCTCAACCCTTTTGTGACTTGAAGCAGGGACGCACTGCTAATGAGGCGAAGTGAGGCAGCCTCCTCGGGCGGCACTGTCCGGGGGGCGACATTTTTACTATTTAATGTAAACCAGCCCAGGACAGGCCGCTTTTAAAAAAAAACAAAAAAAAACAGAGCTGAGCGGGGCCTGTCCTGGGCTGGTTTACAAGACGTCGCATCTCAGCGCAGGCGGCGATACAATGACATCATCACGCCGCCTACGTTGAGACACAGACGTCGCGGACAAGAAGAGGAGGCGGCGGCGGCTGCATCAAGGCATCGCAGGTGAGTATAGCTTTTTTTTATATATATAAATAGGCCGTAACCTGTTGGAGTATCCCCGGCAGGTCAGGGCCTATTTATTTACCTACCCCGCGTCTGCTCGTGGCCGCCCCGCTTCCCCTTCTGCTATGGGCCGCAGAAAGGGAAGTGGATGCCACTGTGAGCGGCCGCGGGGATCGGTAAGTTAGCCCGCGGGCCGCAAATACTACTATTATTATACTCCGGGGTCTATTCAGACCCCGGAGTATAATAATCGGAGGCCTAGGGTTGGTGAGGGAACATAAAAACCAGTGTTACTCACCTCCTGCGATCCGATGTAACTCCGAGCAGGCTTGGGGCCTCTGGTAACGTCATCAGGTCGCGTCGCCGGCCTGATCACGTGACTTGTGTGCGCAATTAAACAGGGCCGAAAGCTGCAAGGAGTGCACCGGTGTCCAGGATAGGTAAGTAACGTAGCATAATACGCTGTGCAGGGGCCACTCTGGAGCATAATACAAGTGCAGGGGCCACTATAGAGCAAAATACTGGGTGCAGGGGTCACTATGGAGCATAATACCCCGTGCAGGGGCCACTCTGGAGCATAATACCAGTGCAAGGGCCACTATGGAGGATAATACCGGGTGCAGGGGTCACTATGGAGCATAATACAAGTGCAGGGGCCACTATGGAGCATAATACCAGTGCAAGGGCCACTATGGAGGATAATACCAGTGCAGGGGCAACTATGGAGCATAATACCAGTGCAAGGGCCACTATAGAGCATAATACCAGTGCAGGGGCCACTATGGAGCATAATACCGTGTGCTGGGGCCACTGTGGAGCATAATACCGTGTGCAGGGGCCAATATGGAGCATAATACCGTGTGCAGGGGCCAATATGGGGCATAAAACTGTGTGCAGGGGCCGCTGAGAGGCATAATACAGTGTGCAGGGGCCGCTGTGGGCCATAACACTGTGTAATACTGTGTGCAGGGGCTGCTGTGGAACATTATAGTGTGTGTAAATGGGGCGCTATAAACATGGGCTATGGCACCTGTTTATATTATACGCTGTTTATAGTGACCATGTGATGTAATTGTAGCCTTGTCACATACTGTAGACATGTACAGGACGAGGCTGCAGTTACATTACATGGCCGCTATGAGATGAATTACACTATGTAAACAGAGAAGCGGTCACGGCACTTACACAGGTACCATTCAAACAGCTGATCAGTGGGGGTCCTGGGTTTTTGAACCCCACTGATTAGTTTATTAATGACCTGGAAAACCTTTTAATTAGTTAACACCTGGGGCATTATTAATAAGGGGCACTATTTATACAGGGTACACACGGATGTTATTAATATAAAGATGCACTTGGGGGAATTATTCATTATGGGGGGGGTTATATCATATATTTTATAATTGGGGGTAGCAGCAGGATGGGGGCTTTGTGTAGGTGAGGACAATGTGGGTTGGATGCCTGGAAAAGTGAGGAGCCAAAGATGTCTGTGTTGCAAACTTTACAGAGACAAGTCACAGCTGGAAGAAGTGGTCATGGCGGTCCAGAGGGAAGAGAAGGGAAAAGTGAAGGATTAGTCAGAGACGTCACCTGTAAGTCACAGAATGTTACTGCACTGTATACACCTAAATGATAGAAGATAAATACCTGATTGATGGGGGTCTGTCTGCTGAGACCCCCACTGAGCCTGAGAATTGGGTTTTTTCCCCCCACTAGGTGGGAATCCAGCCTGGCTGCAGCCATATATATAGGTGTGTCACTTGGTGGATGGACGAACCCGCGTGGTTCTCATTCACTTCAATGGGAGTGCCAAAGATAGCCGAAGTCCAGTACTCAGCTATCTGCGGGGCTCCTATTATAGAGAATGGGGGCCACGTGGGCTCGTCCATCCACCAAGCAGAAGATGTGTGAAGTTACTTTCATTGTTAATGCCGTGTTGTTGATCTGATACTTAAGTAATACAAGAAGAAGAATTCTTAAAAACTGTTTTATAACTTTGTGTATTGTGTATATTGTGCGACGATAACAGTGGGGGGGGGGGGACGTCTTTCTATAGTCCGCCTCAGGCAGCAAAGAGGCTAGGTTCACCACTGGCTACACTCCACCAGAGAAAGTCTGAGTGCTGCAGACCTGGGGGAAAGTTTGGGTTTTGTAAGAGTGGTTGCAGCGGGGATGGGGATGTAATTAACTTAAATTTGCTTTGTATGTTATGCCATAGTGTTAAATAGTGTCTAGTGATTTTATTTGTGACTGTAGGGAGGTTTGTCTTAGGCTTCAGGGACCACACTGTTGCTGCAAGAGAGCTAGGAGATGAGGTGATGGCTTCAAAAAGTACCCATTTGACCAGGATACAGTTGTAAGACATTATTTGAAAGACTTGAGAGGCACAGTAATTTAGTTTAAGGTCAGGTAAACACAGTCCGCCATGGACTAATGTAGGGTAGCTTTACCCTCTCTTGCACTCCTGTTGGCCCCAATAAAATTAAGAAACATTTTTTGGATATAAGAGAGAGTGCGTTGGGGGAGTTTGATTGGAAGTGCCCTAAAGAAATATTATAGTTTGGGTAGGATTGTCATTTTGATGGCTGTAAGACGTCATAGCCAAGAGATATGGTATTTGGACCACTATTCCAAGAGTTTCCTAATGGCAGCAACTTTTTGGGTTAGTTGCAAAGATATAGATTATCAGCGTTATTCAGTAGTTCAAGGCCCAGATGGCTCATATAAGACATTGTCCAGCGAAATGCACAGGTGTGATTAATTAAATCTATGGTACTTTGTGGTAGGTGAACACTTAGTGTCACAGATTTTTGTTGGTTCACAATGAGTCCTGAGTATGAACAAAAAGGGTGAGTGTGGGGGGGGCGGAGCCTGACTGCTGATAGTGATGGCCGCATAGATCCGCAGCTCCATCACAACGGCCCTGTGTTCACTCCTTAAAGACAACCCAAAGAGTCCATAATGGTCAAGATCGGCAGGGATAGAGGTGGGGACCAGACTGACCACCCTAAGGCGTCCAATAGTCAAGGAGACATGCAGCGGTTCTTAAAAACACAGCTGCTGCCCCCAGAGATATGGACACAGACGCGGAGGACTCACCGCCTGGTGCTCATGCCTCCACCATCTCCAGGAGCTTTTTGAGGAAAGCGCTGTCTCAGACGATCACTCCTGTCCACTCGGAGCTTGCCAATCTAAAGTCTGACATGCTATCTGTAGGACGTCGGGTAGAAGTGCTGGAGGAAGCTCATTCAGCTACAACGCAGCACCAAGATGGCTTCTCAAGGGACCTCGCAACGCACACTGACCACCTCAACCGCACTTACTTGATGCTCGAAGACCTGGAGAACAGGAACAGGAGAAGAAACGTCAGAATTAAAAGCATCCCAGAGTCATGCGGTCCGGAGGTACTCAGACAGGCGGTTGCTGAAATCTTTTGTGATCTCCTCGGTGGGAAGGTGGCAGGAGAGGTTGCTATGGAGAGAGTTCACAGAGCACTGCAGCCCAAACCAAGCGCCGCTGAGCCGCCGAGAGATGTAATATGCGGACTGCTTTCTTCCACCGACACCACAATGATACCTTGAGCGAGAGATAAGGCGGACCTACTATATGACGGTGCTCCCGTCAAGTTGTACCAGGATCTTGCACCGTCCACCCTGCAGAAGCGGTGGGTCCTTCGTTCCTTGCTGGAGGCCCTTCATGCCCATAATTTGCCATATGCCTGGATGTTCCCATTCGGCATTTCTGTACAAAAGAATGGCCAGAAGATCCCAATTCATACTCCTCGGGACCTGGAGGTGGCGTGGCCTCTGTTGGAGATCCCCCCAATCCAGATCCCGTCGTGGCTACCGGTTCCCCCTGGGCCGCTAGCCCCTCCGCCTCACCCGAGATTGGAATCTCAAGCTTCGGCTCGCTTCAAATCCCCCAGAAGCAGGAGGTCGGTGATGCGGCAGTTGGAACACACGCCGAAGTCTCGTCCATAGGATTCTACACTTTATGGACTGTGCAGGTTATGTTAGTCCATGCTATAAGGGTGGTTGGACATTACTGATTTCGTATCATTTTCACATTACTAGGTTTTACTAAATTTGTTTCCGCTTATTTAGATACCCCTTTGTCCTGTGGAGAAGCCCCCCCCCTTCATGCCACACGACCTCGCTCACCTTCCTCCAACTCTGCTGGGTTTCCCCCTATGCCGATTCCTGTATGATGACTGCGCAGTGTGGGGATGGTAGTGCGGAGGCCAGATGTGGTACCAACCAGGTAGCCCCCAATCTGGAGAGTAGTTCGGCTCCCGAGGTGACTGCAAGACATAGTTGGTGATGCGGTGCTCCCCCGTGTACCCCACCTTATATTTGTAGCTCGACATGTAGTGAGTCCCGCTGCTTGCAGTATACCTATACCTGTGCCATGTCGCTAGGCAGTGCATCTGTCGGCATGTGATAGTTTATACATTGAGCACTACGGGAGGGGTTGTATCCCCGATTTCTGGTACTTACGAGTGTCTCCAGCTGCCTGCCATGGTCACAGCAGGTTCATTTCATGAGATCGCCTCAATACATCCCTGAAGATACCTTCCCCAATCCACTACCCCTCCTAGGGCATCTTCCTTACTAGTAGACTGCTCTTCTACAGTTCTTAGTGTTCCTGAAGGGTGGTATTGACCATATTAATGGCTTTGTTTTCCAATTTCTAGCTTATTTGATGGGTATGTTCTTTAATTCGCACCTACTTATATTTATGCTATATTTCAGTGTATCACAGGACCTGACTCTGATCAGGACCTACTCCGTTTCCTCATTATTACTATTGTACTTCCATGCGTGTTCCTTAGTGGTTTTAAGGGTCTGCTCCACTGAGGACTGTTTTGAATCACGTATCATTATAAACCTTGTCAATTTTCACTGGTAATTTTTTTTTTCTTGTTGTCTCTAGTCTGGTGTTGTCCTTGTTAGCTCGTTTGTCTTGTCCCATACCCTGTGTATTCTTATACTAACTCTCCGTTTCCCACTGTCACCTGCCTCTTCCTCTACCCCCTTCTTCTTCTTCCTTTCCTTTTTCTCCTGACTCCTTCCTCTTTCTTGGCTTTTCCCTACCCGGTGCTACCTTTCTCCCACCGAGTTGGAACGACCTGCTCCAGCCTCTACCTTACCTACCTTTCATCGGGAAAATGGCGGAGCTAATCTGCACCTCATAAAATGTGAAGGGATTTAACTCCCCCAACAAACGCCATCATATCCTACATCTACTTCAAAAATTACGCACTGGGGTGGCGTTTTTGCAAGAAACACACTTCAGGAGTTTTAAACTTCCAGCACTGCCGACAAGGCAGTTCTCTCAGTGGTTCCCCAACACAAATCAGTCGTCTGCGTCCAGAGGTGTCTCAATACTCTTTCACAACTCAATACCTTTCCTGTGCCACCAGCAATATCTGGAAAAGGATGGTAGAGCTATCTTCCTGAAGGGCACTATTGCCACAGTCAAATATACCTTCGTCTACGCACCCAATAGAGGTCAAATAGGTTGGCTCATCAAAATGATAAGACTTTTAACGACATTTGCTGAGGGACAGATAGTCTTGGGTGGCGACTTCAACGTATCTTTGAATCCCCTGGTAGACTCCACCTCCTCAGCTACCCCCCATTCTCAGAAGCTACTCGGCAAACTCATGGCAGTACTACGAGAGGCAACTTTATTGGATACGTGGTGCACTCTTCATCCCTCCTCCAAAGATTACACCTTCTACTCCCCTGCCGGTCGCTCTCATCACCGCTTAGACTATATCTTCTGCTCTGTGGGCATGCTTGATTATCTCTTATCATATGATATAGGGGTTGTTTCAGTATCGGATCATGCACCGGTATCCACCACCATACACCTGCAACATCTTCCCGCAAGAGCTTGGAATTGGCGTCTGAACGAATCCCTACTAGATTATGAGACGACTGTACAGTCGATACAATCCCACCTCACCAACTTCTTTGAACTCAACTCCACCCCGGGTATGTGGCCAACGATTGTTTGGGAATCTCATAAATCCTTCATCCGTGGCATCCTGATCTCTGTGGCCTCTAAAGCTAAGAAAGAAAGGCAGAAGACTATTGATGACCTGCTTAATCGCATTGCTGTCTTGGAGCATATCCATAAACGGTCCCAGGCGCAACAGGCCCAACGTGACTTAACATCTTTAAGAGAACAGCTGACCTCTCTACTTGATGCTAGAGCTGCTAAACACTATCTCCACTATCAACACCTTCTCTACGCGCATGGAGATAAGGGAAGCCATTTGATGACCAATTTGATCAAGCGAGCCAAGGCGAAGTCATTTATCTCGTCGATCAAGTCCGCGTCTGGAGCTCTGGTCACAGATACCCGAGACATAGCAGAGGAATTTGTTCAATACTACTCGAAGCTATATAATCTGGAGGCCCACGGTCCCTCTTCACTCTCGCCTGACAAGCTAGCTTTGATCCAGAGTTTCTTGAGCGAGCTGTCTCTACCTTCCCTGCGTACTGAATCTACGGATGTGTTGGTAGCACCTGTCACACTAGAAGAAGTTCAACGAATGCTACGTAGCTTTCCCCCTGGGACGGCCTCCCATTGCTGTACTACAGAAGATTCCAGTCTGTTCTGGCTCCACAGCTGACTTCCATGTGCAATGCCCTGCTTAATGGAGCACAACTTCCTAAACAAGCGCAAGAAGCCCATATCGCTCTTATAGCGAAAGATGGCAAAGACCCCTCTCTATGTGGAAGTTACAGACCAATCTCGCTGCTCAACCTGGATGTTAAGGTCTGGGCAAAGATTATGGCTCTTCAATTGGGACAGTTCCTGCCTCCCTTGATCCATGCGGAACAGTCTGGGTTTGTCCCCCGTAGAGAAGGTTGCGACAACACCGCCAAACTGCTCCCTCTCATCTCCTCCGCTGTCAGAACCAAACAAAAACTGATCTTACTGGGAGTCGACGCTGAAAAGGCGTTCGATAGATGGATTGTAGTTTCTTGAAGGCTACCTTGGAGAGATTTGGTCTGCCGCCGGTCTTTACAGCTGCTATGTTCACTCTTTATGCACAACCCTATGCTCGCATCAAGGTCAATGGCACTTTCTCCGCCTCCTTAGATATTCACAACGGCATGCGTCAGGGATGCCCCCTCTCACCGGCCCTTTTTATTTTAGTCTTAGAGACTTTCCTACAGGCTGTCCGCCAACATCCAGGGGCTGACCATCCACAATCAAACTATCCATGCTACTGCGTTTGCTGATGACGTACTTTTTGTAGTGACTAATCCCCAGAAGGGTTTTCCGGCATTGGTTGAACTGATGGAGCGATATGGCAGCCTGTCCAACTATAAAGTCAACTTTGACAAATCAGAAATACTCCCCATCACCCTCCCTGCAAGAGAGAGATCTTCCCTGCAACGGTCAACTCCCTTTACATGGGCCACCTCACACATCAAGTACCTAGGTGTAGCCCTCTCTAGAGAAATAGACAATTTATATCAGCTGAATTTCGTGCCACTTCTGATGGAAATGAACAACCTCCTCGCTACATACGATAAGGTACCACTGTCCTGGTTCGGGAGGAAGAACCTTCTACAAACCTACACTACCGTTCAAAAGTTTGAGGTCACCCAGACAACTTTGTGTTTTCCATGAAAACTCACACTTTTATTTATTAAATGTGTTGCAAAATGAATAGAAAATATAATCAAGATATTGACAAGGTTAGAAATAATGATTTTATATTTGAAATAATAATTTTCTCCTTCAAACTTTGCTTTTGTCAAAGAATGCTCCATTTGCAGCAATTCCAGCATTGCAGACCTTTGGCATTCTAGCTGTTAATTTGCTGAGGTAATCTGGGGAAATTTCATCCCATGCTTCCAGAAGCCCCTCCCACAACTTGGATTGGCTTGATGGGCACTTTTTGCGTATCATACGGTCAAGCTGCTCCCACAACAGCTCAATGGGGTTGAGAGCTGGTGACTGCGCTGGCCACTCTATTACAAATAGAATGCCAGCTGCCTGCTTCTTCAATAAATAGTTCTTGCATAATTTGGAGGTGTGCTTTGGGTCATTGTCCTGTTGTAGGATGAAATTGGCTCCAATCAAGCGCTGTCCACAGGGTATGGCACGGCGTTGCAAAATGGAGTGATAGCCTTCCTTATTCAAAATCCCTTTTATCTTGTACATATCTCCTACTTTACCAACATCAAAGCAACCCCAGACCATCACATTACCTCCACCATGCTTGACAGATGGTGTCAAGCACTCTTCTAGCATCTGTTCAGTTGTTCTGCATCTTACAAATGTTCTTCTGTGTGATCCAAACACCTCAAACTTCGATTCGTCTGCTCATAACACTTTTTTTCCAATCTTCCTCTGTCCACTGTCTGTGTTCTTTTGCCCATATTAATCTTTTCCTCTTATTAGCCAGTCTCAGATATGGCTTTTTCTTGGCCACTCTGCCCTGAAGGCCAGCATCCCTGAGTCGCATCTTCACTGTAGACATTGACACTAGCGTTTTGCGGGTACTATTTAATGAAACTGCCAGTTGAGGACCTGTGAGGCGTCGATTTCTCAAACTAGAGACTCTAATGTACTTGTCTTATTGCTCAGTTGTGCAGCGGGGCCTCCCACTTCTCTTTCTACTCTGGTTAGAGCCTGTTTGTGCTGTCCTCTGAAGGGAGTAGTACACACCGTTGTAGGAAATCTTCAGTTTCTTGGCAATTTCTCAAATGGAATAGTCTTCATTTCTAAGAACAAGAATAGTCTGTCGAGTTTCACATGAAAGTTCTCTTTTTCTGGCCATTTTGAGAGTTTAATCGAACCAACAAATGTAATGCTCCAGATTCTCAACTAGCCCAAAGGAAAGTCAGTTTTATAGCTTCTCTAACCAGCAAAACTGTTTTCAGCTGTGGTAACATACTTGCATAAGGGTTTTCAAAACATCCATTAGCCTTCTTACACAGTTAGCAAACACAATGTACCATTAGAACATTGGAGTGATGGTTGCTGGACATGGGCCTCTATACACCTATGTAGATATTGCATTAAAAACCAGACGTTTGCAGCTAGAATAGTCATTTACCACATTAACAATGTATAGACTGTATTTCTGATTCATTTAATGTTATCTTCATTGAAAAAAACTGTGCTTTTCTTTCAAAAATAAGGAAATTTCTAAGTGACCCTAAACTTTTGAATGGTAGTGTACCCCAAAAGACTTGCAGCTGTAATTGCAGCGAAAGGTAGCTCTACAAAGTATTGATATAGGGGGGCTGAATACTTTTGCACATCACACTTTTCAGATTTTTATTTGATTAACATTTTGAAAACCATGTATCATTTTCATTCCACTTCACAAATATCTGCTACTTTGCGTTTGTCTATCACTTAAAATCTCAATAAAATACATTTAAGTTTGTGGTTGTAAGGTGACAAAACTTGAAAAAGTTCAAGGGGTAGGAATACTTTTGCAAAGCACTGTACGTAGGAACAGATGGGGCCATTAAACTGTATGTGTGGGTAAAATGGGACTATTATATTCTGTGAGGGCAAAATGGGGCCATTATATTGTGTTAGGGCATAAGGGAAACATTACACTGTATGTGGAGGCAAAAGAGGATCATTATACTGAGTGGTGGGGCTTAAGGGTGCCATTAAACTTTATGGCAGATAATAAGGGGCCAAGGTACTGTTACACTGCAAACTCTCCATCACCTATCCTGCCGCCATCTACAGTAGCAGTAGTGTGGATGAGATTTCTAGAAGGTCTTTTCCACATAGTGTAATTAAACCACAGAGGTTAAACCTACAACACTAGGTATAAACTTAAACTAGACGGCCTAAAGATACTCCAGATTTATCATCCAGCATCAATCACTGTGCTAAATCTGAAGAATTTTCTGATTACCTACGTTTGCACCGTCTAACTCTGGTTAGCTATTGCCATTGGTCTGCAGCTACATCAACCCAAATTCTCCAAGCCCTCTTCCTTCCACTTCCCTGGCGTGGCCGCTCAGTTCCTTAACATTCCGGACCAGCTGATCTCACACCTCTTTCCTTGCCAGCAGCGATCTGCCAGTTACAATGATGTCTGCTGTGTGAACGCGGCACTGCGTGACGTCAGAACAAAGCTCCTCCTTTATTGGTTACTTGGTTGGCGACCTGGAGAAAGCAGTTCACCTATAGGTTGGACTTGGGAAAATGGGCGTGGTCGCACTGGCGGGAACATTGAGTGTGTCTGTGGGTGAGTGTTGTGTGTCCAGGAGCTGGACACTCGCTGCCCTGGCTGGGTGACCGCTCCCTGGCAGTGCATGATATCGCAGTTAGGCATAAGTGGATCAGCGCACTGCTCCCAGACTGCCAGGCGGTAATCGGATTCCTCCTTCCTAATCCGCTGTCAAAGCGGCCAGGTGACAGCTTCATCTTGCCGCCCGGGGCGTGACAGACATCTGCTGTCTTCCTTGCTTTTCATGGATCTGTCACGGGCCAAAATGAGTCGCAAACAACGAGGAGGACCGGGGACTGGACACACGTATCCGGATTATCAGGCTGGAGAAGACGGAGACAGGAAAATCTCTAAATTCGTAAGTGTCCGGGTGGCGCAGGTCATGTGAGCTGTCTGAGGGACTGGCACATGATCCTGGCACAGCTTGCTTTACACTATGGGCAAACGTGAGCAGGCCTGTAATATACCTGAACGTACTGTACCCGAGAAGTATCCATGCTGTACTCCTTACACGCAATATACAAGCACATACTGCATGCTATAAATATACACATGCATTACTCCATTTATATACATGCATAGTTTGCACCCCATAAATATATACTTACTCAAACTATATCTTTTATATATATATATATATATATATATATATTACTTTACACTACACATAATGCACCCCATGCCTTGTTCACAAGACCCATATATAGACATTAAATATTGCACCCTGTAAATACATTCTGCACCCTATATATATATATATATATATATATATATATATATACACACTTTATAAATGTACATGTGCCCCATATATACATTATATACAGTATGTGTACATATTGCCCCTAATGCTTATACATTCGCATGCTACATCCCACCATGAGGGTTAAAAATGGAATCTGGCACCCATTAAAGATATCTCCCTGTTTAGCTTGGAATTGTTGTTGCTATGGGTTACTGTTTACCCTGTTGTGTTGGAAATGGTGCTGTTAGTAGGTAGTATTATGTGTTATAGATTTGGCAGAATGTATTTTCCTGCGTTTTAAGGATAGTGGGAATCAAAGATGTCACACTTCACTGATTTAATAAAAAAAATTATAGAGAATAAACAAGCAAGTACAATCAAACGTGTAAAAGACAATAACAAGAATATAAGCACACTTACAAGCCTGGGGTGAACCCAATATCAGTTAGCTGATATCCCAAGGAATACAGGCAAATGACACATGATGGTAACCAAGCAGATGTCTGAAATGGATAGGTTGGCTGGCATAGCATAACCCAATGTTTTATAGTGTTTCACCCAGTACTCATTTTTAAAGAGATTATCCAGGATAACACTTTTATTTATTTCATATTCACCTGTCTCCGGTGTCTCCCAGCGTGGTGCAGTGTTTTATTACGGCGGAATTCCCCACCACATGTAAATCGCTGAGGCCAATCATCAGCCTTGTTTTTTTTTTTGGATAGGCTGTCAGTTTTAGATGGATGGGGTCCGACATTCGTACTCCATGCTCATTAGCTGTTTTGGCAGCCGAATGCTGTGCTGCTCCTATTCAAGTGAATAGGAGCAGAGCTGCAGTTCCAAGCACCACCACTATAGTCTTCAGAGATCCTTACACTGTAGTGGTGGCGTCTGGAACTGCAGCTCTGCCTCTACTCACTTTTATGGGAACAAAGCTGATTCCGATTGTATACAAGGTATGGTTGTGGCAGAGTCCACTGCAGGATGTCTGCAGTGGACCTGACATTTGTGGCCTTAGGTTTAAAGGGGTTGTCCGGCATAAACTAAAATTTTAACATTAAGCTAAACATTTTCTGATTTCCTGGTGACGTTCCGTTTCGCTGTTTCTGGAGACTGGAGGTCATCAGTTCTCCTCTCTCCCCATCTTCTTTACCAATGCTCACGTCCTCTTCTTCTGCTGGACGTCGCTTCCTTCACAAGTGAAGCAGCGTTCTGTTGTGTATGCATGGTAGACCCACTGCTTCTCTTCGCTTTTGCCGGCATTCTATTGCGCAAGCACTATCTCCCAGGTGCGGGCAGAAGAGGGGACAGCGGCACTGACGAAAGTCATCTCCAGGACGAGAAGACAGAAGAGTATGAGGGGGTTGGGGGACTGAGTTAGTTTGCTAGGTCGGTAGGGCTAGTAGTCTGCAGGCTAGCTAGGGAAATGGGGGGGGGGGTGGTGGTGTGAGGGAGGAAGTGGGAGGGGGGATCTAAGTGAACTGCAATGCATCATGGTAGTTGTAGGCTAAGACAGCAGGAAGCTACCTATGTAAACAAATGCAGAGGATGCCAGGAGCTGCCATAGATAGCCAGAAATAACTCAAAACACTGCTAAAGTTATTTGGGTGCACTTATTAACCCATTGATAGCACTAACAGACCTTTTTTAAAAATAATTTTTTTGCCTGGAAAAATCCTTTAAGGTAGGGCTAGGTGATTTTTGCCTAAAAGTAAAATTTCAATCATATTTAAGCTTATGGGCGATTCTTTGTTATCCCTCCTGACTTGACCCTACATATGCATGCTTGTCTTGGTCAAATGTGCATGTATTCTTAGTGGGGAGAGGGTAGAAAGATGATACCAATATCCAATATGCCCAACACTGCTTTCCCCTTGTCATCTGCAGATAAATCATTGGCTACACATCTAATAAAAGTTAGGTTTGGGCCAGATGGTTTTTGTAGACTGTTACCATGGGAATATAATGGTTTGCATAGGAACTGAACACGATAGGATATTTTTAAAGGGGTTGTCCAGGATAAACAGTTTTCCGCAAGGAGGCTGGAGAAGGTGATAAAAAACCCCTGGTGCTCTGGTATCTCCTACTGTGTTCCGGTCCTACTGCTCCAGGGGTCTTGTTCCGGTGGAAGTCCTCTCCGCATGTGACTGATGAGTCCACTCAGAGGCCTAATGAAGGGAACCGGGACGTCGCTCTCATCTGTCATCTTTGACGTCCTGGTTCCCTTCATTAGGCTGCTGATTGGTCTCAGCGCTCACACGAGACGAGGTCTTCCACCAGAACAAGCACTGGGGCAGTGATGGACAGGACAGTGGTGGGGGACATAGGAGCAGTGGATTGGGGACAGGAGAGTATGGCTTTTTTTTTTTTTTTTTTTTCTTCATCTTCCCCGCCTCCTTGCGATAAACTGTGTATCCTGGACAACCCCTGTAATCAGTGCTACTTGTGAATAGTCTCTTCTTCACTTGTTCTAGTTGTATTCAAGTTTGGTTACAAAGGTGTACATACAAGTGGTGGTCAACCATTTTCTGCCCCATCTGACAGTAGGCTTGAAGAGATGCAACTGCACGCTGGGCAGTACAGTTTCTGTGGAAACCAAATGAATGCCGCGCAGCAGATATCAGAAATAATAAATCTGAGAGGACCAGTGCCACATCACTCGCAAAGGCGGTGTAGAAGAGAAAACAAAGTTGTAATTTTTTAACAAAACCCCTCAAAGACTTACATGCAAGGCGTCATAAACCTGTCCCACTGTATTTCATCTATTCCTTTCCAGGAACTGCAGGCAGAATCAAGAATTTAGGTGCTGAATTGGTGCCTAAATCCTGACCTCAGAATGTGAAAATAGCTTATTTGATGTGATGAGCCATAATGGAGTTTCATTCCATTTTTTTAAATAGATTCTTTCAGATCACGTTCTTTTTAATGAAAAAGCAAAAGACCCATGCACACAGCTGTATTATAGGCATGCCTATTTTTGGAGGGGCCTACCAGATTTTCTAGGACAGATAGCTCTAGATACAGCTATGTGTATCAACTGTAAGAAGTGCTCTTGCTGCACATGACACAACCAAGTTTGGTCCTTCCTATGTGTTATTTCAAGATCATCAATGAATTTTAGGAAAGGTGCATTCAATATACAGTATGGAGTATACTCCAGCCTGAGCGCCGACTGCTTCCTGCTTCTCATTCAAGCAACCTATATTACAGTGAGCAAATGAAATACAGTGTATGTGACAATTGATTTTTATACTCTGGGGCTGGAGCAAAGATGGTTTATGACTTGAAGTGCAGTTCCTACCCAGAGGAATATTGACCAGAATCTACTGATGAAAATAATGAAATTAGCTATACGTGAATACATTATCATAACAATGCACATAATCACAGCTTGGGGGTGGTTTCAAACGCAGCGTGTTTTTTTTTTTTTTTTTTTTTGTGAAGTCTGAACTGGTTTCAATAGTAAGGAAAAGATGTACCACAAAACCTGTGACGCTACACTTTAAGCTTCTGAAATACTCCTTGGGATGGTGACCTCGGGTAGTCCTTATGCTAGGTCCTGGGAGAATGATCTTTGCATTTCTCCTACTGAGTGGTCTAGATTTTTACTATTTGTCCGCAATTGCCATTGCCGTGCAGTGCTCTAAGAGGTGGATTCTCTTCCATATCTGATGGGACTATAGAGAGATAAAAACCCTTCTGGGTTTCAGTGTTTGATCTGTATGCCAGGGTCCGCTACTTGCTGCTCTCTTGTTATCCCAGGCAAAATAAAGGACGACCTCCTGCATCGCTTCCTCACGGCCACCAGGCAATCCCAGGCAGTGGCTCTAGGAATTTCTCTCCTTATGGAGAATGGAGGACTCTGTTGATTCCTTTAAGTTTGATGCACTTTGGTGGCCGTGGGTGGTGTTCCAGGAGTCTGTGGAGTTTTCTAATCTCTTTTCTTGAGTTCTGGTGCCCTTTTCATGATCCTTCCTTGGATTCCGTACCCCCTAACGTTGCCATACTTCCATCCTACTGTTTCTCCCTCCTCCTCTTTGTGATGTCTTTTTGTCTTTATCCTCCTGGGTTTATAGTTAATCTCTTCCTTGTTCTATCCAGTGAAACTGTTGACAGTTGCTCCCACATTTCAATTTTTGTGGGCACTTTCCTTTACAGTTTCACTGTGGGTTTCTACATATTGCTTTGCATTGACACCAATGGCACCCTACAATGTATAGATGCATTATGTGCAATTCTTATCCATGTTTGCAGTTACTTGGTTATTTCTCTGGGCCCATTGGCCTATGCCTCCTTTTATTACTCTGTTTAACGTGAATAATACTTGAAAAATTTCTTAATAAACATTGATTAAACATAAAATGATCTCAATGCCCCTTCCTCCCTATATCCATTCCACATTAGCTTTCCTCAGTCACTGTGGAAAGATAGATGCAGGGCAGAACACTAAAACCTTCCTAAATCAAACACAAAAGCATTGGAGATTCTCTCCTGCAAGAGAGGGATGAGAAGTAAAGGCATTTTACACAATATAGCCAGACATACTTACTGCAGGAAGATAGGGCTGGCTTCGCTTTTCAGGGCAGTGAACAATGGCCTACACAAGTCTTCTCCTTTCTCATTCCTGAAGTGTGCAAAAAAGGAGGAAGAGGTGTGTTTTTTTTTTTTTTTTTTTTTTTTTTTATGCATTGTATGTCCCAGTTCTTCACTCAGGGTGCAGGTGGACGCTTGCACTGGCACATCACTTCACCCACAGTATTACTATACCACACGATGCTTGCTATTGGCTGGCACAGGGATATAATTTGTAGTGAAGAAATGCAATGAGTGAAACAGTGTGCCAGTGCTCTTTCCCTAATTCCTGACCTGTACCTGACTGCTGAACTGTGTGACCTGTGCCCCACCCAACTGAGCTGAGCTGTCTATACAGTCATATGAAAACGTTTGGGCACCCCTATCAATCTTAATCATTTTTAGTTCTAAATATTTGGGTGTTTGCAACAGCCATTTCAATTTGATATATCTAATAACTGATGGACACAGTAATATTTCAGGATTAAAATGAGGTTTATTGTACTAACAGAAAATGTGCAATATGCATTAAACCAAAATTTGACCAGTGCAAAAGTATGGGCACCTCAACAGAAAAGTGACATTAATATTTAGTAGATCCTCCTTTTGCAAAAATAACAGCCTCTAGTCGCTTCCTGTAGCTTTTAATCAGTTTCGGGATCCTGGATGAAGGTATTTTTGACCATTCCTCTTTACAAAACAATTCCAGTTCAGTTAAGTTTGATGGTCGCCGAGCATGGACAGCCCGCTTCAAATTATCCCACAGATGTTCAATGATATTCAGGTCTGGGGACTGGGATGGCCATTCCAGAACATTGTAATTGTTCCTCTGCATGAATGCCTGAGTAGATTTGGAGCTGTGTTTTGGATCATTGTCTTGCTGAAATATCCATCCCCGGCGTAACTTCAAATTCGTCACTGATTCTTGTACATTATTCTCAAGAATCTGCTGATACTGAGTTGAATCCATGCGACCCTCAACTTTAACAAGATTCCCGGTGCCGGCATTGGCCACACAGCCCCAAAGCATGATGGAACTTCCACCAAATTTTACAGTGGGTAGCAAGTGTTTTTCTTGGAATGCTTCTTCCAAAATGAAGCTGGCTTGTCCAAATGTGCTTTTGCATACCTCAGGCGACTCTGTTTGTGGCGTGCTTTCAGAAACGGCTTCTTTCGCATCACTCTTACATACAGCTTCTCCTTGTGCAAAGTGTGCTGTATTGTTGACAGATGCACAGTGACACCATCTGCAGCAAGATGATGCTGCAGCTCTTTGGAGGTGGTCTGTGGATTGTCCTTGACTGTTCTCACCATTCTTCTTCTCTGCCTTTCTGATATTTTTCTTGGCCTGCCACTTCTGGGCTTAACAAGAACTGTCCCTGTGGTCTTCCATTTCCTTACTATGTTCCTCACAGTGGAAACTGACAGGTTAAATCTCTGAGACAACTTTTTGTATCCTTCCCCTGAACAACTATGTTGAACGATCTTTGTTTTCAGATCATTTGAGAGTTGTTTTGAGGAGCCCATGATGCCACTCTTCAGAGGAGATTCAAATAGGAGAACAACTTGCAATTGGCCACCTTAAATACCTTTTCTCATGATTGGATACACCTGGCTATGAAGTTCAAAGCTCAGTGAGGTTACAAAACCAATTTTGTGCTTCAGTAAGTCAGTAAAAAGTAGTTAGGAGTATTCAAATCAATAAAATAAGGGTACCCAAATTTTTGCACTGGTCAAATTTTGGTTTAATGCATATTGCACATTTTCTGTTAGTACAATAAACCTCATTTCAATCCTGAAATATTACTGTGTCCATCAGTTATTAGATATATCAAATTGAAATGGCTGTTGCAAACACCCAAATATTTAGAACTAAAAATGATTAAGATTGATAGGGGTGCCCAAACTTTTTCATATGACTGTATAAGCACATGGCCAATGCACTCAGAAATTTAGTATTTGCCACTCCTTTTTTTTTTTTTTTTTTTTTATTCCAGTGGGAGTTTTTTTGCCTGGCTACTAATACAAAATCCAACTGTTTCCTTTAGTTTACAGGCCTTTGTAATTGAACTATTGAATATTTTATGTGACAGACATAGTTCTGCTATATTAGTATAATCTAAATCAGTGATCCCCAAAGTGGTCCAGGTGGACCCCCAGGGGTCCACGGGAGACTTGACGGGGGTCTACGTTAGATCTAATCTTCACATTTTTTGACGAGTTTTGGGAATATGGTAGAAATGTGGCAGCAGGGGGTCCACTGAAACCAGTAAAATTTTGAAAGTGGTCTATGAGAAAAAAAAAGCTTGGGAACCTCTAATCTAAATGAATGTGGAAGTATGTGGGGGTCCAAAGCCATGTGCATAAAGTCCCTGCGCCAGATATTCCCATAAATACACGATCTATAAATCCTACTTGCTATTCTCCTTTAACAGGGGTTTTTCATCTTTATTTAATTTTGCTGTAACACTACTCTTTGCAGTGTACCCGTTTTTATTACAACTTGAGTAACTTAAAGGTTACCTGAACTTTAATGAAAAGTTGAAATATTTGCACGGTTTTGCAGAGCAGTCTTTTCTATGACTTTATAAGACTTCATACATAATGTCCTATCAGTTTTTCTGCAGCTAAAATACCTATTATGACTGCTGCACAGTTTACATTTCTCTCCCAGGCTGTGTACGTGTACAGCAAGGAGCAGTCTGCCCCCTCCCCTAATCATTATTGATACTGTTCTGCCAGGAGTAACTGTGCAATAGCAAACAAATAGTTGAGAAAAGCCCAAGTACTCATAATGTAGGAGATCCAGGAACTCTGAACTGCAAATGCATACAGGTATGAAGCAGCTAATAGTATTCCTTACACAGCAAAACAGCAATTTATGAGCACAGACAGGAAACCTGCTTGCTGTCTGTGAATAAGCAACCAGAAGTAGATTGAAGTATACAAGCAGATTATTATTACATTGTTAGCTGTGAGATTTGAAAAATGTTCAGTCCTTTGCACAGAGCCAGCAGTTTGCAAACATGCTGTAAGGAGAATCAACCCCTCCCTTCTTCATTTACTATGTGAAGAGAGAAAAGAACCTCCACTCGCTGTGATTCTGTCTTGCTTATCTAATGACTATGGATGTACTTCCCTGTTACGAAAGGAGTGGACGGCAAATTAGCTAGAAGAGAGATACCTAGTGGCAGAGAAGACAGTAGATAAAGATAGCTGTTCAGATGGTGGTGTGATGACAGTGGTGTTAGTGGAGGTTGTAGGCTTTCCTGAAGAGGTTGTTTTTCAGTTACTTTTGAGGGATGTGGTTGTGGGGGACAGTCTTGTGTATCATGGTAGCAAATTCCAGAGTATAGGTGGATGCACAGGAGAAGTCTTGGAGATGGTTGTGTGGTTCGAAGGCCCACATCTTATCCATGCTACATAGTCTGAGGAGATTTTTATTCAGTAGTGGACAATGTGTTATTTACTTTATTTTCTTCTGTATGCTTCAGATGAGCAGAAGTGTGACCTAAGCACATATAGTTACCCGCTTAATAATAATTCCAGAGCTCTAGTTCAGCTAAGGCATAAAATTGGGCTTGAGGGAATTCTCTTAATCTTTTGGCATGATCACATGGCTGGTGGCATTAAGCATCTCTGGACTTTGCTGCTTCCTTAATTAGAAAACTAGCCTAGTTTTGAGCACCATATTAAATGAATAATCCTTCCGGAGTAGAAATCTTCCTCTTAATGACAAACTTCTCCAAAGGATGAAATTAATATTGTGCAATAAGCTTAATTATTAAAACCGAGTCTAAGCAATTTTGGCGATGAAAAGTTAGTTTACATTGCAGCTTTTACTTTAGCGTTATAGTTTGTTTGTGCAGTCCTATAAACAGATGCAAGTTCTCTGTTTTTGGCAGCAGTCACTTTCAGTGCTTCAAGCTGTCATTGGCTTTGGCTTCATATGAAGGCTGTGAAGTTTAATTGGTGAACTGTGGTTCCAGTCCTGCAGGAAGGTACTTGGTTTTGGTGTCTGAGCCTAAGGATAGTAATAAATCGTGTATATGTATTATGTACTTTTAATGCAACTCTTTTATTTGATTTCTGCACCTACTGTATATGTGTTTTGTCTCTCAAATAGTCTTATGGGTCATTTACAGTTGGATAAAATGTCAATGGAGTTTTCCAATTCACATCTATGTAAATTAATAATTGTATAACCAGCCTGGTCTGACATCCCAGTGTACAGACAGTATACAGCCCCACAGGTGCTGCATATGTTTCTCCATGCAGAAGCTGTACGGCATTCATTCATTATGCAAAAATATTTTTATTACTTTATAAATTATGAAGATCCACAGTGCTGGTCACAGTAGTGAACAGTCATTTCTTAGGTGTCAAGAGGGACCAGAAAGTAGAGCTCAGAGTAGTGTCGGATACAGTTAAGGTAAGCACAGCTGTGGGGTCTGAAAAAGTCACCGCCTTGGATACTGGCTAAAAAAATTATATTCTACAATTATCAATATTGTATAATTAGATGCAGAGCTTGTTACATATTTTATTTTCATATGAATTAATTTACTGATGGATTTTGTGAATTAGAGGAGCTTTACTGCTTCTATCTGACTATGGCTGTCAGCCATTTATCAAGGAGTTAGAGTCCATCTGTGGAACATTGTGACCTACCACAGCCCTGAAGGTGAGTATTGTGTTTGTCATTTTGAACCGAGTTTTGATCCTTTAACCCCTTAAGGACCCAGCCCAAAAGTGCGTTAAGGACCAGGCCTCATTTTTCAAAACTGACATGTGTCACTTTATATGGCAATAACTTTGAGACGCTTTAATTTACACAAGTGATTTTGAGATTATTTTTTCGTGACACATTGTACTTCATGTTAGTGGTAAATACTAATGAATATTTTTGTATTTATTTATAAAAAGAATAGGAAATTTGGAAAAAAAAATCACAATTTTCAAAATGTGAAATGCTCTGCTTTTCAGACAGTCATACCACCCAAATACATTAATACATATTAGCTACCATATCTCTGCTATATATCGGCCTCATATTTTACACATATAAGGAATAAATGGTTGGAAAGTATGCGCTCCGAGGAGGAGACCACTATCTATAATATATATAGGTAAATCCTCAGTTATTCCTTAGTAGTTGAGGATTTGAACCAACCCAATTATGGTTAGATGACATAGATCGTATTAGGGAATCTAGTAGATCAGGATCGCATTCAAACTGGGGTTACCGACTATCCGAAGGATTGAAGCCGTTGGTGAAAGATATGTATAGCTGGAACAACTGTTCCCAATAGAGTCCCAGGATTTGCGCTCCTCTATGGATAAACCACAACTGGTCTCAAAGTGCGGGAAGTTCAGGCTTTATTTAAGATTACGCGTTTCGGGGTTTTAAGGCGTTCAAAAGAGCGCACCCCTTCATCAGATCTACATAAATAATGATAAGAGATAAAATAAAAACACTTATTTCAATTACAATCAATAAAATAGTAATAAAACATAAAATAAACATAAAATAAACATATAAAAAATTATAGTAAAAAATCATAAGCTAATATTATAACAAGATATTATAACAAGAAAGACATAAAAGATGTACTATAAGATCATAACATAATCAGATGATAAAAGATCTAACTGTTGGTTACATTATTAACACACTTGTTGGTTACATTATTAACACACTTATTACTTTATAGTCTCCTATGTAGAAACATAGTTTATATCTGTATGTGTGTGTGTGTGTATATATATATATATATATATATATATATATATATATATATATATATGTATATTATTTCATAATAAAAATGTCGGGTATATATTCAAATTGCCTTATACAGAGCATTATAAATACAATGGATTAATGGATGGTATATAAATTTATCAAGATAAATAAATCACTTGATATGGACACTAGAAAATATTGTATACGATGTGTACAGTCAAAACAAATATATAGTAACTAAAAGCAAATTGTGTAAGAACAGGTAGTTAGCACGAACAGGTGATTAGCACGTGTAACCATATCTGTAGTAAAGATGGTAATAAAGCCAAGGGACTTGTCTTTATAGATACCTTTCATATAAATATCTGCAGTACTAAAAATTGCAACAATATACAAAATCAAAATGGTAGCTAGCATGGACAGGGGGTTAGCGCGTATAACAATATATATAGCAATATATATAGTAAAGATGGTAATACAGCAAAAGGATATCTGCAGTGCTAAAAGTTGCAACAATATACATAATCAAAATGGTGGCTTATCTATATATATAGTAAAGATGGTAATAAAGCCAAGAAGAAAGGGGCTTATCTTTATAAATATCTTTTGTATAAATGCCTGCAGTACTAGAAATTCAAACAATATACATAGTCAAAATGGTGGCTTATCTCTGTGAATGTCTTTTGATTGAAATGCAGTTACACCAATTTGCAGCAGTATGTATACTCCTGATGATGGTATAGTTAAAATGAAGAGTGCTTACCTCTGTAATATTGCTTGTGCAAAGAGCCAGTGTTGTGTGCAGGAAATGAGGGTTAATTTATAATGTGTGGCATGTGTGATGCCAGCGCAGGTGTCTAGAGTAGCTAGAAAAAAAAAAAAAAAAAAAAAAAGGTTGAATAAATGGGTAACAGATTATGTAATTGGATAATGAAATTGTGGTCCTAGAAGTGTAGTAATGAAGTGGGATGAATTTTGGATGTGAAAGGTTTAGGTGATTATTTCGGTGGCTTCGTTCAGACCATAGGGATTTAAAGTACTGAGCTTGTAAATCCAATACATCTCGCGTTTTTTTAGTGTCAAATCTGTTGTCTTTTGTGATAGGGATTTGTTCTATTATGGTAGATTTAAATGATGAGAATTCGCTATTGTGAAAATATTTGGCATGTTTTGAAACGCCATGTTTAATATAACCCCTACATGAATTGGATCTATGATTGTTGAGTCTAATATGGAAAGGGAGTGTGGTACGACCAACATATTGCAGACCGCATCCACATTCGATCAAATAAATCACAAATTCAGATTCGCAATTAAGAAATTGATTAATTTTGAATGTTTCACCCGTGGAATTACTTTTAAATTGTTGTAAATTATGGCTCAGAGTTGAACAACATTTGCATCTACTTTTTCCACATTTAAAGTTTCCATTTTTCTTTGGTATATTATTTGTACTGGTCAGAAGATGCTTCTGACGGAGCTTACTGGGGGCTAGGATATTTTTAATAGTCTGGGCTCTTCGAAATGTGATGGCTGGGTTGTCTGGTAATGTTTTACCTATAATTGGATCTTTTTTCAAAATGTGCCAATGTTTATTTAGAATGTTGCGAATTGTTTTATGTTGAAAGCTGTATGTAGTAAGAAAATTATACTGCCATTTTTCATTATTCTCTGTTGGTGGAGGTTTTGGTTTTAAACAGTCGGATTGAGTAAGCTTGTTAGCTCTTGATTTAGCCGCTGTAATAACGGATTTGGGGTATCTTTTTTCTAAAAATCTGCTTGTCATAATTTTACTCTGTTCAAGGTAATCCTCAGTTCGGGAACAGTTCCTCCTGAGGCGTTTAAATTGACTGAAGGGAACGTTGATTTTCCACTTCTTATAAGGGTCACTATGGAAGCTTAAAAGGCTATTGCCATCGACTTTCTTAAAAAAAGTTTTTGTATGAATTACTGTATTTTCTTGACTGAGTACCAAGTCAAGGTATTCAATTTCAGTGTATGAATAGGAGCTTGTGAATTGCAGACTTAAATCGTTAGTGTTCAGGTGTTTAATAAAATTTTCTAGATCATTTGTAGATCCTTTCCAGATAAATAGCAGATTATCAATATAACGTGTATAGAAGACTATATTATTTGACCAATTATGTTTTTTATAGATAAATTGATCCTCAAAACTGCCCATATAAAGATTAGCAAAGCTGGGAGCGAATTTCGTACCCATCGCGGTGCCTTTGCACTGTTGGTATAGAGAACCCTCAAAAGTGAAAACGTTATGTTGCAAGATAAAATAGATACTGTCTAAAAGAAATTTCTTTTGTATAGATGGTAATGACATATCAAGGTCAAGGTAATGGGCAACTGCTTTAAGACCTTTTAAGTGTGGAATATTAGAATAAAGAGAACTTACATCTAATGTGACCCAAATATAATTTTCTCCCCATGTAAGGTATTTTAACCGAGAAATTAATGTTGAAGAATCTTTCAGGTATGATGGTAATTTAAGTACGTATTGTTGTAAGTGATGATCTATGTATTCCGATAGATTGCAGGTGAGGGAGTTGATACCTGATATAATGGGTCGCCCTGGTGGATTGGTTGTATTTTTGTGTATTTTTGGTAGATGATAATAAAGAGCTGTTTTAGGGTGTTTAATAGTCAAAAACTCACCTCATATTTTAATCGTCCTGTAATTTATTTTGGATGTTAGAAGGCTTACAAGTGTAACAGCGATTTTCCAGATTTACAAGAAAACTTCCCAAACTAATTTTTTAGGGACTACTACAGTTCTGAAAGGGATTATAAAGGCCTGAATATTAGAAACCCCCCGTAAGTCACCCCATTTTCAAAGCTGCACTCCTCAAATAATTCAAAATAGCATTTGGGAAGTTTAACCCTTTAAGCATTTCACTGGAATTAAAATAATATGGAGGTGAAATTTACATATTTAATTTTTTCCACTAATCCCTTAATTTAGCCCTAAAATTAACACATTCACAAAGGGTTAAAGGAGAAAATGCATCTCACAGTTTGTTATGCAGTTTCTCCTGAGCACAGAAATACCCAACATGTGGGTGTAAACTGATGTTTGGGCACGCAGCAGCGCACGAAAGGGAAGGAGCGACACTGGACGTTTGAAAAGCAGATTTTGATGGAATAGTTTTCAGGTGCGATGTCTCATTTGCAAAGCCCCTAGAGTACCAATACAAAGGAAAGCCCCCCAAAAAGTGATCCCATTTTGGAAACTACACCCCTCACAGAATTCATCAAGGGGTATAGTAAGCATTTTGGCCCCACAGCCATTTCACAGATTTTACTAACATTGGGATGTGTAAATGAAAAATTACTAAAACGTCACTTTATCTCCAAAGTTTTCATTTTCACAAGGGGTTAAAGGAGAAAAAGCACCCCACAGTTTGCAAAACAATTGCTCCTGAACACGGCAATACCCAATATGTGGTCGTAATCTGCTGTATGGGTACATGGCAGGGCTCAGAATGGAAAGAGCGCTATTTGGCTTTTGGAGGGCAGATTTTGTTGGAATAGATTTCAGGTGCCATGTCTCATTTGCAGAGCCCCCAAAGTACCAATACAATGGAAACTCCCAAAAAGTGATCCTATTTTGGAAACTACACCCCTCATAGAATTTATCTAGGTGTATAGTGAGCATTTTGACCTCACAGCTGTTAAACAGATTTTATAGACTTTGGGACGTAAAAATGAAAAATTACTTTTTGTTTTCCAATAAACTGTCCATTTAGCGACATATTTTTAATTTTTGCAAGTGATTAAAGAAGAAAATACACCCCACAGTTTCTTCTGAACACAGAAATGCCTCGTATGTGGATGTAATCTGCTGTAAGGGAACATTGTGGGACTCAGAATGGAAAGAGCACTATTTGGCTTTTGGAGGGCAGAAGTGGCTGGAATAGTTTTCAGGTGCCATGTTGCATTTGCAGAGCCCCTAAAATACCAATACAATGGAAACTTCTCAAAAGTGACTCCATTTTAGAAACTACACCCCTAAAAAATGTATCAAGGTGTATTATCATTTTGAGCCTAAAATGCTTCCCAAAAATTAATGTACAAAGTTTTTAAAGAAATATTCAATTTCAGTGCCTAATACGTTGCGGCCACTTTGTGGCATCAGAGACATGCACTCCTAAAACTATGAAGTGGGCTATCCCGGGGACAAAAAAATTATATATGTGGGTGTAAACTGCTGCACAGCAGGGCTCAGAAGGGAAGGAGCACTGTGTTTTTTTTTTTTTTTTTTTTTTAGCTTTTGGAGTATAGATTTAGAGCGACTTTCTGGACGCCATGTTGTTTTTCCCATCACCCACGACAGCACCCAGAGAAAGTATCTGCCCCCAGGGACAGGAAACCTACGGTATAAAAAGGTGGAGCCTCTCCTACCCCTCAGTTGTTTTCCTGTCCCTGGAGGGAGACCTACGTGCCTGCTTGAGGCAGACTTTCCTGATGGCATAGGAAAGAGTTGGTCCTGGTAGAGGTTGCCTCTCTTCTTCCATGGGTGGCTGTTAGCTGTGGCCCGGTCTGGAGTCGGTGGTGTCCCCCCAGCTATGCGCCTCTGGTGTTCCGGGCGCGGGGGTTCCGATATCCAGGCAGAAGGAGTGTGTTTCCTCTGCTTTAGGCCGCAGGAGGTCTGGGCCTGCAGGGAGACACATGGAGGTGCCAGCCCGGATGGCAGTGGGTGTGGTTTCTGACAGAAAGGATGTGACTTACTGGTGAGGGTGTGGCTTCCGGTGGAAGGGGCGTGGCCTAGCGGCTGAATGGCCATATAATGCAGATTGAAGGATGGTGGAGCTGCTAAGCAGTTCCTGGCCCTCCCTGCACCAAGTCTCTACAGTATGGAAGAGCAGCAGCAGCCACAGATGGAGTCACAGTCCCAGCAGCCGCCGGCAAGAGGAAGACCCCAAGATGGAGGGCAAGATGAAGGTCCACCTCCGCCTTCCTCGGTATTCTAGGGGGATGTAAGTGGCTGCGTGCCAACGCTTTATTTTTTATTGATTGGTTTCCCTGTCTTTTGTAGGATAGACCTAGGAAAGCCTTGGCGAAATCTAAGAATAAGGAATGTGCCTTATGTAGATCTAGACTTTCTTCTTCTTATGAGGAAAAGCTCTGCCCATCATGCATTGATAGAACTATTGCTGAGGAGTCCCAATCATTCTTACAGGGTATCAGATCTATGATACAGGAGGAGGTCAGGAGTTCCCTTAAGGGTAAAAGTGGCCAGAAAAAGAAGTCCAGTTCCTCTACCCGGGGTCATGACTGCTCTTCTGAGGAGGAGTCTTTTCAGGGTGAAAGTGGAGAATTATCCGATGATGTCTCTTCTTCCTCCATATCTGATGTAGAGGAAGGACGGTTGTGTTTTCCAGTTGAGGACACTGACAAGTTGCTCAAAGCCATTCGAGCGACTATGGGGATTGAGGACTCTAGACCCTCCCGTTCTATGCAGGACATTATGTTTGGAGGTTTGGAGTTTCATCAAAGGAGACACTTTCCAGTCCATAAAAATATTACATTGCTTATCAAGAGGGAATGGAAAAAGCCGGACAAGAAGGGTTTTATCCCTAGAGGAGTTAAGCGTAAATACCCGTTTGAAGAGGGAGCTTGCTCTTCTTGGGATAATGTACCAAAAATTGATGTTGCCATAGCCAGAGCCTCCAGGAAGTCAGCACTGCCTTTCGAGGACATGGGTACCCTGAAGGATCCCTTAGACAAGAAAGCAGAAAGCTTCCTTAGGCGTTCTTGGGAGTCAGTAGGAGCGTCCCTGAAGCCCAATATAGCGGCTACCTGTACTGCTAGAACCCTTATGATCTGGCTAGGGGAGCAGGAAGATCAATTAAGGGATAAGGCCCCAAGAGAGCAGATTCTGTCAGCCCTGCCGACTATTAGAAGAGCTGCAGATTTTTTGGCAGATGCTTCAGCAGATGCTGTAAGATTATCAGCTCGCTCCCTTGCCCTGACCAACTCTGCCAGAAGGGCTATATGGCTGAAGAGTTGGACAGCTGATGTAGGGTCTAAGACCTGGCTGTGCAATCTGCCCTGTGACGGTGAATATCTATTTGGACCAGCCTTGGATGACATCTTAGCTAAGGCAACAGATAAAAAGAGAGGTTTTCCTGTGCCTTCCTCTGGTCGGACACGGAGGTCCTTTCGTCCCTTTGGAGCATACAGAGGGCAGAAAATTGTCAAGTCCAGAGATAATAGCTGGTCGGAATCCAATAAGAAACACAAGGGGTTCTTATTTAACAACTCGCCGCATAATAAAGATCCAAGACCCAATAGGCAATGACGCCAGGCCCCGGGTAGGGGGGGGAGACTGAGGAAATTCCTTCCTGCCTGGAGGAAAATTTCATCAAGCCCTTGGATCCTGGATACAGTGGGAGTAGGCCTGAAGTTGGAGTTCTCTTCTCCTCTGCCTTCAAGTTTTCAGATTAGCAGAACTCAGACTTCCCTAACCTCTCAATCGGCTCTGGAATTGGAAGTGAAGAGCCTGATCTTGAAAGGGGTGCTGATTCCAGTTCCCCAGGAAGAGGAGAGGCAGGGGTTTTATTCCCATCTGTTCTTGGTAAGCAAACCCGATGGCTCCTACAGAACCATAATAAATCTAAGGAGGTTAAATCAGTTTCTGTCTTACAAGAAATTCCGGATGGAGACAGTGCAGTCAGCAGTGAGATTGTTAACTCCCAATTGCTGGATGGCGGTGATAGACCTGAAAGATGCTTATTACCGTGTTCCAATTTTTCCAGGTCACCAGAGGTTCTTACGAGTAGTAGTAGAGATGGGAGGGGTGGTTCAGCATTACCAATATCAGGCCCTTCCCTTTGGAATCTCCAGGGCCCCAAGAGTCTTTACCAAAATAGTGTCAGAAATGGGGGCACATGTAAGTTGAGAAAGACGTTCTGTTTATTCCATATCTAGACTTTCTTTCTCATTGTGGCAAGATCCAGAATAGAATGTTTAGAAAGTATCAGAGTAGTACTGAACATTCTGGAGGACTTAGGTTGGATCGTGAATCTAGAGAAGTCAAGTTTAGTTCCCTCTCAACAGAAAAAGTTTCTAGGGATCATTTTATTCCACGGCTCCGAGATGTTTTCTCCCTCCAGAGAAAATAGAGAGGGTTCTGTCCCTAGTAAAAACCCTGATCCAGTTCCCCAGGGTCACTATAACAAAGGCTATGTCCATCCTGGGGACTCTCACAGCCTGTTTTCCAGCTGTACCTTGGGCTCAGAGCCACTCCCGAGACCTGCAGTGGGAAATCCTGACAGCCTGGCATCAGGAAGAGAAAATTCTCGACAAATTTATGTGGGTGTCTTGACCAACAGTAGAAACTCTGGGTTGGTGGTTAGTCAGGGGTCACCTAGAAATTGGAGTTCATGGAAGATCTCAGACCCCCCCTAATTATTACCACGGATGCCAGCCCTTGGGAGTGGAGTGCCCACATGGGGGATCAGGTGTTTCAGGGCTGCTGGTCAAGGAGTCTTTCTCAGGCATCCTCGAATCAGAGGGAACTAATGGCGATTTTGAAGACCTTGAAAGTCGTAGGTCAGGGTATTCGGAATCGCCATGTGAGGACAATATGACTGCAGTTTCATATATAAACAGGCAAGGGGGTACGAGGTCCCTTCCCCTTATGAAAATAATGGCCCGGATTCTACATCTGTCAGAGCCTCTGGTTCTCTCCTTGTCCGCTCTGCATATCAGGGGTCAGACAATTTCAGGGCAGATTTCTTGAGCCGTCTCAGTCTGAATCAGAGCGAGTGGGAATTGAACCCATCCATCTTTTTTAGAGATCACCAGGGTTTGGGGAGTCCCGGAAATAGATCTCTTTGCCAGCCGGTCAAACAAGAAGGTGGCAAGATTTCCCCCCCCCCCTAAACCCAGAGGAATCCGCCTTTGGGGTTGATGCTCTGTCCCACAAGTGGGATTTCAATCTAGCTTACGCTTTTCCTCCCTTCTTTTTCATTCCAGCAGTTCTGAGGAAGATCAGGGAGGATCGAGCGATGGTTATTCTAATTGCCCCCTTTTGGCGGAGGAGAGCCTGGTTTACCTGGCTAAGGATCCTGTCTGTTTCGGACCCTTGGATTCTCTCCCAGTCAGCCAGGACCTTCTATGTCAAGGCCCCATTCTCCACCCAGAGTCCAGCCACTTACATTTGACGGCCTGGAATTTGAGTGGAGATTACTAGCCTCAAAAGGTTTTTCTCAGAATCTCATTTCCACTCTTCTAAAAAGCAGAAAACCAGTCACTACTAAAATATACGCTAGGACTTGGTTCCGGTTTTTTGAATTTCTAGGGGGTTCTCCGGGGGAGCTTAGGGATATACCTAGAAAACAGATTCTAGAGTTCCTTCAGAAGGGGCTAGAAAAGGGGCTTTCTACCAGCACTTTAAGAGTCCAGAGCCCTTAGTGCTCTGCTAAACGTTAAATTGGCTGACGATCCCTGGGTGATTAGGTTCATCAAGGCGGCCTCTAGAAGTAGACCTGTTATGTCCAGAGTTCCTCCCTGGGACTTGAACCTAGTTCTGTCTGCCTTAACTAAACCCCCCTTTGAACCATTGGACTCTATCCCTATAAAAAATTTATCCCTGAAAGTGATTGGCCTTTACCTTGGCACGTTGCATAGGAGAATTGCAGGCTCTACCAGTTAATCCACCCTTTACTGTTATTACAGAGGACAGGGTAATAATTAAACCAGACCCAGCTTTTTTTTGCCTAAAGTAGCCTCAAAATTTCATAGATCTCAGGAGAGAGTTCTCCCCTCCCTCTGTGCTAACCCAAGTAATGCTAAAGAGCGGGAATACCACTGTTTGGATGTAAGACGTTGCCTAATCCAGTATTTGTCCATTACTTTCTCCTGGAGGAAATCTACTTCCCTTTTTGTTCTGTTTTCAGGTCCGAACAAAGGGAAGGCAGCCTCTAAATGTAGTCTGGCTAGATGGGTGAGACTAGCAATCTCCCTGGCCTACAGTTCTTTGGGCCTCCCCCTTCCCCAGTGGGGCTCAAGGCACATTCTACTAGGGCGATTGCCACCTCCTGGGCCGAGAGAGCTGATGCTACCATAGAATCTATCTGCAAAGCGGCAACCTGGTTTTCACCTTCTACCTTTTTTCGCCATTATAGGCTGGACATTGGGGCTTCTGCTGATCTTTCTTTTGGAAGGAAAGTTTTACAAGCGGTGGTCCCTCCCTAGTTTTTTCCTATTTTATTCTCTCTGGGTGTGATGGGAAAAATGGTAATTACTTACCGGTAATTGGATTTTCCAGAACCCACGACAGCACCGTCCTTTATCCCTCCCTTTTTTCTTGGTGATGGACTTTTGTTTGGCACTGGGTGTAGCAAGCAAAAAAAAAAAAAAAAATGCTTTGACCTTAGGGTCATCAGTTACAAGTTAACTGGAGTCTCTCTCTCGCTTCTATAAAACAACTGAGGGGTAGGATAGGCTCCACCTTTTTATACCGTAGGTTTCCTGTCCTTGGGGGCGGATCCTCTCTCTGGGTGCTGTCGTGGGTTCTGGAAAATCCAATTACCGGTAAGTAATTACCATTTTTGCAGATCCCCAGTGCCAGTAAACTGGAATTCCCCAAGAAGTGACCCCCATCTTGTAGGGGAAATTTTAGGGTCTCTGCAAATGTGACATGGCGTCCAAAAACCGACAATCTAAATATGCGCTCCAAAAGCACATAGTGCTCCTTCTCATCTGCCCCCTGCTCTGTGCCCAAATGGCAGTTTATGCCCACATGTATGACACTGGTGTACCCAGGATAATGCACTTAATGCCATATGTGGGTATAAACTGCTGTTTGGGCACAAAAGGGAAGGAGCACTATTTTGGTTTTTGGAGCACAGTTTGGTTTTTGGACATCATGCCACTTTTGCAGAGCCCCTGAATTGCCAGTAAAGTGGAATCCATAGATATGTCACCCCATTTTGGTACACCCTTCAAGAGATTTATCAAGTGGGGTAGTGAGCATTATTAATCCTTAAGTGTTGCATTAATTTAATTTCCAGGAATGAATGTGCAGCTGATAATGAAAAGTTAAAAGTAAAATTTTTCCATAGATACGCCATTTCAGTGCCCGATATGTTGTACCCAGCTTGTGTCAGCAGACACACTCTCCAAAAACTGTTAAGTGGGGATCACGAGCACAACAGATTTTGGAGCATTCGTCTGTGATACAAGCCGGGCACAACATATTACGCACTGAAATGACGTATTCCTGGAATAATTGTCATTTTCACCTTTCACCATCAGCTGCGTATTCATTTATGGATAATAAATTATAGCAACGCTTGGGGGTTAAAAATGCTCACTGGATAAATTCCTTCAGGGGTGTAGTTTCCAAAATGGGGTCACATGTCAGGGGATTCCACTTTACTGGCGTTTCAGCTCTGCAAAAGTGTAATGGCGTCCAAAAACCAAACCGTCCAAGCCTGTGCTCCAAAAACCAAATAGCGCTCCTTCCTTTCTGTGCCCAAACAGCAGTTTATACCCACATATGAAATTAAGTACATTATCCTGGGTACACCAGTGTCATACATGTGGGCATAAACTGCAATTTGGACACACAGTAGGGCGCAGAAGGGAAGGAGCGCTATGTGGCTTTTGGAGCGCAGATTCAGATGTTTGGGATCTGGATGCAATGTCATGTTTGCAGAGCCTCTAAAGTACCAGTAACGTGGAATCCCCTAGGGAATGACCCCATTTTGAAAACTGCACCCCTCAAAGAATTTATGAAGGGGTGTAGTGAGCATTAGTATCCCAGACGTGACTGCATAGTGGATGGTGAACAGTGAATATGTAAGCTGTGCGGAGTACATGGGGAACACGAAATTCCCTACTATATCCCCAGTAGCTCCTATGATTGAGGGGGGGGTCACTCTGGGGGTCACTTCTGGTTTATTATCCCTCGTAAGCTCTAAATCTGGTTTGTCCCCTGATATACGCTTGCACAGCTTATACATTCCCTTCTTGGCACAGGCAGCTGTGTTCTAATGATTTGGCGATTTTTGAGGTTTTTGCCTTCACATTGTACGAGCTATATTTTCTTTATTTCTCTGGTAATGTAGCCATATGAGAGCTTGTTGTTTGCGGTATGAGATGTATTTTGTAATGACATCATTTTTGAGTGCCTATAATTTGAATAAATTTTATTAACTCTTTCTTGGTGGATTAAAAAAAAAAAAAAAAAACCCATCAATTCTGGCATTGTGTTTTACCTTTTAAATTTTTCGCCATGCAGTTTACAGCATAAGTAACATATTACCGTTATGCTGTGGGTCGGTACGATTACGGCGATACCTCATTTATATTGTTTTTTTATGAGATACTAATTTTGCAGAACAAAAACCCATTTGGGGTCATAAATCTGTTATTTTTGCATTGCCATCTTCAGAGATGCGTAACATTTTTATTTTGCACTTTACAGAGTTGGTTTAGGGCTTATTTTTTGCGGGACAACCTGTGCTTTTTATTGGTACTGTTTTGGGGTAGATATGACTTTTTGATCACTTTTTATGACATATTATGTAAGGCGAGATGGCGAAAAATCATTACTTCCGGCATTTTTTTTCCCTTTTTTTTTTTTTTTTTTTTTCCCTGACATTCACTGTGTACTTTAAATATTTTGTTTTATTGTACAAATTTATGGACGCGGCGATACCAAATATGTTATATATATATATATATAATTCATTTTATATAGGAAAAGGAAATTTTGGGGCTTTATTCGTTTATTAATTTTTTTCATACTTTATTTATTTATTTTTTTACTTTTTCATGTGTCCCATTGGGACACCTGAGCCAGAGATGCTTTGATCTGTGGCTCAGTACTATAGGCTGCAAGACCCCAGTCCTTCCGGAGGTCCCAGCAGGATCAACCAGGTAGTGGGGTCTCCAGGCGGCCTGGGGTCACTGGGCAGACCCCGGGCTACAGATCATAGATATCAGCAGCCCTCGATCTTGCCGAGGGGGGCGGCAACATGGCGGAACCCCTTGGATGCCGCGGTCATGTTTGACCGCAGCATCCAAGGCCTTAAAACCTCCGATCGGAACTCAGTTCCGACCTCAGGCTATGGAGTAGGGTGTTAGCTGTCAGTTACAGCTAATACCCGGTTCCGATGCTGCCCGCCTAGAGAGCGAGCAGGTGGCCGGCCTCGGGCGTAGTATTACACCCTGGTGCGCAAAGTACATTGTGCCCAGGACATAATAGTACGTCCAAGGTCGTTAAGGGGTTAATATTATATAACATCCTATGTATGGGTAATGCTCACTTGCCATTTATTTTTTACAATGTTGGCAGCTTTGTACAGCTGAGATCACCTCACAATTTATGGGGATTTGTGACTGCATCTGTGTCTTCTACCACTCCTGCAAGAAATCTCTGATCCAGTGGAGCCCTGGGCTTGTAAAAATTTCTATTGAGAAAATCTGCTTTGGTTGACACTGGAGGAGAAGCTACATAACCAGCTGCTAACTGACTGCTCAGTCTGGGCTACTCAATGAATAGACAAAGCAAGGTTTAAAGGAATGAATTACAAGTTATAATGACTGGTTACCCACAAAACTAAAATGTAGCTTTATAAATTGTTGTCTGCAGATTGGATTGCTTTTTCAACTTGATGAGTTCCCTTTGAGACTCTGTTGGGAGACTCCATGGCAGGTTCTGTACTACCAGTTCGGCAGAACCCTACAGACCTTAGTGTAAGTTAATATGGTGCATCGGGCACTGCTGGTGTCTGTTGTGCTCCTGCTGCCCAACAAATTCTTCTTATTGTATTGCACAAATTATAGTGTAAATCAATTATAGCTCCTTTCTGGCACAATAGGAAATATGCCTATACTCACAAAACAGGGTTCTTGTCTGTGTGTCAACTGTGAAAAAGTAGTACATGTACAACATTCTCATGGCTAGGTCCACTTCTCCCATTGATATGAATGGGTCAATGCTAAATATGCGTCCTACGAGGATGACCTATATGTAAACACACAGGCCTAGCTTTACTAATAGTGCAATAAAACATATCTCATGGGATTTGCCCATCTCTACTAATGAAGTGGCCCAAGGCTTCCAGCCACTGGAGCATTATACAGTAGGTGCACTAGAGAGTATTTTATACTGTGTAGGGCAGGGGTAGGCAACCTTTTTTGTTCGGCGTGCCGATTTAAATTAAAAAAATTAAAGATGAGGTCCTTGGAGTCATATAGCACAAACCGTAACATAAGGGATGCTGTCATACTGTGTTTCCAGCCACATGCGTTTACCGCTATTAGCCTATATACAGCTATACTTTTCCATTAGAAGCAATGTAAGTACATGTGTAACCCACAATTAGTGGTAAATGTATGTGACTGGGAGCAGAGTGAGGTAACACCTGTAGGATAGTGAAACACTATGTACCTGGATGCTGCATCCCCGGTCGCCGGTACTTTCACTTTTCTGTAAGTGAAAAGCGGATTAATTTCAGCCACATTTAATTCCTGGTGGTGCGGTAACAGCAAAACCCCAGCCAGGAATTAATGGGTGTTAAACTTAAACCAAAGTGACAGCAGTGTTGCCTGGGGACTAGATTTGGATATAGCCGCACCTGGGTACACAGTGTCACCACCTGAAAAGAAACACCCCAAGGCTGAGGCCCCATGTTGCGGAAACGCAGCCGCAAAAACAACGTCTGTGTGTATGAGCCCATTGAAATGTATAGATCCATAGTTTTATCCACAATTGTGGATAAAAAGTATGGTCATGTGCATTACAATTTAGCAACTCCATGTGCCTCATATTAATAGCAGCTAACCCCATCATGTCCCTCACATTAACCCCTGTGTGCTATACATAAGGGTTACTGATATGTGAGAGACATGGATGTAATAAAGTAAATATCTTTTATTATTGAGGTCCTTTATTAGTATCCCCTTATGTCTCACATATCAGTAACCCTTATGTGAGGCACACGGGTTAATGTGACGGACATGATGGGGTTAATTGCTATTAATTTGAGGCACTTGGAGTTACTAAAACTAAATAACCCCAAATGCCTGACATTAATAGGAATCTTAACCCCACCATGTACCTGTTTTTTTACTTTCACTTTGCTGACAGAGCTCTCCTCCTCCTCTTCCTTCTCCCCCTCCTAGGTGAGCCTTTGCAGGATGCAGACAGCTCATCACTGTAGCAGGCATGTTCCTTGTGCTGCACAGTGATGAGCTCCGCCTCCTGGGATTTCCTCACCCCTCTCATTGGTGGGCAGCAAGAGAAGTGGGAGCGCCCTATACCTCTGCTGTAGCAGAGCACTGATGGGACGCTCTCTTCATTTAATACCTACAGGTCCTGTGCTGGATGCCATGCCAGCAAAATATGCCATGTGTGCCAACTGTAGCACGCTTGCCAGGGGTTGCCGACCCCTGGTGTAGGGGCACTAAGGAACTTTTTATACGGTGATGGGGCAACCGTGGAGGGTTTTATACGGCCATGGGGAGTATTGTATACTGTAAGATTTGTTAGAGTTTCTTATATTTGTCTGTACTATTCATTTATTTATTTTATAGCTGGAGGGATGCCTTAACCCTTTCTCGATATCCGCCATTCTATTATGGCGGATGGAGGGGGGGAGGGGGGTTCCTTCAGACATTGTAGCTGCTTAGGCACAGACCTGGTGTCAGTGCCTGCACTGATCTCTAGCATTAACCCTACAGATATTTTGGTCAAACTGCATCACCATATTGTGTAGGATCTTTTGAGTGTGACTGTGGTCACCAGTGATGAAATATGGGGGTGGCAATCCGTTCCCTAGACAGCTGGAAGCTTTCAGACTTGTCTACAATGTGGTTCTATTCTAGACCATGCTACAATGCAGTGCATTAGAATGACAGTGTATTGAATTAGTATTCAGACAACCTGGGAGGGCTCTAAAAATAAAAGTTTGAACCCCCCCTTACCTTTTTCTTGATCAACTAATATAAATAAATAAATAAACAAACAGTTTAAAACACATACGCATTGTCCCCGTGTCCAAAAAACTGCCTGAACTGCTAAATTTATTTTCTCATTAGGTGAACGCTGTAGTGGGAAAACAATCAAGGGCCAAATTGCCTTTTGGTCTTTGCTACACCGCCCATAAAAAATTTACTAAAAAGCGATCAAAACAGACATTCCCCAAAATGGTATAAATAAAAAGTACATCTGGCCCCATGGAAAAAAAAAAAAAATGCCATATGCCTTGTATATAGAAATTTGTACTGCAAATTTGGTTTATGGTGTTTCTTGGGTCGGTGGTGTTCATTTGAAAATGCTGCATACTCTGAGGCTGGGTTCACATCTGCATCTGGTATCCATCCACTTGCAAACAGTTTTAGGCTGAAGCCCCACGTTGCGGAAACACAGCTTTTTTTGTTTCAGATTTTGCTGGTTTTTTTGTGCCAAAGCCAAGAATGGCTACAAAAGGAATGGTAAATACACACATGTACAAAATTGTTGGTACCCCTCGTTTAATTAAAGAAAAACCCACAATGGTCACATAAATAACTTGAATCTGAAAAAAGTAATAATATATAAAAATTCTATGAAAATGAACAAATGAAAGTCAGACATTTCTTTTCAACCATGCTTATACAGAATTTTTTTAAAAAGAAAACTCATGAAACAGGCCTGGACAGAAATGATGGTACCCTTAACTTAATATTTTGTTGCACAACCTTTTGAGGCAATCACTGCAATCAAACGATTCCTGTAACTGTCAATGAGACTTCTGCACCTCTCAACAGATATTTTGGCCCACTCCTCATGAGCAAACTGCTCCAGTTGTTTCGGGTTTGAAGGGTGCCTTTTTCCAGACGGCATGTTTCAGCTCCTTCCAAAGATGCTCAATAGGATTTAGGTCAGGGCTCATAGAATGCCCCTTCAGAATAGTCCAATGTTTTCCTCTTAGCCATTCTTGGGTGTTTTTTAGCTGTGTGTTTTGGGTCATTATCCTGTTGCAAGACCCATGACCTCGACTGAGACCAAGCTTTATGACACTGGGCAGCACATTTCTCTCTAGAATCCCTTGATAGTCTTGAGATTTCATTGTACCATGCACAGATTCAAGATATCCTGTGCCAGATGCAGCAAAGCAGCCCCAGAACATAACAGAGCCTCCTCCATGTTTCACAGTAGGGACAGTGTTCTTTTCAAGATATGCTTCATTTTTCCGTCTGTGAACATAGAGCTGATGTGCCTTGCCAAAAATTTAGATTTTTGTTTCATCTGTCCTTAGGACATTCTCCCAGAAGCTTTGTGGCTTGTCAACATGTAGTTTGGCAAATTACTTTTTTCAGATTCAAGTTATTTTTGTGACCATTGTGGGTATTACTTTCATTAAACGAGGGGTACCAACAATTTTGTCCACGTGTGTATATAGGAAGCTCTTATACTTCTCCCTTCTGCTCAATCCACTCTTGACTTTGGCTCAAAAAAACACAGCAAAATCTGCAACAATAAAAAGCTGCGTTTCCACAACGTGGGGCCTCAGCATTAAGAGGAAAATGGTTTGGTACAAAAAGGCAATGGGTTTTTAAGTAAAGTGTCGCAAACCTTTCCCTATTCAGTTTTCCGACATTTAGGTCGGATTCGCGGCGGAAAGTGCCACTGCAAGTGTGAACCCACCCTTAGTCGATGGGCGTCCGTTCAGAAAAACTGACTGTGTAAGTTTGTGTCCGTTTGTAATCCGTTTGTGTCCGTTTTTGACCAACCTGTGTTTTTTTTTTCTTCCCATTTCTTCATTCTGAGCATGTGCAGAGGGGAAAATGGATTGCAAAACTGACACAAACTGATTGCTATCTGTTTGTAAACTGTTTGTAATCCGTTTTCCATAGCCCTCAATGTTTAAAAAAAAAAAAAAAAAAATTGGTTGCTGTTCGTCTGAAATCCTTATTTTTAGTACGGAGATAAAGTCCTGCAAGTTCTACTTTTCTCTCTACACAAAAAAGCGGAAACCAGATGGAAATGGCACAACCTGATACCTTTGATTTACTTTTAAAACCCATTGAAATCAATGAGTTTTAGTCCAGACCGTTCAAAATCAGATTTTGAAGATTTCAAATACTGATTTGGAGCGGATTGACGAACACAGATGTGAACCCAGCCTGAGTGTGTGTTTCTTCTGACTGTTTTATAGTAGGCTTCTTTATAGTATTTAAACAACACTGAAAAGATGTACAAAGTTGACAACATGAAAAATGCCACTAAAAACCGTCATAAAACCACATTAAGTGCTGACATTTTAAAATGTGTTGCTACTCATGAATTTTAAAACCACAAAAACTCAAAATAAGCCTGTATGATGGAGTCCTTGTACTTCGTTTTTGCCGTTTCAGGTTGGCTGGTGCATATGTATACATCCATGTATACATCACTGTTTCCTGTGAGGATAGAGTATTGTAAACGACAAGCAACTAATCTACCAGTAAAAAGTAGAATATCTGATAAATACCCCAAATGTTAAAAGGGTATCCTGGTTATATCATAGCAGATGTGTATAGACTTTTATGGATAACCTGACATGGTGTGATTGGATTTTTTTTTTTTTTTGTACTGAAATCTACTTCATGATGTTTATTTTTAGTAAGACATCTAGTCTTTTAGTAAGACATTTGGTCATACCGTTGATCAGTGAGATTTTGGTTACTACTGGCGTGGAAAAATAGAATAATATGAGTATTTTGTAAAATCATTTTTGATGTCTTGCATGTTTGACTTTCAGAAGCACTTGACAGACTTCCATTCATTGCTCGGTTATCTCCCCAATCATTATACCTTGTATAGCCAACATTATTGATATTGCTGCCTAAGGCGTGGAATACATATGGACTTTATGTAGTGCAATTAATCAGATTTATTCAGTTTGCCATTTCTAAAGATCTTGATTCTGATTTTCACCAGAATCGTGAAATTGCTGCTAGCCCTGCCACAGAGTCTGATATATTCCATGCAGACTTTGTCCTCCATTCTGCAAACTTCAATCTGCAATCTTCACTTTAGCCAGTAGTTGGTTGATCAGACAAAGAAGCCTGCATCATATACCATCCATAAATTCTTCCTGTGTCAGCTCATTCAACTTTTTTAATTTCGTTTAAGGAGTTATCGAACTTCCAAAAATTCTCTGCAAGTACATCCACAGCAGTGCTAAATACTCACTATTCCTGTGTGCACTCTTTGCTTGGCTTTATTTTACTTGCTGTTCCATGTTATTTACATACTGTGAATCTGTGGATAAACTACATTTCCCATGACTCATCTGCCTGCTCTCTCTATGTAAACCCTCTCCCTTTTTCACTTTCCCCTCCAATGAAATCACAGGTAATAAATCACTCCCTCATCTGAGGTCACATGCTGACTTAATGCTTTGTTCGCTGGCTGAACTGCACACAGGGAGGAGGTAGTGAGCTTGCAAACATGAAACATGAAAAGTGAGGTTAAAATCGAATCTGCCATAAACTTTTTTTTTTTTTTTTTTTTTCCGATTTTTAGGCAAAAAGCTCCCAGCCTTACTACAGGTTGATATTCACTATTGAGGTGCATACAGGCTTGCTGACTCCAGCTGTCACATAATTGTGAGGAAAAGACCAGAAATGGGGGATGGAGGAAAAGAAAACTAGCCCTTTGGTGTACTGTTGTCTTGCTGATGTGAAATTTAATATAGAAGGTCTATGTCTTGTTTCCCTTACAGCTATATGGAAACGTTGACATGCTAATGATAAATGTAAAAAGCATGGATGAAATATTCAGTCCTCTATAATGTAGTGATAAGGCCATGTCCAGACTGGAAACCTAGCTTATGAAACATGCAGTACTATATAAAGTAATTTGAAGCCTGCAAGGTTGCTGTATATCTTATTTGGAGGTAAAAAATTGTATCCTGAGATTGAATTATCTTTATTCATTGCTAAATAAATTGAATTTAAAATTGCTTTTTTATGTTTATTACAAATTAACACCTCTTATAACTTGTTTATGCCTATGGAATACTGCTGTGTGGCAATTGTGGCGTCTCACTTAAATGTAATTATCTTTAATAAGGTTTCTTATAGCGTTTAGTAACAAATGTCTATGCAGGGCTGTGTGAAATAGATAAGCAGTGGGTAATCTACTCTTTGTTTACTTGGTCAACTTAAGACACTGCTTGAGAACTGTATGTGCAGCTGCCTGTTCATTTTATTGTATTAAAGCTTCAATGAAGGGATTAATTCCCACGTACTCCCCCCCCCCCCCCTTTTTCCTACCAGTATTTTCAGAAAATGAGAGCATAAAATAACGTTTTGCAGCACCTATATCTTAAGGCTACGCTCACACTACTGTTTTTAATGTCCATAAGGTGACAACAGACATTAATGGCCACAGAGTAATGGACACAGACGGTGGAGCCCCCTCCGTCTGTGTCCGCTCCTGTTGACTCTAATGTAACCAACTTGATGGATGCTTCCCTTCTCACCTTTGTTTACTCTTGTATCAAAAGAGAAAGTCCCGTGTCTTCTGTGAGAAAAATAAAAAACTTGAAGGAGAAAGCTTCTGTCATGTTTGTTTTTTTTTATATTAGGAGAATGCAGACGGACACCTGACAGAGGGGGCTTCGTTTGCATCTGTCATTTAACCCCTTCCTGCTCTGCGTCGTACTATTACATCGAGCTGAGCATATAGTTAATGTTCAGCGCCGTAATAGTACACTACTGTTCAAAAGTTTAGGGTCACTTAGAAATTTCCTTATTTTTGAAAGAAAAGCACAGTTTTTTTCAATGAAGATAACATTAAATGAATCAGAAATACAGTCTATACATTGTTAATGTGGTAAATGACTATTCTAGCTGCAAACGTCTGGTTTTTAATGCAATATCTACATAGGTGTATAGAGGCCCATTTCCAGCAACCATCACTCCAGTGTTCTAATGGTACATTGTGTTTGCTAACTGTGTAAGAAGGCTAATGGATGTTTAGAAAACCCTTGTGCAAGTATGTTAGCACAGCTGAAAACAGTTTTGCTGGTTAGAGAAGCTATAAAACTGACCTTCCTTTGAGCTAGTTGAGAATCTGGAGCATTACATTTGTTGGTTCGATTAAACTCTCAAAATGGCCAGAAAAAGAGAACTTTCATGTGAAACTCAACAATCTATTCTTGTCCTTAGAAATGAAGGCTATTCCATGCGCGAAATTGCCATGAAACTGAAGATTTCCTACAATGGTGTGTACTACTGCCTTCAGAGGACAGTACAAACAGGCTCTAACACCTCTAAAGAGAAGTGGGAGGCCCCGTTGCACAACTGAGCAACAAGACAAGTACATTCAGAGTCTCTAGTTTGAGAAATCGACGCCTCACAGGTCCTCAACTGGCAGTTTCATTAAATAGTACCCGCAAAACGCTAGTGTCAATGTCTACAGTGAAGATGCGACTCAGGGATGCTGGCCTTCAGGGTAGAGTGGCCAAGAAAAAGCCATATCTGAGACTGGCTAATAAAAGGAAAAGATTAATATGAGCAAAAGAACACAGACATTGGACAGAGGACGATTGGAAAAAAGTGTTATGGACAGACGAATCGAAACTGGAGTTGTTTGGATCACACAGAAGAACATTTGTAAGACGCAGAACAACTGAAAAGATGCTGGAAGAGTGCCTGACGCCATCTGTCAAGCATGGTGGAGGTAATGTGGTGGTCTGGGGTTGCTTTGGTGCTGTTAAGTGGGAGATTTGTACAAGGTAAAAGGGATTTTGAATAAGGAAGGCTATCACTCCATTTTGCAACGCCGTGTCATACCCTGTGGACAGCGCTTGATTGGAGCCAATTTCATCCTACAACAGGACAATGACCCAAAGCACACCTCCATATTATGCAAGAACTATTTAGGGAAGAAGCAGGCAGCTGGTATTCTATGGAGTGGCCAGCGCAGTCACCAGATCTCAACCCCATTGAGCTGTTGTGGGAGTAGCTTGACCGTATGGTACACAAAAAGTGCCCATCAAGCCAATCCAACTTGTGGAAGGGGCTTCTGGAAGCATGGGGGGAAATTTCTCCAGATTACCTCAGCAAATTAACAGCTAGAATGCCAAAGGTCTGCAATGCTGGAATTGCTGCAAATGGAGCATTCTTTGACGAAAGCAAAGTGTGAAGGAGAAAATAATTTCAAATAAAAATCATTATTTCTAATCTGGTCAATGTCTTGACTATATTTTCTGTTCATTTTGCAACTCATTTGATAAAAGTGAGTTTTCATGGAAAACACAAAATTGTCTGAGTGACCCAAAACTTTTGAACAGTAGTGTATGTCGCTGTAATGCCGCAGGCACAGAAGATGTGCCTGCAACATTACTTCCGAAATTCGGCTGTGTTATACAGCCGAGGACTGGGACCAGCCTCCTGAGTCTGAAGATATTCCGACTCTGGCAGATTAACCCCCCTGGATGCCGTTATCAGTAGCGATCACCGCATCCAGGACTCTGGGGGCAAGATCGCTACTCGTCACACAAGGAATAAACCCTCACATGTTATGATTTTTGGAATGCGGGGAGGGAAAATATGAAAAAAGTTTCCAAGCATTACCGTACAAACTACCCTGTGTCTTTAAAGGGTTAATGTCTGTTGCTCTCAACCTGTGATGGATGAGAGAAATGGACACTGAATAACGGAAGTGTGAACCCACCTTTAGTCAGCCGGTACTTCTGGTCTTCCCCTTTTGTAGTGGTTGACCTCTGTTTCCCATTTTGTGGTTACTAGCTTCATTTTAGTCTGGATGCACACACGACTTTGCTGCTGCAGAGCCTAGATGTGCTGTGTTAGGCTTTATTCACTTGTCCTTTTTTCATGTATGTGTGCAGTCAGTGTTTTCTACTGACAGCGCAAAGACCTGGAGATTTTTTTGATGTTTTGTCAGTAGTTCATCTGTTTTTCATGTGCCTGAAAATAGGGCTGGGCAATTAATCGATCAAAAACCAAATCAATTGATCTACGTGAACTTGCTCACATCGGTTATTTGCTATCCTGTCTGACACTGCCATTTGCAAAGCAGATGTCAGTAAATGTGCGATATCCAGTCAGTATTGCTGATATGTGAATAACCAAAACCAAAATTTTATGGCGTGTAAATAAAGGGAGTGGGCTAAAATAAAAATGTATTAATCATAATCCAGGTAAAATGTTCAAATAGTGATTTTGATTTAGGTCACCCAGTCCTATGTAAAAGACTGATCAACCGTTTAAAAAAAAAAAAAAAAAAAAGTTGATCTTCACTGTCTCATAGATTTTAATGGGCAACAGTCATCAGTAAAACAGTAAAACAGACCAAATGAAAACATGTTGTGTGTGTGTGTGTGTGTGTGTGTGTGTTTTTTTTTTTTTTTTATGGGCCCAGTATTGAACAATGAATTGATCATTGAAGTCCTTCTGCTTGAATTTTAGGCACCAAGCTCTAAAAACACCGGGTGCACTATGTATAAGGTCTTTTGCACATCACACTAGGTTGGAGCAGCTTGTTACTCAGTGCTAATACAGTGTAATGTAAACCACATGTTGGGAAGGGAAACACTGATCTACTGTACCTTTAATACTGTGTGACATAAATTAATAGCATGAAAAAAGCAAATATCCTGGAAAGTACTGTCAAAGCACAAATTGAATACTTGTCATAGAGACATCTGAAGTGAATGATTTAATGGTTCATAAATTTTCCAAGATGTTAAAATGCGTTGCACATGACAACATCCATAAGTTACTCAGGGAACTGAAGCTGTTGAATACTTGATTTATCCATGTGCATAGGATATAAAATATGTGTTCTGAGCTATTAAAATATCTATTGTTTCATTTTTGTCATACTGATTTATATAAATAGTATCCACTCCATTAATAACTTTTGTTTATTTTTATAATTTAACTACTACTTGGCATTTCAAGGGATTTTCCAACCCCCCCCCCCCCCCGACTCATGTGCAGCAAATTGGGGCAATAAAAATAAAATGTACTCTTCTCTGCCAGATCCTCTGTTTCCAGTTGCGAATTCTATTTCTCTGTTAATGTCAGGACATTGTGTCAGGTGACTGCTGCAGTATATCATAGGCCTCAGTGGTGGGCTCTTCACAAAGGGCGTGCCAATTGGTGAGGCCAGTTACCCATGTGCTGTTTGTGAAGAGGTCATTGCCGAGGTCCATAATTGGTTGCAGTGATCACCTAACTATCCATTTGTGATCTGCTAATGTCCGCTGGGATCTACAAACAGAAGCTGTCGCTGGAAACTAAGGACTTGGGAGCATGTCTTCCCTTTAAGACTGGAAGACCCCTTTAAAATACATCCTGTCTCTTTCTGCTTATGCCATTTTCAGTGGCAATTAGGTCTATGTCATAGAGTGGAGAAAACTCCACTGTAAGGCTAGGTTCACACCTGCACCTGCTTCACGTTCGGGGTTTCTGTCCCCGAATCCGCTTAAAAAAAAAATGAGGAGAGAGAAGTCCTGCAAGCAGGACTTTTTTCCGCATTTTTCGGGCGGAAACCCGGCGGACCCCATTATAGTCTATGGGGTCTGTGGGTTTCCACGGGTAACCGCTTTTTAAGCAGATTAGGTTTCCGTTCTTCCAGTCTGCTTGGGGAACAAAAACCTGGACACAGGTGTGAACCTAGCGTAAGTCAGCCTGTCACACGGTACATGATTGATCATTCATTTTCATAGTCTCCATGTATTGCCATAATACAGATGTCTGGCCTGATGATCAACATGGATCAGGGAAGCTGGGTCAGCTTGTGTAATAGTGTTCATGTAATGACTAGGATTTCCTTATATAGACCTGGATATTGGATTGTAAGAAATTTATCATCTGTTTTGGTGTATGTTAAGGAATAGATGACAAATATGGGAGTTTTTGGGATTATCAAGTGTTGTCTTTTAATGGAACGGCTGGTTTTGTGTATATATCTTTGCCACAAGCACTTTTACTCCTGTCTGGCGGAAAGAATTGTGGATTTCTGTATATATTTTTGTATAGGTTTTATTGTTCTACAGGAGTTTTCCTTTTAATTGTGCAATAAGTTTACCTTTTGCCTTTAGGCTTCTGTGCATACAGCTGCTCTCCTTTTGGCGTGTGCTAGCATCAGATTTAATATATGCTTGTAAAGATCAGTAAATTTAGTGTGCCAATCTGCTGATTCAGAGAGCTTCTTCGCTGTTCCTTGACTTTTATTTGTTTCTATGACTTTGGCCTCTTGTCCAGATTCAGTGACATGTTTTCATTGGGGATAAAGTATGATAAAACCCAGAATTTTCTGTGTCTGGTGTAGGTGACGGCAGCTGTGTAGAATGTGCATACTGTGTTGGTAACAGTCAGGACCATGTTAGCGCATTGAACTGCATTAATAGGATATGTTTTACACTATGTGCATTTTTGTGTTCTGCAGTATTTCTTTATACTGCTTTAGTGTAATATATTTACATGTGTTTTTTTTTTCTCATGCAGCAAATAAACAAACTAAGAAACTTGACTGATGATGTGGTAAGGATTTATGTTTTCTTACACTAACCTGTGCATGTTGGCATGTCATGTAGAATTCTGCATGTTCTCTACGCCATTGCTATGTAACATGGGTGTTGGGAATGATCAGTGGTAGAAATGTTTAAACCGTTGTATCTCAGATATTATACCACGTAGAATAGTTCTTTCGGTGTTGTATGAAAGAGGAGTCTCGTCTTGCTGATTTGTCTGTATTTCCATAGATCTCATCAGATAAAAACAGTCTGGATTGTTATTTTTTATAGACTCTTTGCAGCTGTTTTTAATTAATGGTATTTCTGGAAATAATAAAACCGATAAATTTGAGCACACTCCCCCCAGACTTAGTATCCCTTGCTTTATTAGAGCCCGTACGCCCAGTTCAAGGCAGTGGTAGAAACAAGGCAAAAAATACAGAAGTGACAGAAGTGGATTTCAGCTCAGGATTTCATTAAATTGAGCCAAAATCCATCAATAGTTGTTGAATGAAGTTGTTCACAATTTTAGTTCTGCTATAAAGCTTGGGCCATGCACTCCTCGACTGTAGCTGTGACATCACTGTTCGCTAACCCATTGTTTTCTACAGTGGCAGTACTGTGGATAAGATTTGTGGGAATTTCATCCACATGATGCCACTTACTCTGTGAGATCTAAATCTGCAGAACTGGCTGTGATGAACAGACCCCAGTTACAGTGGCGAAAAAAAGTATTTAGTCAGCCACCAATTGTGCAAGTTCTCCCACTTCAAAAGATGAGAGGCCTGTAATTGACATCATAGATAGACCTCAACTATGAGAGACAAAATGAGAAAACAAATCCAGAAAATCACATTGTCTGATTTTCAAAGAATTTATTTGCAAATTATGGTGGAAAATAAGTATTTGGTCAATAACAAAAGTTCATCTCAATACTTTGTTATATATCCTTTGTTGGCAATGACTTTCATTCTTTCATGTATACGGATCAGTCGTCCTGGTTCCTTTGCAGAGAAACAGCCCCAAAGCATGATGTTGCCACCCCCATGTTTCACAGTAGGTATGGTGTTCTTGGATGCAACTCAGCATTCACTCTCCTCCAAACACGATGAGTTGTGTTTCTACCAAACAGTTCTACTTTGGTTTCGTCTGACCATATGACATTCTCCCAATACTCCTCTGGAACATCCAAATGCTCTCTAGCAAACTTCAGACGGGCCCAGATATGTACTGGTTTAAGCAGGGGGACACGTCTGGCACTGTAGGATCTGAGTCCCTGGCGGCGTAGTGTGTTACTGATGGTAGCCTTTGTTACATTAGTCCCAGCTTTCTGCAGGTCATTCACTAGATACCCCCGAGTGGTTCTGGGATTTTTGCTCACCGTTCTTGTCATCATTTTGACCCCACGGGGTGAGATCTTGCATGGAGCGCCTGATCGAGGGAGATTATCAGTAGTCTTGTATGTTTTCCATTTTCTAATTATTGCCCCCCACAGTTGATTTCTTCACACCAAGCTGCTTGCTTATTGCAGATTCAGTCTTCCTAGCCTGGTGCAGGTCTACAATTTTGTTTCTGGTGTCCTTCCACAGCTCTTTGGTCTTCACCATAGTGGAGTTTGGAGTGTGACTGTTTGAGGTTGTGGACAGGTGTCTTTTATACTGATAACTATTTCAAACAGGTGCCATTAATACAGGTAATGAGTGGAGGACAGAGGAGCCTCTTAAAGAAGAAGTTACAGGTCTGTGAGAGCCAGAAATCTTGCTTGTTTGTAGGTGACCAAATACTTATTTTCCTCCATAATTTGCAAATAAATTCTTTAAAAATCAGACAATGTGATTTTCTGGATTTGATTTTCTAATTTTGTCTCTTTATAGTTGAGGTCTACCTATGATGTCAATTACAGGCCTCTCTCATCTTTTTAAGTGGGAGAACTTGCACAATTGGTGGCTGACTAAATACTTTTTTCCCCACTGTACATATCTGCCTTTGAAATGTATCATTCCTCATTCATAGTAGTTGTACCTACTTTAGGGAATGCCATGTTTAAGTTGTGCATAACTACGGGGATGGTCACTCCTACCTACTTTCAGGAATGCCAACTTCTTCTAGCTAGGCAGTGCCTGGGGACGAGGTTTACCTGGACACTCCTTTATACTACACGGGAGGCAAAGTCCTTTGTCTTTAGTAGCCAGCCTGGCTGGCCTGAAGGGAAGACATGTTTCTGTAACTCACTGAAGGAAGTGCCCTAGGCCCTAGAAATGCTGTGGCCTAGAGAAATGGACTACAAGCCTGTGCCGGTATTTTTTCTATCTTTTATTTCCCATTTTATTTCCTGTGCCATATTTTACCTTTATCTGTAATCTACTTGTTTAGCCATTGATATATATTTCAGTATATGTTAATGCTTAGTACCAACCCACTTGGGTTAATAAATATATAAAATTTAAAAAGCTCGTCTTGGTATTATCCTATTGGCCTGGAACACTCACTGGAGGTGGGTGTGAGGTAACTGAAGCGGTCTCAAGTGTGCTGAACATGGGTTCGGCAGGATGGGATCCTTCACAGTGGTGGCAGCGTTGTGGGATATAGGATAAACAGCGTGTCGGTGTGTGGTATCACTCAGATACTGGAGACTTGCGGCAAGTCCTACTAAGCGAGCTTGGTACTAGGAAGCTTAAAAGATACGGTGAAAGTTCATACGGTGCTGTCCCCTTCCCTTTCTCTTTGTTTTTCTATCCTATCTTTTATTTGGCAACGGCTTCCAGTGGATGGCTAGTGGGCTCAGAAGCAGAGCCAGAGGTCTGCAGAAACTGGCTTCTAGTGAACTCCGGGCGATGGCTGAGATGGAAGGTGCCACAGCCATGCAGGAGGAGGGTCAAAGTCCTGAGGTGTTGGGACAAGAACTTATTGCCAGCCCAGAAGGTACAGCAACTAGCTCAGTCCCAAAGATCACTACATCTGGGACCAGTAGCCCCAGCCCTGTAGGGGGAATGGGCTTATATTTGCAAATGGCCTTGCAGCAGCTAGGCCCTAGTGACTCTGACGCTCGCCTACAGTTGATCCTCCAGTTTCACGAGAGGGAGGCCCAGGAACGTCGGGCCGAGAGGGAGGCCCAGGAACGGCGGGCTGAGCGGGAGCATCAGCTTGAGCTAAAAAGGCTGGAAATCTCCCAGCAGGCACTATCTGCCCCTGAGCGAACTCCAGAAGCCCAAGCACCAAGCCCCCGCTGCGAGGACTTTCTAGTCTTAGAACCAAATGGGGACTTGGACTCTTTCTTGTAGGGATTTGAGAAGGTGTGCGGACTGTATCAGCTACCACGGACAGACTGGGTCCCGGCTGAGGGGAAAAGCTCTGGATACTTATACCTACTTACCAGCTGACCAGGACAAAGATTGAGTCCGTCAAAGCAGCGCTGATCCGGAGATACCAGCTTACCCCTGAGGTATACTGCCTAAAGTTTCGGGGCCTGCAGAAAAAACCTATGGAGAGCCAGGAGGTTGCAGCGGCCCAGCTGTGCGTGTGGTTCCGGCAGTGGACGGATGGCAAGTCCGCCACCACCAGAGAGGGCCTCGTGGACCCTCATGCTCCAAGAACAGTTCTTGAATATCTGTACCGAGGAGGTGTAGAGGTACACCCTGGACCGGGAACCCAAGGACATTCACGCGGCTGCAGCAATGGTGGATCGTTATGTCGCCAACCAGATGTCGCAGAAACCTGCCAGTGACGACTGGGGGAGGGTTAAGACAAACTCTGCCCTGGGGAGCCTGTCTACAGGCTGGAGGTCCCCACAACCTCCTGTTTCCGAGTGGGGTAAGACAAACTCTGCTCCGGGTGGTCCTTCTACATCCCCTGTCCCAAGAACTCTGGGCGCCCCGGCGACCACCTGGCTGTAGACACGCCCACAGCTGCGGGTGGTGATAAACCCCCTCACTGTGACCCTGGCCACTGAAGCTCGGTGTGAATTAACAATTGCTAATGAATGTACGGTCAATGTAATTGCCAATGCTTGTGAAAATGTTCAAAACTTCAACCACTTCACTCAGTGCCTGGTATTGCGGTGGTAACCCGCAGCCAGAGTGCTAGAGGGGTGGAAAGCGCTCCGACCCCTGAGCTGTTCCCTATAGCACCCGGAGTCAGTACTGAGACCGCCGTGCCTAGCTTCCCCGCACTGGAGCCGGAGGAGTCCGGCGGGTATGGGACATGCACGTCTCTTCTGTCTAGTTCCAGTCAGGTGTTCAGGAACGCTGTTCAAGCTGACTGCAGTCTGGACGCATTGAAGGAGCGTGCCGTTCAACCTCCCTTGGAGTCTGACAAGGACCACGTGTACTGGGAGCAAGGGAGGTTGTACCGGGAAATGGTCCCCACTGAGGGAAAAGAAGGTTGGCGCAGGGAGAAACATTTAGTGGTACCCCAACCCTACTGGGTGGAGTTGTTGCAGATTGATCATGATCTTCCACTGGCAGGCCACCTGGGGATTGCTAAGACCAAGGCTCGCCTCAGCTACTTATTCTACTGGCCCAAGATGGGGAAAGATGTAGCTAAATATTGCCGTTCATGTGACATTTGTCAGAGGATGGGCAAGGCTCCAAGGCCCCAATGATACCTATGCCCATCATAGCCGAGCCGTTCCAGCGGGTGGCTGTGGATCTCATTGGACCCCTGTCAATTCCCAGCCGCATCGGTAAACGTTTCATATTAATGGTAGTAGACTACGCTACTAAGTACCCGGAAGCTGTTGCTCTGTCCTCCACCCTGGCTGATGTAGTGGCCAAGGCTCTGGTAGGCATCTTCTCCCGTGTTGGGTTTACCCGAGAAATGCACATGGACCACGGTACCCAGTTCATGTCTGCCGTGATGCAAGGCCTGTGTAAGGTAACCGAGGTGCAATATCTGGTGTCCAGCCCATATCACCCACAAACCAATGGCTTGTGTGAACGGTTCAATGGCACCTTGAAGCAGATGCTCCAGATGTTATAGTCCCACGGGTGTGACTGGGAGCCTTATCTCCCGCACCTGCTATTTGCTTATCGGGAGGTACCTCAAGCCTCGACAGGGTTCTCCCCCTTTGAACTCTTGTATGGGAGGCGTGTATGTGGGCCCCTAGCTCTCATGAAAGAATCATGCGAATGATAAACAGCCATCCAAGGTGTGCCAGTCGTGGAGTATGTCCTTCGATTCCGTGATCAAATGCAGACTATGGCACAGCTTGTGCATGACAACTTGGTCCAGGCTCAGGCTGACCAGAAATGCTATTATAATCAGAATGCCCGTGAGAGAACATACCAGCCAGGGCAGAAGGTATGGGTCCTAGTACCTGAGCCCCAGGACAAACTTCAGGCCAATTGGGCTGGTCCATATGTCGTGCTCCAGCAGGTCAACAGCGTCAGCTACCTGGTCACAGTTGACCCAGGCCGAAACAGGCATAAGGTCTTTCATGTCAACATGATGAAGGATCATCATGACCAGGAAGCTAGTGCCTTTCGGTGTACAGTCTGCTAGAGGAGGGGGAAGAGGAAGACCTTGTTGACTTGCTTGCTCATTTTAGGGAGGAGAGGTCCAACAAGGAGACTCAGGTGAACCCCCTGCTGATTGAGGCCCAGAGGTCCCAACTGAACGAGGTTCTTTGCCGCCACCTCTCCGGTCTGTTCTCCGGGAAGCCTGGGAGAACTAAACAGGCCATCCACCACGTGGACACCGGGAATCAAACCCCTATCCAGCGGTCGCCATATCGCGTCTCCTCAGAGGTACAGGCCCAGATGCGGAAGGAGATTGACGAAATGCTGGAACTGGGGGTGATTAAGCCCTCCCATAGTGCATCGGCTTCACCCGTAGTCCTTGTCCCCAAAAAGGACCGGACTACCCAGTTCTGTGTGGATTACAGGGAGCTCCATGCGGTTACAGTCGATGACGCGTACCCCATGTCACGAATTGACGACTTACTGGACACTTTAGGTAAGGCCCAGTATCTGTCCATCATGGACTTGAGCCGGGGATACTGGCAGATCCCCCTGTCCCTCCAGGCACGGGAGCGGTCGGCCTTTATCACCCCTTTCAGACTGTGCGAGTCCACTGTCATGCCAATCGGCATGAAGAATGCGCCTGCCACTTTTCAGCGGATGGTCAACTCCCTGCTGTCGGGATGCGAAGGGTTCGCTACTGCGTACCTGGATGATATCGCCGTCTTCAGCTACACTTGGGAGGAACACCTACAGCACCTGGTGGAGGTGCTGGGGTGGATCAACCACGTGGGCTTCACTATCAAACCAGAAAAGTGTCAACTGGGCATGCGCAAGGTCCAATACCTGGGACACCGGGTTGGTGGGGGAACCCTGAAACCAGAACCTGAAAAGCTGGATGTAATCACGTCCTGGCCAACCCCCCAAACCAAGCGACAGGTGATGTCTTTCCTGGGCACGGCAGGGTACTATAGGAAGTTTCGTACCGGACTATAGTGCTCTGGCTGCTCCCTTGACAGACAAGAAGAAGTTGCTGCAAACCGTCCAATGGACGGCTGCCGGCGAGCACTCCTTTCAGGCCCTGAAAGCAGCCCTGGTGAATGCACCTGTACTTAAAGTGTACGATGAGTCACGTCCACTTGTACTACAGACTGACGCCAGCACCTACGGTGTCGGTGCTGTGCTGAGCCAGGTTGACTCAGCGGGGCAAGAGCACCTGGTGCAATACCTCAGTCGTAAACTTCTGCCGCGGGTAGTGGCCTACGCCACGGTGGAGAAGGAATGCCTAGCAATTGTTTGGGCCCTGCAGCATCTGCAGCCTTACTTGTATGGGTGCCACTTCACCGTGGCACAATTGTATTGTCCTGCACTTGAGGCTGTGAATATAGGACAGTAGAGCCAGGATACTGCAGTTCTGTACCTTGTAGCATCATAAATCAGTATGGCGATATCTCTTCTCAGGAGCTGCAGTACAATGTGGACCATATTTCTCAGCAGGAATACATTTGTTTGATATGGTTTTGATACTAGGATATTTAGCACAACTGGAGGTACGTTGTGTGATACTATGTGTGTTATTTCAACACATTGGTCATAGCCATAACAGTGAAAGAGCAGTGGATCTGAGGAAAATTCTCAGGATGGATATTATGGAGGTGGTTATTTCTACATATAGAGCAGTTTATTGGGGTTTTTGAAAACAACCTGGAACAAGCGTGGATATCCCATTTTGTCAATTGTTTCTTAGAACAAAGTCCCCCAGACTCAACACATTATAACCAAATAGTTTTGACACCACTTCCTACGACAAGGTAACCTTATGTAAACCAGTGCTTCTCTTTTTGGGCCCTTGGCTTATAAATTATTTTCCCAAATATGTAGGAGTCACTCTCATTCTGCGTTGTGTGCAGTCCCGTCTGTGGGTGACATGTTATATATCAGGAGTGCTTGAGCAGATTGTTAAAGTTTTGAGGAATACTATTTAGTATAACTAGTATTCTCTAACTTTCTAAAACTGCCATGGTCTCACATTGATAAAAGGACACTATTTTCTTTATGGTGTGTTCAGATGGTGCAGTTAAATTTTGCAGAGTATTTTCCATGGCAGGAATCGGAGTCTGACCCTGATTTCTGCTGAAGATGTACAGTTGGCACTGATGTGGGTCTTCAAAAGGATCACCCCCTTTGTCATTCAGTTGGGCTAATCCTTGTGTTTTCTATCTGAAATATGTAACATGGTACTTATATCTGCATTGGGAGAAAATGCATGTCAGGCAGAATGTACACGGACAGTCTTATAATTCTCACTATATCACTCCACTTTTAACAGTTTCTCCATTTAGGAATGTTGTATTGTACTATATGTACGTTCATTTCATTATCTGATCTAAATTAATTTCTAACAATTGAAAACCTTGATAATTTTTTTTTTCTATTCTGGTTGTAGTCCTAGTGGTAGCAGAATGTGGAGTTGCGGTCACATTTACACACGTTTGGGTAATTGATTCTGTGTCTCTGATCATGAAATACAATGGTGAAGGTCATTTACATCATGTCAAAGAATGCGACTTTTATTCTGCAATTTCTTCCTCATTTTAAATGTATGTCTGCATCACAAAAAGAGGTGGAAAGGTAATTGATTTCAAGCCAAAGCAAATAATGCAGTATTTTCTTCCTCTAAAGGTCTGCTTGTGCTCTCTTTGAGATTAGCCTAATGACATAATGATTTTGCATGTCTGAAATATTGAACGTCAGGATTGCCTAGGTAATTTGATGCGTTCCCAGGTTTATTGTTCATATCACCTTTTGGAGGCTGTTAGGATTCCTCTTGTCTGTACCATGAGCCACTGTTTTCCTCATGGAAGTCAGTGATGTGAGCTAAAATATTACTTGTCTCCATTTAATTGAACAAATGTGTTAGCGTAGCAGTATGCCGATGGTGTATCCTGCAGAGTTAAACAATATGAATTTCTATTACAATAATGATGCTGATGAAGGGTGGTTTCTCTATTAAGAACGAGAATAAATTATTCATTCATTTTACCCTCTACAGAGTTTACCACAAATGGCAAGGCTCAGGATAGCCTGAATATGGTTCAATGTTCAGCAGGAAATAGTGGCATTTTACAGGTACAAACACAGCATGTATGATGTAAAGTGCCTTTACACAGTGAGCAGTCGGTTGTACTGTACAGTGAAGTGGGGGAAAGAGCTGTTGGCCTGCAGAGTTCTTGCCTTACTACCCAATATACATGTAGATTGAATCATAAGAACCCTATTCACATTAGATGGTTGGGCATGTTTTTTACTGACATACATCTAATGTCCGTTCTTCCCTAGGGGGAGAACTCTTTCCCCTGGATAAAGAGCATAATTGTTTTCTACCATCTGCTTTTGAGAGCAACAACTCTGCAAGACGTATAGATGGTTATGGATTACAGATGTAGCAAAGCTTAACTGGACACTGATAACTTGCTGCAGTGTGATTTGTTATCATAGAAGTTCTGTGCCACAGCATACATTAGTTAAAGTCACATGTCAAAATAAGCTTTTCTACATCTGTATGTTGTCATAATTTTTATCCAGCAGGACTGATTTTTTTTGTTACACCAATAATCATTGTGATCACTTGGTGCTGAGATCCCAACTATTGAATCTTTTATCTCCATGCTGTGATCATCTTTGCTCAGCTCTCCTTGGACACAAGCAGAGGAGTAAACAGATTTGTAGAAAGCACAGTATATGAGCCCTGATGATAGTTATTTTACAATAATTATTTAATATTTTTTTCTGACCCCACCCAAAATTGGTTCCAACTCCATGACTTTGTCTACATGAATCTGACTCTACAGCCCTGGATACAAGAAAGATCTACTTTTACTCCTCCTCCTGAGTGTTTAGAATAAGCTTGAGGAAATAATACTGTTGGTAGCTGCAGAACATTACATTACAAATTGTAGTTCAGATGTGGATTCTGAATTGCATTTAAAGTGATTGTCTATGTGGTCCTTAAATGGAGTTTCTGAGCACAAAACTGAGAGAGAAACTAATCACAGTACCTTTTAGGGCTGTCAGCACAGTTTACCTTGATGTATTTCTTATTCAGGACTGATGCTCCATTCTTTTAAAAAATCGTCCTTTTATACCTATGCAAATGAGCAGAAAAGGACTTTTGTGGGAGTTGCTTTCCATCTATGGGCTTCACTATGTGCTGCTGCTCAGCTCCACCCACTAACTGTACAGTGCTTGTCTGATGGCAGGCTGCCCCCATCTGAAGCCAGCTTCCTTCACATCTGGGTGCAGTGTACCATCATCAGACAAGCACTATACAGTTAGTAGGCGGAGCTTAGCAGCAGATAATGAAGCCCAATGATGGAAAGCAACATCCCTAAAAGCCCTTTCCTGCTCATTTGCATAGGGATAAAAGGACAATTTTTATAAGAATGGAGCAGCAGTCCTGAATAAGAAATAAATCATTCTAAATTGTGCTGACAGCCCTACAAGGTACTATGATTAGTTTGTATCTCAATTTTGTGCTGACAGACTCCCTTTAAAGAGAGCGTTTTCTCATTTATGTTGATTTAACTAGCGCTCTCATTGACTTGGCCCAGGTCTTTACACAGCCACGAACATGTCCATTACATGATTCCTATTCTACAATCAGAGAAAAGTCAGTGTCTGTGAAAGGTAATAGTGCATTAGCCACAAGGACTTGTGGAGACTCAATGCTATACCCACAAAGGTGATTGGTGCACCGCCATGTTGCACTATAGCAGCACACTAGTTTAGCCTGTACCACCCTTTTTGGTTGCTGTATGTTCAGATATTATGAAAAGTGATTGTGGGGCAGACTGGAATCTAACAGTATGTAAATAAAGTGTGGAAGAGGCTAAGTAAAAACTATGGGTTAAAACGGTACCCTTCAAGGTAGGTCACTATATAGTATAGTATCTGAGTTCTAGGCTTTTTGTTCTTAGGAAGCCTTGAAATACATTGTTACTGAGTTGCATTGAGTTCTGCAGCTGATAATATGGAGGGCATTTAGTTCAGTGATTCTGGCACAAGAGTTATTTTGCCCGTAATATGGCATTGAAGTTGTAAACTGTGCCATGCTGTAATGCAATGAGAGGATAAATACCATCATGAATAAAACAGCCAGTGTTGACAGTAAATACTGATAGGATCCTCTGTAGACAAGCTGTTATTGTGCTGGGATTTGGGGACCGGCTGTAATGATATCCTGCTTTTTTGACTGATATGTAATAGGAATGGATCAGAGATGACGGTGAGTCAGTGTTATACTGGTGTAAACTATTTCTTTTACTGTACACTTCTGGAAGCTCATATAGAATGATTATGCTGGCAAAGGGCTTTCTCCCCGGTGAATATTAAAAAGCACAAAACCTTTAAACTAGTGCCCATTATTTATGATGATTGCTTTTCTGTAAGCTGATGCAGATCCAAGCGGAGTCCTCTGCTTCTCTATACAAGCTGCTCCTCGTATCCGCTCCCAGCCCTGCCTTTAGTACACTTAGAATGTATGTATTGATTTTCCTCCACACACCAGTTTCCCGAGCTCGTTGTGGGATCTCCAGATACTCTCACTGCAGCCATTTGGATCATACGTATGTGGAGACCAATCACAGACTCACAGATGAGCAGTCAAGCTTCTCTATTCCCTTGTACAGAGGAAAGTCGCAGCTTCGGCCTTGAGCTCAGTGCTAGCAGCTCCTGTCAATTATGGAAAGCAGGTCTGCATGTTAGAAGCTGCACCTTAGGCAATAGAGTAGGTGCAGAGTCCGAGCCTTCTCACCCAGTTAACAAGGGCTCTCTTGTTCTGCGCTGATCGATTTGCAGATTTGTTCACGGCAACATGTTTCAAGCATCTCTTAGGAATATTGAAGCTGTAAATGTTTGTTTTTCTGTTTTATCTGACTGAATTGCATATATTTTGTGAGACTTGTTAGTTCTTATTGTGAATATGCAGTATATAGTACGTTAGGCAAAAAAAAAAAAAAGAAATGGTAAAATGTTTTTCTTTGTACGTGTGCATACTCCGTATAAGAACTTGCACTACTTTGATAAATTCTAAACATATTTGCCTTTGTTTAGTTAAAAATGAATAAATGTCACAAAGATATAATGCACATTTAAGGTAAGTTAATGGGATCCGCCCATACAAAATCTTCCGCAGAAATTTTCCTACCGTTGTTGGAAAGATTTCCCAGGACTGTGGAATCTGAGTCATTGCACTTTGCAAACTGTAAAATTATTTTTTTCAATTATTTTATACAGTTTTCAATATTGTATAATTAAATGCACAGTTGGTTATATATTTACTTTTTCAGGAATTAAATCACTATTTTTTTTTTTTTTAACTGAAGTAGAGGAGCTTTAATACTTCTGTCTCACAATGACTGTCAGTCAGACAACTTCATAGCCTTGAAATTACTTACTCCCATTCACATCAATAGGAGGTGGAATCTGCCTAAAGTTTGGGTCGGAAGCTTTATTTTTTGCTAACTCTCCTAACCACCCCCCAGCAAGTGGAAAAGGTTTTCGCAGTGTTAACTTAACCTTAAATACACTGGAGCAGATTTAAAGAGTAACTATTATTTCAATTTTTTTTTTTTTTTTTTGTAAATGACTACGTCATGTGGCTGTAAGAAACTTTGTTATATATCTTACACATGGAAAATGCTTCTACTTACTGTTATCAGCTCCTCTGCTACCTGGCAAACTGCTCAATTCACTAAGAGATCAGTCTACCAGGAAGATGGGTTGCAGCTCATACAAATCTATGGAGAGGAGAGGGGGAGCAGGAAGTGGACCGAGTGAGAAGTAGCGAGAAACAAGTATCCTAGAGCAGATTACAGTAAGATATCTCTTATCTCATCCCAGAACTGTATTCTCATCTATACTGCTCACTCATGTCCTGTTGAATAACTGCTATATAATGGCCCGTTCAGATGACAGAAAATGAAGGTAAATTGAGGCAGAATTGTGCTTTTACATTTCTCTTCTTTTTCTGGCCCTTCATCTTTCTGCTGCGGCTCTCACTTGCTGATCAGCCCCAGAAAACAAGTGCCCGTTCTGCACTTTCCGTGGATGATGATTTGCTGATCATCAGAGTCAAGATTTTATTTTTTCAGTGTCTTGCTTCGACATCTGCCTCCCATTGAAAACAATGGGAGCAAGATTATGTGGAATTTGGCATTGATTTTTAGGCAGAATCTGCCTCAAAATTGGCACCAAATGTTCCATGTGAACATACCCTAAAATTGTTATGAAAGAAAGAAACCTTAATATTACCTATAACAGCTTGTGCCTGTGTTTTACTTGTTCATCCTGATCTATGTGTGAGAGCTACTGAACACAGATCTCTTGCAAAATTAGCAGCATTTTTTTAATGCCACAGTCCACATTGCCTTTGGCCTTTTCACATTTCTGCCAGTTTTCTGGCGTAAATGATTCCTGGAATATGCAACAGCTATAAACTGGGGTAGATTTCACTATAGGCTCCCCTGCCTGCCAGGGGGTGTGCCGGATTTACGATGGCGTGTGACTTGTGTGTAGAGCTCATCAAGAATTGCTTATAAAACGCTTGTCTTCATAAATCCCCATTCCACCACAGTGTCTAATGTTAGAATATGTAATGCACTACATCAAAATAACTATCCAACCTTTCTCTCTTGTTACCCATGACTAGGACCTACATTCACACACTGCAGATTTATTACAAACATTTCTGTAACTGGAAATTTGTTACATTCATCTAATTTAGGATTGTTTTGGCAGCAAAGTGCATGGTTTCGATTGTAAACACTACAGATTTCCCATCCACAGTTCGGTAGAAGAAAATCAGCAGTCTGGTCATACCATTACTTTTTGGATGAATTCAGAAAGCTATGTGTGGTCCAGGTTATGCTGTTAATATGAAGGCTATGTTTCCCAACGGGACTGTGGTTTAGCTAAACCAGACATATAACTTCCAGCCTGACCATGGGTCAACTGTCCTGTACTCAAATGATGCTGTGGGCCTGCAGTAGGACTGGAAATCACAGTATTGTACAGCTGTATAATGCATTGAGTTTGATTCAGCTGAACTGTGAAAATCCCGGAAATGGGGCTGTCACAAGAAGCGGGGCAAGTTTCAGGTTTGTGTTGGCCCTTGGACAACAGAGACTCAGTGAGCTCTTTTGTGGCATAATTCATGTGGCGGCAACATTTTTGCCCTAAAGTGCTGTAGCAAACGCCCGAAATTAGTTGTTTTTGCTGAGGCAGACCTGCTTGAATGGATTGTAATACAGAGAGTGAGAAGTAGAAATATACTCTTTTTTTACACTTATATACAGTTTTAAGTGTTGGGCTCCATTCAAACAGAATTCTTCTTTATTTTCCTTCAGCTGACTTTCCAAATGAATGCGCCTAATCCTCGAGGAGTCTTGAACTGTGGACTCCTCGGCTGAATCAGTTGTAGAATCTGAAACAATAAGCATCTTGCTCGATCTTGCCGCAGTGTCCTGCTCCGATTTATGCAGAATGAAGGCTGAATCTTCCACTGATTTTAGGGCGAAATCTATTGCAAAATCAGAACCAAATTCTGCCATGTGAACGAGACTTAATACTGTTAGCAGTGCAATGAATGCTTTCATCTGTATTGATGGAAGTGCTCATTGCAGAAACTGAGTGAGCACCCCATTTTTTTTTTATTTATATACACGCCCAGAATGGACCTAATGTGTGTGTGTGTGTGTATATACAATACAGACCAAAAGTTTGGACACACCTTCTCATTCCAAGAGTTTTCTATATTTTCATGACTATAAAAATTGTAGATTCACACTGAAGGCATCAAAACTATGAATTAACACATGTGGAATTATATACTTAACAAAAAAGTGTGAAACAACTAAAAATATGTCTTATATTCTAGGTTCTTCAAAGTAGCCACCTTTTGCTTTGATTACTGCTTTGCACACTCTTGGCATTCTCTTGATGAGCTTCAGGGTCATCACCTGAAATGGTTTTCACTTCCCAGGGGGGCCCCGCCGGGTTTAATAAGTGGGATTTCTTGCCTTTTAAATGGGGGGGGGGCCCCCGGTTGTGTTTTTCGGGGGGGGGGGGGATACACCCCCGACACCCCCACCGAGTGGGTTAGAATTTGTATTATGGCAAGAAAAAAGCAGCTAAGTAAAAGAAAAACGAGTGGCCATCATTACTTTAAGAAATGAAGGTCAGTCAGTCCGAAAAATTGGGAAAACTTTGAAAGTGTCCCCAAGTGCAGTGGCCAAAACCATCAAGCGCTACAAAGAAACAGGCTCACATGAGGACGGCCCCAGGAAAGGAAGACCAAGAGTCACCTTTGCTGGGGAGGATAAGTTCATCCGAGTCACCAGCCTCAGAAATCGCAGGTTAACAGCAGCTCAGATTAGAGACTAGGTCAATGCCACACAGAGTTCTAGCAGCAGACACATCTCTACAACAACTGTTAAGAGGAGACTGTGTGCAGCAGGCCTTCATGGTAAAATAGCTGCTAGGAAACCACTGCTAAGGACAGGCAACAAGCAGAAGAGACTTGTTTGGGCTAAAGAACACAAGGAATGGACATTAGACCTATGGAAATCTGTGCTTTGGTCTGATGAGTCCAAATTTGAGATCTTTGGTTCCAACCACCGTGTCTTTGTGCGACTCAGAAAAGGAGAACGAATGGACTGGTTCCCACCGTGAAGCATGGAGGAGGAGGTGTGATGGTGTGGGGGTGCTTTGCTGGTGACACTGTTGGGGATTTATTCAAAATTGAAGGAATACTGAACCAGCATGGTTACCACAGCATGTTGCAGCGGCATGCTATTCCATCCGGTTTGTGTTTAGTTGGACCATCATTTATTTTTCAACAGGACATTGACCCCAAACACACCTCCAGACTGTGTAAGGGCTATTTGACCAAGAAGGAGAGCGATGGGGTGCTACGCCAGATGACCTGACCTCCACAGTCACCAGACCTGAACCCAATCGAGATGGTTTGGGGTGAGCTGGACCACCGAGTGAAGGCAAAAGGGCCAACAAGTGCTAAGCATCTCTGGGAACTCCTTCAAGACTGTTGGAAGACCATTTCAGGTGACTAACTCTTGAATCTCATCAAGAGAATGCCAAGAGTGTGCAAAGCAGTAATCAAAGCAAAAGGTGGCTACTTTGAAGAACCTAGAATATAAGACATATTTTCAGTTGTTTCACACTTTTTTGTTAAGTATATAATTCCACATGTGTTGATTCGTAGTTTTGATGCCTTCAGTGTGAATCTACAATTTTTATAGTCATGAAAATACAGAAAACTCTTGGAATGAGAAGGTGTGTCCAAACTTTTGGTCTGTAATGTATATACAGCGCACCTATCAATTTCCCTCCGGCGTGGTGCACACAAGCCGGAGGGAAATTGATGCCAGGACGGATCCCATAATTCTCGATGGAATCAGTTCTAGCACAAGAGGCATCAGTTCTGGCTCCGTATGGTGCTGGATCTGTGTCTCAGCCGGATGGAAAAACGCTACAGGTAGTTTTTTTTTAAAATCTCTTCAGCGCCGGATGCCGCCAGCTGTGGCCTGAAAATGGATGCGGCAGCACCCGGTGTTCTGCACAGTTTATGTACAGTAGTGAAACTGGCAATTGCCAGCTTCACTACTGTACCAGAGCAGGGGTTGCTCCCCTGGGCTCGGCCAGCTCCTCCTGTATGTGCTGCTGCTGAACCCCCACTCATCTACAGTCATGGCCAAAAGTTTTGAGACTGACACAAATATTCTATTTTCACATGATCTGCTGCCCTCTGGTTTTTATGTGTGTTTGTCAGATGTTTTTATCACATACAGAAATATAATTGCATTCATATTATGAGTAACAGAAGCTTATATTGACAGTTAGAATGAGTTAATGCAGCAAGTCAATATTTGCAGTGTTGACCCTTTTTCTTCAGGACCTCTGCAATTCTCCCTGGCATGCTCTCAATCAACTTCTGGACCAAATCCTGACTGATAGCAGTCCATTCTTGCAGAATCAATGCTTTAATTTTGTCTGAATTTGTTGGTTTTTGTTTGTCCACCCGTCTCTTGATGATTGACCACAAGTTCTCAATGGGATTAAGATCTGGGGAGTTTCCAGGCCATGGACCCAAAATCTCTATGTTTTGTTCCCTGAGCCATTTAGTTATCACCTTTGCTTTATGGCAAGGTGCTCCATCATGCTGGAAAAGGCATTGTTGAGCGCCAAACTGCTCTTGGACGGTTGGGAGAAATTGCTCTTGGAGGACATTCTGGTACCATTCTTTATTCATGGCTGTGTTTTTAGGCAAGACTGTGAGAGAGCCGATTCCCTTGGCTGAGAAGCAACCCCACACATGAATGGTTTCAGGATGCTTTACAGTTGGCATGAGACAAGACTGGTGGTAGCGCTCACCTCTTCTTCTCCGAATAAGCTGTTTTCCAGATGTTCCAAACAATCGAAAAGGGGATTCATCAGAGAAAATGACTTAACCCCAGTCCTCAGCAGTCCACTCCCTGTACCTTTTGCAGAATATCAGTCTGTCCCTGATGTTTTTTCTGGAGAGAAGTGGCTTCTTTGCTGCCCTCCTTGAGACCAGGCCTTGCTCCAAGAGTCTCCGCCTCACAGTGCGTGCAGATGCACTCACACCTGCCTGCTGCCATTCCTCAGCAAGCTCTGCACTGCTGGTAGCCCGATCCCGCAGCTGAAACACTTTTAAGAGACGGTCCTGCCGCTTGCTGGTCTTTCTTGGGCGCCCTGGAGCCTTTTTGGCACCAATGGAACCTCTCTCCTTGAAGTTCTTGATGATGCGATAGATTGTTGACTGAGGTGCAATCTTTCTAGCTGCAATACTCTTCCCAGTTAGGCCATTTTTGTGCAGTGCAATGATGACTGCACGTGTTTCTTTAGAGATAACCATGGTTAACAGAAGAGAAACAATGATGGCAAGCACCAGCCTCCTTTTAAAGTGTCCAGTGGTGTCATTCTTACTTAATCATGACAGATTGATCTCCAGCCCTGTCCTCATCAACACCCACACCTGTGTTAATGGAGCAATCACTGAAACGATGTTAGGTGGTCCTTTTAAGGCAGGGCTGCAATGATGTTGAAATGTGTTTTGGGGGATAAAGTTCATTTTCTAGGCAAATATTGACTTTGCAAGTAATTGCTGTTAAGCTGATCACTCTTTATAACATTCTGGAGTATATGCAAATTGCCATTAGAAAAACTGAAGCAGTAGACTTTGTAAAAATTAATATTTGTATCATTCTCAAAACTTTTGGCCATGACTGTAGTAGTGATGAGAAAGTGTGCAAACTTTTGGTCTGTACTGTGTATGTATGTGTGTGTGTGTGTGTATATATATATATATATATATATATATATATATATATATATATACATATATACGTGTGTGTGTCTATATTCATATATTATAATTAGAGCTATGTGATGAATGTAATACCTATTTTTTTTTTTAAGGATAGCACGTTCAATTGGCACAAATACTAAAAGTCTAAAACTAGATTCACACAAAAGAGGTCAAAAATTGGCACGAAAAATGTCTGTTTTTCACGCCCATCATGCACCTGAGGGGAACCAGTTTTCATGGATTGTTCACATGTCCAATTTTTGTCAAAAAACTGACATGTTCTATACTAGTCCGTTTTGATGAACATTATATAGCGTCATGTGAATAGACCCATAGATATTCATGGGTTTGTCGGTCTGGTGTGACTCTCAACGTATACTTCTGATTGAAAGAAAAAAAAAAATCACAGTTTTAGCAGAGCCTTACAGAGACACTATGGATACCCACCAGGGATTTAAAAAAAAAAAAAAAAAAAAAAAAAAAGGATTTAGTCTTATGCATATGCTTAACCCCTTAGCAACACAGGGTGCAATAGTACGCCCTGCGTCGCATGGGGATGTATGGAGAGAGCTCAGGAGTTGAGCGCTCTCCATACAGGGCAGATGTCGGCCGTGTAATACAGCCAGGACCCGCCACTAACAGCAGCGATTGGTGCCTGCACTGATCGCGGCTGTTAACCCTTTAGACGCCGTGGTCAAACAGCGTCGCCATCTTTAGCCATGACAGCCGGGAACCTATTGAAGGCAGAGGCAGCGTGTAATAGAGAGGCATTTTGCTACTGTATTGCAGTGAATAGTATGAGCAATCAGACCCCCTAGGTTTCAAGGTCCCTAGGGGTTCTGTTCATAAAAGTAAAATAAGGAAAAAATAAGTTTTTAAAAGTATAAAAAAAAACATAAGTTCAAATCCCTCCCCCTTTCCTTAGATCAGATATAAAAGTAAATAAACAAAAGTAAACAAACACATTAGGTGTCCCTGCACTCCAAAATGCCCGAACCATTAAAATATTTATCCCATACGGTAAACAGCGCAGCGAAAAAAAAAAAATCAAAGTAGCGAAATGGTGTGTTTTTTTTTTCAACACTTTGCCTCCTATAAAAAATTGAATAAAAAGTGATCAAACCATCAGATCTTTCCCCAAATGGTATCAGTAAAAACGTCATTTTGTCCCGCATAAAAAGACGCCATACCCAGCTCCATACATGTAAATATGAAAAAGTTACAGGGGTCACAATATGGCGACACAATTTTTTTTTTTTTTCCATTTTTTAAAAGGTATCAAAACATTACAAATAATACATAAATTTGGTATCGCCGTGATTGTACTGACCTGTAGAAAACAGGTACCATGTCATTTTTACCACACAGTGAACGCCGTAAAAATTAAACCCATATGAAATTGGCGCAAATGCATTTTTTTCTCCAGTTGCACCTCATTCTGAATTTTTTTGCAGCTTCCCAGTACATTGTACAGGATATTGAATGGCGCCATTACAAAGTACAATTTGTTTCGCAAACAATAAGCCATCATGTGAGTCTGTGAACTGAAAAATGAAAAAGTTATGGCTCTTGGAATGTGGGGAGGAAAAAACAAAAATGCAAAAATTTAAAATCGGCCCAGTCCTTAAAAGGGAGTATGCGTGGAGAGAAATGTTTCCACAGTGCATTCAATGCACTGGTTAAACATCCTTACTCGTATTGATGCGGGGTCTATGGCGCATCATTTATTAGATTTGTAGACTGCATTGGGGACCAGAAGTCTCATTCCTCGGCCACCCCTGATGATGCTCTTCTCTATGTTAAAGCAACAGAAGTGGAGCAAAGTGGGCGGCATCAAAGAGGGTGTTGGCAGAAAAGGCTAAAAACGGGGACTTAATTGGGTACCTTCATCTGACTGTTTATCCAGTGAGATGAATATGACAACTTTAATCTCCACATTACCCCTTTAATAAAGCAGAAAGCAATACTGGGAACATAATACAGCAGGTTGCTCTTATATGTGACATGTCCTAATATTTGTGTTGCTCTTATATGTGACGTCCTCATTTTTGTGCTGAGATATATCTAAACAAAATACTGTATCCAAGTTAGACATTGTAATGATTAGTTTATACAGGTCCCAATGTTCTTATCTGTGGCTCTATAATGTTGCATATTTTGTTTTTCTAGGCTTTATAGCAGTGTGTGTGACACAGTTTTATATGTAGATTTCTAAGCAAATAAAGCTAATACTGAAACACACAAACACTATACAGATACTCTCCTGATATTTGTGTGTGCTGTTTCTTTCCTGCAGAGCTGTGCTGAAGGGCTTTGTCCTCCTGTTGACTTTAGATCATAGATATTTTCAACTCTGCCATTAGATGGCTCTGGAGTCCATTCCTATTTGAAGACAGAGCGAGAGCAGGAGCTCATAGTACAACACAGGCAACCCTCAAGGGGTAGAGAGGAAATAGAAATGTGGGGGGAATGCATTGTTTTAACAAATGCAGAGAGACTTTTTACTTATTTCCAGACAAATTGAGACAGCACATTGCCTGGCCGCTCCTCTGTCTTGTCATGGAGTATTAAGCGACTGCAATCTACATTTCTACTGGACCTGTATCATGAAACTTCTAATAATCAGACTGTACTTCTGGTGAAACTTATCTTTTTGAAGTAAAAGCGAACAAAATAGTTTTGCATGGAAGTTGCTAATTTTAGTTTATAAACCGTGAAAGCTTTTATATGTCGTAAAAGCTTTTAGAAAATTGTCAACATTATATTTTTTTGCAAAAAGTGAATATAACAAATTTCAACTTCAACCACTACATTTACAGTACTGAGTGAAAAGATGCATACATTAAATGAATAGTTGTAATACTAGGTCTGTAGCTTCAGTTAAGGCACAGGCTTATAACTAGGATACTGCTGCAGCTATTGCTAGGACTCGGTGAATAATAGAATTACACTAGGTTTACACCTGCGTTCAGGTCTATGGGGTCCGCGGGTAATCGCTTTTTTTTTTTAAGGTTTCTGATCGGGGGGTTTGCTTGGGGAAACCTTACCCGCTTGCAGTGCTTTTCTCTTCGCATTTTTCAAGAGGATGGGGAACAGAATCCCCCAACGTAGAGCAGGCACAAGTGTGAACCTAGCCTTAGAGGGGCTTCCAGGATCCATAAATTGATAATCTATGGATAGGTCATGAGTATGTGATTGAGGGTCCGAAACCAGAGACAGATCAGCTGGCTGAAGCGGCCACAGTGTTTGGATGGGAGCTGCGCCTTTCCACTGAATTGCGTAGGGGCTGTGCTTGGTTTTGCAGCTTAGCACTATTCACATGAAGGGAACAGGGCTGCAGCTGTAATGCGTAACCGATGAACGTGATGTCATAGGGAAGAGGCTTCAGAGCTTGTGTGTGCCACAACCTCTTAAAATCGTTGATTGTTGCGGGTCCTGGTTCTCAGACCCCCACTGATCACATATCAATGACTTATCCTAAGGGTAGGTCACCAATATTTAAGCCTCCCTAAACCCTTTTAAAGTTGTAGTCAGAAAGCACAGCATCGATGGGCCATCAGTATCTGGTTGTTTGGGGTTCCATCTTTTGGCAAACCCGCAGATTCTCTGTTTGAAAGTGTGGCCGTGCTCAGGAGACCACTGTTGCCTGTCCATTGCTGTAAATACCATAGCACAGAAGTAGCCTTCCAAAATATCTAAGTGAAGAGGTAGTTTATTCACCCATAGCGCAGAAAGGTGTTTCAGCTCCTCTATGGAGCCGTTCTCTACACTGGACTTTGTTTGGGTCTGTATACCAAAATGCTGTACACTTTGTAGCTGCCGTTCTTGCTCTTACTGCTTTATTCAATACTAGTGAAAGGGGCAAAGCTGCAATACTGAGAACAGCTGCTTTAATAGTCAGAACAGTTGCTACTAAGTGTAATGGTATTCCGGTGTACAGACCAGTGCAAACAATGAACAGGCAACCGTTCTCGTGCCTCGCCCAAGTACCCTGGTGTGTGATATAGAGCAGCCCCTTCTAATCGTGGGAGAGGCAGATGCAGGAAGAAGCTTCTTAAAGCACAAACCTGCCTCTGTTCTGGGGTAACAACCCCTTTACACGGTCTAGCCAGGGAGTAATGACTGAGAGTGAACTATCGTTGTCCGCTGCTTTACTGCATATATAGAGTGACGTGTAGACAACAATATAGCATAGTTTGTTACATTAAAAAAAATGTTATCACCCAACATAAGACCATTTATGGAGTGTCCTTGTCCATATTTCCATAAGTTATTGTGGGTCAAGGCCTCTCCATTTTCTCAAACATAGTCTTGTAGTTAACCATTGAAAACACAATATTTGGTATGCCACATTGGATGAGTTGCATGAGACTGAGCTTTATTGCTTTTTGCTGGTGTGCGTTATAAGTATCCAATCGTGTCAGTACGGGAGCCCATCTTGGCTTTCCTTCCCTATTATTAGAACTGAGAGTGACTCATTATCAACCTCCGTAGTAGGTAGCAATGTAGTGAATTAGTTTGATGCAGAGATGGAGCGCAAGTCAGTAAAAAAGCCATTAATGCGCTTGGTTTTTGCAAAGTGAAAAAATATATATTTAACTGCAAAACAAAATGATAAAACATGTAATTTACTGTGTACATCACAAATTAGTACATAAAAGTGCAGAAACAATATTATGATGGTGGAATTACTATATTATATTCTTTTCATAGTAAAAAAAAAAAAAAAAAAAAAAGATTATGGGCAGTTTTGGACACAACGATACCAGTTGTTTTTTCTTTAACTCTATTTGTGAATTTAGTAAAGGTGTAGAAGTCGCAATAATGCCTGTACAGAGAAATCTACTCTCTGAAAAAAGTCTCATGCTTTATAGCTTCTCACAGTCAATGGTAAGCAAAGAGTAAGGAGCTTTGTCATTAGTAAGGTGGCTGTTGGCAGTCCATTAGGACAGAGGGCTTGCTGTAGAGGGGCTATGTTTAACAACCGTTACCACCTGCTCGTATGAGGAAGGAGCTGGTTAGATGTTGGTCTCATTGCCTGGCCAGGTTTTAACACCTTACTTATCTTTCCAATACTGTATTATACTAGGCTAAAACATTTTTTGCCAACACTTGGCTCCTAACCAGCGTCTTATAACTGGCACTTGGCACCTTACTAATTGCTTTTGAGGTTTCAGTACATACAGTCAATGAAAAAGTTTGGGAACCCCTATTAATCTTAATCATTTTAGTTCTAAATATTTGGGTGTTTGCAACAGCCATTTAAATTTGATATATCTAATAACTGATGGACACAGTAATATTTCAGGATTGAAATGAGGTTTATTGTACTAACAGAAAATGTGCAATATGCATTAAACCAAAATTGACCGGTGCAAAAATTTGGGTACCCTTATCATTTTATTGATTTGAATACTCCTAACTACTTACTGACTTACTGAAGCACAAAATTGGTTTTGTAACCTCACTGAGCTTTGAACTCATAGCCAGGTGTATCCAATCATGAGAAAAGGTATTTAAGGTGGCCAATTGCAAGTTGTCTCCTATTTGAATCTCCCTGAAGAGTGGCACATGGGCTCCTCAAAACAACTCCAAATGATCTGAAAACAAAGATTGTTCAACATAGTTGTCAGGGGAAGGATACAAAAGTTGTCTCAGAGATTTAACCTGTCAGTTTCCACTGTGAGGAACATAGTAAGGAAATGGAAGACCACAGGGACAGTCTGTAAGCCCAGAAGTGGCAGGCCAAGAAAAATATCAGAAAGGCAGAGAAGAAGAATTGTGAGAACAGTCAAGGACAACACAGACCACCCCAAAGAGCTGCAGCATCATCTTGCTGCAGATGGTGTCACGTGCATCGGTCAACAATACAGCACACTGCACAAGGAGAAGCTGATGGGAGAGTGATGCGAAAGAAGCCATCTGAAAGCACGCCACAAACAGAGCGCCTGAGGTATGCAAAAGCACATTTGGACAAGCCAGCTCATTTGGAAGAAGGTCCGTGGACTGATGAAACAAAGATTGAGTTGTTTGGTCATACAAAAGGCGTTATGCATGGCGCAAAAAACACAGCATCCAAGAAAACACTGCTACCCACTGTAAAATTTGGTGGAGGTTCCATCATGCTTTGGGGCGTGTGGCCAATGCTGGCACCGGGAATCTGTTAAAGTTGAGGGTCGCATGGATTCAACTCAGTATCAGCAGATTCTTGAGAATAATGTACAAGAATCAGTGACGAATTTGAAGTACGCGGGGATGGATATTTCAGCAAGACCATGATCCAAAACACAGCCCAAACACCAGGCATTCATGCAGAGGAACAATTACAAGTCTGGAAGGCCACCCAGCCCCAGACCGAATATCATGAACATCTGTGGGATAATTGAGCGGGCGCCAGCCGGCGACCATTAAACTAACGAACTGGAATTGTTTGTAAAGAGGAAGGCAAAAATACCCACCAGGACCAGGAACGTTAAAAGCTACAGGAGCGACAGAGGCTGTTATTTTGCAAAGGAGGATCTACTAAATATTAATGTCACTTTCTGTTGAGGTGCCCATACTTTTGTACCGGTCAAATTTGGTTTAATGCATATTGCACATTTTCTGTTAGTACATAAACCTCATTCAATCCTGAAATATTACTGTGTCCATCAGTTATTAGATATATCAAATTGAAATGGCTGTTGCAAACACCCAAATATTTAGAACTAAAATGATTAAGATTATAGGGGTGCCCAAACTTTTTATATGACTGTATAACATTTAATTTCTGTCATATATCTGCATCTGAATGTCACAAAGAGGTCCTTGGGGATCTCTCTCTCTACTTGCCAGAGAGCAACGTGACAACCGCTCTCTCTGGAGGACTCTGTTTGACCATTAATTTTAATGGACTTCTTATAACATATCCTTTCTCCTGCATTGTCTCTGTGGGGAATACGTGTGGCCACCTAAAGGTGATTCAGTGGGGTGAATGCAAAGCTGGCAGCCTGAGGCTAAAAGCTGCTTTTTTGTGTTGCAGGTTTCTGCTGGTTATATATTGGAAAGTCCTCTTAGCATTTTAAGCGGAATCTGCGCGGAGTCTCCTACGAAGACTAGGAGCCTTCTATTGCCAGGGAGCAGTCATCACCTGATTGTAATATCTTTTTTTCCCCATTAAAATTTGTGCTTCCTTTGCTGAGAGATTTTATTTCACAATATGCAAATGGAGGGTGGCTTGGTTGCTCCATACTGCTACGCCCCATACTGTTCTAATACCCATTGTTTAAGTGACTAGGCCATGGACAGATGCTGAAATCTTGCCTGGTTCAGTGTTCTCTAATTCACGCAAGTGCGTTGTGGGGCATATCCATTTAGAGCAATGGAGCCACCCTCTATGCTCCAGACTACTCATTGCATATTGTGAAATAAATGTCTGCACAAATTTTCATCTGAGAAAAAAAAAGCATTGAATGCAGGTGAATGTGACCTATCTATCTGTGCTTCTGGTTTAATGAGATTTGTGCTGGCACCATTGCAGCTGTCTGCTGTATACTGCAGTTGGGTACTAGCTATACATGGAGAGGGCTCGGCTTATAAACCCTCTCCATATTTCTCACCTGACTTTGTCATACATGTACATCAAATGGCATAAAGGGGTTTAACTGCCCCAGATGGTTTTTTTTTTTTTTTTGTGATGACCTATACACAGGTCATCAGTTTGGATCGGTTGGGTCTGACACCCGCACACCCCACACACAACTGTTCCGGCTGAGCCTGTTCAAATAATGAGAGCGGCGCAGCAGCCCTGTCCTCTGTATTGTGGTGGTTCCAGGGAGTTGCAGCGCTGCTCCTTTTACTTGAATAGGAGCAGCCTGCACATGCTCCCCATCCACTACAGCAGCTTGCGGACCTCCACAGATAACATACTGATGGGTCATCACTACATGAATTCTGTTTGGGGCTGGAAAACCCCTTTAATAGGATATGTCTATACAGTATACATAATTTTATAATATTTGCCCGTGTGTCCTGTCACACATTAGGATGTTGCTACTGACACTATATATAGTTGATCTTCTGACCCTTAGATGACAAGCCATGCATTGAAGGTCTGGAATAGCCTGCTTTTTCATTGTGGCCATTGAAATCCGTGCCTGTGCCCTGTCAAAGCATGAAAACTGCACATGATGGGTGGTATCCTGGCTTGAAAATACTCGGTCTTTGTGTTGTCAGGCATACCTTGAAAAGTACCTGGATTGGTAAATAAAAAGAAAAAAAAACCCACGGTAATAGACTGTTTTGTGGCATAAATAATAAGTTTGAGATGGATTTTGCAGGTGTCTATATGGACTGAATTCTAGCAATGCCCTGCTTGCGTGTACCATAAGAGCCTCATTGGTGTGTATGTGATTAGTCGGTGCTTTAAGTAAATACCTTCTTTGGGAGAAAACTAATTAGAATCCCAGCAGCTACTTTCATGAGCAAGGTATATTCATTTGTAGTGATTAACATGGCACATTGATTGGAAACTGCCAGGTTTTCTGCCGCTTTGTATTTCAGCTGAAATTGCTCTGAAACATCCAGCTACACATGATGATTAAAAAAAGGAATCGGGCTTTTGAACTGCTGCTTGGTTTTTAGTGAAATATGTGCTTTGGAAATCATCTGCAGGCTTGTGTTTTATTCTCTATTAATGTAATTAAATCTGATGGATATGTGAAATGAACGTGGCTGGCACTAAAACTAAAATGAAGTTTCAACTCTTCAGTAGTCCTACCAAGGAAGCGTTTTAATTGTTGGAAGCAAATATTTTGGACACAGATAATGCAATGTTATTAAAATATAATTTCCATCTGCTTTATCTTCCCTTTTTGTACAATCCAAAATAAACATAAGACAATAATGTCAATTAGCACACCATGTGGAAAGCATAAAGTTACATCTTACAGTCTTTTGTAGCGCAAAATTCCAGTTCCTACATTTCGGTTTAATTAATTTCAGATTAGTGTCACTGCCAATTATCAGTGTGATTACTCACTAAGAGATAATGCTCAATAGGGTGCTCATTTAACTATCCTTGAAGATAAGTGTTACTAATTTACAAATCCAGTGCACCCAAGATGAAACAACAGCACAGCAGTGAGGAACATGCCTTATCACCTCAAAGTGACACTTTAATAGAAATCTCTGAGACTGACAGAGTCACAGATGTGTGGATTGTATGCTGATTTTACATTGCACTTCCTGAACATTCTGGCTACAATTCTCTTTATCGGATTTGGTTCTTGTAAAGCCGCCATATCATCTAAAATTAGTTTGGCCATCAGTAATTCTTATACACATTAAGTAGCTGGTGGTCGAAAGCTATACCCTCTGACCTCTCCATACACATACAAGCCTGGCTTAGTTAAATGTGCATGTGTTCTGTATGTTCAGGTGACAACTGCCCCCAATTTAACATGTGGGAGAACAGAGGATTGGGTATAATGAAATGCAAAGGTTCTAATAGAAGAAATAATCATGCAGCACTTACCTTGACAAAGTGCAGGTAAGTGTTAAATCTCCGCTCCACATTTATGTAGGTATGTGTCTGATGAAAGAATAATGGGTCATCTAAACTAGTGAGAGCAGCAGGATCCTTTCTTTTATTGGGACTTTTGTGAACATGTTGTCTTTACTGCTAGAGCGCCAGTTAAGATCAAAGCTGATTGCTCATGAAGAGGCAGCGCGAATCTTTTTCTATAGACTTACTTCTTATTGTGCTAAAATTCAATATAGTTGTTTCTTCCTTCCACCAAAATCTTTTTTTTTTTTTGGGGGGGGGGGGGGCGTATAAACATAAGATAGTCAATCTATCTTGCTGAAATTGGCAAGTTTGGCCAATCTTTCTCTGTGTATGGAGGCCTATAGTGTTAAATAGGACCTGTCAGTGCTTCTAACATGTCTGTTTTAGATAATGAAATTGCAATTTTGTGGAACGTCTGTACTTGTAACTCTACGTTTTTCTGTGGTTCCTCTGGTATTCCGCTTAGAAACATAACATGGACTACTGAGTGTTTCCAATTGGGGGGGTGTGTAACAACAATCTGACGCTGTGCAATCTGTTCTGACAGATTGTGTAAGGACACATGTCTTATGCTAGGTTCATACTAGTGTTCGAGGTTCTGTCCTTTGGGTCTGCATGGGGACCTGAAAGACAGAAAACCTATCTGCTTAAAAAGTGGTTACATGCAGAAAGCCACGGACCCCATAGACTATAATAACACATGGCACGTCACAATTTTATGAGAAAGATGCAACAGAATTGTTATGGGGAATACAAGTATTTTCTAAAACACACATGTAAGAAGAGTCAGCTGATCCTCTTTAAGGGTCCGTTAGAAAAAAATGATGGTTTGAAAAAATTGTTGGAGATGATCTGTTTTAATATCTCTTTCGGAAAGACTTTCTGACACTACAGTCATGGCCAAAAGTTTTGAGAATGACACAAATATTCTATTTTCACATGATCTGCTGCCCTCTGGTTTTTATGTGTGTTTGTCAGATGTTTTTATCACATACAGAAATATAATTGCATTCATATTATGAGTAACAGAAGCTTATATTGACAGTTAGAATGAGTTAATGCAGCAAGTCAATATTTGCAGTGTTGACCCTTCTACTTCAGGACCTCTGCAATTCTCCCTGGCATGCTCTCAATCAACTTCTGGACCAAATCCTGACTGATAGCAGTCCATTCTTGCAGAATCAATGCTTTAATTTTGTCTGAATTTGTTGGTTTTTGTTTGTCCACCCGTCTCTTGATGATTGACCACAAGTTCTCAATGGGATTAAGATCTGGGGAGTTTCCAGGCCATGGACCCAAAATCTCTATGTTTTGTTCCCTGAGCCATTTAGTTATCACCTTTGCTTTATGGCAAGGTGCTCCATCATGCTGGAAAAGGCATTGTTGAGCGCCAAACTGCTCTTGGACGGTTGGGAGAAGTTGCTCTTGGAGGACATTCTGGTACCATTCTTTATTCATGGCTGTGTTTTTAGGCAAGACTGTGAGAGAGCCGATTCCCTTGGCTGAGAAGCAACCCCACACATGAATGGTTTCAGGATGCTTTACAGTTGGCATGAGACAAGACTGGTGGTAGTGCTCACCTCTTCTTCTCCGAATAAGCTGTTTTCCAGATGTTCCAAACAATCGAAAAGGGGATTCATCAGAGAAAATGACTTTACCCCAGTCCTCAGCAGTCCACTCCCTGTACCTTTTGCAGAATATCAGTCTGTCCCTGATGTTTTTTCTGGAGAGAAGTGGCTTCTTTGCTGCCCTCCTTGAGACCAGGCCTTGCTCCAAGAGTCTCCGCCTCACAGTGCGTGCAGATGCACTCACACCTGCCTGCTGCCATTCCTCAGCAAGCTCTGCACTGCTGGTAGCCCGATCCCGCAGCTGAAACACTTTGAAGAGATGGTCCTGCCGCTTGCTGGTCTTTCTTGGGCGCCCTGGAGCCTTTTTGGCACCAATGGAACCTCTCTCCTTGAAGTTCTTGATGATGCGATAGATTGTTGACTGAGGTGCAATCTTTCTAGCTGCAATACTCTTCCCAGTTAGGCCATTTTTGTGCAGTGCAATGATGACTGCACGTGTTTCTTTAGAGATAACCATGGTTAACAGAAGAGAAACAATGATGGCAAGCACCAGCCTCCTTTTAATGTGTCCAGTGGTGTCATTCTTACTTAATCATGACAGATTGATCTCCAGCCCTGTCCTCATCAACACCCACACCTGTGTTAATGGAGCAATCACTGAAACGATGTTAGGTGGTCCTTTTAAGGCAGGGCTGCAATGATGTTGAAATGTGTTTTGGGGGATAAAGTTCATTTTCTAGGCCAATATTGACTTTGCAAGTAATTGCTGTTAAGCTGATCACTCTCTATAACATTCTGGAGTATATGCAAATTGCCATTAGAAAAACTGAAGCAGTAGACTTTGTAAAAATTAATATTTGTATCATTCTCAAAACTTTTGGCCATGACTGTAGGTTCATCAGAGGACCGATAAAATAGCAGACACCAAAGGAGTCTGACAGACACCATTGAATATAATGGGGTCCGTTGATTGCCTGGCCAAAAAAAAAAAAAGGATTTGCAAGATTTTTTTTATTTATTTATTTATTTTTGTCCGGTGATTTCCGATGTACGCTGCAGCAGAGACTCCAGACGGAGATTACAACACAGATATGACCGTATCCTTCGCTAACAGGGCAGTGCTTAAACCTGGCCAGGTAAGGGATTCTTAAGGCTGTACTGCACTGTGTCCAATCCTGGCTAGGAGGCCTGCTGATCTATGAGAAACACATTGATCGGCGGTCGTTTGTATTGGCCTTCCAACATGGTGGTATCCATGTGCCACTACGGCTTAGAAGCAGTGATTGTGATTGACTGCAGCATCTAAGGTGTTAACAGTTGCTATTGGTGCGGTCACTGCTCAGATTAGGTCCCAGTTATCAGCAGGGCACCCCAGAGGTCAGTATTGACCATTCTTCTTATTACAATTTAAATACTGTATTACCAGATGAAGCTAAGCTATGTAAACGTCAGAGAGGAAGATAACAATATTAGAGGGATTTGGGAAAGCTGGAGGCTTGGGCAGGATAAGTGGAAAATGAATTTTAATGTGGATAAATGTACAAATACGCTTTTGGGCTGAGGAAACAAAATTTACGATTATGTATTAAAAAGCTAATAAATAACTCTGGATAAACCTGTCAAGAAAGAGATTTAGGATTATTGTTGAACAGTCAACTCAACAAGAACATAATTTTTCCTCTGTACAAATGACTAGTCAAACTGCACAGAAATATATTATTGGGATACTGGGGTAGGATTCATCGTCATGGCTATGCCACTTTTTTGGTGTAAAATAGTTGCATAACAAAGTTGTCGTTTTTGTTCTGGTCTCAACACTTTTCTGAAAGTAGTCAGGGCCACCACCATTCCACATTTCCAGAGTTATCGTCATTTATGTTGGAAAAACGCCCAGCGTATATTTTGCCTTAATTTATGCCTAGGTGCAAGCATGCTGGGAGGATGCGCCTAATTCATGATGAGGAACGGCCTGGCGATGAATTAACATCTCTCTCCACTGGCATAGGCGACATCGTCTGGCATACAATACAATTGTGTACAGTTTAGACACCTTTTATACAAGGAGGAGAGTGAGAATAACCAAGGTATTACTCCTGGCTTGTCTGTTTTAAATACTTGAATCCATGAAGTAACAATTCTGAAGCATTATTTGTTAGAAATCTGCATTGTCCCAATTCATTCCTCCTAGTAATAAATGAAATAAATAACTGGATTCCCCTTGACTGACTGGTCAAGATCAGACTGCGGAGGGATCCCCCTTCCTGTTGATAACGGAATATAAAACTACAGTGTGAAACAGGCCTTATTCCTATTAGAAATATATGAATAAATAAAAACCTAAAATGTTCTCTTGATCCATCAAGGCATCAAAAGTACTGTAAAATTGTCAAAATGACTGAAACAAATGGATCACTTTCCGCTGGCATCAGAGTGACTAAAAAAGGTCCCTTCCGTCCGTTTTCAGTTTCCTTAGTCAGAAGAGAAAGCACAGCTAGTTGCTTTTTTAGCAAAAGCTGATGAAAGTGACCTTCCATCTGTTTTCTTAACACTAAAGTCAATCATGACTGATACTAAAACGGACAAGTCAGGAGAGGTGACAGGTCCTCTTTAAAGGACTGGAAAAAAAAATTGTGTTCTAATTGTTTATATTGCAAAAAGCTCTGATCTAATATGTCATTACAATTTTTTTGCATTACCTTTTTGCATGACACAAATGCTATTCCTCGCTTCTGTGTGGAAAGACTGTCACAAACCTGCACTCTACTCCCTCTGAAATGCCTCTAAATACGATGGTGAATCAAAAATTACCAGCGTTTCAATACACTTTGCCATCTTTCAACAAGGTTTCCTATTCCCTCATTAATAAATGTTTTAGGCTGAGCTGCGAGGAACAAATGCACCACTGTCTTAACCTTTTCAGCAGACCTGAATCTTCATTCTCCTATGCCTTATTTCAGATAATCTACTGTCACTCATCTATCCAACAGAATCCGTTAACGTGCATCCTCAATATTGTCTTGGATGTGGATGAGCTGTGACTCCTGGCTGACACTTGTGAAACCTACTTGGAAATGATCCATTTCTATGCATCTCCTCCTTAGGGAGGGCTCACACTTGCGCCGGCACTCTGTCTGCCGCGAATCTGACCTAAATGTCGGAAAACTGGATAAGGAAAGGTTTGCGACGCTTTGCTTAAAAACCCATTCACTTCTATGGGTTTTTAAAGCAATGCGCGAGTGTGCACTTACACCCTCTGCGCCACGAAGCCGTTTTTTTTTCGTCGGAAACAAAGTCGGACTTGCAGGACTTTGTGTCCGACAAAAAAAAAAATGGCTTCGCGTCGCAGAGGGTGTAAGCGCACACTCGCGCATTGCTTTAAAAACCCATAGAAATGAATGGGTTTTTAAGCAAAGCGTCGCAAACCTTTCCCTATCCTGTTTTCTGACATTTAGGTCGGATTTGTGGCGGACGGAGTGCCGGCGCAAGTGTGAACCCACCCTTACTGTGCACAAAGTCTTCAATTAATATTGGCACCAGATGCAGTCTCAGACCACAAACAATGAATCTCTAAGCTGCTCTTTTTTCATCCAAATCAGAAGTGGGGCAGCCTTTGTTTTTTTGCACCGCAGTCACAAGTGATCTGACGTAACGTATGGAAAGCGTGGGCAGCAGGAGTTTTAAATATAACCAGAGTGCAGATAATTTTTGACTCTCCCTTGTATTTCAGGCAGTTTTGGTAATAAAGACACTGGTTTTGAAGTTGGGGCCAGTTTTGGGCAGCATCATAGTTGGCATAAAGTTACCTACTCCACCTTCAAAATAAAATGATAGCTTTTTTATTTTCTTTTTAATTAAATACTTTACAATTATTGATATTGTATAATTAGATGTGTAGTTTGTTGCTGATTTGCTTTAATAGGATTTCAGTTTGTAGCTTTTTTTTTGTGAAAGTAAATGCAACTTCTGTTTGACAAACATTTCTAAAGTAGTCGGGAAAAATAGAGGAGTGGTTCTTTGGCTTAGTGACTCCACATCCTTGTTTGTAATATATATTTGCTGGGTCTGAACCCAGGACCTTTGGTATACATAGTAACAACATAATGCAGTAAGCCACACGCCTACCTGTTAAGGGAAACATTTTCTTAGCCTCAGCTTCAACAGTGTTATTTTTTTTTTTCTTTTTTCTTTTTTTTCTATACCGGAATCTTAATCTTCTTATCTAGTGTCCCTACAATTACCATCACAATTATATGACAGACTGTAAAGGCTTTGTTACTGAAGCCAACAGTCGGCCGTATTATAGGGAACGAACACTTGTAGAAACGCCGTTTCCCAGTAAATGGGCCATTCCAATGTGCCAGCGATCATTTGACAATAAGCAAATAATGAATTTGTCGCTGATTGTGTCTTTTGAGAAGCAAAGAAAAAAAAAATCTTTTGTTGACTGCACATTGCTCTGTGTAAACTGAAGCCTTAGCGATTTTCTTCCCTATGTATTTTGCATTGGCCTGTGTAAAAGACTGATACAAACAAGCTCCGATCCTCACTTGCATTGATATATGTAATGGTAAGTGGTTGCAGAAGACTTCCCTTACTATGTAATGGGAGACAACATTTAATAGCAGCTCTTGAAGAACCTTTACGCCTTATCTCTTTATGAAATGGGAAAGCTCACAAGAAATTAACACTTGTGCCCTCTACATCCTTGATGGACCTGTCCCATTGTAGCATTTCCTTGAGAAGCTGCCATGTAATTCTACATTTCCTCCTCTTTATGGTCACATTCTGTGTTTTCTGGTGAGTAGAGCTCTACTTTTATGGTCATGTATTTAATGTAGAGGAAAACCATGTAAAACCTATAATCTGCCATATTGTGCACTTTCATGTTTACTGCAGCCCATATAAACAGTAGTCAAAAGCTAAGGTAAGAATCTGTGAGGTGGCTGAAGCATTTAATAATTCATTGATCCTCTGGTTTTTCATTTCTTTTTGCGTTTTGTTAAAAATGACTTCATTTTGTAAGGAATATCTTTGGACATGCATGTTCCAGGGAGTTCTTAAGCTCAATGATAACATCTACATACTGTGCTTCAGGTTGTGCTTTAAAAGCCCAGCTCTAGCTGCTACTTCTGGAAGTGTCTTAATCTGTTTAGACATTGTTTTGTTCTCTTTAGCCACCAAATTGTTGTAGTGATGTCCTATTGCTAGTTTTATTAACCCCTTATCTCTGATCTACTTATTTCTTGTAAGCAACTGTCAATGTATGCTCCATGACAGATATACAGATGTAGTAGAATTAACCCGAACTTCTGCAATTGGATAAACTGCTGCAGCAATAATACCTTATCACAGGAAAAAAAAAAAAAAACAAAACATTTTTCATTGACTTTTCATTGGATTTTGTCTTCTGCGATAAGATATCACACTGTAGCAGTTTAACCAATTGCGCAAATTCAGGTTAACTCTGCTACATCTGTACATGTGATGAAGATTCAGCAGGCATTGCCACTGTTCTTGTGCCATCAATGGCAGGAGCATGGTGGACAGACACAGCAAGGTTTCTGACAAAACTACAGGGCACAAATAACTCTTAATAGCAACTGTAAATCTACTCTAAATAGTTAGGGTGAAAGGGTTGTGGGATGTCGGGGAGTTCTATGGCAGTTGGTTGCATGACAGTGATCTCCAGGTCTTCCTCGTCTCGAAGCGTCTTAGACCCTGTCCTGTAAGACTGGGTCTAACTGGCATGTAAGATAAAAGAAGTTCCTTTTATTATAGTAATTGGTATCACTGTGTCCGTAACGGCTGAAACTAAAAACTTTTATAATGTTGTTTAACCCACACTGTGAACGGTGTTCAAAAAAAAAAAAAGTGATTTAATTTACAAAGTGAACATACAGTTGTGTATACCCCAAAAGGGTACTGATAAAAAAAAAAAAAAAAAAAAATTACAACTTATGAACTTACTAAGCTTTTTATTGTGTGAAAGTATTAAAACATAAAAACCCCTTTTATTAATTGGGTACAGCTGTAATCAAACAGACTCGCTCAATAATGTTAATGTCGTTTATACCGCACGGTGCACATCATACACACCCATTAAAACTGCAGAATTATTTCTGTACCCTAAAATGGTTCACTTAAGTGCAATGTCTCTTGCAAACCAAGCACTCATAGGAAGAGATTAAAAAAAGTTATGGCTCTTGGAAGTTTGAGATTGAAAAAGCAAATTAAAAAGAGCTCCTCTCTTAAGTATGTTTGGTACCACTCTGAAGCTGTCAGTGCAACAAATTCAGCGCACTTTGTTTTGTTGGTATCTTTCTCCCCTACAGATATATTGGTGTCGTTAGTTTTGGCTATCAATATCGCTGGACTGTAAGGGGGCCAACCCTACAGCTCGGCGTCATCACTGGGCGGCGCAGCCCCCTTCCATCACAGTACAAGACTATAGAAGTGTACTATTGTGAGGGTGTTCTCAATGACCCAATGATGACTCTGTGCTGTAAGGTGGCTCCTCTGACACTACAGTGATATTGATGGACAAAACTAAGGATACAAATATCTTGGTGGGGGGAAGATGCCAGTAAAACAAAAAGTGAGCAGAATTCAGTGCATGGGCAGCTTTGTAGTGGTATCTAACATGAAAATTCCTCTTTATGGGGTTGAAGGGCATTTGATTGTAATATTTAGAACTACAGCAGAAAGCCTGTGTATGTGGAGGTTGAGTTGTGGCCTATTGTGAAGTCTTTCAACTTTTTTTTTTTTTTTTTTCAAGTTTTTGTGGTCCTGTGGATGTGTAATAGATGATGGGTGACAACCAGTAATGGTGACCTTCATCAGGCTTACAGAAGCTGCCACTTGGCTTTTTACCTACTCTTGCAGTTACACCTCTTCAGCTCTCCTAAGAAAATCTCTTCTATATAGGACATAGGAATTTCTTTATATGGCCCCTGACTCCTTTACAAGAGGCACTGTGGAAACAGTCAGCCAGCCATAAAGGAATAATTGTTTATCACAGAGTACCTGCTTTCCCATAAGGTGGCCTGTGAAGGATCTCACTTTGCCAAGCCGCTTGACACCTATGATCAATCTTCTTACCTCTCACTCACACGCCGTGAGTGGACCGGGTTCATAGGACAATATGAAACGAGCCTTATAAATTTTATATATTAACCCACGTGGGTCGGTACTAGGCACTAACATATACAGAAATATAAATCCGTGAATGGTAAAGCAAATACAGGTAAAAGCACAATACAGTACAGAAAATAAAATGGGAATAAAAGATTGAAAAATATCAGAACCAGGGTGAGGACTTCTTGTGCAGAAGGGACGCTCCAGCTATATCCTCACTGCCTCCTTGCTGAGTGACAAAGACCCCCGCCTTTCCTCCCAGTATAAGGCTAGTGTCCAGCCACACCTCCCCTCCAGGTAGCCCCCCTCCTCTCAACCCACTGCAGGACCTGAGGAAAGAGGGATATAGTCCCAGTAGCAGGAAAGATGTGTATCTGGGGTTGAACTTTGGGTCACTAGCCCTTTCTCCCCCCGCCTTGGACATCTGTTCTCCAGGGGTAGTAAACTGGCTGGCCAGAAAGGCCCTTTCCCATGGTATACACATAAAACCATTGAAGCGAATTGACCACCAATGTAAACACAGCTTAACTACAACATTCCTAAAAACAGTCATAAAGACCACAATATGAGCAAGTAGTAATACAAGAAATACATAACTCGGGGGGGGGGGGGGGGGTGTCTCTTCATCACATGGCCATACACATTTTATAGAAGTTTATGGTTCAACAACCATTAAGTGAACAGTTCCACATAAAACCAGACACATTTTAGCCCATATCGACAATTTCAGTGATTCAGACGGCGCATACATGTTCAATAAGGCCAGGTAAAGAATGAACAATCTTTATAAAGGAATTGTTTATACACCTAAGTTCCTTCATAAGAAATATTCAAAACTTCTTTCTAGACATTGACTGCGTGGTCAGGCCAGGGCCAGCTAGAATGATAGTCTGATTGACATTGTCCATTTTCTTTAGTCTGTGTATGTGTGCTTTACACTGACTTACAGTAACTTATTTCTATGGCTTCTATTGAAAGTACTTTGGGAGAATTCCTCAGGTTCCAAAGAAACCTCATCCTATGGACCTTAACGACTACAGACCCGTAGCATTGACATCCCACCTGATGAAGATTTTAGAGGGGTTGGTTCTCACACATCTCTGCCCTCTTGTGAGCCCGGCTATGCACCCTCTCCAGTTTGCTTATCGGCCGGGCATTGGGGTGGATGATGCCATCATCCATCTTCTGCACAGGGCTCTGTCTCACCTGGAGAAACCAGGGAACACACTGAGAATAATGTTCTGTGATTTCCCCAGTGCATTTAACACCATACAGCCCAGGTTACTGAGAGACAAGCTGGCCGTTATTGGAGTGGACCACCACCTCTCCAACTGGATCCTAGACTACCTCACAAATCGACCTCAGTATGTGAGAGCCCGGGACTGTATGTCAGATACCGTGATCTGTAATACGGGGGCACCTCAGGATACAGTTCTTGCCCCTTTCCTCATCATTCTGTATACTGCAGATTTTAGGTGCAACTCATCTAGCTGCTACCTACATAAGTATACTGATGACTCTGCAATAGTAGGCCTCATCACGTCATCATCGACGATGATGACAGGGAGTATAGAAAATTGAAGCGGGACTTTGTGGACTGGTGCCAGCGGAACCTCCTTAGGATTAACGCGGGGAAGACCAAGGAGATGGTGGTGGACTTCCGTAAAGGCAGATGCCCTCCTAAACCAGTGGACATCCTGGGGATGGGCATTGAGATTGTGAACACCTATAAGTACCTGGGTGTGCTCCTCAATAATAAGCTGGACTGGGCAGATCATATGGAGGCCCTGTACAGGAAGGGCCACAGCAGGCTCTACCTGCTTAGGAAACTGAGAGCCTTTGGAGTCCAGGGGCCACTTCTTAGGATTTTTTTCAACTCAGTAGTGGCATTAGCCATCTTCTTTGGAGTGGCCTGCTGGGGGAGCAGTATATCAACCAGGGATAGAAATAAACTCAAAAAGCTGATTAGAAGACCCAGCTCTGTCCTGGGGAGCCCCCTGGACTCTGTGCAGGTAGTGGGTGACAGAAGGATACTGTCCGTGGTGAGCTCCATGCGGGAGAAGAAGTCCCATCCCATGCATGAGACAGTGATAGCGCTGGGCAGTACTGTCAGTGACCGACTGCTTTACCATAAGTTTGAGAAGGAGCGCTATCAGAAGTCTTTCCTCCTCGCTGCGGTTAGGCTGTACAACCAACACCGACCTAAGCGGAGATCAGGCCATACAGAGAACTGAAATTTTTTTCTGTTGTGATACCCCCCCCTCTGCTACTTTTTACCTGTACCTTTCTATCATTGTATTTGTATTGTTTAGCTTTGCATTGCATATCTTTGCTGCTGTAACACACTGAGTTTCCACATGGTGGGACTATTAAATGATGATTATGATGATGATTGATGATTGATTGATGATTATTATTATTATTATTATTATTATAAACCTTTGATACCTAGCACTATATTGGCTCTCAGAAGCATATATCTGCCATTATAATTCCCCCCCCTCACCACAAACACTCCAATGTATGCCAAGAGAATACTTTGTTTGGTCAATTGGGCCCTTTCCCAAGAGCTTTCCCGGTGCATCAGCAGGACATAGAGAAAAAATGTTATGTGAACAGCGTTTTTTTTTTTTTTTTTTTAAATATATTTTCCAATTAGATTATTTTTACTTTTTAAAATTTTTCCTAATACTGTTTGACATTTCTAAATATTACTTGACTTTTCTCTGTATAATCACTCCAATGCCATGGCCAACATTGACTGCTCTGAGAGGGAGGAAGAGGTGACAGATAAATATTTATTGCAGGTCAAGGAGGGCATAGAGTGTAGGTGGGGAGCTACAGAGAGAGAGCATGTCAGAGAATTAACCATTACCTTTCCTGCACAGCAAAGATCCGATGACAACTGTGAAAAATAGTCTCCATGGATATGGAGAGAAGAAGGGTTAATTCCCTAACACAAGCTGAGGGGGCACAGACCTGACTTTGACCACAACCCTGACAGAAGAAGCTGCTGGAAGACCCATCTGCTAATAACTATCAGCTCTCCCTACAATGCCAGAAACTGTAATGGCCATTGCTGTCTGAAAAAATCCTGTTCCTTGCAATCTGAAGGGGGCGGGGGGGGGGGGGGTTAAAGAGGATCTTGTCTCTTCTCCTTAGACATGGTGAGACATGATAGCTTTATTTATTTTATTTTTATAGTAACTATTCCCAATTCCAGATCATCTTTTCTCAGAACTCTGTTTTGTCATTCCCCAGTTACTCCCCTTAGAAATGTATGATTAACTGGGTGTTATTCCCCTTGTCAAAGGGGTGTGTCCATACCCAGTCTGGCACCATCAGAACTGTTGGCTTGTGTAGGGACATATTACCAACTAGTAACACATAGTTGTCATGTAATTCATATATTCGAAGTAGGAATAACAGAGGATTGGTGTGTAAAGCTACAAGAAATGCTGCTCCAGAATTATTATGGTTTTTACTAAATAGGAATTATGTTTGGTCCACTTTAAGGGGTCACTAACCCTGTAATAACTGATAAAAGTAAACTGAAGATACCCTTGTAGATATCCTGCAATGAGGTTAATATTGTACTGATTCCTTCTTTGTATTGAATCAGGAATGGCTGTTAGGAAGGGTAGATTCCCCAAATGAGGGGATTTAACAATGTATGTGTCTTACACAGGTGGGGAGAGGTTACTGCTGCAGCCAGTTGTCTTAAAGCAATGCACTGGATTATAAGATGGAACAGGATGTTAATGAGCTCCCAGGACAGACAGATATAAGAAAATAATACCGCAGTATATACTGGCAGTATATGTGGGCATCAGTGTAATGGTGATATGAATATATTTACATTAGTGTAAGGGCTAGTGGGTTTCCTCCCACACTCCAAAGACCTACTGAAACGGAGGATTGTGAGCCCTATATGGGACAGTGACTGACTGTCTCTAAAGCACTGCGGAATATTATGGCGCTATATAAGTAAGCAAAATAAAATAAGCAAAATAAAAAAGGCACAAAATCAGAGTAAAAACATAACTTTTGTATATGAACATACCTCTGTTGGGAGGCTGGGGAGGGTTAGGGGTGTTTCTTAAACTGCTCTTTAGCACAGAAAGCAGAACCCCTCTAGTTAGTCAGACTAAAGCATTGTCTTTTAGTGTATATTTAATATGAACTGTTTCTCGACTTCCAAATCCTTGAGCATATTCGCTGCCTGCATTGTCAGAGCAGAAATGTTTATATTATAGGCAGAAGTATCATGGGTCATAAAACCCCAAATCAGAATGTGTTTGTGGCTTCTGTATTAGAAACACTAGGTGAATAGGAAATTTGACTTGAAAGCGTAAAATTGTAATTGTAGTGGAGGCCTCGGAGGCTGGCAGTCGTAAAACTGCTTCCAATATATATGACTCATCCCAGTTGATTTTCCCACACAGTAGATTTATTGTCTATGCAGCAAATTCGAAAAATGTGTTTCTCATGAAGATTTGCAACAGTTGTCATTGTTGACAAGTGACTCTTTGTTCATTTAAAGGACTACTAAACCTAAAATACAAGCTGTCTCCTATAAAAAAAATAAAAAAATCCTGCAAGATCTTCTCAGGCAATATATATATATATATATATATATATATATATATATAAAGGTTCCCTGCTCTTGACAGAACGTGAAATGTTTGACTCTACAAGAATAAATGTAATCTGCTATGGCCTTGTGTAGAAGGAAGCTAAACACTGTAATAAAAAGCAGTATGACTGTACTTGGTGCAAGCAGACCATAATTAGATGCCCTTGAGTAGAGGTCCCCAACCACCGGGCTGCGGCCCAGTACTGGATCGCCTGGTATTGGGCCGCAGGTGATGTGGCGGGCGGGACATAGCCTGTGCGTTTCTTCTACTTTCCTACCAGCGGTACCACAGAATAGGGGTCAAAGTTCGAGGAGGAAAATAGAAGATGCACACAGGATGTGTGCCAGAAGAGGTCCCGCCCACCGCATCACTGCTCTGCAAGTTTACCGTAATTATACAGTACAACAGAGCATTAATAATAATAATAATTTTTTATTTATATAGCGCCAACATATTCCGCAGCACTGTACAATTTGTAGGGTTCAAGTACTGACAAAAAAGATACATTACAAAGAAATAGTCAATTCACATGCTGGGACTGAGGGCCCTGCTCGCAAGAGCAGCATTGAATGGTTTGTGGGGGAGGGGGCTATTACCTGTGGAGGGGTAGAGGGCACAATTAGGCCGCTATTACTTTAATAGTACCTCCAAAGGTAATGGCATTATTTATGTAGGAAGAAAGGACCTATTACCTGTGGGGGGGTGCTATTAGGGCACTATTACAGAAATAGTGCCATCCCTTACAGGTAATAGTTGTCCCTCCATAGGTAATAGCCCCCCTACATAAGTAATGCTATTACCTGTGGGGTGGCCCTTACTTTATTTATTTATTTATTAATTATGACAAAATGGGCAATTTGGACATCATTTTTTTTCTATGATGTGTATCCCCGGATGATAACCTTCTAGATATGCGTTGATTATTATTTTTTCTTTTAGTACATTGTACGGTGTATCTTGTATTGAGAATAGATTATTTCCCTTTAACTCCTTATTAAGTTAATAATGGTCTTTCATTTAGTCTCTTTTCTTTTGTTTAGGTGCTTGTAATTGCTTTAGTTTTGAACATAAGAATCTACAGCAGTTATCTAAATTGCTGCTTCGAAAATCAATATCTGTCCGGGAAAACTGAACCTAAATCTAATCAGCAAAAAGTGTTTGAAGAATTGTCATACTTGAAAGACCATTATAATTTAATAGGTGTAGGTGCAAGATCTGAAAGCCAAGTTTGTTCAGATGACCGGTGGAAAAGATCTCATGATTTTTCACACTCCACAAATCTCCAAAAAAATATCACAGTTCTTCCATGGCATATATTCTAAACCTGAGATACTTTGTTACCCTAGAGAGGTTGAGAACTTACTAGTGCATGCTATTAATAGTTCCCTTAAATCTTAACACCATATTTAATGAGTAATGTGCAGTTAGTGAGTATTGGAAGCTACATCATTTGTCCTAACAAATCCCCCTGTGCCGCATGTGGAGTTCTTACCATCACTGGCCTTAAATTTCCCAGCTGTCCCCTACAGGTGTCTAGATCAGGTTCTGTTTTCTTTTCCAGAGATGTAGTGGTTATACCAAGCACTGTACTGTGCAAAAAGTTAATAAACTGCTGAAGGATATAATCTAAGTGGCCAAGATGTGTCTATCAGCACACAATCTGATCCCAAGTAGCATCTCAATTACTGCTAGTGAAGGCACCGTTGAAGTTGTATAGTCTCCTGAAATAGCTCACTGACTATATAGCAAAATATTATACACGTTTTTAACAGCTTTCCTTTTTCTTCATTTCTTTACTTTTTTAGGCATTTGAGTTGTCAGTGAACTGAAACAGTTTTATTTACATTCATCAGTACAGACCCTAATACTTTTAACAGATGAACATAACATAAGTTGAGACCGTATTCTGTCTTCTAAAGTTCAGGCTTGACCTTAGGTAGATAGCTCTTTCTTAGGCCGTGTTAAAGAAGCACTGCAGTAAAAATATAAAAAAGTTTCCTCTGCCAGTAAAAAAAAAAAAAAAAAAAAAAAAAAATTGCCCCCCCCAAATTTTAAAATAAGCCTGCTTTGTAGTCATGTTACTTTATAACTTACTGACAGCTTAATTGGGAAGTTAGGTGCTGCTCTCTTATAGACATATGTATCTGTCACGTGTCACCAGGGTAAAAGCTAACATGAATGAAACATGTTTTTGCCCATGCCAAGGTGGTCATTTATTTCACAATATGCAAATGAGCAGTCTGGAGCAATGAGGGTGACTGTTTCTCCAAACTGCTACATTCCAGACTTCTCTAATATGCCCTCCACCCCCCCCCCCCCCCCCCCCACTTCTTTGAGTGACTGAGCCAGGGAGCCATGCTGATATCCAGCCTAGCCCTATGTTCTCACATTCATTCCAGCATATTAGTGTGGGGCATAGCAGTTTGGAGCAATGGAGCCACGCTCATTGCTCCAGACTGATCATTTGCATATTGTGAAATAAATGAATATTGGCAACTGAGGCACACATTTTCATGGGGAAAGAAGGTGTTAAATTCAGATAAGCCTGATCTAACTGTGGTGCTGGTATAATATTTTTCACCTGATAGTCTCTCTTTAAAAAAAAAAAAAAAAAAAAAAAAAAAGGACTGACCTAGATTGGATACTCTAATGCAGACTTAATATTCTGCCCCATATTTAGACTGACACCACCTATGGTATTTGATGGCTTAGTTTATGCCAAAAAGGTGTCTTCCATAGACTTGTACTGTTATGGGGGCACTCTTCACAGCCCAGTGATGAGGCCATGCTGTAAGGCTAGCCCTTCTAACATTGGGGAGCTATTGGTGCCGAAATTAACATCACTGATATCTCCAGCATCGAGACACATACCAGGAAAGCCGACAGTGAACTGAATTCAGCGCACTGTTGACCTTCTAGCGGTGTATATAATACTGTACATCGATGAGGATGTGAAAGGTCCTCTTTAATGTTACAACTTAATTCATTCACCTTTCTCGACAAGCTATGTACCTTTTAACACCAAAACACTTGCTTTTCGGCCAAATCACAACCCCTTGTCAGTTGAGGTAAAAAAATGTCTAAAGTAATTAATGAAGCTGGTGTAAGGCTTGCATGTGATGCACTATTTACACCAGACTACCATTTTCGTTGGTAAATGTGCGCCGTTGTATCGACCAGTTGTATATGTATTGAAAATATCGATGAATTGAACAGTGTGTGGCTGATTTGCCATTACAGATTTAGACTAAAAATTAGACTACACTGTTTTATATTTGCCAGATTTATCACAATGACTGATACTGGTTGATAAACCTGGCTCACCTTAAGGCAAGATTCACACTTGTGTTGGAGTCTTTGTAGGAGAATCTGCTTAAAATCGGTGGAGAGAAAAGCCCTGCAAGGAAACCCGGTGGATCCCATTATAGTCTATGGGGTCTGCGGGTTTCTGTGTGAAACCGCTTTTTAAGCGGACAGGGTCTTTTTCTTTTGGGTCCCCATACAGACCCGAAACCCGAACACTAGTGTGAATCTAGCGTAATACTGTCTAGTCTAAGTTTTCACCACTAAAGTTTTGGTGAGTAATGTCATATTTTACAGGGGTTGTCCAGGATCTAAACATTTTTGATACTGATGACTTTACTCACAGGATATTTTATCAGTATCAGATTGTTCGGGGTATGACACATGAACGTAGAACTGAACAGCTGATGTAGTCGCCAGAAGTCTTATACAAAGTATACAGCCTGAAGCACCCCTTTTGAAGTGAATGGGAGCAGGGCTGCAGTTCCAGGTGCCACTGCTACACTGTATGGTGCTCTGTACACTTTGGTGGTGCCTGGAACTGCAGCCCCACTCCTATTCTCTTAAACAGGAGCACCTGAACAATCTCATATGGATAGCTTATCAGTATTAAATAGTTTCAGGTCCTGAACATATTTTTTATTAGTAAATTTGCTCCCATGTGTATTTGAAACTTGTTACATTTTTGTAATTCGTGGGCAGTCCCAACTGAAGCTGTTCACATGATCATGTGAGGGCTTGTAGCTGATCACTGGGGATTTCAGCACCCATATGGCCATAGGAAAATGTTGCATTGCATGGTGCTCAGTTTTGTTATTTTGGCCTTCCTCATCAGTGAACTTTTACCATGTAGTTAGTTTTACCTGGGCTTTCTTGATCGGCTGCCACTCAGCTTAGGCTATGTTCACATTTACATTGGAGTCTCTGTCTGCACCCCTCCTTCTCGTTTTCCAAATGGGTGTTTCAGTTGTGTGATGTGTTATTTAAAAAAAATAAATGTGTGTGTGTGTATGCATGTATGTATGTATGTATGATTATTTTAAAATATATATATATATATATATATATATATATATATATATATTATTCACTCTATGGCCTAAATATCAGGCTCCCGCTGCGCCATATGACTTCCTTTCTGTCTTGCTGATCCAGAATGTGTATTTCCATGAACTGAAAGTCAGGACCTTATATCAATCACAACAAAGCACTCATAGGAATGTGTTGAGTTCTCTTAAGTATTGTTCATTGGGGCAGCAGCATACCCGATATTTGCACAATACGGTACAGTAAAACAACATTTTTTTAAAAATATCACACATTTGAGGGAGGCCAAAAAATAATCATCTTTGTCTTGTGTATGACAGAATTAAAGTTGATAAAACTGGCCATAAGTTTTCAGTGACATTGAGTGAAGAACGAACAGTCTTTTTAGTATTCTTTAGTCAAATAGATGCCATTTTTGTGTAAGAAGTTAGTCTGCATGGCAACATCTATACAAAAATATTCACATTCCTAGAAGCAAAAGCTTTGATGTGCATTTATTTTATACAGATGTCAAATTTTGGAGCTGTAATCCTTCCATCTGCATGAGGCCTTCTATTCATGATATCTCTACTATTATGTATTTTGTTGATAAACTATAAAGGTGGCTGTATAGGATACAAATGAGTAAAAAAAATAGTTCTCTACTACATCATGCATATCTGTAATAGATTCATAGTAAAATGGAAAAAACTGAAATACTAGAACTTTGCGCTGAATCCGTATAATTAAATTTACTTTAACCTTAAAATGAGTTCCCCCCCAGGTCTTCTGGAGATCTTGTTTTAAGGCAATGACTGGCGATCACTGTACAAGATTTATTTTCTAAAATTCTACTTTGAGGTATTTTCTCTGTTTGCAGCAATTAATCAAATCTTCATTTATTTGCAGTTGGATAGATTTGCCAGCATTAGAATTCCTGGAAGCAGAAAAGATCGTCCTAATTTGCATTATGTGAAGAGCTCCGGCACTGGCAGTGACTGGTCCACATCTTCAGAATATGAAGACTTTCCTCAGAAACAGCTGTCAGATAAAGAAATCTTGGCACTGTTTGAAAAAATGATGGTGAGTGAATTATTTTTATAGACTGTACTGGGTTTTAATGGTTCAACTTTGTGTTAAATTTATGGTTATTTTAAGGGAGGCGCAGAATCTGCGTATGTCACACAGAACTGTTCACATCCTTGTTTCCGTCTCCATGCTTTTGAGAATCAGAAAATTTTCTGTAACAAGAAAAAAAAAAGAGAAAAGACAGAAAAATCTCAAACTTTGAAGGCTCTAGTGATGTCCTGAATAAAATATGTGCACCACATTGTATATTGTCATATATATTCTCATTGTGCTTATACTTGCCTATTATATGAATTATATACACAAATATATGCAGTACACACTTTTTTTCTTTTATACTTTGTGTACATATATATGTTAGTGTGTGTAAAATAAAACATAATGTATGCAATATACATACATATATATATATATATATATATATATATATATATATATATGTAGATAGATAGATAGATTTAAAAAAGTTAGCAGAACTGCAAGACATGTATGTGGGTGCAAAAGAATCCTTGAAGGATTTGGGGTCTAATACCTCTTTCAGAGTAAGTACTCTAATGGATAAAAGTGAAGCTAATACATTTATTCATCCAACTGCAATGTTTCAGTCCTACTCCATGGGATCTTGAGGCTAACCACAGGTTCACAGTTGGATTTGGATCTGAAGCGTTTCCTGGCCGTGGACCCAAAATTTTAATATCTTGTTTACCAAAAAACTCAGTTATCAATTTTGTGACACACTGCTCCATCCTTCTGGAAAAAGCATTCTTCGTCACCAAGTTGTTCCTGAATTGTTCAAACAAGTTGCTCTTGGAGGATTTTAGATACCATTCCCTTATGCATTCAAAGTGAGCCCACACATGAGTGCTCTAAGGATGCTTTACTGTTGGTATACTGAGGTCTTCATTGGAGAAAATGTTACTCCAGTCATCTGCAGTCCAGTCTCTGTACTTCCTGCAGAATTTGTCAGTCCTTCCTTGGAGAAAAGTGGCGTCACAGTATTTCCTAAGAACACTGCCTTGAATAAACAATATTTAAACATCCTACAAGAACAACTTCTCCCAATAATCCAGGAGCAATTTGGTGATGAACAATGCTTTTTCTACATGATGGAGCACCATGTCACGAGGCAAAAGTGATAACTCAGTGGCTTGGTGAACAAAACATTGAAACTTTGGATCCATGACCAGGAAACTCCGCAGATCTCAATCGCATTGAAAACCTGTGGTCAGTCCTCCAAAAGTGGGTGGTCGAACAAAAACACGCAAACTCCAAGCACTGATTAGGCAAGAATGGGTTGCTATCAGTCAGTATTTGACATAGCTGATATCTAGCATACCAGGGTGAATTGCAGAAGTCTTGAAAAATAAGGGTCAGCACTGTAAATGTTAAAGGGTTTTTTTGGGGTTTTTTTTTTAAATTAGGTCAGTGGAGGTAAAAAAAAAAAAAAAAAAAAAAGTACTCTCCTGTCACCGGTGCTCCGGTGTCTCTAAGCACGGTCCAGTCCTGTAGCTCCGTTGTTTTCTTCCTTCAAAAGTCCCCACCACACGTGACTGATTAGGCTGCTGATTGGTCATGGGACATTCACTACCTGTGATGTCCCCAAGACGTCATAGCTGCCGAGTACTTCCCGACAAATGAAAACAATCAAGCAGCAGCACCAGACCTCTTTAAAGCTAAGTCCTCACGTAATAGGCTGTGGGAAAAATTGCAGCGGAGGCGCATCGCGTTTTTTTCCGCAGTGCTTTTGACGGATAGTCCGCAGAAGTTTCCTCTGCAGACTTCCTGCTTCCATTTTACCAGCATTTCCTTAGGTATAATTGGCATGCTGTGATTTCCAAAACTGCAATGGTTATTTTTTTTGCATTGTGTGAACAGAATTCATGCCATGTGGGGCCCTGGCCTAAGTCTTTGCGTAAATTTGATGTATTTGACATAGAAGTTAAAAAATGTATGAAATACTTAAAAAATATATATCACATATACTGAAGTGCAAGTCTTTGTACACAAACTCAACATTGAAATTGCAACACAAAGAAGGACAGTCTTGGAATTATGGAAATCACAGGAGCGAAAAACACGTTAATTATATGAAAATGATAAAAAGTAGAAATAAAGTATATAAGAATATCTCAATTCATTCAGTATTAAGTATGAGCACCACATGCAAAAACACATGTATTTACATGATTTGGTGTTCTATCAATGAGGTTATTAATGGTTGCCCTAGTAATGATTAAACCAAGCTGTATGTACTTGAGCAAGCAAATCATCAAGATTGGTTGTTAGCTGCTCCCTTTGCAATTGCCAACCAATGACATCCCAGATGTGCTCAATGGGAAATGTGTCTGGAGTCGCTGCATGCTGTGGTAGTACGATTAGGCCATGGGGTTGTCCTGTTGAAAAATGACTTCTGGGGCACTTAAGAGAAATGGCTGTGTAATAGATTCTACTACCAAATGAATGTAACGCTGAGCTATTAGTGTACCCGAAATGAAGACTAGAGTAGTCTGACTAGCATACATTATGCCTCCCCACACCATAATCCCTGAAGTAGGACTGGTTTGTGTTCCCTTGTGAAGGCCTTTTCATGGAGATGCCCAGACCATTCTCCGGCTATTGTTGCGCCCGAAACAAAAGCGGGATTCATCGCTGAAGAGGACAGATTGCCATTCCAGCCTCCATTGCTGTCCTGCTGTGATGGCCTTTTAGGCTGGAGGCGTGAGAACATAGCCCAATGTCATGCAAACACCTTCTGATGGTTTGTGTTGACAACGTTTGCCGCCTACGGCTTCGGATGTGATGTCCAATTTCACTTGCAGTACAGACTGGATCAATCTGCACCATTCTTCCAATGAGAACTGTCAATGCAGATATTCACCTCTGTGCACCTCTTGCTATCATTCCAATTTGTCTTTCTCCCAGCCACTGGGACACACAACTTTGAATGGTGCTGTCATCTCAGCCTAAGTACGTATAGCTCTCCTGAAGTGGTAAACCAAAGTGTCTCAGTTCAACGATTCTGTCCCCCTCAGTTAGCAACAAGTGGTGATAACTGGCATCACATACCACTTAATCTGAATTTTGAGCTTTTATGTGGCTAAAAAAACTTTGTTTTCAATCTGGCTTTTATGCCTCTTCCATATGCCACAGATTCGAGGTAGGGGTTTTAAAATTTAATCAGTTGCAGATCTTAACGGCACCTGCTGCTACCTCGATTTACATATAAATATGGCTTCTCCAACTGTATATACAGTAAATGCATGTGTGTGTGTAAATAGATGGAGAGAGAAAATTGCCCAACCCTAATGTGTCTGTGTGTGTGTGTGTGTGTGTGTGTGTGTATGTATGTGTATGTGTATATATATATATAATATATGTATTGTGTGTGTGTGTGTGTGTGTGTGTATATGAGAGATAGGTACATATATATGTGAGTATGTATATCTACTTTTCAATATACTCAAAAATACTTCTAAAGACTTAGTACAACTTACACACACATCACTACTCTTCCCCTCGGGTTGCCTCATATATGAAAAAAATTAGATAGATATAGCAGCTTTTCGTATTCTGCATTACGACTCCATTTTTGTGAAAAATCTGGATTTTATTTTTATGCAAATTAGCTCTAAAGGACTTTAAGGGGTGTTTTTTCTCCTTCTGGGACTTCATTCTCTGCTCTAGATAACTGCCCCTAACTGCTGACCAGCTCTTCCCCCATCTTCTACTTTGTCACACTTTGCTGTAGTTGGTGATAGGGGGCAGTTATCTAGAAGAGAGAGTAGAAAAAACACCCATAAAGCACTCATGAAAATGTTTCTGTATAAGAGAGGGATATTTGTAAAGTGTAGAAGTAGCTCTTCAAGGTACTGCTGTTAGCTTGATACCAATTTTCCGGCTGATCGACTCTCTTTAACCACTTCCGGACCGCCCATATACTATATACGTCCGGAAGGTGGTTGCCTTGGCCTGCAAGGACATACCGGTACGTCCAAGCAGAACTCTGCAGCTGCACGAAATCGTACAGCTACTGAAACAGGGAGCCGACTGTAACTTCAGCCAGAGCTCCCCTAGAGAAGGCATTGAAGGATTATTACCTTCCCTGCCTTCCCGATCACTGTGTATACAGCACTCAATGAGCAGCGCTATGGGCGCCGCATTCTTGTGGCTCCTCTCTGTCCTCAAGTTGTGAAATGGTTCTCACATAAGATGGAGGCACAATATGATTGTGGCCACCATGCAGGTTTCTTTAACCTCCACCTATTCCTATTTCCATTCCGCATTGATCCACATATTGCAAACTGGTTATTCCGCAGGTTGCATGTGCTGAGCCAGCTATTTGACAGGCTATGTCCTGCGGAGGCTTGATCTGTCCTCAAGTAATGAACCATTTTGTCTGTGTTAAGAGATGATACCTCATACCTTCTCCTTTATCTAGTCTAACCCTGTCCTGGTAGTTGTATAATGTGTTAAATCTCTGCTGCTCAATCTTCATGGCATCCAGTTTTGTTCCACTGGGTTTATTCGCTCTCATTTTAGCTCATTTCTATACCTTGTCTTGCTTTGTATTGTATTGGTTAATTTTTTGCTCTGCTTCTAAAGTGTATGTTTGTCATATGACTCTGCTTCAGCCCTCCCCACTGTATGTATATAAACATCTGCAAGTTGCTATATTATGTATATGTAAATTAGATTCAATAAATAATTTTCTGCAGATTCTGGCCTTTTCTTCGGAACATTCCAAACTTCTCTCTGCTACATTTTTAGAATAGGCTGTTGTGTGTACTTGGGTAATAACTATTTGACCTCTGTGCCACCTGTAGGATGTAATTTTTAGCTGTTTTTCCCTTCAGGATTTTCTAGATCTCGGCTTCAGCAGGAGCATACACTAACTGCTATCTTGCTTTCCCAAAATGATTAAACACACTTCTAATGCCCCTGGGTGAGCTCATGTTCTTTAGGTCTCAATACTTTGGATCCGTCATCTACTCTGTCTAAAGATATGAAAACTGCACACACCGTCTTTTCCAGAGAAACTGCAATACAAGTTCACCAAACACATTGTATTGCACTGCTTTCCATATAGAACTGGTATGAGACAGTAGTACATATGTACTAGACATTGCTGGCAAAATAGCTCTTCACAAAATGAGTACTTGGAAAATTTGCGAAGGCAATCCTCCCTTTCACATCTCTGATCTATGTAATATGATCCTTTAATAAGGAACTTACAGTAAAGGGGTGTTCTAGTACCTTTTTTTTTTTTTTTTTTTTTTTTACACATAGAGAGGCCTAAAATAACAAACAGTATATACTCACCTGTCCATTCAGCCAGGTATCCAGTGGAGAGTCTCCTTATGGGGCCCCAGTCTTTGGCTGATCTTGCATTGCAAAAAGTCAACAATCAGAGAGTGAGCACTGATGCTCCATTTGAACAGAACATCATTGCTTAGCCCAGTGGCTAACATACTCCGGTGCAGGCAAAAGGTCAGAAACACTGGTGATCTGAATGGAGGTTCTTCCCTGGATCCCTGGCTGAACGGCCAGGTGAGTATATATTTGTTATTTTAGTCCTCTCCAGGGGTTAAAAAAAAAAAAAAAAAAGTTCTGGAACACCCCTTTAAAATTACTTTCATGCCCAGGTGTAAGGTATCTAGTAAGTGGATAAAGAGGCTTTTTTTTTTTTTTTTTTTGCAATACATCTTGTTAATCATGGTCTATATCAGGGGTAGGCAACCTTTTTTTTGTTTGGCGTGCCGATTTAAATAAAAAAATCAAAGTAGTATTCGGAGTGCCACGTAACATAGGAGTGCTGTCATACCTTGGTCCCAGTCACGTGCGTTTACCTCTATTTGCCTTGATACACCTGTACTTTTCCATTAGAAGCAATGCAAGTACATGTGTAACCCACAATTAGTGGTAAATGTATGTGACTGGGACCAGAGTGAGGTAACACCTGAAGGATGGTGACACACTATGTATCTGGATGCTGCATCCAGTCCCCGGCCGCTGATACTTTTACTTTTCTGTAAGTGAAAAGCGTATTAATTTCAACCACATTTAATTCCTGGTTGTGTGGTAACAGCAAAGTCACAGCTAGTAACTGATACCGAGCGGCACGTTGCGTGAGGTTCTCACAGAAGTTTAGTAAAGACTTGTTGAGCCTTTGCCTTGTCACGTGTTAATTCGTGAAGTGGTTCAAGGTTGGGGTGGCAGCGGGTGTGGTTTTGCATTGATGATGAATCAATAACGTCTATAGGTCAGGAAATGGCATCTCTGGTTACCCAAGGATCCGATATACCATCCCGCGCTCGTAGGAAATGACCCCCGGTCGCAGTTGGTGATAGTAGGTAATCTCTTTTATTGAAAAGTGCCCATTGTATCAATAAAAGTGATTACCTACTATCACCAACTGCGACCAGGGATTATTTTCTACGAGCGCGGGACGGTATATCGGATCCTTGGGTAACCAGAGATGCCATTTGCTGAGTAACTAATGGGTGTCACACTTACCCCAAAGTGACATCGCTGGTGCCGGGGGACTGGAATTGGCTATAGCCGCACCTGGGTACACAGTGTGTCGCCACCTGAAAAGAAACACCCTTAGGCCTCCTGCACACAAATGGCACAGATGTGGTTTTCACTGACCTATACATTAAAAATAAATTGACAGGGCTGCAACTACAGACAGATATAGGACCTGCTCTATATTTTGCAGCTCTTCAAATTGGCCCAGACACACAGCTGCAAAAACGACCTCTGTGTGTTTGGTCCCATTGAAATGTATGACTCCGTACTTCTATCCACACATGCAGAAAAAAGTATATAGTCATGTGCATTACAATTTAGTAACTCCATGTGCCTCATATTAAAGGGAGTCTATAATTAGATTTAGGTAAATTTCCCTAACAACATGTTAGAATAGCCTTTAGAAAGGCTATTCTATTCCTACCTTTCTTTATCTTTTCTTCAACACCGTTTTTTAAATAAATACTTTATTCTTATACGCTAATTCTGTGCACTGAGCACAAGGGGCGTTCCCCCTGTGCTCCGAGCACAGCACCGTCATATCCACTATTCCACCTCCATTGACTTCTGCATGCCCCTTCATGTGAAGATATCCTCTTCTTATTCTTTGCTGCGTCAGCAGCACTTCTCACTACAGCGCATGCAAATTCCGCACATGTGCTGTATTGAGAAGTGCTGCTGCTAATGCCTAAATCTAATGATAGGTCCTCTTTAAAGGGAGTTATTCATGGCTCATGAATATGCGGTTTTATATACTGCTAGAAAGCCAATAATACGCTGAATTCAGCACACTGTCTGTTTTCCTGGTATGTGCCCGGGGCTGGAGAGAAACTAACCGAGATCTCCCCACTGTCAGAAAGGCGTTCCTTACTGAACAGTGTCATCACTGGACTGTAAGCAACGCCCCCCCCCCCCACTGTACTCCTACATAGCATTATACTGTCAGAGGGGCGTTTCTTGCCGTTAATTTCTCTCCAGCCCCGGGGCAGTATATAAAACCTCACTTTGATGAAGATATGAAAGGTCCTCTTTAATAGCGTTTAACCCCATCATGTCCCTCACATTAACTCTTGAGTTACTGATATATGAGAGACATGGAGGTACTAATTAAGTATCTTCATTATTGAGGTCCTTTATTAGTACCCCCATATGTCTCACATATTAGTAACCCTTATGTAAAGCACACAGGGGTTAATGTAAAGAACATGTTGGGGTTAATTGCTATTAATGTGAAGCACAACTAACACTAAATTAATAACCCCAAATACCTGACATTAATAAGAAAAGTAACACCAGCATGTACCTGGTGTTTTTTACTTTCACTTTGCTGAATGGAGCTCTCCTCTCCTCCTCCACTCCCTCTCCCTCTCCTCCTCTCCCTTTCCTCCTCTCCTTCTCCTCCTCCTCTCCTCTCCTCTCCTTTCCTTTGCAGGGATGGACTTTCCTCACTCCTCTCATTGGTGGGCAGGGAGGGCAGCAATTTAAAGCTTACAGGTCCCGTGCCAGCAAAATATGCCATGCGTGCCAACAGTGGCACGCGTGCCAGGGGTTGCCGACCCCTGGTCTATATGATTGATTTGTAGAAAAAAAACAAGCACTCTTTAAAGGGGTTGTCCAGGATTTAGGATTTTATGGCCTAGCTTCAGGGTAGGCCATAAATATCTGATCATGAGGGAACAGACAACTGACCCCCATATCGATCAGGTGTTCAGGGTCGCTTTCAATACCTGTACTATATACAACATATGGGCCAGAAGCAGTTGGCTGTGTGACCTGTTTTTCAGCCAGGTGCCAATACTGCAGCTCAGGTCCTATTGAAATATCTGCACACTACAAATATACAGGGACCGGAGCTATCTGCTTGCGGCCCTGTGTCGTGTGCAGTATGGGTGTTGGAAGTGGCGCCAAGCAGGTGATCAGTGTGGTGTTGACTGTTGACACCCCCTCCTCCCCCAATATCAGGTATTGATGGCTTATCCTAAGGATGGGCCATAAAATCCTTTCTAGGTACTTCTTTTGAGTCCTGAAAAATTGTCATTTGTTAAAGGAATGTCAGTGTCAGGTGTTTAAACTGATCTCCTCCTAATGCTGTGTATGAGTTATTGCTTTTTAGACAGGCCTTTTCTAGCAGAATGGTGAAATTGGCCATTCTCCTGAATGGGAGCAAACTAATAGCATGGTATGCCCACTACACACTGCACAGAGCCATCTGCTTCTGACTCCAAACAGCGGATGGTGTGAGCTCGCTGGTTGTCTGATATGATGACCTATCATAATAATTATTATAATAGGCCCTCAGTATCCAATCTTGCAAAAACCCTTTAAACCCTTCTCACCGGTGACCTTTTTCAATTTTTGTTTTTGACTTCTTGCCTTCCAAACCCCATAACTTTTTATTTTTCCGTTCACAGAGCTATATGAGGGCTTAATTTTTGTGGGAAATATTGTTCTTCATAATGGTACCACTTATTATTCTGTACAATCTACTGGGAAGCTGGAAAAAAAATACAGAATTGGGTGGACTTGGAGAAAAAGTGCATTTGTGCTACTTTTTTACGGGCTTTATTTTTACAGCGCTCACTCTGCAGCCAAAATGACATGTCACCTGTATTCTATGTTTCAGTACGATCTTGGGGATACCAAATTTATATAGTTTTATTTACATTTTAACCCCTTAACAAAAATCTAAAACTTTGCAAAAATATATTAACTTTTGCAATTTTACTATTGAGGCTGGTCATATTACTATTGCAGACCTGGAAGCCTCCAATTCTTAGCATCTATTAATAAGCGCATCTCTACTGATTCTGGCATAGTTGGACATTTTTCTCTAGCTCCCAGTATTCCCAGGCAATCAGTGCAGTTGGTTTTGGTGCCTGATATGCCTTATATGCTCTGTACAGTCAGGTGGGTAGCGTTAAGCAGGAGTAAGCAAAGGGGCGTGATTCAGAGATGAACAGTGTCAGAACTCAGAATTACACTACTCCTGCCTTATACCACCCATCTGACAGTAAAAGCCTAAATAACATAAATCTTCTAAATAACACATGAACACAAAACTAACAGCACTGATTGCTCAAATGGTGGGGACTAGACAGAAAATGTCAACTGTTCTGGAATCAGTGGAGCAACCCCAATTAAATGATTCAATACGCTAGACTTGACAGAGGTGGTGAGAAGTCATTTTAAGAGCTTTTTTTTCAAATTCTGAATAGTTTACATACACAACTTTTTTTGTGTGTTTTTGGTGTTGGTTCTCTTTAGGACTTTCAAAACGTCAGGGAAAATGCCATGGAATGATAAATGTCATCAAAAGTGCATGTCATTTTTATACCTCAGAAAAAGCACCTGTTAGGTCTTTTCTAGATAGATAGCTGCCCAAATACTATATTTGGTATAGTCAGCTGGTTATCAATTTCAAAGGAATCACAATACAGAAGGTTTCTTAAGTCAAGGTTCAGTCTTTCTGTTCAGAAAAAAAAAAAAACAATGTGCTGCGCTCTTTCTTCTGGCAAAAGAACCTGAAACCCAATTGAAGAAAGCTTCTGAACAGAAATAGTGTGAAAGAAGCCATATTTAGTTATACTGTATAAAGTGGGATTAACTACTGTTTTATTAAAACATTAAATCTTTATTTTAAGATGATGTGTATATACCCACTAACTAGCAGAATGGAACAGAGAATTGTGATAAACTTCATAGAAGTAATCTGCTTCCTCCAGGGAAAGATATTTGATGCCTTGCAAGCATGAATCTACATTATAATTTTCTGCTAGTCCTTGTTCTTTTTACAATATTATGGAATGGTTTTCAGAAGCCAGTGTTCTTTGTGCCAGGTTTGAAAGCAAAAATACAGTAGTCTTATAGTTGTAATTTAGAACCAGCATGGTCCCTGAGTGCAAAATTTTCTGCACTATTTGAAATAAAGTAGTAGAAAGTCCAGGCATTTAATGTTTGTATGTCTTTCTGGAAGACCAAATGATCTTAGGTTAGTATGTGGTTAATAAAAAGAGAAAATGAATGACAATGTAATATACAAAGTAGCAATTTATCAGGCCCTGCATTCCAGAATTCTAATGTCAAAATGTCACAAAAAAATAAAGGTTTTTGGCGTCTTGGGCTTATTTGCACAAACATTTTAAGAATCTCTTGTGTTTTTATGCCATTTGCTCCACATTTGAGTGGGAAAGTGAGAGTGGTTAACCTATTCAGCTGATGTACACCATATTTATCAAATGCAACTTTTTCAACCCTTCCTGAAATTTGATATACATGTATATCATGAGGAGGAAAGTTTCCGTATGTTAAGATGACTGTACAGGTATGGGATGAAAAACTACAGCTTGTACTGCAACTAAGAATCCCTCATTCAGCTCAGTCAAAAGAGAGATAAATGTCATATGTCTCTGAATGTGTCTTTTTTTTTTTTGGTGTGTTTTTATTGTACAAAACATAAACTATATAAATTGTGTACAGCTTTAATCATACTCCTTTGAAGAATAAAGTTACTAGTTATTTATACTGCATGGTAAAAGATTTTTTTATTCTTATCTTGCCTCCAAAATGAAAAGTAATAAAAATGTCGTATGTACCGGAACTGCAGCAGTTAGCCCACTTACTTTCCTTAATACAGGAAACGTGTACATGGGGGCATAGTCTATGCATTTGTGTAAAATATTCAGTAATAGTAGCTTCTATCCACTTGCAGTATTAATTATACTGTACATATCTAGGAACAATTGGCAAGTACACCGCTGTTAAAGATCCACCAAGGCTCCAATTCAGATAAGCCAAGTCTGTGCTTTTGAGGAACTGTTATAAAGTAAAGTAATGTGATGATTGACGGCTCTGTATGCAGCTCAGTATTGCAGCATCACTAGCCTCCAGGCATAGTCATCACATTATAAGGCACTCGTAGTCAGTGCTGGTTTTACTGTATAGTTACATAATATAAGGATGGGCACCTCAAAAAATAGAAATGTGTTAATCACACGGATCACTGGTACGGCAAAAAGTACGTCAAAGATCTACATTTAAGCTAAGAAAATAGTTGAGAAAAAAAACCTGCCTTCCTGAACTATAAATACAAAGGAAAAATGATTTTATTTAGTACTTTCAGATATATAATAACACCAACAATAAAAACACCAAATCACAAATCGGCAAATATAATGCAGACTTGCCCGCAGCAGCAATTCCGTGTAGTCAAGGGTAAGAGCAATCATCAAATACAAATAACCAAATCATATAGTGAGAAACACAATTAGTGTTAGCGCCCCCAATCCTAAAACAATCTATAAAGCTTGTGAGAAAATAATAATCTGAAATGTAACATCTTGGAAAAGAGACAACAATCATAAATACCAGTAAGAATAATAATGTCTAGGTGCAAAAAGAGGCTCTTGAAAGACCAGCCATGGGAGAAAATCCCACCCTTGTCATTGCCTCCTAGTGCAGCTTAGGTAAAGAGTGAAAATGTTAAAAAGCCTTGTGATGAACCGACCCTCAGTTGTACATCTTTCTTAGAAATGTATTTTTACTTGCTTATATCAGTCCTTCACCTACTTGTTGGAATATTGTGCTTAAGTTGGGTTTACACGGCTGGACGATATGCTTCAGTGGTTTTATGTGTATATCATGGGAGATGGCTTGCTCTAGCCGGCCAGTTTTTATTATCCCTGGACAGATGTCCATGGGGGAGAGAAGGCCAGTGGCCAGTTCACCCACAGACACACATCTCTCCCAGCACCTAGGAAGGTACCCATCTCTCCAAGGGCTCTGCAAAGGAGCGAGAAGGGGGGGGGCCGCCTGGGGAGGAGGTGTGGGTGGGGCACTAGCCATATGTTGAATCTAGCAGACTTAGATTCTTGGTCACTCAGCAAAGAGACAGTGAGCAGTTCTGATCGGGGGGAAGATGAGAGCTTGTCCTACTGTGGAATGCAGCATGGGCTTAGCATTGAGGCCTGAAGCCTTTCCCTTTGTTCTGGACAGCATGTAGAGGACATGTTTCTGTAACTCACTGAAGGAAGCGCCCTAGGCCCAAGAAACTGCTGAGGCCTAGAGAAACGGACTACAAGCCTGTGCCGGTATTTTTCTATCTTTAATTTCCCTTTTTATTTTGTGTGCTGTATTTTACTTTATCTGCTTGTTTAGTCATTGATATATATTCCGGTATATGTTAATGCTTAGTACCGACCCACTTGTGTTAATAAATATATAAAATTTAAAAAGCTCGTCTTTGTATTATCCTATCGGCCCGGAACACTCACTGGAGTTGGGTGTGAGGTAATTGAAGCAATGTCAGGTGTGTTGAACGCGGGTTTGGCAGGACGAGATCCTTCACAATCCTTCATAGATTTACTCTAAAAAATCGGCCTCCAAAATACCTGTGCGTTAGGAGGGACCCACTACCGCTTGGTGATCCACTATGGCGTTGCAAGGTATAATAGCGCCTGTCCCATACCTATTATTATTATGATTATTATTATTATATATATATATATATATATATATATATATATATATATATATATATATATATATATATATATATATTTTTTTTTTTTTTTTTTTTTATTATTATTAATATAATATTATAATTTTTTTTTTTTCCTGATTTTACTGTGTCCCCATCAGTTATGTAAAACACTGTTCACATCTGTGGTGGAGGTTTTGTTAGGTAATCCTATTGCAGACTTTTGTCTTATTTGGTAGAAAAAAATCTTGCCACAAGTGGCATATTTTTTCTGGCACAATGACATACAACAGGGCAGAATGTCAGGACACCAGTGTTGGTGAGACCAAATTTGGCTCCATAATTTTCTGCTCCTATGACTCAACAGAAAATTGGAATTGACGAGATGTGAAGCCCAACAATCTGCATCGAATGTCAAAGCTAAACATGCCAATTGCTGGTAGGAACTTCTTAGATACAGCCTGTCATTTGCCCAGTCACTGGTCTACAATATGCGTGGACAGGCCCACTATTAGGACAGTAATGGGAGTACTTTTTGTCAGGAGCTCTTTTTCAGCTCATTTTAAAGGGGTCCAGCAGCCAGCATGCCCCTTTTATTCGCTGATTCTTTAGTATTCACTGCAGTGTAGGGCTTGTGCAGGGATTCCCCACTATAACATTGTTGGAAGATTGCCATCTATTTTTTTTTATTTATTTATTTATTTTTTCCACCAGGTCTACCTCTGGCCTCAAACATAGGAATTTCTGTATGTCAGACAGATGCCCTAAGAGTTTAGACACAGACTCAATTGTTCTCAATGAGAAGATTTTCTCTGACATCTATCTATCTATCTATCTATCTATCTATCTATCTATCTATCAATCAATCCATCTTTATGTGCATAATGTACTGGTATATAGAGAGAGATTACGTACATGAAGAAGAGATATAGCCAAAGAGAGTCTTCTCACTGAAAAGGGTTGAGCCTGCCATACAGAAGGTCCCGGGTTTGAATCCAGGCACAAACTCAGTGAACGAACAAATATAATATCACTTTAAATAGATGGGGGATCCTCAATTTATTTTCACATGTAATTCCTAAATTACTAAAACTTCAATATAGCAAAGTAAATTCCAATAAACCTATTTTAGAAATACCCTTTGTTTTTTAATGGTCATTTAACCCCCTTAAGGACCCAGCCCAAAAGTGCGTTAAGGACCAGGCCTCGTTTTTTCAAAACTGACGTGTCACTTTATATGGCAATAACTTTGACACGTCTTAACTTACCGAAGTGATTTTGAGACTGTTTTTCATGACACATTGTACTTCATGTTAGTGGTAAACACTAATGAATATTTTTGTATTTATTTATAAAAAAAATAGGAAATTTGATGGAAATTTGGAAAAAAATAGCAATTTTCAAAATGTGAAATGCTCCCAAATACATTAATACATATTATCTACCATATCTCTGCTTTATATCGGCATCATCTTTTAATCGTTCTGTAATTTATGTTGGATGTTAGAAGGGTTACAAGTGTAACAGCGATTTTGCAGATTTACAAGAAAATTTCCCAAACTAATTTTTTAGGGACCACTTCAGTTCTGAAGAGGATTATAAAGGCCTATATATTAGAAACCCCCATAAATCACCCCATTTTCAAAACTGCACCCGTCAAATAATTAAAAATAGCATTTGGAAGTTTGTTAACCCTTTAAGCATTTCACTGGAATTAAAACAATATGGAGGTGAAATTTAGACATTTAATTTTTTTTTCCACTAATTCCTTAATTTAGCTCTAAAATTAACACATTCACAAAGGGTTAAAGGAGAAAATGCATCTCACAGTTTGTTATGCAATTTCTCCCGAGCACAGAAATACCCAACATGTGGGTGTAAACTGATGTTTGGGCACACGGCAGTTCACAGAAGGGAAGGAGTGACACTTGGCATCTGAAAAGCAGATTTTGCTGGAATAGTTTTCAGGTGCCATGTCTCATTTGCAGAGCCCCTAGAGTATCAATACAAAGGAAACCCCCAAAAATGATCCCATTTTGGAAACTACACCCCTCACAGAATTCATCAAGGGGTATAGTGAGCATTTTGACCTTACAGCTGTTTCACAGATTTTACTAACACTGGGATGTATAAATGAAAAATTACTAAAATGTCACTTTATCCCCAAAGTTTTTATTTTCACAAGGGGTTAAAGGAGAAAAAGCACCTCACAGTTTGTAAAACAATTTCTCCTGAACACGGCAATACCCCATATGTGGTCGTAATCTGCTGTATGGGTACATGGCAGGGCTCAGAATGGAAAGAGCGCTATTTGGCTTTTGGAGGGCAGATTTTGGTGGAATAGTTTTCAGGTACCATGTCGCATTTGCAGAGCCCCCAAAGTACCAATACAGTGGAAACCACCTAAAAGTGATCCCATTTTGGAAACTACACCCCTCAGAGAACATATCAAGGGGTATAGTGAGCATTTTGACGCTACAGCTGTTTCACAGATTTTATTAACATTGGGACATTAAAATGAAAAATTACTTTCTTTCCAATAAACCGTCAATTTAGCCCCAAATTTTTCATTTTCACAAGAGGACAAAGGAGAAAAAGCTCCCCAAAGTTCATTACACAATTTCTCCTGAATACAGAAATGCCCCATATGTGGTTGTAATCTGCTGTATGGGTACATGGCAGGGCTCAAAATGGAAAGAGCGCTATTTAGCTTTTGCAGGGCAGATTTTGCTGGAATAGTTTTCGGGTTCCATGTCGCATTTGCAGAGCCCCTAAAGTACCAATACAATACAAACCCCCAAAAAGTGACCCCATTTTGGAAACTACACCCCTCATAGAATTTATCTAGGTGTATAGTGAGCATTTTGACCTCACAGTTGTTTCACAGATTTTATTGACTTTGGGATGTAAAAATGAAAAATTACTTTTTTCCAATAAACCGTCCATTTAGCGACATATTTTTAATTTTTGCAAGTGATTGATTAAAGAAAAAACAGCCCACACAAAATTTCTTCTGAACACAGAAATGCCCCATATGTGGTTGTAATCTGCTGTATGGGTACATGGTGGGGCTCAGAATGGAAAGAGCGATATTTGGCTTTTGGAGGGCAGATGTGGCTGGAATAGTTTTCAGGTGCCATGTCACATTTGCAGAGCCCCTAAAATACCAATACAATGGAAACCTCTCAAAATTGACCCCATTTTAGAAACTACACCCCTCAAAGAATGTATCAAGGGGTATTATCAGTCAGAGCCTAAAAATGCTTCCCAAAAAGTAATGTACAAAGTGAAAATTAAAGTTTTTAAAGAAATACCTAATTTCAGTGCCTAATACGTTGCGGCTACTTTCTGACATCAGAGACATGCACTCCTAAAACTATTAAGTGGGTTATCCCGGGGACAAGAAAATTAAATATGTGGGTGTAAACTGCTGTTTGGGCACACAGCAGGGCTCAGAAGGGAGGAGCACTGTGTTTTTTTTTTTTGTTTTTTTTTAGCTTTTGGAGAATAGATTTAGAGGGACTTTCTGGTCGCCATGTTGTTTTTGCAGAGCCCTGGAGGTGCCAGTAAATTGGAATTTCCCAAGAAGTGACCCCCATTTTGTAGGGGCAATTTTAGGGTCTCTGCAAATGTGACATGGCATCCAAAAAACAACAATCTAAATATGCCCTCCAAAAGCACATAACGCTCTTGACATCTGCACCCTGCTGGGTGCCCAAATGGCAGTTTATGCCCACATGTATGACACTGGTGTACCCAGGATAGTGTACTTAGCAACACCATATGTGGGTATTAACTACTGTTTGGGCACAGCCGGGCACAGAAGGGAAGGAGCGCTATTTTGGTTTTTGGAGCACTATTTGCTTTTTGGACACCATGCCACATTTGCAGAGCCTATGAATTGCCAGTAAAGTGGAATCCGCAGACATGTCACCCCATTTTGGAAACTATACCCTTAAAGGGATTTATCAAGTGGTGTAGCGAGCATTATTAACCCTTAAGTGTTGCATTCTTTTAATTTCCAGAAATGAATGCACAGCTGATAATGAAAAGTTAAAAATGAAATTTTTCAATAGATAAGACATTTCAGTGCCCAATATGTTGTGCCCAGCTTATGTCTGCTGTGACAGGACCAGGGGCAAAGTGGTAGGAGTATATATTTCTCCCAGGTTCTTGTCACATTCCTTCTAAAAGCATCTGGGAAAGGTGTGTTCCTTACTGGAGGGTTTTATCTAAACCCTGGTAAAAGGTCTGGCTGCTGGAGTAGGCAGAGTTGGGTGTGGCTCTACTCCATTCAGCCACTTCAGGTTTTGGGATGACTGGGGGTTAATTCCTTGGTTCCTGAAGTGTGTGTATATAAGGGCAGACAGCACACATGTATTTTGGCTCTCTCTACTCCTGTGAAACCACTGTGAGTTAAACTGCTATATTTTGTGTTTAGTGAGCTGTGCAGTAGGCCCAGCTCTCTCTAGTTAGATACCCGTATTGTATATTGTAGGTAGTGGCCGGACGGCTAGGATTTTATTTTGTCTTTTATTGTTTTGTTTTCCTTAAACCACTAATAAAACTGGTTGCGGCCAGTTGCACCATACTTGTCTGGACTGGACTCTAATTGCTGTGCCAAAAACTGCTCGTCTATCTGAGGAGACGACAATCCCTGACCTAATCCCGTAACACTGCACAGACACACACTCCAAAAACTGTTAAGTGGGGATCCCGAGCATACCAGCTTTTGGAACATTCGTCTGTGATACAAGCCGGGCACAACATATTACACACTGAAATGGCGTATTCCTTAAAAAATTGTCATTTTCACCTTTCACCATCAGCTACGTATTCATTTATGGATAATAAATTATAGCAACACCTGGGGGTTAAAAATGCTCACTGTACCCCTGGATAAATTCCTTCAGGGTTGTAGTTTCCAAAATGGGGTGACATGTCAGGGGATTCCACTTTACTGGCATTTCAGCTCTGCAAAAGTGTCATGGTGCCCAAAAACCAAACCGTCCAAGTCTGTGCTCCAAAAACCAAATAGCCCTACTTCCCTTCTGTGCCCGGCTGTGCCCAAATAGCAGTTTATACCCACATATGACATTAGGTACGTTACCTTGGGTACACCAGTGTCATATATGTGGGTATAAACTGCAGTTTGGGCACACAGCAGGGCAGAGAAGGGAAGGAGCGCTATGTGGCTTTTGGAGTGCAGATTCAGAGGTTTGGGATCTGGATGCCATGTCATATTTGCAGAACCTCTAAAGTACCAGAAAAGTGGAATCCCCTAGGGAATGACCCCAATTTGAAAAGTGCACCCCTCAAAGACGTGACTGCACGGCAGATGGGGAAAAGTGAATATGTAAGCTGTACGGAGTACATTGGGTACACTAAATTCCCTACTATTTCCCCAGTAGTTCCTATTATTGGGGAGGTCACTCTGGGGGTCACTTCTGGTTTATTATCCCTCGTAAGCTCTAAATCTGGTTTGTACCCTAATATACGCTCGCACAGCTTATACATTCCCTTCCTGCTGCAGCCAGTTATGTTCTAATGATTTGCTGATTTTTGTTTTTTTTTTTCTTCACATTCTACGAGCTATATTTTCTTTTATTTTTCTGGTGATGTAGCCATATGAGGGCTTGTTGTTTGCGGTATGAGGTGTATTTTGTAATAACATCATTTTTAGGTGCCTACAACTTATTAAATAAATTTCATTAACTCTTGGATTAAAAAAAAAAAAAAAAAACATCAATTCTGGCACTGCGTTTTGCATTTTAAATTTTTCGCCATGCAGCGTAGAGCGTAAGTAACATGTTACTTTTGTTCTGCGGGTCGGTATGATTACGGCGATACCTCATTTATACTGTTTTTTTTTTTATGCGATACTAATTTTGCAGAACAAAAACCCATTTTGGGACATCAATTTTTTTTGCTTCGCCATCTTCTGAGATGCGTAGCATTTTTATTTTGCAGTTTACAAAGTTGGTTTAGGGCTTTTGTTTTTTTGCGGGACAATCTGTGCTTTTTTTTGGTACTGTTTTGGGGCACATATGACTTTTTGATCACTTATGGCATATTTTGTGAGATGGCAAAAAATCATTACTTCTGGCGTTTTTTTTTCAATTTATTTTTTTTTTCCCCGACGTTCACCGTGTATATTAAATATTGTTTCAGTTTTATTGTACAGGTTGTTACGGATGCGGCGATACCAAATATGTATTGTTTTTTTATTTTTTGGGTTTATTTTTTTAAATCATTTTATATAGGAAAATGGAATTTTTGGGGCTTTATTCTTTTATTTTTTTTCACATACTTTTTTTTTTTTCATTTTTTTTTTTTTTTTTACTTTTTCATGTGTCCCATTAGGACACCTGAGCCAGAGATGCTTTGATCTCTGGCTCAGTACTATAGACTGCAAGACACAAGCATACAAGTGTCTTGCAGTGTATACAGGAAGTCCGCGCTATGGAGACGCATAGCCTGACTTCCGGAGGTCTTGGCAGGATCAACCAGGTAGTGGGGTCTCCAGTCAGCCTGTGGTCACTGGGCAGACCCCAGGGTGCAGATTATAGCTATCGGGGGGTTCCAGGGGGCGGCAAGATGACAGAACCCCTTGGATGCTGCGGTCAAACATGCCAAACAGTTCTGACTGGAGGTTATGGAGCAGGGTGTTAGCTGCCAGTTACAGCTAACATCCGGTTCTGATGACCACTCAGATAGTGAGCGGGCGGCCGGCCTTGGGCGTAGTATTACACCCCGGTGCGCGAAGTACCTAGCACCTAGGACGTAATAGTACGTCCAAGGTCGTTAAGGGGTTAATATAGTGCATAACATAGACCTACAGTACTGTGCAGAATATTCAGGCCGGTGTGGATAAGTGGTTCAAAGTAAGAATGCTTGAAAAAATAGTAGTTAATTTGTCGATCTTAACTTTGTCGAAGTTAAGTGAATGAGCAAAAAATCTAAAACAAACAATATTTGGTATGCCTTCCAAACAGCATCTCTTCTAGGTACACTTGCACCCACTTTTTGAAGGAAATCTGCAGGCAAGGTTTGTTTGGTTTGTGTTAGAGGATGTAGGCTGGAGGAATTTGCCAGTTGGGGAAACAAAACTAGAACCCAGGTCCCATAATATGTAAATCTTGCCATATAGCCACACAGTATTGATGATCCATAGTTTCACCCTTGTTGTATTATGCTCAATGCGTTGGCATTGTTTAGCTTGTTTGTTTTATAGCAGTTGAGACACGCTGTAAAAACATGTTATTGCCCTGTTAATAGGATGTCATTCTCTTCAGCTGTCCCTTATTTATGTCTCATGCTTGTGCTTTCCTTGTGCGCAAGGCAAGCAGACACTGCTAAACACACAGTAAAAGGTTGTTTGCTGTACTGTTTGTTTCACAACTGTTACCATTTGCGTGTCTTTCCAGTAATACCATCATAGTTTTTCATCATGTAGTGCAGAAGTAATATATTGGTCCTTGTTAAAATTTCCCTGTACTTAGTTGTTGAGATTGTGCAACCAGAACTTCCCTGTATTGGTGCTAGACAATCCCATTCACTAGGTTGCCATGGTGTCTAGTAAAATCCTGGTTGGTGTTTCGGGGAAGCTTGCTACACATCTGTTTATATTGGATTACTCTCACTGTCTTCAATGTAAGTTGCAAAATTCTATGTGCATATTTTATTACATACCTCCATAGCTACTAAAGGGGGTTTTTGTTCTATCCTTTTATAAATAAGTGTTATGGAATTAAGCAGTGCCTAGATTTGAACCTAGGTAAAGTATACAGTGCTGGCCAAAAGTATTGGCACCCCTGCAATTCTGTCAGATAATACTCAATTTCTTCCAGAAAATGATTGCAATCACAAATGCTTTGGTAATAATATCTTCATTTATTTTGCTTGCAATGAAAAAACACAAAAGAGAATGAAAAAAAAGTCAAATCATTGATCATTTTACACAAAACTCCAAAAATGGGCCGGACAAAAGTATTGGCACCCTCAGCCTAATACCTGGTAGCACAACCTTTAGACAAAATAACTGCGAACAACCGCTTCCGGTAACCATCAATGAGTTTCTTACAATGCTCTGCTGGAATTTTAGACCATTCTTCTTTGGCAAATTTCTCCAGGTCCCTGAGATTTGAAGGGTGCCTTCTCCAAACTGCCATTTTGAGATCTCTCCACAGGTGTTCTATGGGATTCAGGTCTGGACTCATTGCTGGCCACTTTAGAAGTCTCCAGTGCTTTCTCTCAAACCATTTTCTAGTGCTTTTTGAAGTGTGTTTTGGGTCATTGTCCTGCTGGAAGACCCATGACCTCTGAGGGAGACCCAGCTTTCTCACACTGGGCCCTACATTATGCTGCAAAATTTGTTGGTAGTCTTCAGACTTCATAATGCCATGCACACGGTCAAGCAGTCCAGTGCCAGAGGCAGGAAAGCAACCCCAAAACATCAGGGAACCTGCGCCATGTTTGACTGTAGGGACCGTGTTCTTTTCTTTGAAGGCCTCTTTTTTTTTCCCTGTAAACTCTATGTTGATGCCTTTTCCCAAAAAGCTCTACTTTTGTCTCATCTGACCAGAGAACATTCTTCCAAAAAGTTTTTGGCTTTCTCAGGTAAGTTTTGGCAAACTCCAGCCTGGCTTTTTTATGTCTCTGGGTCAGAAGTGGGGTCTTCCTGGGTATCCTACCATAGAGTCCCTTTTCATTCAGACGCCGACGGATAGTACGGGTTGACACTGTTGTACCCTCGGACTGCAGGGCAGCTAGAACTTGTTTGGATGTTAGTCGAGGTTCTTTAGCCACCATCCGAACAATCTTTCGTTGAAATCTCTCGTCAATTTTTCTTTTCCGTCCACATCTAGGGAGGTTAGCCACAGCGCCATGGGCTTTAAACTTCTTGATGACACTGCGCAGGGTAGACACAGGAACATTCAGGTCTTTGGAGATGGACTTGTAGCCTTGAGATTGCTCATGCTTCCTCACAATTTTGCTTCTCAAGTCCTCAGACAGTTCTTTGGTCTTCTTTCTTTTCTCCATGCTCAATGTGGTACACACAAGGACACAGGACAGAGGTTGAGTCAACTTTAATCCATTTCAACTGGCTACAAGTGTGATTTAGTTATTGCCACCACCTGTTATGTGCCACAGGTAAGTAACAGGTGCTGTTAATTACACAAATTAGAGAAGCATCACATGATTTTTCAAAGGGTGCCAATACTTTTGTCCACCCCCTTTTTTATGTTTGGTGTGGAATTATATCCAATTTGGCTTTTTGGCTATTCTTTTTGTGGTTTTCCATTGAAGACAAATTAAATGAAGATATTATTACCAAAGCATTTGTGATTGCAATCATTTTCTGGAAGAAATTGAGTATTATCTGACAGAATTGCAGGGGTGCTAATATTTTTGGCCAGCACTGTATGAAGCGTTGCTAGCACCACGTTATGTCTTTATGTAAAGTTTTGATGGCCATGTAATTGGTGCACCCAGTGGTCTGCTGCTGGCATCGTGGGACAGTGACATTATGGTGCCAACCTAGATAGAGGTGGTGCACGATCCACCTTCCAGAAACTTTTAGAGCACTGACCTGCACCAGTTAAAGTGACATGTACTCATTAATGCAATACACCATACACCAACTCCTATATTGCAACACATGGGAATACATCAGAACATATATTACAACCATAAACTCTGACTGGGCAACTGGTCAGTGAGAACAACCAACTGTTTAAAGTGTGGATCTAACTTGCATCAAGAAGAGCACTGCATGCTTGCTCAGCTTACTTTCCTTCAGGGTTCTATTGTGACTGAACCTCAGGTTTCTCACCTGGCCCTGGCCATGGTTTATGTGATCTGGACAAGCACCTGTCCTCAGTTGATCCGCCTCCTCTCCCATGTACTATGTACATATAGTATGTAGCTCCCATGCTGTACTATGGGAGCTCACAGGCTGGATCATTATAATAGTAAAGCCAACTGTCATAGTACAGGTTCTACCTATGAACACGGGGGAGAGGTTGATCCACTGCGGGGCGGGGGGAGGGGGGGGTGCGGGATCCAATTAAGTAACGCAAGGTTGGAGCCAGCCTAGAAACCTGAGGTTCAGTCACAGTGGAACCCAACCCTAAAGTAAATTTTTAAGCAGCCCTTGGATAAGCCCTTTAAAATCCACAGCATGTTCAAGGTGTGTAAATCTGCTGCTTCTTAAGAGTGGTATGTGGCAGTGTCTGCCCTACAATGCTTGTGGATGGATGGATAGATAGATAGAGGGTGGGAGGGAGTGAGTCTGTCACCAGGGTGATGTATATTAAATCAGCAGCACAGTTACCTTGGCCTCAACTGAATGTATCACTACCCCCCCCCCCCACATGAAAATTTGTTCCTCTGTTGAGGAGATGATAATTTTATTTTGCAATATACAAATGAACAATCTGGACTTCCAAGGGCAGCTCTGTTGCTCAAAAGTGCTATACTCTGAAAGACCGGGTTAGGGAGCTATGGTGAAATCTCGCCTGCACCTGTCATTCAGAAAAGGGAAGGAGAAGGAAGGTTGCATTAGGAGCAATGGAGCTGCCCTGAGTGCTCATTTGCATATTGTGAAATAAATGAACATCTCCACCAAAGTGGCATGAATTTTCATAGTGAAAAAGGTGATACATTCAGGTAAAAATCACCAGTCTAAAAACATGCTGCATGCTGTTAGCCTGAGCTATCTGTGTTGCTGGTTTAACATGCTTCACTGTGGTGATAGACTCCCTTTAAGAGTGGAAGAGTAGTAGACATATAGTTTTATATGCTTGCTATGAGATTGTACTATACATTCTTATTATATGTCAGCATATGGAGATTTTTTTCCCCCCTTATATAGAATTCATGCTGTTTTCTAAAGTTTATTTTTTTCCCTGGAAACACAGTAAAATGTAAAAAAGACAATGATGGCGTTTACATGTCACATGATGGTTACATAAAGACTCTTTCGGTATGACAGCGGTTTGCTTCTGATCATTATATTGTGAACTTCTGATCACAAGTCCAAGTCATATTAGAAAATTGTAGCATAGAATATAAATTATTTATTTTTTCTTATTTTACTTAATTTGTCTGCTATTTATGTAGTTGATCTCTTGCATTTTGATTATTATTATTTTAGCAGATTTTCAGAAATTTAATTTTTACAAGTTCCTTTTCTGCTCAAACGGAGGACGAGTCAATGCAAAGAAGCAGTTTTAGTCAATTAAAGTGCCCTGCGTAATGCAGTTTAGAAACGCAGCAGGAGCTAAAAACCCCATTATAGCACATATGTTTTATGAACGTGTTTAGTTCTAATGGGTTTTTATTAAAGAAGGGGAAAAATATTACAAAAATGAAATAACTGAAGGTAGGCAAGACATCCCGTAAACGTTAATGGCCTTATTTTATCTTATGGCTGCATTTATTTTCTTTATTTGGAAACTGACTGATGATCTTGTATATTTTAATACAAAGAATGAATGTAGCACGACGCCTATTGTATCCTTCTGATTTACTCAGTAATGATTGCATTCCTTCATTTTAACAGCTGGAGATAGTTGACTAGCCAAAATGTAATATCTCTTAATGTAATTTGAGAGTAGTATAATTAAAATGAATTGGGTTATGTGAGGACTCGGGTGATTTTCTTATGAAAAAAGTGGTTTGCTATGTTTATTATAGCTTTTTAAGCCCAAATGCACTGTTTGCATGTAAGGTACACCCTGCCTCACCTTATTTTACAGATTTTGTTACAGAGAAATATTTTTTAGCACAAATGGAAAAGAAACTATGGTATTAGTTTCGTTACTAAAATAAATCACTGGTCCCAATAAAAGGAATAAATGCATTCTTCTCCAGAAATCCACCAGTCATCTTTTGGTTTACATAACCAGTTTAGAAAGTGATGTAACATGCCTGGATCTTGTTTCAGATTGAAGGGGGTTATTCAGCTTCCAAAATTATCTGCAAATACACATCCACAGCAGTGCTAAATACTCACTGTTCCCTTGTGCACCCTTTGCTTAGCTTTATTTTACTTGCTGCTTCTTGTATCACTGTTATTTACATTCAGTCAATCTGTGGACAAACTATATTTCCCATGATTCCTCTCCCTGCGCTCACTTTTTATGTATCCCTCCTTTCTCAATTCTCCCCTACAATGAAATCACAGGTAATAAATCACTCCTACATCTGAGGTAGCATGCTCCTGTGATGTTTTATTTGTAAGCTAACCGCCCCTCCTGTGAGCATCAAAGAGAGTAAGAGCAGGCAGATGAATCATGGGAAATATAGTTTGTCCACAGATTCACTGCATATACACACGTGGACAAAATTGTTGGTACCTCTCGTTTAATGAAAGAAAAACCCACAATGGTCACAGAAATAACTTGAATCTGACAAAAGTAATAATATATAAAAATTCTATGAAAATGAAAAAATGATAGTCAGACATTGCTTTTCAACCATGCTTCAACAGAATTTTTAAAAAAAGAAAACTCATGAAACAGGCCTGGACAGAAATGATGGTTCCCTTAACTTAATATTTTGTTGCACAACCTTTTGAGGCAATCACTGCAATCAAACGATTCCTGTAACTGTCAATGAGACTTCTGCACCTCTCAACAGATATTTTGGCCCACTCCTCATGAGCAAACTGCTCCAGTTGTCTCTGGTTTGAAGGATGCCTTTTCCAGACGTCATGTTTCAGCTCCTTCCAAAGATGCTCAATAGGATTTAGGTCAGGGCTCATAGAAGGCCACTTCAGAATAGTCCAATGTTTTCCTCTTAGCCATGCTTGGGTGTTTTTAGCTGTGTGTTTTGGGTCATTATCCTGTTGCAAGACCCATGACCTGCGACTGAGACCAAGCTTTCTGACACTGGGGAGCACATTTCTCTCTAGAATCCCTTGATAGTCTTGAGATTTCATTGTACCCTGCACAGATTCAAGACTCCCTGTGCCAGATGCAGCAAAGCAGCCCCAGAACATAACAGAGCCTCCTCCATGTTTCACAGTAGGGACAGTGTTCTTTTCAAGATATGCTTCATTTTTCCATCTGTGAACATACTGTAGAGCTGATGTGCCTTGCCAAAAATTTCAATTTTTGTTTCATCTCTCCATAGGACATTCTCCCAGAAGCTTTGTGGCTTGTCAACATGTAGTTTGGCAAATTCCAGTCTGTCAGATTCAAGTTATTTCTGTGACCATTGTGGGTTTTTCTTTCATTAAACGAGGGTTACCAACAATTTTGTCCATGTGTGTAAATAGTGAGCAAAGGCTTTACAAAGGAACTGTGAGTATTTAGCACTACTGTGGATGTATTTGCAGATAATTTTTAGAAAACACCTTTAAGTCAATCTATGTGCTTGATAACCTTGATGAGAATACCTCTCCATGATATACATGCAGTATACTGTACATGTACTGAACAACCATTAACACGCACTGAAGTCTTGGTTGCAGTCATACATGGTGGACCTGCCATGGCACTTCACTGCAGTCAAGGATGCGGTCACGTAACAGTAGTGTGATGTAAGTCATCAGGCATACGTGTTGGCCATGAACTCTGCAGATAAAAGGTTCTAGAGCAAATCAACACTTTTATAATGGTGGTTAAATGTTCATTCAGGATGAAGACACATTCTACGGCGCCACAGGGTGAAAACACCTGGAGCCACTCATGTCAATTGTGTGACTTCGCTCTAACTTTTGTAATATATCTAATATCTTTTGCCAGTTATCAGGTTCTTTTCCACTACCTCTACTTTCAAACTTGAATTCACTCGCCATACATTTAATATTTACGGTAGTGAGTATTACTGTGCCATCTTAGTGTTTGCGACGACTGCTGCAGTTCTCACTACGGCTGCTATAAAAAGGAAGTATGGTGAGTGAGCACTGCAGTTCATTCCACCACAGGGAAACTGGCCTGGCACTTGGACCCCTATTAATCTAATCGATGACTGATTCTATGGATTGGACAACATTTTTAAACAGCTCAATAACCCTTTTAATGCTTACATAGTTTTGCATAGTTAAACAACAGTTCTGGTATCTGACAGTATGACGTTCACTTCAGATCCTTAAAACGGGATATCCCAAGTTTTAATGTTGCTCCCTATTGACTAGATAGGGAATAATATACATATTGCTGTAGGTGCAATCACTGGGACTCACCGCGATTTATGAATTGGAATGGAGTGACAGACTGAGCTTTTGCACTGCTGCTCTATTTGGAAACCACGTTGCTGCAAATAGCCAAGTACTGTACTTGATAAGACAGCGAATGGAGTGGCAGTACACATGCTTGCAGTGCTGCTCCATTTGGATGAGGGAATGGGACCTCAGTTTGTGTGTGTTCAGTACATACTCACAATTGCTTGAGATCTAATTTCTTTAGCGGGGCAGGTTATCAATAAAACATGCTGATGGCTATTTATAGAACTTGCTTTCTTTATGTCCAGTAACATCTGGGAGGATTTTTACAGATTCCTTAAGATAATTGAGATGTCATTGTTATCTAATCCATGCATGTACTGTTATAGCTCATCATCCCAGGCAGGCTGCAGTCAAAATCTTAACAGGAAGTTAAGAAGATACTGGACTGGCTTCAGGCCTTAAGATTTCTGGTGAGAATTCACCTCAGTTTGTCTTTAAGGCTAAATGCTAACTTTGTGATGACCCTCTGCTGCTCTGGTATGTCTCATGCAGTGGTTGCAGGAGACTACACCATTGCCACAATATGGATGTTACTGAAGTGTGCAATTGTACCATACATGATGCCATAGGCCAGTGTTCGGTGCATTTGGCATTGTCATTTTTCCTGAAGTCCCAAAGATTAATCGTGTCAGTGGATATTTCCTAGCAATTGTAAATTGTGTTCTGTTAAATTGTACATGAGTGGACATTTAACATTAGTGCAAAATCTGCAGCTGCACAGGGGCCCAGTAGGTCAAGGGGCCTTATCACCTTAATAGCCGCTTTCTACTGTCTATTATATTGCAGGTAAATACTTAAGCTAATCAACTTAATGGATAGCTTTTACTGGTTGATTCTAGAGAAGTAAGAGGGTGGTGGTTGGTCTATGTTGAGATACTGGATAACATGGGGTTTATAATTGTACAGGGGTCCTCTGGTCTGTGTCTACTCTTGAGGTTGTGTAATAGATTTTACTAACTTCATTATATGTAAGCTCAAGAAGCTTTATGGCTTCATATCTGGTTAAATCACTATGATCACAGTTATCTGAAACTTTAATTATAGCTTTAGGCGAAAATAATAAAAAAAAGTGTCTTCTTTTATTATTGGTATGAGATACCGATTTCATTATTAATTATAAACGGGAAATCAATGGTAAATCTTGGACCTACATACACAATTTAAGGGTGTTTTTCTAATTGAGTCCTTATTATTATGCTATGAATTGATGTGTGTCCAGAGATAGTACATAATATAGGAAGGCTGTATGGATTAAGCAATTAAGTTATAACTGCAAGTATTACCTAATATTGCTTACTTGAGTGCTAGTACGTCTGCGGCATGCATTACTCCAGTTTATTACTTTAACTCATTGTTTCCAAGACAACTGTAATAAGTTACTTTCTTCAACCCACACAACCTGAATAAAATGTTCTTAATAGTAATTGTAATTATTGATAGAAATATATATGATGTTACCTGTTTACACCACTACACTTATAAAAATGGGTTCACACAAACTTATTAAAAAATTGCCTTTTTACAATAAATTATATGCGCAGTCCCATTTGAATCTGTGTGGAAACATGTGAATTAGGCCTGATTTACATCTTTGGATTAAAACAAAACATAAATTCTATGGCTTTGACTGCCTAGTCCAGGTTTATCATTCTTAATATATTGGACTTTGTAGGATCTCCTAAAAAACTCCTTAAAATCTCCTTAAAGGCAAGATTTACTAGTGAAGTAATTTGATAGTTTACACATTTAACTTGTATTCCTCAGAATTCTTGAAATTGTTGTGGATCTTGGCGATATTTACTTTGTGTATAGGAGCTGAGGCTCCACGTTGCAGAAAAGCTGCTTTTTTTGCTACAGATTTTGAGCCAAAGTCAAGAGTGGCTTGAAAAGGAATGGGAAATATAAAGGAAACTCTTATAATTTTCTCTTTTTAAATTCACTTCTGGCTTTTCCCGCAACTTGGCTCCTTAGCTATAAAAGGTTATAAATTGATGGCATATCGCAAAGAAATGCCATTAATTTGTTCATTGGGAGTACAACCTCTGATAAATGAATCAAACTCCTCTCATCTAAAATTGTATTCCAGACTCCAGCATTAAGGTGTGACTATATTAAACAGAGTCTACCTCCACTAAAATCACTTGCAAACCACTTATATCATGCTACAGGGGCCATTGGTGACATAGTGAACATACCCTTTTTTTTTTTTTTTTTGTGTCGATGTGCAGTTTTCTTGCTGAGAGTACCAATCTTTATGCAGATGAGCTGGTGGTCTTCAATCAGTGTCTCTCCTAAACATAAAGATTGACTGGTTTCAATGTGTAGCAGTCAGAGGTAGGGCTCAATGATGAATCGAAAATTATCTAAACATCAAACAGGATAACCGACATGATTTTGTTCACGCTGATTATTTGGGTTCGGTTATTACCATATTTGTGAGACTCTACCTTCAGTTTTGTTAGGATTGAACACATCTGAACCAAAACTACTGCTATTATACTGTGGGGTCTCTTCAAGTCCCAGTGTATAATACCTGGAGCCCCAGGGGATATTATCAAACATAAATACCAGTGTTACTCACCTCTCCAGGGCTCCAACGCAACTGCCTGTTGTTTTCTGGTCTTTTTACTGATGTCAGGGCCAATCCCAGGCCTCAATGGGGTAGTCCACTGTCTTGTCCAAGTTCGTCTGAAGAGACCCCAGAGTATAATAGCAGTTTTGGTTTGGATGTGTTCGGTCTGAATGAAACAGTCGGGCAAACCTCGCGAGACTAATCCTTGCGAGGTTCGCTAAACACATACTCTTACTGTAAAATGGGTGTGGTTTAAGGCATGACCTAAATAATTGGCGTTAATTGTAATCGAGGTAAAATGACCGATTAATAGCAATTTTGATTTAGGCCTTAATCGCCCAGCCCTAGTCGGAGGCAAAAATGGGACTTATAGCAGGTATAGCCATACATCACATTAACCAAATGGATTCATTTTCATATGAGTTAAAGGTTTATTTTCTCAACATCAAGATTGCACATTGACATAAAGTATGTTAACTATGCTAATAACTGTCCCAAAGCAGCAAGGTGTATAGAAGTCATTGTGGTGGAAGACTCCCCTTAAGAAATTTTTTTTGTATCTTAACCCTATAAGTGTTGTTAAATGTGTAGGTTTTGTACTTGCCCTGTGGTCTTATGATGTGACACCTCTGCAGGATATTTTAACGTATACATTAGCATATAAATGGAAGGCTTTTTTGTTAGCCTTGTTTAAATAAAGTAAAGCAAAATAATATTATTCATATTGACAAGCATTTTAAACATACTGTAATTTATAGGGAACAAAATAGGCTTATGGCTGAACGATGACAGTGAGGAATGTAACCTGCTAACTTGTCTGGTCTGGGCACTTGAAGTACTTTATTACAGAACTGCTTTATTTGCAAACCTGGCTGTTTTATTTCATATACCACTTAATGTGAATTATTTATATACAACCTGCACACCATACATTGAAAACTCACACCCTGGAAATGTCTTGTCTGCTATGATGGAATGTATATCATGGAATTTAACCTCTGCTTATATGTGGCCAATATAAGGTCATATACTACTGTATATATTGGCCTTTTTAATTGTTGAGGAAAAAAGCAGAAAACACAAAGGCATATTTGCTTTCTGCAACTGAATCAGACGCAGAATCCATGACAAGATTGAGCAGGACACTTATTTTTTTTTCCAGTGTCCTGCTTCGATCTCTGCCTCCCATTGAAAACTATGTGAAGCATAAGGGCAATGTTTGGCACTGATCGAGTCAGAATCCACCTCAAGATCAATTCAAAAGTCTGCAATGTGAACAGGCCCTTAAAATTAACAAAAACTCTTTTGCTGTATCTTTTCCCAAACTATGCAACTATGGGGATACTCCTGAGGGTGTTGTCTAAGTAGTCACCTAGATTTTGGTTAAATATATAGTACAGACCAAATGTTTGGACACACCTTCTCATTCCAAGAGTTTTCTGTGTTTTCATGACTATAAAAATTGTAGAGTCACACTGAAGGCATCAAAACTATGAATTAACACATGTGGAATTATATACTTAAAAAAGTGTGAAACAACTGAAAATATGTCTTATATTCTAGGTTCTTCAAAGTAGCCACCTTTTGCTTTGATTACTGCTTTGCACACTCTTGGCATTCTCTTGATGAGCTTCAAGAGGTAGTCACCTGAAATGGTTTTCACTTCACAGGTGTGCCCTGTCAGGTTTAATAAGTGGGATTTCTTGCCTTATAAATGGGGTTGGGACCATCAGTTGTGTTGTTCAGAAGTCAGGTGGATACACAGCTGATAGTCCTACTGAATGGAGTGTTAGAATTTGTATTATGGCAAGAAAAAAGCAGCTAAGTAAAGAAAAACGAGTGGCCATCATTACTTTAAGAAATGAAGGTCAGTCAGTCCGAAAAATTGGGAAAACTTTGAAAGTGTCCTCAAGTGCAGTGGCCAAAACCATCAAGCGCTACAAAGAAACTGGCTCACATGAGGACCGCCCCAGGAAAGGAAGACCAAGAGTCACCTCTGCTGCGGAGGATAAGTTCATCCGAGTCACCAGCCTCAGAAATCGCAGGTTAACAGCAGCTCAGATTAGAGACCAGGTCAATGCCACACAGAGTTCTAGAAGCAGACACATGTCTACAACAACTGTTAAGAGGAGACTGTGTGCAGCAGGCCTTCATGGTAAAATAGCTGCTAGGAAACCACTGCTAAGGACAGGCAACAAGCAGAAGAGACTTATTTGGGCTAAAGAACACAAGGAATGGACATTAGACCTGTGGAAATCTGTGCTTTGGTCTGATGAGTCCAAATTTGAGATCTTTGGTTCCAACCACCGTGTCTTTGTGCGACGCAGAAAAGGTGAACGAATGGACTCTACATCCCTGGTTCCCACCATGAAGCATGGAGGAGGAGGTGTGATGGTGTGGGGGTGCTTTTCTGGTGAAACTGTTGGGGATTTATTCAAAATTGAAGGAATACTGAACCAGCATGGTTACCACAGCATCTTGCAGCGGCATGCTATTCCATCCGGTTTGCGTTTAGTTGGACCATCATTTATTTTTCAACAATGACCCCAAACACACCTCCAGACTGTGTAAGGGCTATTTGACCAAGAAGGAGTGATGGGGTGCTACGCCAGATGACCTGGCCTCCACAGTCACCAGACCTGAACCCAATCGAGATGGTTTGGGGTGAGATGGACCGCAGAGTGAAGGCAAAAGGGCCAACAAATGCGAAGCATCTCTGGGAACTCCTTCAAGACTGTTGGAAGACCATTTCAGGTGACTACCTCTTGAAGCTCATCAAGAGAATGCCAAGAGTGTGCAAAGCAGTAATCAAACCTAGAATATAAGACATATTTTCAGTTGTTTCACACTTTTTTGTTAAGTATATAATTCCACATGTGTTAATTCATAGTTTTGATGCCTTCAGTGTGAATCTACAATTTTTATAGTCATGAAAATACAGAAAACTCTTGGAATGAGAAGGTGTGTCCAAACTTTTGGTCTGTACTGTAACAGGCAATGCACCTTTTGCAGGATACTCATGAACTAGGATCCTTAATACTTGGGCACATTCCCTTAGGGTATGGTACCTTATATAGCCCAGGAACACAAATGATTGGCTGAGAACTACATTCAGTGTATGCAGAATAGAAGTACAGGATGCCATAACAGCTGTATGGTAACACAGGAGCGTGGGCAGTGTAAATATGCCAGGTGGTCGTGACATGCTGGTGCTACACATACTTGAGAGTTGCCATACAACTATCTGGCAGCTGGGCCATTGTAAACATCTGATCATATTTAGCATGGTTAGGAAAGCTTTTCTGATTGGCTAGCCTTTCTTTAAAGTGTCCAGAGTTCAGCAGCGTTCAGCCAATTTATAGCATGGCTATTGACTTGTCCTTGTTTTCTTGGTTTACTCTTTATATATTTTCTAGTATCTTGCCCAGTTTTTTTTTTTCTTCATTTTATTTTTTATACCTAACTTTGTTGCCTTTGCTTGGCTTGCTTCAATTCTGCTCTACTCTGTATCCTGCTACCCTTGTTCAGGATCTTTTTTTAATCTGTTTTTTTTTTTTTTTTTTTTTTAAATATATATAAAATCAACTACTGCCACTGCTATTATCTGTTATCATCCATGTGATTTCCTGTCTAATGGTGATTTCCCATTATCTTGTATTTCTCGTATATTGTGCTTCATATATTTCCTCTTGGTCCTCCGACCATTAAACCATTCAGCACTGAGGGAATCTGAGTAGCAGGAGACGCTATTAGTCAAAAAAGTCAGCTACTATAGATGAAGTCCTTTCTGATGTCAAGTGTCAGCATTGTATCAAGAGCAGAATACTGTATAATTGATTTAAATGGATACTATGTAATCCTTAGTTTCCATAATGGTGGTTTTGTAAGTTATTTAAAGCGGCACTTTAAAGGCAAATTAGAGGCAAATTTTCTTTTTTATTATGTACCTATTTCACCAGTGTATAGAATTCAATTGGTATTACCTTATATTGCTATCCCTTTCTACCTGAATATTCATGGGAAGCTTCTCTTCATTTGGGTTATGCCTCTATCTGACCAAAAAGCCACACCAGAGCTTCCTGTTCTACACAGGCTCTTTACAGAGAGGAGACACAAACTCCTGTAACAGTTATTGCTGATGATTAGACACTTCCTGTCATATATGTTGCTATGGAAACTTATACACAAAACCAAGAGCTAAACCGTCTCTGGATAAAGCTGATGAAAGCTTATTTAGAAGTGAAGTTACGGCAAAACGAGTATTATAGATAAAGATAATAAATAGAACAGAGAGACCTAGCTACAGAGACTTCTGATCAAGCAGTGTCTCTAAACAGGGGTTCTTTAGCCAAATTTCTGGCAACCAGTCATCAGAACATCCCCTTTAAGGTTAGCTCTAAAGAACCTTATTTGACATAAACCTCAAAGCTGTCTCCTTCAGCACGGCCCTTATCAACTGTTTGGACTCCTTTTACCTAAAACTATGTGTTTGGACTCGCTTGGTCCCAAGCAACTAGATTATAGGTGAACATCAGAAGGCCACATGTGAAAATGTCAGAAATAAAGGAATTAGCAGTATACATATATACCATTGGATTACTATATAATAGCAATTAATTATTATTAAAGACTATAATGATTATTTTTCTTTTCAAGTTGTTGTGAAGACGCACATAGCTCAGCCTTCTTGATATATACTTATGGTCCTTTTAGCTTATTTTGGAGAATATAAAGAGAAGGATTATTTCAATTCTTTGCCCAACAGACAGAAATGGTAATGTCTCTGCCCATGTACTGCTGTGCTGGGAAGTTACATGATTTATAGCACAGGAAAGGAAAAACTATATTACAGGGATATAATTTCAATATACATAAAATAAGTGCATAGCGTGATACAGTCAGTTGTGGGGTTCAAGTATTGAAATAAAGTGTTTAGCTAACCATTGGCTATAGCTTCATTTACAACTGCAAATGCAGGATAGAGTGAGTGCCGATCGACTTTGCATCTGTCTATTTAGGTTCCATGCACATGGAGAAATGTGTACCAAAAATTAGATTCATACATTGGCTAGATTTCCTGGACCAAACTAAATTTGCATACCTGGACTCCTTAGATCATAGTGTTTAAAATCTATATATCTTTATCTGTATATATTATGGGGGAATATGATGGTGCTATATAAGTAAGGATAATAAATAAATATTATGTATATATAATGTGGGACAGTATAGCCGTAGGGTTACAGGGACTCCTAGTCACAAATCATTATATTGCAGGAAGACTGTGTCTCCAGACTGAGTTTGGGCCATGAATTCTGCCCAATATAAAGACTAGATTTTGTAGTCCATATTACTCTGCGTGCATGGAGTCTGCACTGATTAGCACTGCATCCCTGTTTACACAAGGGGATGAGTACAGTTTGTCCCACACAAAATAAGTCCTCACAGGCTTCTGTGAATAAAAAAATAGCCCCATGGTAAAGCATAATATCCCAAGTGATTAAATGCTTAAGTATATTTAACTATTTGTATGCTGTCAATGACTTATGCTTATCAATAGAGGTTGGCACATTAGATGGATTTCTTTATGGCAGGAGCAATCTGTAGCCCGGACGTTATAGTGCAAGGATAAATTTTCATATTTGTCAATGTGCTCCAGGAGGTAGTAGTAGTAGTAATAATAATAATAATTAATAATAACTTTATTTATATAGCACCAGCATATTCCGTAGCATTTTACACATCAGAGAACACCATGAGACATTACAATGTGACAAAGAAATAAAAATATCAAACAATAAGAGTGAGGGCCCTGCTCGCAAGAGCTTACATTATATGAGGAGATAGGGGGACACAAGAGGTCAGAGGGCTTGTTTGCTACCATGGCCCAGCCATCTTTTAATAGAAAAGGTTGTGTAACTGAAGCTGTATGAACCCATCACCAGCCAGTATCTGTGAATAAACAGATACTAAGTGCAAGGAGTGCAGGGTAACGTCTAGATGGAGGGGTCAGGATCTGAGGAACATAGGAGGAAGGATAAAAGGTGTTATTGTTCTACACCTTCGCACGCTACACTGTGATCAGGTCACATGATAAGCCTGACCAAACAGATGTGATTTTAGGGCAGTTTTGAAGCTGCTGTAGTTGGGGGTTAATCGGATTGTCTGGGGTAAAGCATTCCAGAGCACCGGTGCAGTTCTAGAAAAGTCTTAGAGACAGGAGTGGGATGATCGGATAACAGGGGATGCAAGTCTAAGGTCATTGGTGGAACGGAGAGGACGGTTAGGGTGGTAGACAGTGACGAGAGAAGAGATATAGGGGGGCGCAGCGCTATGGATGGATTTGTGGGTCAGTGTGATAATTTTATATTGTATTCTGTGATGGATGGGCAACCAATACAGTGACTGACACAAGGTAGATGCGTCTGTGTACCAGTTTGACAGAAAGATGAGTCTGCCGGGTGCATTCAGGACAGATTGTAGAGGGGAGAGTTTAGTAAGAGGAAGCCCAATTAGAAGAGAATTGCAATAGCGAAGACAAGAGAGAATCAGAGCGACAATGAGGGTTTTTGATGTTTCCACGGTGAGAAAAATTCTAGAGATGTTTTTAAGGTGCAGGAGCAAGAGCGTGCAAGTGTTTGAATATGTGGGGCAAAGGTGAGATCTGAATCAAATACAACCCCCAGACAGTGGGCATGCCGCCTCGCGGTAATAGTAAGACCACAGACAGAAATGGAGATATCAGGGTTAGATCGGTTAGTAGATGGAGGGATCACAAGAAGTTCAGTTTTTGAAAGATTCAATTTCAGACAAATTGAAGACATGATGTTAGAGACAGCAGAGAGACAGTCACTGGTGTTGTATAGTAGTGCATGAGTGATTTCACGGGATGAGCTATATAGTTTGGTATCATCTGCATAAAGATGGTATTGAAAGCCAAATTTGCGAATGGTTTGTCCAACTGGGGCTTTGTACAGAGAGAAGAGGAGGGGACCTAGGATCGAGCCTTGAGGAACCCCAACCGCAAGGGGCAGAGGAGAAGAAATAGCACCAGTGAATGATACGCTAAATGAGCGGTCAGAGATAGGAAGAAAACCAAGAGAGAGCGGTATCACTGAGGCCAATAGAATGGAGCATAGTGAGAAGGAGTTTGTGGTCTACAGTGTCAAATGCTGGTGAGAGATCCAGAAGAATAAGTAGTGAATAGTTCCCTTTAGATTTAGCCGTCAAGAGATCGTTGGAGACCTTTGTGAGGGCCGTTTTTGTAGAGTGTAGTGCACGAAAACCTGATTGTAATGGGTCCAGAAGAGAGTTAGCAGAGAGAGAGCGGATTAGGAGGGAATAGACCAAGCATTCCAGGAGTTTAGAGATGAAGGGGTGGTTAGAGACAGGTCGGTAGTTAGCAGCACAGGATGGGTCAAGGGAGGGTTTTTTCAGTAATGGGTTTATGACAGCATGTTTGAAGGAGGAGGGAAAGATTCCAGAAGAAAGAAAGAAAGGTTAAAAATTTTTAGTAAGGTGAGTTGTAACAGTGGGGGACAGAGACTGGAGGAGGTATGATGGGATAGGATCACTTGTACAAGTAGTGGGGTGAGTAGAAGAAAGATGCTGGGAGACTACTTCTTCTGTTACCGGGTCAAATGAGAGTTAACAATGAGGAGCAAAGGAGGGAAGCGGACTCATGCCGCTTGGAGAATGGGTGATTTCCTGACTGATGTTGTCAATTTTGTCTTTAAAGTACATGGCCATGTCTTGGGCACTGAGGTCTGTGACAGGTGCCCGCACCTTTGGCGTGAGAAGGAAGTGAAAGGTGTCAAAGAGTCGTTTAGGGTTATTGGAGAGAAGAGATGAGAGAGGTGAAGTAAGCTTGTTTGGCGAAGTGAAGTGCAGAGTTATAGGCTTTGAGCATAAACTTGAAGTGAAGAAAATATGCAGATGTGCGAGATTTTCGCCATAGCCGTTCGGTACATCTTGAGCATCGCTGAAGAAAACGTGTTTGAGTGTGCGCCAAGGTTACCGGTGTCTGTGTTGGGATTTTCGAACGGTGAAGGGTGCTACTTTATCCAGGGTGGCTTTGAGAATGTCATTTGTAGTGTTTGGTGGCCAGTTCAGAACAGGAGAGAGAAGAGATGGGAGACAGTGATGACTGTAGGGTATCTGAAAGTTGCTATGTGTTTACAGCCCATAGATTTCTGCATGTGCGGTAGGTCAGTGTGTTTTGTGAAGGACAAAAAGCTTTGATGTTAAAGGAAAGAAGGTTATGGTCAGAAATTGGTAGGTGAGCGTTAGTAAAGTCAGAGAAAGAACAGCCATAAGAAGACCAGATCAAGGATATTACCGTCTTTGTGTGTGGGAGAAGAAGTAAGCTGAGAGACACCAAGAAAGGCGGTTAGTGATAGAAGGCGAGAGGCAGATGGAGAGACAGGGGTGTTAACGGGAATGTTAAAGTCACCCATAATGAGGGTAGAAATCTCAAGATATCCTACAATGGATTTCTATCAACTGCCCCTTCTCCCATACTACACAATCACCATGGGGAGGAGTTTGACTGGGGTATCGGTTGACCTTTCAGTTCTGTACAGTTGACCAGTTTACGAAGACTAGTGGTTCGTATTCCATGCGATGTAAGAAGCCCACTGGAGCTAATTCCTTCAAATTTACTAAGTGGTGCATGCCTCTTACTAAATTTAGCTCACATCTGGGCTGTGCATGCATCAGAAATTGAAGCCTTTACCATCTAGGCAGTGTGTGTTTCTTCCTACTTACTGCAGTTTTTTTTTTCTTACAAAAGTGGCACGAGCAGCATTACAATGTGAAATAGCATAAACAAGACCCAAAAAGTATCCAAAACTTATTATGCGGCTTTTTTGACCCCCCCCCAAAGCTGGTATACAGATCTTAATAAATTCCCCCATCCATAGGCCTTGATACCTGATTGAGTAATAGAATATTAGCAATTCTTTAGCCTCAAAGGCTTCTAATAAAAACAAGTATACCACATAACTTTTTGAGCTTATTTTATGTTTTTAGTCATGTTGCACGTAAAGGGAGATGTATACCACTGTATGTCTATACAGTGACATATGATGGAGGAATATATCCTGAAATCCCCCGATTTATGTCTAGCAAACGCAGCATGAATCCACCTAAGAACTGCAGCTCTTTGGGCCTCCCTTGAATAATGCATACTGTATATAATTTTTAGTTTTGTTTATTTCTTCTTCTGATAACAAACGGAGAAATTAAAAAAAGAAACAAAATACTTGTATTTTCAAGAGAAATAGAAAGCTAAAATCTGTGCGCGATGTCTACACAAATTGTCAGTGTAATCATTTCTCTAGGGGTGCGCTATACATTTGGATTAGCTATTGATTTTAGCCACCCTAGTAAATGAGCAGGTCTTGTTTTGATATTGAAAAGCATTCCGTGACTCCAGTGTTGGTGGATAAAGAACCTGAACACAAAATGTGCACGTAAATGTTGACCTTTTCCCAAAATCCGCCCGCTGTCCTGAATTTCACATCTTTTTCTTTCTAGTTTATTACGAGCGGATGCAGATTAAAGTAAAATCCACCATTCGAATGCAGTTTAACCTCCTTCCTCTACAGGTGACATTTTGCAAGCCGTATTTTATCAGAATGGCTATTTCTAGTCAAAATACACTGAATGCATTGCTGTTTAGCCATACAATTCACATTCTTTATGTATACCAATTACTTGGTTTTGCGCACAGAAGTGTTTTATTTACCTACTTTCTAAAGTACTGTGGGTGCAATAATATTTATTTTCCTGCTGAAAAAGGCAGCAGGTTAACACAAAGCGACAAGATGCAGGTTCATAGTGATTATCTTAAGGTACTCTGAACTAGCAAATAGCTAATCTTATCAGATAAATCCGCTTCACAAGTTTACTTGGGCTGCAGTAATAACCCTGCAGCACTGCCTTTGCATGCTGTTTATGAGCGATATGGTAGACCAGACATAGTAGTTTTCTCAAGCTTCTCTTAAAGAGGACCTTTCATGTCCTCAGGCACATGCGGTTTTATATACTGCTTTCCTGTTATGTGCCCCGGGGCTGGAGATATTGGTGCCATTAGTTTCAGCACCGATCTCTGCCCACTGTCAGAAGGGCGTTCCTGACAGTCTAGCTGGGCTGTGAGGAACGCCTCTACTGACTGTACTCGTCCATAGCACTGTACTGTCAGAGGGGGTGTTCCTTACCACCCATCGATGATGCTGAGCTGTGAGCTGTTTTAGTTTAGCTGCGAAATGAGCCAAAGTGGTATTTACAGATCACACACTTCAGCTGATTGGTTGTCACTATACTGTACCCTCTGCAATGGAAAACACAAACTCCATGGTATCTAAACAGAATCAAGTAAATGTGCACTAGGCAAAGACTATGTGGTACTACGCAATGGAACAGTGGTTAATGCTTTGTATATAATGAATGTATGAAGATGATATATATAAGGAAGGGGCTGCATGTATCCCATCAGGTGTTGGCTACTCATGTAGCACAATCTGATCTGTCGACTATGGTCAGCTCACCTCGCTCAGCCTTTGTTGATCATGTGCTGATCTCACAAGAAAGCAGTTACCATATTCTTTGTTTTATTCCATTCCCAACCTCTTTTTAATTTTTTTTTTTATTTTATGCTCCAGGAAGATATGAATTTAAATGAAGACCGAAAAGCACCACTGCGCGAGAAAGACTTTGCAACCAAGAAAGAGATGGTCATGCAGTATATTAGCACTGCTTCAAATGTTGTAAGTACACTCTGAAAGTTTTATATTTGCCAACATTTCCTATTAAAGTATAACGTAGCTTGCTTTAAAGGTTTTCAGCTGTAATGAGAGGAAGCGGTGAAGTGTGGTTTTGTAGAGGTTCATATGGGACACGTTGCAGAAATCTAACATTAATTAGATCATTACAGAAATGAAAATGTGGACCAGGAATCGGTTACCTTCTGATTCATTGCCTGTAAAGAGGCTTCAAATATTGTCATATGATATAAGGCTCATAGAGTTCTTCCAGGAGGCCCCCCATAGATTGCAGCCACACATGTAACAATATTTACAGATCATTGCTTGTTGTATTTCACATACTGTTTTCTTTTTCCCATTTTAGTCTTCTTATATGTCTTTCTACTATGCCGTGTATAGCAGCAACTGCTTTAAACTGCAAGTATCTATTTTGTGCTCATTGCCCGTAATAAGCTGCTTCTAGTGCCTGGATTGTGCGAGTCTACACACTAGCAGGAATCCCTTCAGTACCCATATCCAGACAGTCTGACTAACCATATTGAGCATGTGTGACCACTGACAGGTGGACATTCTGACAAAAAAAATCCAAAAAACGGGGGTGAAGACAAAATTTTTAACAGTTGTCAGAAAAGAGTTATTAGAAACTTGTGGTATATGGTATAATACAAAATTAATATTTATTAAAGCTCTTCAAGACTGAGGTCACAGGTTGCTGAAAAGGTGTATTTTTTTTCATGTAGATTTTGCTGCTTTTTTATTATATTTCCTCCTGAAATATGGCTAATGCCAGAAGTGGATATAGCAGAGGAACAATATTTCCCATTCATTTTGAAGACTCTTGGGCTTTCTGCAGTGGTTGAACTCAACCTAAACAGGGTTTTCCCTTCTTGGTATTTGAGTATATCCATAGAATATGCCATAAATACCTGATAGAATGGAGAGGGGCCCCGCATGTGTGTATCTCTTCATTCAACAATTTCTCTCTTAGGAAGACTATTTTTTTTTTTTACACTTTTGGCCGGCGTTTGCTTTGATCTTCTCCGGGGCATATAGAACAAATTCACTGTAAGTATTTGCTTTCTTTAGCTCTCCCCCTCCCCTGCGTGCATATGAATCACGGTGAAGGTGAAGCCACAATACCTTGTTAACTTCTCTTGAATGAAACTACTAGAGGACCCTTTTATATGACAGTACTGCTGTATTTCAGACTTCTAAATAAGTAACTGGACTACATTATGAGTGCAGAGCAGAACTTTAAAAAAGTCTGTCCCTGGAAATAAAGCTATTACAATAGCTGCTATGCTGTATATTATATATTTTGCTCAGCGGCATTATTCTGTATTCCTCATTGTATTCTAGTAGTGTGAATTAATGCAAAATGTGTGTGGCTAGAGATTATTAAATCTTTTTCTAATGTGCTGGGCTTATTCTTCCTTCGGATCCCATTTATGCTCACACACATCTTGTTCAGCATCTCTATTGATATAGCTGGCAGCACAATGACTTCCTAGAAGTGTCATTGCACATAGTGCAGCTGGTACAGCTATCCAACTTGCTTCTTCCTTGGGGAAAAGAGCTCAGCAGTTTGTTCTCCAAATAAATTACTTTTTTTTATGTAAGTTGCAGCATGAAACCACTTGAGGGATTTTAAACCAATCTTTGAGAATCTAAATATACTGCAGATGTTGGTTCAATTAAGAAAGTCTGATGAGCAGAAAGTCTTCAATAGATATGAATGTGAAATGATCTATTATCATATCAAGGGGAAAAACTGCACCCAACACAATGCGTTTGACTGGTGCTAGAGCTTCTCATAAGGCATAGGTGCTTAACATTAAAAATGGAGATGGGAGGTAGGATGCCTCTGTGATACATTAACCAACTGGTTGTGTGATATGGAACTAGTTAACATTTGCATGAATAAATGAAGGACTTTGGAGCTAATAATTAAATATGAATGGCAGAAATAATGAAATATTCAAGTTTAACTGTTAAGACTGGAGAGAAGTTTTTGCAGCACATTCTTTCAATTATCTGTTGTAGCACTGGCTGCACACTGGAATTCTTTGTGTGGTTTCTGGGGTTTGCTATGATGTTTGTTCTGCCTGATTAAAGGGTCATGCTGAATGTTGTTTTTTTTTTTTTTTTTTTTTTTTTAAATTATTATTGCAAAGTATTTGCATTTGCCACAGATTTTTAATATGCTTATGTATGGCTGAGTTCACATCTGTGTCGGAGTCTCCGTTTGAGACCGCTGAATGTCGGTGGGGAAAAAAGTTCTGCACGGAGTACCCTTCTTCTTCTTTTTTTTATTTATTTTTATTTATTTATTTATTTTTTACCCACTACTTTCAGTTTTGAAATGGCGCACTATGAAGGGCCCGCCGGACCCAAGCGACAGATAGTCCAGCACTAGTGTGAACCTAGCGTAAGGCTGATGCCTCAGTGTGTGTGATTTGCAGTAGGTTAACCCTCTGCGATCTACAGTAGCATCTTTGTCAATTGAAGTTTATGTAAATCTCATCCATATACTGCGACTTAAACCTCCACCACAAAGTGACTTGCACTGTGGCTTTTATATCTTGCTTGTAACTTTATTTGACCTTTTAGGATAAGTTGCCCTGTGTACTTAAAAAAACCTTCATGTCCTCAGGCACATGCGGTTTTATATACCGCTAGAAAGCCGACAGTGCGCTGAATTCAGCGCTCTGTCGACTTTCCCGTTATGTGCCCGGGGCTGGAAATATACGAAACTAACGACACCGATCTCTGCCCACTATCAGAAGGGCATTCCTGACGGTCTAGCTGGGCTGTGACAGTACAGGGCTATGGATGAGTACAGTCAGGGAAGAGTTCCTCACAGCTCAGCTAGACTGTCAGGAACGCCCTTCAGACAGTGGGCAGAGATCAGTGCCGAAACTAACGGCACAGATATCTCCAGCCCCGGGGCACATAACGGAAAGCAGACAGTGCACTGAATTCAGCGCACTGTCAGCTTTCTAGCGGTATATAAAACCGCATGTGCCCGAGGACATGAAAGGTCCTCTTTAAGAAGTAACACTGTTTTGGGCCATGATATGACTTATATTTTGCATTTTTTAGAAGTTTTCCAGCCACTACATACTGTATTTGTAGTTTTCATTTTTCTCTAAACTGGTTGGTGGAGACTAGCTGCCATACACTGCACACAGTGAGTACAGAAGAATGTGCTCTATAACAGTCTCTCTCACTCAGAAACTAAATCCATGGTTATGCAGGACATATATAGAGTAGTACTGATTTGAGCAGATAGCCTCATATTCAGTTATAGCCTCAGACTAAGACAGTCTTTCTTCTGTTTATCTCCTGCACTTCCTCCTTTTTACAGGAGTATGAATACATTTTCTGAGTTTTATGACCTGCAGTCTCTCAAGATGAATAGAGCAGTGATTTTCATAGTGAAAGTTGATTTTACAGGGGGAGGGAGAGCAGAAAGAGGCATTTCTCTATGATAAGATGTATTTCAAAGTTTCTCATAATCGCCTGTATTATTGTTTTATGTATAAACAGCAGTGCCTATTGAAACCCGCAGCATGGCAGTTATCTCTGCAGCTTTGCATTGCAAAGGGAGTCATGGAGAGCCTGCAGAGAAATCTATTTGGTTTTGGGTTTTTCTGCAGTGTGGTTGTGCTGTGCACCCTTCACCTTAGACTGAGTTCATATCTGTGCTCATATTTTAGGTTTTCTGTAATATTGTAGAAACTGAAACAGCGGTAAGGGCAGTGCCGGATCCATGACACAGGGGATATCAACATCACCCAACAGACCTCACTGACATTGACTGGGTCTGTCGGGTTTCATTATCTTTGAATGTATTGGCAATAAAAGTGCGGAGACTCTGATGCAAATGTGAACCTAGTCTAAGAAAGTATGTGCGCTTTAAGCCCACTTTCTTTTTCTCGGATTATGACAGTTTAACCCCTTTTGAGTTGTTCGTAAATGTTTATAACATGCAAGAGATTTATTTTAATGGTAAAGTGAGACCATTCATAAATAAAAAAGTTATCTTATATATTGTTTTGTAACATCATCTTAAGACAGAAATATTTTACACAGTCAGGCTAAGATTGTTCTCTTCCCTTATGTTATGACATCTGCTCAAGCAGTGTAAATTAAAATGACATGCAAGATCTGCTGAGATCACCTGGAGCCATCAAGTTTTGCCAAGAAAATCCTCTGAATACAGCTTTGTTAAACGGTATTGAAGCAGCTGTGCTGTTATAGTGTGTATATGTTAGAGGACATTTCTATTCACTAACATGATAATAAATGCTCAGGAGAGCGTCATCTTTTATGTTGCATTTCTAGTAAATTCCAGCAATAGCTTTTGAAGTTCTAATATTGTTCATTTTTTATAGCATTTCTTTTATTTTGAAGAATACATGACTTTAAACAAGTCTTCAAAAACTTGCTACTTTTTCGAAGTTGGGTGGACTAAATAATTTCTACAGAATGCTTCTTGGCAATAGAGGATAATACATTATATGTGCAGTACAAAAATATATAGAGAAAGGAAATGAGCTTAGCTACTACGAGGGCCTAGAAAAACAAGGGAAAATAGGGAAGCCAAAGTAAAATGCTAATATTTGCTTATCATGTGATTGGTAGACAGTTCTGAGGACTTGAATCTGTGGTCAGGCAGGATCTCCTGACATGTCTATTTTTAGGAAATAATTGTACTCCCCATGAAACAGTTATGGTGCATAATGTCTTATGAATATATTTGGTATTGTTCCTCTGTTGTACTTCCTACAAATTTATGAATTATTATTGATGTTGGATTTTGCCAGTTTGGGGTATGTTGCTACACAGTTTGACACTGTCTGACTAGTTCTGGTAGTGTTAGACTGTGCAGGGACAGACATCTTTGCCAAGAGTATGGGAACAATCAGTTGTAAATTTTTAATACGTTTCTAAGAGGAATAATATTGGAACGGTATATTTCTAAGTAAAGGCGCTCCAGAATAGCTATTTTAAAAAGCACAGTCTTTACAAAAACAGACATGTTAGAATTGGTGACCGGTTCTATTAAAATGCCTATAGGTGGTTGTAAAAGCCTAACTCCACCTTTGTAAAGGGAAGTCTATCACCTCCCCAAGCATATTCAACTTCTACCACCACATTACAGGGCACGTTACCATGATAAACATTATACCTTTATGTATGTCACTTTTGTAGATTTGGTTAAAAAACAACTTTGAAGTCTTATTCATATGAGTTAATTGGTGCTCTGTGGGTGGGCATTCAATCTTGGGAGCACTGCTCTTAATGCTCATGTAGGATAGGTCATGTCATAACAGTGGGAGGATCAACTCCCACTGCACTGGGTGGCATAGGCTGGAGATGGTGAAGGTAGGAGCGGCAAGACCATTGCTGTAGGGAGCTGAAGGCCTGTCCACAGTGTACCAACTGGTCATTTGCATAAAATGTCAAAATTATTTTTCTGCAAATATACAAAAGTGACATGTATAACAAAGTTATGCTGTTTATCACTGTAATGTGCTCTGTAACATGGCAGAGACAATTGAATATGCTTGGAGGAGGTTATAGACTCCCTTTAAATGGTTACTGTACTTTTAACAAAATTTGCCTGAATCAATAGAACAGGTAAATATAAGAAAAAGTGGGATATATCTTAGTAGACAAAAAGCTTCTTTCTCCACTTCCCTTTATTTCACAAAGTGCTTATTCACTGTGAATCACAACTAGATCCGTCTTAAGAGACCAGGCAGACTTTCAGCATTATGATGGGTCGGATTAAATGCTGTCAATAGAAATCTATGGCAAGGGGCAGCTTGAGAAGGAATGAGAGGGAAACCTAGGCAGATACATACACAGCGAAGGTACTGCAGCGTTCAGTAAGTGTTGTACTTTCCCACAATGTAGGGTTAACAGCTATACTGGCTAGTACTAATTGTCCGCCCTGCTGTTTATCTGTCTCTGTGTGAGATACTGTTAGATGAAGATGATTTCCTCTTTGTACAGTGTATGGTAAACATCACTGCAGATAGTCTTCACCCACCAGCTCAGAGAAAATGACAATTAGAAATGGAGCATATGGGGTTAAAACGAGTGAAAATGCCATATATAAGTTATATAATGGGCAAATAATGTAGACATATAAATGCTTATTCTGAAAAGTCATGTGAAAAGACTGGGAGGAATTTATCATAAATTTTACACCAGTTTCTGGTTTAAAATATATGACAACAGTTGCACACTTTTTTTTTTTTTTTTACGCATACGGTAATTTGTGACTTTAAGGGACATTTGCACCTTTCATAGCTTTTATCTGAAAAGTCGGCATGTCGGACACAGGAATTAGTGGAAGAGTATGTGGCCCCTCTGTTGGCTGGCAGATTTATTATTTATGCCATACTAATCCTACCATACTAATTTACTAAAAGGCACATCTGGCACAGGGAACATAAAGACTGACATAAGAGATTCCAGTCTTGACAAATCTCCCTCAGCATGCTTTAAAGGGAACCTGTCAAGTCGATTTGAGACACTAAAGCACCCATAGGTCCTTAGAGGCCGGGGATTTAGTGTCCCAAATCCCGCCGTGCCCACTTTTTAAAATAAATGAATAAACCTTTATACTTAAGTCCGATGAGACTCATCTTTAGTTATCTCTGGTGCTCCCGGAATCTGCACAGTCCTTCAGTGAAGCCGAGGATGTACACCCTGGCTTCACTGTGCAAGTGCTGCAGGTACGGGTCTTGTGTTCTGAAGCCTAGGTGTTCTCCTCTGGCTTCAGTGAAGAACTGCACCGGTGTGAGGAATATAGCGGCATAGTGAGTATAGAGCTTTTTTATTTTTATTGTGGGCACGGATGGCTTTATTACAGGGCAGTTTGTGACACTAAACCCTGGTCCGTAAGGGCCGGTGCAGTGGACAGATTCCCTTTTAAGTCTTTGCTGTATCTGACCCATGTAGAGAACACAATGGTGAAAGTGTTTTTTTTTTTTTTGTTGTTTTTTTTTTCTTTTTCCCCCTTTAAGCCAGTGGCTATGCAGTGCAAAAAATAAAATATAAAATAAAAAAAATTATTTGCCAATCCTGTGAAATAGGGCAAGAAAATTACAATAATAGTGACAGCAGTGTTCCCTGTATGCTGGCAGCTTAGGTGGTTAGATTTTATAAGATTCTGATTCCGATTGGTCTTTTTATGTGTAAAGAATTGTAAATGCGCTACAGTAGACATGTCGAGTGATGCTGATTTGTATTTTTAATTTGGAATCCAATTATACAAAACAATTATTTACTTTTTTGCTATGGGAGAGTGCCACTTTAACGGACGTAGCCTGTTATTAAAGAATTCTTCTGTGAACTCGATAATGAGGGGCTAAGATTTTGACAAATGAAAATAAGAGCTAATTGGTTGGGATTCATTGTATCTTTAATCTCTTTCCTTTCTTTCTACTTGGCTGCACATAATTGAAGAGTGAATGGCTCTGCCAGTTTATTGGCAAGCATGGATTTGATGATTCATCAGAAAACCACTTGATTCTGTGTAGCTCTTTATATGCTGTACATTCACTACACAAAAGCTTTCCAAACAATGTCATTTAGCTTGGCATGCTCAAAGCGCTGTATGGACTGTGCGTAAAGGATCTGGCAATGCAAAGTGTGAAGTCTGATATACTGTACCCCTAAATAGATGAAAACTACGGTGGAGTCACTGTTAGTATGACTTCTACTTTCCTTTTTAATCTTTAATAAAGTATATATTTAGTTAGATGAACAAAGAAACACTATTGGTGAAAGGGTTAAAGCAGTGTCTGTGTGAAGCCCCTACTTACTATAAGCTGTCCATGTGAATATGATAAAGGGATAAATAAGGAAGAAAAACTACCAGGATCCAAGGACACTTTTGATTTAGGAATTACAGAAATTATTTCAGCTGGAAATTATTATCCAACATTATTTTGGATATGTATCATATTGTAATATCAAATACTGTCTGTTCATGTCTCCTCTAATTTGGGAAGTGCTGCGGAATATGTTGGCGCTATATAAAGTAAGTTATTTTTATTGTTAAAACAGGGCTTTGGAGTCGAAGTGTCAACCCACTGTTCCCACTCTGACTCTTTCATAAATAGCTGACTGCCATGGTCAGACAGACACAGTTAGGCTGAGGCCTTTTGAGCCAAAATCAGGAGTGGCTTGAAAAGGAATGGAAAACATAAGGGAAGCGCTTATACTTCTCCTTTCTGTTAAATCCATTCCTGGCTTTGGCTTAAAATAGCAAGATCTGTAACAAAAGAGAGCTGCGTTCCGCAACGTGGGTCCAAAGCCTAAAGCTCCTCTAAAGCACCAAAAAAATCTAGTGATTGACTTCGTATGGACATAAATTTTCAACAAACTATTCATCTAATTATACAATATAGATGATGATATATAATATAATGTAGTATGAGTACTTCAATACTGGGCCATTTTTCTTTGTTTCATGACCAGACACATTTTCTAAATATCACGAAGGTTGTTTTCCACTAACTTACTACTGACATTAACTCACTTAAGAACGTGGTGTTATTCAATAATAAAACTTTTCATCAATAAATGTTAAAATAAAATTGTTGCAACAGATTATAAATACATACAAAGCATAAGAATGGGGACCAAACTAAATGAGTTAATGACACGTTAGTGTTTTAATAATTACTTCCCCTGATGTTTATTGGGGTCACTATTTGTAATATGGATGTTAAATAGGGAAATGAAATTGAGAAATGGTGATCTCCAATTGAACACCCTATTGTAATTTTTTTCATGTTAGAGAGATTTTATTTTTACTCTTGAGTGGTGCGTCATAACCTCTTATTGGTAAGGGTGTGTTCACATACAGTACAGACCAAAAGTTTGGACACACCTTCTCATTCCAAGAGTTTTCTGTATTTTCATGACTATAAAAATTGTAGATTCACACTGAAGGCATCAAAACTATGAATTAACACATGTGGAATTATATACTTAACAAAAAAGTGTGAAACAACTGAAAATATGTCTTATATTCTAGGTTCTTCAAAGTAGCCACCTTTTGCTTTGATTACTGCTTTGCACACTCTTGGCATTCTCTTGATAAGCTTCAAGAGGTAGTCACCTGAAATGGTCTTCCAACAGTCTTGAAGGAGTTCCCAGAGATGCTTAGCACTTGTTGGCCCTTTTGCCTTCACGCTGTGGTCCAGCTCACCCCAAAGCATCTCGATTGGGTTCAGGTCTGGTGACTGTGGAGGCCAGGTCATCTGGTGTAGCACCCCATCACTCTCCTTCTTGGTCAAATAGCACTTACACAGTCTAGAGGTGTGTTTGGGGTCATTGTCCTGTTGAAAAATAAATGAAGGTCCAACTAAACGCAAACCGGATGGAATGGTAACCATGGTAACCACAAGATGCTGTGGTAACCATGCTGGTTCAGTATTCCTTCAATTTTGAATAAATCCCCAACAGTGTCACAAGCAAAGCACCATCACACCTCTTCCTCCATGCTTCACGGTGGGAACCAGGCATGTAGAGTCCATTCGTTCACCTTTTCTGCGTCGCACAAAGACACGGTGGTTGGAACCAAAGATCTCAAATTTGGACTCATCAGACCAAAGCACAGATTTCCACAGGTCTAATGTCCATTCCTTGTGTTCTTTAGCCCAAACAAGTCTCTTCTGCTTGTTGCCTGTCCTTAGCAGTGGTAACCTAGCAGCTATTTTAACAGTTGTTGTAGAGATGTGTCTGCTGTTAGAACTCTGTGTGGCATTGACCTGGTCTCTAATCTGAGCTGCTGTTAACCTGCGATTTCTGAGGCTGGTGACTCGGATGAACTTATCCTCCGCAGCAGAGGTGACTCTTGGTCTTCCTTTCCTGGGGCGGTCCTCATGTGAGCCAGTTTCTTTGTAGCGCTTGATGTTTTTGGCCACTGCACTTGGGGACACTTTCAAAGTTTTCCCAATTTTTCGGACTGACTGACCTTCATTTCTTAAAGTAATGATGGCCACTCGTTTTTCTTTACTTAGCTGCTTTTTTCTTGCCATAATACAAATTCTAACACTCCATTCAGTAGGACTATCAGCTGTGTATCCACCTGACTTCTGAACAACACAACTGATGGTCCCAACCCCATTTATAAGGCAAGAAATCCCACTTATTAAACCTGACAGGGCACACCTGTGAAGTGAAAACCATTTCAGGTGACTACCTCTTGAAGCTCATCAAGAGAATGCCAAGAGTGTGCAAAACAGTAATCAAAGCAAAAGGTGGCTACTTTGAAGAACCTAGAATATAAGACATATTTTCAGTTGTTTCACACTTTTTTGTTAAGTATATAATTCCACATGTGTTAATTCATAGTTTTGATGACTTCAGTGTGAATCTACAATTTTTATAGTCATGAAAATACAGAAAACTCTTGGAATGAGAAGGTGTGTCCAAACTTTTGGTCTGTACTGTATATACAGCGCACCTATCAATTTCCCTCCGGCGTGGTGCACACAAGCCGGAGGGGAAATTGATGCCAGCACGGATCCCATAATTCTCGATGGAATCAGTTCTAGCACAAGAGGCATCAGTTCTGGCTCCGTATGGTGCTGGATCTGTGTCTCAGCCGGATGGAAAAACGCTACAGGTAGCTTTTTTTTAAAAATCTCTTCAGCGCCGGATGCCGCCAGCTGTTGCCTGAAGATGGATGCGGCAGCACCTGGTGTTCTGCACAGTTTATGTACAGTAGTGAAACTGGCAATTGCCAGCTTCACTACTGTACCAGAGCAGGGGTTGCTCCCCTGGGCTCGGCCAGCTCCTCCTGTATGTGCTGCTGCTGAACCCCCACTCATCTAGTAGTGAAGCTGGCAGAGGAGGAGCAAGGTGAGGTGAGTATTAGTTTGTTGTGTTTTTTTTTTTTTTTTTTTTAAATTTCCTCAGGATCGGTTAGGGCTATGAAGATGAGGTTGGATTCATATTAGTCCTTACAGATCCAGAGCGATTCACTTTGCAAAACGATGTTCAGCATTGAGACCTCAATACAGGTCTCAATTCCCGACAGAGTTTTTAACAGCGAATCACTCTGAATCTGTAAGATTCAAGCTCCTCTTCATAGCCCTAACCGATCCAGAGTTATGGGGCTCTAAATTGTCCTCCCCCTCCAGCCTCAGGCAGCATCTTAGAGCTGCTGAAGGAGGAAGGAGAGAAATCATCATTGTATTGTCTGTGCATAACCTGTAGGTGACCCCAGGGGAAGGGTTGGAAGTACTTCTATCCATGTTATCCCCTCTCCTATCTATCACAGAGCATACTATATTTTTGCTCTCTGATTGTCACATACAAGGATAATGTAATACCCCTCTGAGCCTAATCACATGGGTATTCTTATGTAATACCCCTCTGAGCATAACCAGGAAATTTTTTGTTTTTGCATCCACAGTACAAACGAAACACCTGGACTTCCAGTAGGTCATCAGATCTAGAATTATAACTCTCTACACCAGTAATGATGCAGGAACTTCAGAGGTTGTGTTCATAATTTGTGAGAAATAAGGCAGTCGTGTTATGCCAATCTAAAACCGGCCCTAGTTATCTCATTAATTAGGTATAGATATTGTAATTATTCATTAGTTACAATTTTTTTTTTATAGGGGGATAGAAAATTTTATATTATGTAAGCCCATATTTAACCCCTTCAGGTTTGAGCCCAAAAGTGCGTTAAGGACCAGACCTCATTTTTCAAAACTAACATGTCACTTTATATGGCAATAACTTTGACGTTTTAACTTACACAAGTGATTTTGTGATTGTTTGTTTTTTCATGAGACATTGTACTTCATGTTAGTGGTAAATATTGATCAATATTTTTGTATTTATTTATAAAAAAAATTAGGAAATTTGATGGAAATTTTGAAAAAAAAAAAATCGCAATTTTCAAAATGTGAAATGCTCTGCTTTTCAAACAGATAGTCATATCACACAAATACATTAATACATATTATCTACAATATCTCTGCTTTATATCGGCATTATCTTTTAATTGTCATTTAATTTATTTTGGACATTATAAAGCTTATAAGTGTAACAGCGATTTTCCAGATTTACAAGAACATTTCCCAAACTAATTTTTAGGGACCACTTCAGTTCTGAAGGGTATTATAAAGGCCTATATATTAGAAACACCCATTAATCACCCAATTTTCAAAACTGCACCCCTGAAATAATTAAAAACAGCATTTGGGAAGTTTGTTAGCCCTTTAAGCATTTCATGGGGATTAACACAATATGGAGGTGATATTTAGACATTTCATTTTTTTTCAATACTACATTCATTTAGCCCTAAAATTAACACATTCACAAAGGGTTGAAGGAGAAAATGCATCTCACAGTTTATGCAATTTCTCCCGAGCACAGAAATTCCCCACATGTTGGTGTAAACTGATCTTTGGCAGTAAATTTCGGCAGTTCACAGAAGGGAAGGAGCGACACTGGACGTTTGAAAAGCAGATTTTTCTGGAATAGTTTTCAGTGCCATATCTCATTTGCAGAGCCCCTAGAGTACCAAGACAATGGAAACCCCCTAAAAGTGACCCCATTTTGGAAACTACACCTCTCACAGAATTCATCAAGGAGTATAGTGAGCATTTTGACCCAACAGCCTTTTCACAGATTTTATTAACATTGGGATGTGTAAATAAAACGAATAATTGATGTTGGACAGATATATATTTTTTTTTTTTCTCTCCGTACTTCTGGTTTTGAGGGCTATAACCAGGGGCGTAACTACCGGGGTAGCAGTGGTAGCAACTGCCACAGGGCCCGGAACATTACGGGGCCCGGAGCCCTGTGGCAGTCGCTACCGCGAACCCTACAAACACTGCTATCGTTATACTCCGGGGTGTTTTGAGACCCCGGAGTATAACGATCGGGGGCCCAGGGGAGGTGAGCGAACATAAAAAACACTGTAACTCACCTCTCCGCTGCTCCGCAGGCTTCAGGCCTGTTTGGTGACGTCCCAGACGTCAGCCGACGTCATCATGCGTCGCGACGCGGGCCTGGATCGCGCGAGATCCAGTCCGACATTGAAGATGACCGAAGTAGCGCACGGGAGTGCACCGGAGCGAGGAAGAGGTAAGTTGCAGTGTTTTCTATGTTTCTATCCTCCCCTGGGTCTCCGATTATTATACTCTGGGGTCTGAAAAGACCCCAGAGTATAATAATCGTTCATGGGTGGTCCACTATGGGGCATAATACTGTGTGCAGGGGCCACTATGGGGCAAACTACTGTGTGTTGGGGCCACTATGGGGCAAACACTGTGTGCAGGGGCCACTATGGGGCAAACTACTGTGTGCAGGGGCCACTATGGGGCAAACTACTGTGTGCAGGGGCCACTATGGGGCAAACTACTGTGTGTCGGGGCCACTATGGGGCAAACTACTGTGTTCTGGGGCCACTATGGGGCAAACTACTGTGTGCAGGGGCCACTATGGGGCATAATATTGTGTGCAGGGGCCACTATGCTGCATAATACTGTGTGCAGGGGCCACTATGGGACATAATACCGTGTACAGGGGCCACTATGGGGCATAATAGTGTGCGCAGGAATGCGGTTTGGTGGGGGGGGGGTTGGGGGCGGCGGCTTGGGGGGGTTGGGGGCGGCGGCTTGAGGGGGGGGGGCCCATGTCAAATGTTCGCCTTGGGGGCGCAGCCATTCCTAGTTACGCCACTGGCTATAACATTTTTATCAATCGGGTTATTTAAAGTAATTTTTGGGTCTTTTTTTTTTTTCATCGATGCTTCGGCTTTTATTTTTGTGTAATTTTTTATTTTTGAATGTTGTTTTTCTTTAGTATCCAGTAAACTATATATATACAAAAAAAGGAGGGACATCATGTCTAGTTTTCAGCAGGAAAATTATAGTCAAAGTAATTTCAGAATTTTGTAGTGTTCATTACACATTTCAAAATGGGTCTTTGTTATTCAGCATTGCAGCTCCATTATCAAGGACATAACTGTTTTATTTATATGCAAATTATGTTAAAAGAGTATTTGGGGAGTTTATCTTTGCGGGTTTTTGCTCTGTGCGTTAGATTCCATCTCCTAACTGCCATCCAACTCTCATCAGATGATGATGAGTTGATCTGGGCAGCAGTTAGGGGCGGTAATCCCTCTCTGTTAAACTGATTTTTATGTAGGTGACACACAATGTTGTGTTGGCATGGCTAGAATCTCTGATGTAGTATTGGTTTATTTTTATTTCTTTTTTAAATTTTTTAAATTTTATACATTTTATCCTCCATAAGTTCATAATAGATCTTTTGGTGGGCATTTTTTATTTTTTTGGTGGATTTTCCCTTTAACTAGGGCAGATACTGGCCTTTATCTGACTAACTCTTCTGACCGCCTTGCATACCCTTGGCTGAGAATGTATAGTTTTTGTTTTATTGGGGAGAATGTAGACATAGGCTTATTGCCAACACAAGAAGGGAAATCCTTACTTCTCACGAAATAATCTCTGAAATAATCAGAAGAACTCCACAAGATTTTGTTTGGGAATCTCTCCATCAATAATTTGATGTATACAGGCAGCATTGGACATAGTACATGATGCTTCCATATACTTGCTGACTTGGAGTGGAGAGTGACGGAATTAGCCTATTTGCCAATCAGATATGTATTCATGATTCAGAATTGTGTGAGTCAACGGATGGCAGGAGATTAGACAATTTTGCTTAGTAGCCCATGGAAGAAGAGCTCATTTAATGACTTTGCTAATACTTAAAAAGCTAGCAGAAGCAGCAGCATCCTGGGCCCACAGACCTCTGGCTAACACATACCTGATACATATTGCCATGCATGAATAATACTAGAACTCAAATAGAAATGAAATACCATGCAAACAGATCCCTTGATGAAAGAGCATAGGAGAAACGCGTAGAGCCAGGACCACGTCTATTGAAAAGCCAATAGACGTGGTCCTGATTATAGAGTCAATGAAAAGCCCAGTGGAGGAATAAAGTAAAGCCCAATGGGGGAATAAAATAACATCTGAGGGTTGAAATGGTCAGTCTAATGGAGGATCAGTACAGCCTTTGATAGTCCAAATGAGGAAGTCTAATGGAGAGGAAAGCAACCTATTAGTCTGAGAACAGCAAATAAAACTAAGAAATGGACTAAAACTAATGAAATGATCTATATATGAACAATATAGGGTATCATAACACCCAGGCGCACACCTAGCAATGAATAGTAACCAATATTGCTGTGGTACATAGTAAATATAACTGTTTCAAATAATAGTTCCTAATTGTATTAGCAAGATACTATGAGAACGAAGGTTTTAAAATATTGAATGAGAAAGGATGTTTTTAATATATATTGCTAATTTCTAATGTTCCCTACATTTACTGTGCAGATCTTGTAGGATGGTACAAAAAATATTAAAGTATAAAACCTCTCAGTGAAATCTCACATCAAGCATATAGTACTGGGAGGAACATGCCTACATTTAAATAAAAAAAATAAAAAATCTGTAACTAGAAACGGGTTGCAAACTGCTTTTGAAGGAATGGAGTTTGTAGTTTAAAAGTATGACTTTTTAACTCAAGAAGGGCTATGGAATCGGTAGGCCAGCCTGTGTTCATGCCACAAATATGGGTATTTCCTTATTTCATGCTGTTTGTACTAAATCTGTACCCATACTGCCATGCGATATAAACTTTTATGAATTCTCTTTCCATGAACTGTCCATAGTTTTTATATAGTTTAGAACACTTAAGTATTGAAATCAAAAGGTATACTAAGGCCACCAAGAATGCACCATTCCCTATAAAATATGTGCAGCTTTCTGAGTGTCAGGCCTGCCGTTCTATCATGATCTCTAATAAACACAGTACACCAGAGCTAAATGTCTTAAGAAGTAATTTATTTTGGGTATTGCATGATGAATAATATATCTCTCTAACTTTACTCTTTTGATTTATAAAGGTCGCAAGAATACGCTTGATAAATTGCTAGTTCCCTGAATATGCTCAGTGTCACCAAACATTATTTACTTCCTAGCTACTCTTCCACATTTTTAAGTTTACCAAGCAAAAAATGTTTTACTTTTTTCTGTTTGTGAAAAGTTACCAAGTTATAATATAATATGTAAAGCTAAACCTTTGATATCTTTTCTGTTTTGTTAATATATTCATGTACGAATAGTTTAGTGATAAATGGTAAAGTTGTTTCATGCATGGACAAATACCCATTGTTTCAGGTACAGGTGGTAAAAAATGGTGCATCTACCAGGAAACACGTTATACAGTATCTGTGACCACAAACCTAAACTAGGGAACCTTATCACAAGTTTTATATTCCCTAAACACACTCTGCTGCCTAAGGCGACCCCTTCCCCCCTTACCCCAAATACCCGACCTGGCGATCTTTTGTTCCATGATAGGGACCCCTCTAATGAAAATTGTAGGCTACATCTCTTCTCTATTTGCAGATCAAAAAATCCTCTTATTTGGTCCACACACAGTATATTTCCCCCTTTACTGGCCCCCACATAGTGATATGTTAGTCTTAGAATTGATCTGAATTTTCAAAATGTTTTGGCATAGTCCCAAATCTGAACCTTTTGGAAGCATTATTATACTCTGAGCTCTCCTCAGACCCTAGTGTATAATAAGGGGGGCCTGGGGGGAGAAAAATAACCGTGCCACACCTCTCCTGGGCATCTTCATGACTATTGGCATTTCCCGATGACATCTTCAGGTTCACTCTGCTGGGCTCAAGGCTGAGGCCTGTGATTGAGCCTCAGGGGTCACATGGGGCGCACCAAGTGTCATGATATTGTGACCTTTGACGCGTCCCATGTGACCACTGAGGCATGTTATTGGGGTGCATAATATCAGACACAGGCTGAAAGAGGCCTGAAGAGGATACTGGGGACTGCTGGACTCCCAGAAGAGATTAGTATAACCGTTTGTTGTTTTCTCTCACCTCCACTGTCACACAAGTTCGGCCAGTACTTTTTCTATTCGATTATTCCAACAGGTAGCAGCCAATGTTTTACTCACAAGTTCCTGTTCCTGTCGCGTCTGGCCTCCAGGGCCTGGACACTGAAGAATAATGCAGCACCCTTTGGAGGAAGGAGTGGATGCCAGACTGGACAGGAGCAAGGATCGGTGAGTAAAAAATGCTGACCCCCAGTTTATGCCAGGAGGCCATGCCTGACGCTTTTTGTTCACCACAGTACTACTCACTGCCAGTACAGTAATTAAGTAGTATGTAGTCTCCTCACTGCCACTTTAAGGTTGACATGCTGATATGTGAAGCTTTCGTTGGTTCTGCAACTAGTCAGAGCTCTGAGACACTGGGCCAGTCAAAGTTCTGCCTCATTCCCCAATAATCAGTTTAGGAGGGATATTTCTGCGCACACAGGAATTCAAAGCTGATTTTGAGGCAGATTCTGCCTCAAAACCAGCTCCAAAATCTGACCAAAATCTGCCTCCTATTCATTTCAATGGAAGGCAGAGGCAGATTTTTTTTTTTGTCAAGGTTAAAAACAGCGCCAAAGAGTGTCTTTAGGTCCCAAACAGATCCCCAAAAAGAAGATTATGCTTGCCATTAAATGGATTTCCTTTAACCTCCACAACAGCCTTAGCAGGAGCGTTCACTTTCCCTCCAGGGACAGGAAACAACGGGAATGAGGAATAAAAAGGCCCTTCTCATAACTGCTGCAGTCAGAGTACCTTGGATGCTCAAACACAAATATTTGAATTAGGAAACAAAACATATCACATATATCACATATATCACATATATCAACACATCTCAAAGAAATCAAGCAGAAAAATAGGGGAGGGAAAAATCCTGTGCCGTTGTGGAGGTTAAGGGCTGGTAAGTGTAGGGCTAGGTTATTAATCAAATTTCGATTAATTTGCTCTTAACGAGTTTGATGATTCTTCTTTTTTTTTTTAATTTTTTTTTTTATAAATAGAATCGGCAAATCGATTCCTGCATTTTCTGCCCCGCCCTCAAGCAGAGCGAATTCCATAACTGCTGCATTAAACAGCGGAGACTTAGAAGTAATGCCTACGATCAGAGTTCTCCCTGATTGCGGACATTAAATGCTGATATGGCTGCTGATATGAGCAACTCCCTGCAACTCGCTACTCCCTGTTCTTGCCAGTACTGCTCCTTGCGTGACTAGATTGCGGGAGCCGTCCAGTTAGTATGGCACCCGGGAGCCTTCTGAAGGGCCTGTCATAGTAATAGCAATAGGCCTGCCAGGCCTCAGTGGTTATATAAGAATGCATAGACTGCAATATAGTTGTATTGCAGACTATGGTGCAAACAATCCCATGATCGCAGGTTCAAGTAGCCTGGGAGAGGGTAAGCTTAAAAATCGAAAAAAAAGCTTTTAAGGCCAGGCCCCCACAATGTGTTTTACGTTACCCGCAAAGTGGATGGGATTCTGGCTAATCCCATCCACACACTGCAGAAAAAATTCTGCAGCTGAAAAGCTGCGATTTCCAAATCGCAGCATGTCAATTCTAACTATGGAAACGGTGTTTTTTGTATAGGTATAATAGGGGAAAACTCTGCAACTTTCTGTGAAAAATGCTGCAGGAAAAAAATGCAATGCCACAGTCTTTTCCACAGCATTTTTTTGCAGTGATTTGCTGTGTGGGGTCTTAGCTTGAGTGTTAAAAAAAAATATTTTTCCTCTATCCTAGAGGATAAATTGTTTACAGGTGGTAGTGAGCTCCCCACCAATCCTGGGGACATGGGTTGTTTTATCCCCACTGTAAATATAGCTGAAGTGAACGCTATATATGCACAGAAAAAAAAATAAATCAGGCTTACCACATCTAAAAATACCCAAACAATAAGAATGTCCAAAATGGCCAAATCTCCATTTTTTTTTTTTTTTTTTTAGCAGTATTACATCCCAAAAATAAAATAAACTGAAATGGTGTTCAAAACAATGGACATTCCACAAAATGGTTTGAATTAAAATGACACCTTACATCTGTCACAAATAAAAAAGTTAAAGGTGTCATAATTTGGTGACTAAAATAATTTTTTTGCATTTTTCCAAAATAAGAAAATAGAGATTCAAATCGGAAATTGTCCGTAGGTCTGAAAAAAAATAATTTTTTGGCAAAATCACCAAGCCCAAAATCACCAAGTAAGGGTAATCTTCACAACCTGTACTACCAGGGGGAATAACTGAGAAATATAGATTTTAGTTCTGGACAGCAACAGACAGAACTTTCTGGCCGAAGATCTTTATTGGAAATCGTGTCTAGTTTATAGTGACTGTAGAATGTTAGTGGATTGGACCAGATGGCTGCTTCTTGTTTTTCTTATGGCAAAAATGACATTATTCTCACTTGAATCCAGGATGTTTCCACAGAAGATCTTTTGAAATCTGGATGGAAATATGATTTTTCCTGGTTTGTGAGCCACCCCTGGTCTAAGAGGCTTTTCTGGACCAGATGCAGATGTGCAGATATCTGGTGGATGGATGAAGCCGCTGTCAGAAAGTCGTCCACGTATGGTATTATCTGGACCCCCTGAAGGTGTAGATATCCATCCACTTCTGTCACTGTGGTGGGGGAGCCTGGTGTCTTCACAGTGGCGAGGCATGTGCAGTTCCTGCTTTCTCTTTGAGGAACATCAGGAGTAAAGCAGCTCCTTGTTGCCCAGTTTTTGGTAAATGATCATGGTATCAGTGCTGGTAAGATTGTTTCAGTGGCTATTAATCGAAAAACAACCAAACTTCAACCAGGATAACCAATGTAACTTTGTTCGTCGATTATTTTGGTTCAGTTATTAAAATATTTGTGAGGTTCTACATGCAGTTTCATTCGGACTGCACACGTCCAAAATGGAACTGCTATTATTATACTCTGCATCTCAGAGTATAATAAAATGGAGGTCTGGGGAGTTGAGCAAACCTAAAAAAAAGTGTTACTCACCTCTTCAGTGCGCTTCCATGCTGTTTTCAGGTCTTCTGACTGACAGGCCTCAGTGGGTCACGTGGCGTTGTGAGGCATTGACGCAAGCGTCACAACTCTGCGTGATCCAATCACAGGCCTCAGCATTCCCTGGCTTCAGTCAGAAGACCTGAGGACCGCAAGGAGTCACGCTGGGGTCCAGGAGAGGTGAGTAACTCTTTTTTATGTTTGATCTGAAGAGACCCCAGAGTATAATAGCAGTTTTTGTTTGTCTGTGCTCTGTCCGAACGAAACTGCCAGGTGAACCTCGCACGATTTGTCCAACACATTCTTGTATAGTAAAATGGGAGTGACCTAAATAATTGCCATTAATTGTAATCAAAGTAAAATGCCTGATTTTTGATTTAGGTCATAATCGCGCATCCCTACTATATGTTCTCTTCTTACTGGAGATTTTCGGACTTAGGTAGCTTGTTCTACTGCTCTTTATCTGCCAGTTCCTGAGATTTTGGGAATTATTTGAGGCAATTCCATAACACACAGGTACTGGGACTACAAAACAAGCTCAAATTCTCTGCATTCCACCACTGTGCTTGACAGTTGGAATGAGATGTTTGCACTAATATGTTGTATTTGGTTTTCGTGAAGCCTGGTGCTGTGAATTATGTCCAAACATCTCCACTTAGGTGTCATTAGTCAAAAGGATTTTGTTTCAGAATCTTGTGGTTTATTCAGATACAGCTCTGAAAACTTAAGTCTGTTTGCCATATTCTTTCTCCTTGCAACCCTTCCAAACAGGCCACTCTTTCTCTAATTGTACTTTCATGAACTTGAGAGTAAGGCTATGTTCACACTGGCTTCTTTTAGTCTGTTGTTTTTATCAGTCATAGGCTCAGAACAGACGACACAAAAGCTGACAGAGAAACAATAACAGATGACAAGACAGAAGAAAGCTTCCATCATCTTTTTCACAATACAGTGAATGATGATGGATACAGATAAATGTGTTCCGTCTGCATTTGTCATTATATTGTTTTTTTATTCTGTTGTTCTGCTCTTATGACTGATAAGAACAATGGACTAAAAAGAAGCTACTGTTGATAACCTATTCTTAGGATGTCATCAATTGAAAATCAGCAGGGGTCTGATACCTGTGATCTCCTAGATCAGCTGTTTGAAGTGGGACTTCTGCTTCAGACTATGATGTCACATCCGTTGGTCACAGCTCGGGTTCACCTATTTCTCCCTCCTGAAGGTTTTCTTTAAGTAGGGTTTTGGTAGGGAATATATATATTTTTTTCCCTATTTTTCTCTACTGCTGAATGAGGTGGCTTACAGTAAGTAACAGGCATAATTGAATTATTATTTGATGTAGTGTAGAAAGGCTTGATATATAAAGTAATGAATGCACACTGAATCCATTCTTTATGGCAGATCCTAGATAGAACATTCAACTCATTTGAAATTCCATTTTTTGTTCATTTCCCTTCTTTGCTAAAATAAAACATAATACAAACACACAGATTGAATTACTGGGCAATTTCACATGAATTGTATCATGTTACATGGCTAGTACGGTAGAAATACGGGAGAGCTCGTCGTATCCACTTTCCAGCTCTGCATATATCCAACAATTAATTTAATATGGTTTTGTAGGATAATCTGATTGTGGGGCTGCCTGGGGCCTCCATTATGCATTCTGGCATATTGCATTCTATTTTAATCTTTGAGGAAGATATAAAATTTGCGACAATGTTTTAGAAGCTAATTGAACACAGTCTGTTGGAAATAAAAAAGAACATTATGTTATGACAACCAATTTGGATTCATTATATGAGAGGAAATTGAGAGTGGATATATCGGTGTCCAATTTCTTAAGCTTATCTGGTTTACTGGGATGTGGTATGAAAAGAATCAGTATTTGGAGTGGTATAGGATTGATCAAACTCTTAAGCGTCCAGTGATACAGTATAAAGTCTCTATTATAAACTGCTACATTGATACAGTTCATGATTGTAGTCATTCACTGGTGGTCTTGTTTGCACATGTTGGGGTGCGTTACTTTGTACCGTTCATACTATAAAAGTGTTGCATTATACAATTTTGTCGAGAAGAAAATAGTGAGGTATACCTAAATGTAAGTAAATCTTGCCCCTCTGAAGAACTGCCACTTTGTATAGCTATAGCAGAATTGCAATTTATTAAATATAAGTTTTAATTCAGTTTTTATACATAGAACATTATCAAACCCTGTTGAAAAGGTCATGGATTTCATTTTAAAATTAAGCTAATACAGACCTGAAATGGTAAAGAACTTTGTGCATAATAGAAAAAAAAAAGTTTGTTTACAATTTTCTAGTCCTTTGAACAATCTGTAAATGATTCCATTTGCGTCCGTCATCGTTCAATCTAGTGTTAAAAACAAAGCAGAAGTTTTCTTCAGTCTTATTTGTTGTTGATTCAAATAGAGGATAAAATTGCACACATAGGACTTTATTTTTATCTTCCATGTGAAAAATAAGCAATCCAGATGGGAAAAAAGCTTCTGTCTTGTTTTTAACATTAGAGTGAATGGTAATGGGTGGTCGGTCTGGATCTGTCATTGTCAACTTTTCAGTCTATTGTTCTGATCCTATGATAGTTCAGAAAAACAGAATGAAAAACTGCTGTGTGAACCCCAGCCTCATGTTAACTTCATACGGGAACCCTTATGCTGTACTTTGAGCTCTATTAAATTGCACCTCTAGTTACAAATAAAATCATAATCGATCAATAAGAGTAATATTGTTGTCAATCTTCCCTGAACACCGCTCACAAATGGGTGGAGGCTGGCTGCTGTGATGTCTCCCATACACGTCTGTGTATCACACCCTCAGAAGCAGCAGCAGCTTAGGGGACATTATACAGCAGTAATGAACAGTGTAGATATGAGTCCAGTTTTGAGGTAAAGTAGTTACTAGTCTTCTACATACACATGCATGCTTGGCTTGACTTAGTGTGAATATTTTTGGAACAAGAAAAGGGGAGAAAGTCAGACTTCTCTGTTAGGAGCTAGCTTTTCTAACCAAGAACAGGAGAATCCAACTATCTGAAGCTTTTTTCATCTGACATCCACCATCAGGAAAACGTCAGGAGGACTCCATACAATAAAGATAATATGAAGGTTTGGCCAATATACATTTGAGGCATACAGTATGTCCAGCTTAAAGAGGACCTTTCACAACCAACTCCAGTTCTTAGTATCTGTTAATTGGCGCGGTTCCACTGATTGCAGCACAGTTGGGATTTTCTTTCTAGCCCCCACCATTCCGCAGCAACAAGCACAGTTTTAGTGCCTGATGTACTATTTAAGCTCTGTAATGTCAGAAGTGTGGTGTCAGGCATGGGGTGTGATTTAGAGCTCCAATCAGAGGCAGCCAGTGTCAGAGCTCAGAATCACACCCCTTTATCATCACTGAGCCTAAATAGCATATTGGACACTAAAACTTGTTTCTTGGGAACGGTGGGAGCTAGAGAAATAATTCCAACTGTGCCAGAATCAGTGGAGCATAGCCTATTAAATGATATAAAAGGCTGGGCTTGACAGAGGTGGTGAAAGATCCTCTTTAAAGCAGACCTGTTGTAAAGCAGTTATGGAACAACTTCTCTTATAACTGTTTATGCTGTTCCTCTGTTATTCCTATTAAAACTGCTAGCAGGGTTTTACCAGGTGGCAGGCTGTGTAACAACACCCCTTTGGGAGTAGGAGTAGTAAGACCAGTTAGCGTTTTATTCATAAATGTGTTGGTTGTATTACAGCAGAACAACACAGTTATGACGAAAGATGATCCTGAATTATTATTGTGTGGGAAATGTATTTACTTATACATGTTAGTAGTGGCGACAAGTCCTCTTTAGTACTCCACAGCTAAAAGAGCCATGGGCTTTGTCCCTTATGTATCCATACCCAACAGACAGCCTTTGCTACAAAGCTCTTAATGAAAACAGGGACTTTGCAAAAGAGATTTGCTGCTGGATGTTGCTACTTTTTTAAAAAATTTTTTATACATACATATATGTATATGTTACCCCGCCATCTGGGTACTCTTCCCACACCTCACCCCTCCTTGTATACAGAGGTGGAGGAGCTCATCCCCAGCACATAATTGTGTTGGCCTATTACCCTTTATTTGCCCTGCTATGGCAACATGCAGTATATGGCAATTAACATTCAGATTTGGCCTCCAGATCTTAACTAGTTAGCAATGCAGACAGATGGACGTCTCAATAAGGTCAGTGGCAGTCTAACCCTTAGTAATATACAATTAAATCTCACTAAAGGGCTGCCTGTTTGAGGCGATGTCTACTTTATTATAACCAAAATGCCTGTTTCAAATTTTCAGTTCCACCATATATTATACATACTGGTCATCTTGTTTGAGAAAAAAATTACACTAAAATACCATTCCTCCTGCAATTTGGGTGGTTTGCTCAAAATATTTTATGGTATTGTTTAAAAATTAAACTAGTGTTCAGCTTAAGCTAACTCTCTTAAAAAGCAGTTATCTGCGGACCCCTTAGACTACAATGGGGTCTGCTGGGTTTTCCGCCCAAAAAATGCAGAGAGAAAAGTCCAGGACTTTTCTCTCCGCATTTTATAAGCGGGTTCGGGGACGGAAACCCTGAACGTATAGTGAGCGCTAGTGTGAACCTAACCTTAAAATGTTTGAAAACTGCTGTTTTTTTGTATGGAAATGAGATGGGAGTTGATGGCCCATGCATAATTGTGCTCCTTAAAATCAGATTTTTTAGCATGGGCTCCCTTGATTTACCTCTTAACTATTCTGATACAAGGGTAAGAAATTGAAGTCCTTTTGCTTATACAAAAACTCCTGGGTACAGAAAACAATATGAAAAAATAGCCAGTTTCTTCAAACAGTTAGTATGATTGCATTTCACAGGTGTTTGTAAAAGTATCTCCTGCAAGGAAAAAATGCCCTCTTCCAACTCCACAAATAGCTGGCAACTCACACCAGTGCCCCTGGCTTCCTTTATGCAAATCCACCACCTTTTCCCTCCTGCTCAAAGAAAATATAGAACATCGTACGGTGACTCACAGTTGGTTAAAGACTTGTCATTAATTTATATACTCACAAAGATATTCCGTATAAGCACATATCCTCATTTAAAATCCACAATCCGTTTGGCCACATGCCGCCTTACTTCACTTCATTGGCTTCTTACGGAGCATGTCCTCTGGTTTCCCAAATAACCATTTATACCACCATGAATTCATCAAAACCCCTTAACCCCTCAATATCTGAGCACGGACAGCCTGTCTCCAAGGTAGAAGGAGATACAAACTGGCTTAACGAACTAAATCTATACTTCAATAGATTTGATCACACACCAGCTCCTCCTATCCCAGCGTTTTTCAATGCCCCCGGCTGATTTAAAAGTTAAAAAGGTTGTCCATTTTTGCTTGGACAACCCCTTTAACTTTTTGTTTCCAAGCTGTTACTGGCTCTATTGTCTGTTCCTATGGCAGCTGGGAGCCTACTGTAATTGGAACATTGCTGTTGAGTTTTGCCTGTGGCAGGTCTCAACAGTGATGTAGTCATTTTCACATAGAATACAATGCTGTTGTATTGCAGTCTGTGATATAAGCACTGTAATTGCATGTTCAAGTCCCTAGGGTGCCAAAAAAAATAAAAAATATAAAAATTCAAATGGACCACTTTCCCTAGAATGCATATAAAACAAATATAAACACTTTATTTAGGCATCATAGTGTCCCTAAATGCCCAGATTATTAATCTATCAAAATATTTATCCCACTAGGTGGGAAAAAAATCTAAATGATCGATTTACCATTTTTTTTTCTACTTTTCAGCACCACCAAAAAAAAAATGGTATAAAGGGATTAAAATATCAAACATTATCCAAAATGGTCAATAAAATCACATTTTGTTCCACAAACAAAATGACCCGTTAAAGGTAGTCTATCAGCAGAATGAAGCATATTAAACTAGCAACACAGAGGTCAGGCTCATCTGAATGTAAAACTCTTTTTCCCATGACAATATGTGCCTAATCGGCAGGGGCCCCTGAGCCGCGGAATCCTCAACAAGATCAAGCAGGTCTCTGATTTTTTTTCCTTCCAATGGGAGGGAGATTTGGGGCGGAATCCGCTCCCAAATCCGTGGCAGATTCCTCCGTGGGAACCTAGCCTAAGGGGTTAACTTCTATTACAGGCTGCTCTATGCGCTACCACTGTAATGTATTGCATTAGTGATCAGATGCCTTGAGGTCTAATAAATACAAAAATACAGTAAAAAAAAAAAAATATATATAAAAATGTTAAAAATTCAAGTCTAAACCCCCCCCCCCCTTCCCTAGAACACATATAAATGTACATAAATACTGTGAAACACATACACCGAGGTATTCCTGTGTCTGAAAACATCCGGTCTACAAGCCTGAACCGCCATTTTTTCACTGTTTCGCCTATGATAAAAATTTAAAGTTATCAAAGTTCCTCAAAATGGTATAACTAAAGGGTAGATATACCTGCAAAAAAAGATGTACATGCCAGTACATGGAAATATAAAAAAAAGTTATGAGTGTCAGAATATGGGGACTCTAAGGAAAAACATATATATATATTTTTTTTTTTTTTTGCAAAGATTTGTTTTTTTTTTAAGAGGTTAAAAAGTAAATAAAACTATATAAATTTGGTATCCCTGGAACCATACCGACCCATAGAATACAGGGGATGTCATTTTGGCTGCTCAGTGAACACTGTGAAAACGAAGCCCCTAAGAAAATCACACAAATGCTCTTTTTCTCCAATTCCACACCTTTCTGATTTTTCTTTTTTCCAGTTTCCCTGTACATTGTACAGAATATTAAATGGTACCATTTTGAAGAACAATTTGTCCAACAAACATTAAGCCCTCAAATGACTCTGTGAATGGCAAAAATAAATAATGTGATTTGGAAGGCGGGGAGATAAAAAAAAAAAAAAAAAAAAACAAAATCGAAAAATGCCTGCGGCAGGAAGGGGTTAAGCAATTGCAGAAGTTTGGGTTAACTATGCATCTGTAGTTTACTTTTGTCAATCAGATATTTATGGCCTATCCAGGCCAACCACTTTAAGAAGCGTTTACCTTCAGAAAGACATCAATTCTTCTAGGTATACTTGTACACAGTTTTTGATGGGACTCTGCAAGTAGGTTGCTTCAGATATCTTGAAGAATGAACTATAGATCTTCTTTGGATGTAGGTTTGCTCAGATCCTTCTGTCTCTTCATTTACTCCCAGACAGACTGGATGATCATGAGATCAGGCCTCTGTGGGAATCATTTTATCGTTTCCACGACTCCTCCCCTAAATGGAAGTTTGATTTGGTTTAGATTTCTCTTTTGTTCATTCATTTAATTTTATTAATTGACAAAAATAACACTTTGATTTTTGAAAGCATTCTTATTTTGCAGCATTTTTCCTCACCCGCCTTAAACGTTTGCACAGAATTGTATAGCTTTCTCATTTACCTTCTGAATAAAGAAGGCAAACGCATTTGTCAATGCTCTTTATATCTGTAGCCCTTAGAAAAAATGTAATCCAGTATACGCCATGCACACAAGTATCCCAAATCTGATCTGCACTCTGCAGTAAGTTGCTTCACCCCAACGACCGTATACCCCATCACCCTGCCCAACGACCTTACAAGTTTCCTGCTTGGAAACCTCCAAGCAGAGGGGACAGCTTATGAGACAGCTCACTGTTGAGAGTTGCGAGCACTTCAGCAGGAGAGACAGCTTTCTGGGAGGGGTTTGTGCTCTTCTGCTTTTTGGGTTGTCTCTTTTTTTCGGTTTCTGGTGACTTATGACCTGTAACTATGCTGGTATGTGTTGTCTTCTCCTTCCTAGACACTTTCACAGCATGCCTATTTAGTAATATAGCGGCAAGAAAGCAAATTGTGTATCATTGCATGGCTAGGTAGACTCTGTGATTTATTGGTTGTCACGCCGCTTTCCTCCTGGCAGCAGGTATAAAAAGTGACTGACAGTAAAATAGACTAAGTTAAAGTAAGAGGGAACACTCAAGGACGTATATTTGCATGGGATCATTTTGATCTTGCGGAGCGATAATTGCCAGACTCTGGAGACTTCTACTATTGCCTTCCAGTCTCCCATTTCACAGTTATCTGAACTTTTCTGTCGCTTTAGTTTTGGTATAACAGAAACCACAGGAGACGGCACTATTTCATGTGCACTGACTGATTTAAAGAACACCCATAAACTGGTACAATCACAGGGCTAATAATAAAATGACGGCAAGCAGCAGGTTATGCTTTTGTCCACCAGATTTCCAGTGAAGCAGGTTTTTATCCTTCATTGAAGCAGTAAATAGTGGCTGACAGATTGGGAAATCAATGTTTATTTAATAAGCTTTCCCAGGCGTTCACCAGTTATTACTTCTCACTATGGAGATATTCCATTGTAGTGCCATTTAAATAACCTTTTCTTCCAATGCACTGCTCATCACGGTAATCCTAAAGCCCACATTTGTCAATGTATTTGTGTCTGTTTTTTGTGGTGCATTTTGCTCAGAAATAGTATCTTTTATGCTGTGGAACACATTCATTTACCATGCAAAATTTTTTGCTCAATCCCACTATTAGTGGGTGGCCTAAAAATGTAAAATACTTCTCTAGATAGATTTCTAGGATGTCTACCACCTCTCCAAGCCTATGTAACTGCCACCACCATGTCACTGGGCACATTAGTTATAAACAACATACCTTTGTTATTTGTCACTCTTTATAGATTTGGAGAAAAACAACTTTGAAGTCTGCAAGTGAGGCAGTTGTTGCACCCTGAGGGAGGCCTTCAGCTCCACAGTGCTGCAAAAATAATGGCGTCGAGATTAAAATAACCCATAATCTTAAATATCTAGATTTTTATTTTTGGCAGTGTCTCCCAGCCTTAATACCAATACAGCTTTTAAGAGGCTTTAATGGCATGTCCACTAGAGTTAGTTTAAGCACTTTTTCAATAATGTTTTGCAGCAGCTGTCTTATTAAATTATTCCTAATGTTGACTATACATAGAAAATGTGATTCTCTTCTTGCTTGTAAACCTTCACACTCGGATTTTCAAGTATGCATGTTTATTTCAATACGAATATGGGAATAAATTGCTTCCTGGGCCAGACATGTTGAATTCTAACATTAAACATAGAAGTTCTGAAACATCCCAGACCAACATTATAAAAGTTTCAGGCCTTTCTACCCTCAGCTAAAGTCATTGGGCAGGACTGCAATAAGATGCTTTAAACATACAGTGGGTACGGAAAGTATTCAGACCCCTTTAAATTTTCCACTCTTTGTTTCATTGCAGCCATTTGCTAAAAGCAAAAAAGTTCATTTTATTTCCCATTAATGTATACTCAGCACCCCATCTTGACAGAAAAAAACAGAAATGTAGATATTTTTGCAAATATATTAAAAAAGTGAAAATATCACATGGTCATAAGTATTCAGACCCTTTGCTCAGTATTGAGTAGAAGCTAGTACAGCCATGAGTCTTCTTGGGAATGATGCAACAAGTTTTTTACATCCGGATTTGGGGATCCTTCCATTCTTCCTTGCAGATTCCCTCCAGATCCATCAGTTTGGATGGTAAACGTTGGTGGACAGCCATTTTCAGGTCTCTCCAGAGATGCTCAATTGGGTAGAGGTCAGGGCTCTGGCTGGGCCAGTCAAGAATGGTCACAGAGTTGTTCTGAAGCCACTTCTTTGTTATTTTAGCTGTGTGCTTAGGGTCATTGTCTTGTTGGAAGGTGAACCTTCGGCCCAGTCTGAGGTCCAGAGCACTCTGGAAGAGGTTTTCTTCCAGGATATCTCTGTACTTGGCCGCATTCATCTTTCCTTCAATTGCAACCAGTCGTCTGTCCCTGCAGCAGAACCCCCCCCCCCATAGCATGATGCTGCCACCACCATGTTTCACTGTTGGGATTGTATTGGGCAGGTGATGGGCAGTGCCTGGTTTTCTCCACACATACCGCTTAGAGTTAACGCCAAAAAGTTCAATCTTCATCTCATCAGACCAGAGAATCTTATTTCTCATAATCTGGGAGTCCTTCATGTGTTTTTTGGCAAACTCTAAGCAGGCTTTCATATGTCTTGCACTGAGGAGAGGCTTCCTTCAGGCCACTCTGCCATAAAGCCCTGACTGGTGGAGGGCTTCAGTGATAGTTGACTTTGTGGAACTTTCTTCCATCTCCCTACTGCATCTCTGGAGCTCAGCCACAGTGATCTTTGGGATCATCTTTACCTCTCTCACCAAGGCTCTTCTTCCAACGATTGCTCAGTTTGGCTGGATGGCCAGGTCTAGGAAGAGTTCTGGTCATCCCAAACTTCTTCCATTTAAGGATTATGGAGGCCACTGTGCTCTTAGGAACCTTGAGTGCTGCAGTAATTCTTTTGTAACCTTGGCCAGAACTGTGCCTGAGCTCCTTGGGCAGTTCCTTTGACCTAATGATTCTCATTTGCTCTGACATGCACTGTGATCTGTGAGGTCTTATATAGACAGGTGTGTGATATTTCAGTTTTTCTTTTTTAATAAATTTGCAAAAATATCTACATTTCTGTTTTCTTTTCCTGTTAAGATGGGGTGCTGAGTGTACATTAATGAGAAATAAAATGAACTTTTTTGCTTATATCAAATGGCTGCAATGAAACAAAGAGTGAAAAATTTAAAGGGGTCTGAATACTTTCCGTACCCACTGTAGATGTTTGGATACTCTTCGGTTGCCCCTATGTTAGATTGTTGGCCGGTCTAACCAAAATTACAAGGTTAGGTCAACTTTTCTTCTCATTTGGTATATAGTAGGTGCAGGAGAAGAATTGTACTTCTCAGAGACACTTCCTCCATCTAATTTTACTCTTCTCATGGGAAAAACCATTGAAAATCTATATGATTGTATGAGTATGGACTTTAAATGTTGATATAGCCACCATCAGTTCACTTACTTTAGTATTCATGATATTTTAAGTCACTCACATGTTTTTGAAATAAAAATAAATGAATGACATGTTTGGTCTGGTATTAGAGAGAGTCTCTTATACAATGGTGAATCTTCCCAGGAGTGATCAGTCCATCACAGTTGCATGTAACATTGAATGCTTAAACAGAAGTTCTGAAACATCCCAGACCAACATTATAAAAGTTTCAGGCCTCTCTACCCTCAGCTAAAGTCATTGGTCAAGACTGCAAAAAGAAATTGGTCTAAATGAGATTTAATAGCGAGATGAAAAGAACTGTATGTTCTAAAAAGTTTGAAACCATGTGCTAATTATTCAATATTAGGAGGGGGCAATTAACACACACACATGCGCATATATGTTTTCTTAGTGCTGCAAATCAAAACCTCAGCATGGATTTTGTGTTTTTTTTTTTTTTTTTTTGTTATTTATTTGTTTAGCTTACTTGTATAGCGCCATCATACTCCGCAGCACTTTACAGACATTTACAGTCACTGTCCCATATAGGGCTCTCAATCTACATTCCCTATCAGTATGTCTTTGGAGTGTGGGAGGAAACCGGAGTACCCGGAGGAAACCCTCACAAACACGAGCAGCACATACAAACTCCTTGCAGATGTTGTCCTTGGTAGTGCTAACCACTGAGCCACAGTGGTTTTGTTCAGTCTTATTTTTAAAAGGTACCGGTCAGGTGGTTTTTCCACCATAAACTAGCCCCGTCATCATGTGCAGGATGAAGTCATTCCCTTTCATTTGCTGTCTTTCTGTAATTTTTCTGTTGCACCTAAGTGAAGTTATAAACATGTGATAGCATAAAAAGCCATATGGAAATTACCTTAAGTAGTCATGGTGAGTGGAGAGCAAGTTCAGCCTAGTCACGATGTCTGCTTGCTAATCACACACCTCCTGGGCATGACTGACGTCTCCCTTGTGATGTAAGCGAGGGTGGGACTGTGAGGGAGATGCTCCCCGCCCAATGTGACTTCGTAAATTAATTTCCATATGACTTTTTATGCTTACAAACATTTATAACTTCACTTTTCTTTAATAGAAAAGTCAATGGAAGGGGAATTACTTCATCCTACACATTACAGGCAATTTTATGTTAGAATAACCACCTGAAAAGTTCCCTTTAAAACCTGTACCACAGGTAACAGTTGGATATAGAACAGTTGTTATAAGATTTGAGAACATGAGAATGGTGGTGCCTATTTTTTTTTTTCCATGTACAGTTTTGGGAACCCTTGTTCTAGTGATTGATGGAGCCCCCAGGGATGTGTTATTTGTGGCAAAACTTTTAAAGAGGACCTTTTACCACCTCCACCAACTCCAGTTCTTTGCATCCTTCAATAGGTGCCACTGTTTGTGGATTTTTTTTTCTCTAGCCTCTATTATTCCGGAGAAATCATTTCTGTTACTTTGATCGCAATAATTCTCCACTGTCAGGTGGGCAGTGTCGGACAGACTGGGACCGCCTACCTGACAGAGTACATAATCATGCTGAAAGTAACAGGAATTATTGTTCTGGAATGGTGAGGACTAGAGAAAAAAACTGCACTAGAATCTGTGTAGTGGCGCCAATTGGAAGAGGCGCTGAAAGATCCTCTATAATGTTAATTTCCCATGCAGATGGGAAAAAGATTCTTCTGTCTTGAGATGTGGCAGCATTTTTATGCCCTTGATCTCTTCACTACAAAATCTATACAATGAAAGGTGAAATCCATGGTGAAAATGGACTGCACCTCTGCAACACTGCATGTGAATAGTGTTTTCCAAACCTCATCCTATCTATCTATCTATCTATCTATCTATCTATCTATCTATCTATCTATCTATCTATCTGTCTAGCACTGTAGTTCGCTGCTGATTTAAGGTGTGGAATTTGCTAAAAATGTGCCATTCTCAACTTAACGTATGGCTTTTGGCTCAAAAAAAAGCAAAATCTGCAACAACAAAAAAGCTGCGTTTCCGCAATGTGGGTCCTCAGCCTTAAGAAGTAATTTCATTCCAGCCTTTCATGGCTGCGATAAGTATGGCTGTGTCTCTGCTGCCTGAAGTTGTTGGAATTGCGGACTTTAAGACACACAGTTCATTCTCAGCCGTGACTGACTAAGGTGCGAATACAACTTTGAGGAGTATAACTGATGTGAAACTGGACATCTCTTCAATAAATCCATGATTTCTATAGGGTTTTGATGATCTTCCTTATTTTCTGTGGTCAAAACCATGCTACTCCTGTCTTGTTACTTAAGTTTGCCATAGTCTTGAGCTTTCTTGTACAGATATTTTGGCCAGGCACTTAAGAATGTATACATACAGACTTCTGAAAGTACATGATGTTGGTCTGATAAATCAGGCTGGTCTTTGATAGAAGTTACATGCTATAATTTCAGGCCTGCATGCGGATGCATACGCCAGGCTGTCACAAGCTTATCTGGGCGTTAAACCAGATTTTTAATGTTTTACTGACCCTAAATTTGCTTTCCCTGCCTTGAAATGAGTGATACCACAATGTCCTGTATACAAATCAAGTAAAACAGCAAGAGACTAGCTGGCAGATGAGTTTTCGAAGGAGAGCACCTTGTAGGCTCTGTGAACAAGAACATTTTACTTTTAAATGAGTTGTTTGATCAGATCATGGACTTCAGCTTAAATATATTTTCTGGAAAAGTTGTGAAGAAAAGTTGTTCACTTTGTGATGTATGCATGTGATACGGTGTAGGGATGATTGCTCAGTGTGATTTTTAACTTGTTACAGGGGAGCCTCAAGAGTAGCAGACAGATCTCGCCACAGGAATTCATTCACGAACTCAAATCGGGCTCTACAGATGAAAGGCTTGTCTCGTACTTAGACTCCCTTCGTGTCTCTCTGACCAGCAATCCTGTCAGGTACTGTCGATGAATTAACAATAAGTGATTTTATGTTACAGTGATTCATATCCAGGCTGTTAACATTCCATCTAAGCGTCTGTCTGTGACCTATATCATGTTTGAGTCAAATTGTACAAGGTTTACATTAAAATGCATAAAACCAAGAATTAGAGAAATACCGGGGGTTGTTATTATGCTAAAAGCAAGTCTCTTCACTGAGCTGTTAGGGAATGTGTTTATCTTTTTATTTTTTTTTTTATTTTCTAAGTTTTGAAATTGTCAAAATGCCCTAAAAAATATTAGTTTGAGAAGAAAATTGAAGTGCTTTAACTAAAGTTAATCTTCACCTGAATACAATATACAGTAACTTAACCCCAGTCACATTACAATTGGATATTGTGCTGTTTGCACTTTCACAGCCCTTATTATAGTGTTTAAAGATGCTCATACACCCTCAATGGCTTCTAGCAAAACGCTTGGAAAATCAGAAGCTGCTGCTCCAGACTTTCCCATACACATCTATACTCCTCTTGGTTGAGCATGCATGTGTTCCCAATGCAGAGTGGGAAATAAGCCACTGCCAGACACTTGGTGATAAATAATGCACAGGCCTTGTCATAAATTAGGAACATCCTCCGGAAGTCTGTGTGCCAGTATTGAAATCTCAGGCATCATTTACACCAGAAAACTGGAAGAAACGATGATAAAGTGGAGGGACAGAAAGTGGTGAAGGCAGTGTAGAAACACCATTTCCAACATTTTTTTTTTTTTTTTTTTTAACGCCATAGAACTGGCATGACCCTTAATGACAGCCAATGTATCTTTATACGGAGATTACTAAGAGCATGTGTTCCAGTACATACGCCTTTTATACTTCGTATGTATTGGTGCCCAGAACAATTCACCCATGCCAGGTTAAGCTGGTACTCACCTGCTGTTAACACCCAGGATTTGAAAAGGTCTAATCCTGAGCATTTAACCCTTTAGATACAGCCTTTGATAGCAACAGTGACACATTAATGGGGTTGTTTGGAGGAGTCTCACTGTGGAAGTAATCAAAAGATCACAAGCTCAAGTCTCCTAGAAGGACTATAAAATACACATTGGGTATTGCTGTGCTCATAAACACCCAAGATATACAAGTGTAATTTTTTTTTTTTTTTTTTTATCTGAGACTGTGAACACCATAAGACAAAAAAATCTTGAGAAAAGAATGCTATTTTTCCTGGTCTGCCACCAAAAAACATTGTAAAAAAGTGATCACAAGTGTCTTATGTTCCTCAAAATGGCACCAATAAAAAGTCAAGTCTACTCACAAAAAAAAAAAGCCCTCACACAATTCTGTTGCAAGACAAAATAACAAGTTATGATCTTTGAAAGCGGTGGGACTTGTAGAGGTAAGTCCACAGTTTTAAAATATGCCCCTGTTTGGATTTCGAGCTCCATTTGGAGGCATATTTGGAAACTTTAGAATCACATCAGCAATGTATTGTGATTAGGTGTATTGTATGTGTGCGTATGATATGTGGTATTCCTGTAAATGTGTCTCGGTCCAGAGAATACATTTATTAGATTGCTGCATGTTGAATGGTTCAAAATTTTAAAGCTCAAAAAGTCAATGGTGTAATTGCTGCGCCATTAAACACTACAACCTGCCCCACATAAAAACTAGCCCTCGTATTAGGGCAGGGCAGTTAATCAAAGAATAACCAAAACTGACCGTCAATCTGGATAATCGTCGTAATTTTGTGCACATTGTTTATTTCGGTTTTACTTGCAGTTTCCCTCAGAATGAAAATGTCCAAACTGATAATATAACTGGTAATATACTATGGGGTCTCTTCACACCCCAGATTATAATTAGCAGAGGCCTATGGGAGATGAGTTAAAAAACATAAAAACAGGGTTGCTCACCTATCCTGGACTCTGGTGCTGGTCTTCATCCTCTTCAGGTCTTTTCCGGCCTTCTGAAATGATGTTTGGGACTGCTGAGGCCTGTGATTGGTCCTTAGTGGTCACGGGGTGTTGTAAACCCCCAATTATAGACCTCACCTCAGCAGTCCCTGATGTAATTCAGGAGACCTGAAAGAATCAGTAGCTGCACTGAAGCACAGGGGAGGTGAGGAACACTGTTTTTTATGTTTGGTCACCTCGCATGCGTCTTCATAAATTATACTCTGGGGTCTGAAGAGATCTCAGAGGATAATAATAGGATATAATAAGAGGGATAGATAGATAGATAGGATAGGCTATAATAAGAGGATAATAGCAGTTTCGGTTCAGACATGAGGTTCGCCAAACACATACTCATACTTTAAAAGGGGTGTGGTTTTAAAAGGGGTATAGCCTAAATAATCGCAATTGAGGGAAATTGTCTGATTAATCATTATTTTGACTTGGGTCATAATCTCCCAGTCCTACATCATATAGTTACATTTACGGAAAAATAAAAACTGCAAAAAATGGTTTGGTAATTAAGGGGCACACCAGGCCGGTCATTAAGGGGTTAATAAGTCTACGCATTATCCTAATTGCACTTTGCATATCAGATGCTTGACATTTAATATGTTGTTTGCAGCTGAATGAAATCATTGAAATTCCTGTGTGGAAGCAAGTGAGCTTATCATGTACTGTGATTAGCACTGTGCCTAAAGCAGTACATTTCTTATTACTGTATGTGGCTGGGAATTGCCGCACAGTTCTCCTCCAATCACCTATAGGTGTTCTGTCACTTTACAATGGTGAACAGAGATTGTCTGTAGATACCAGTATAATGGTTCTTTGTATGAAGTATATCACCTGTGCTCTAGGCTTTATGCAAGGCAAAGGCTCTTCTCGTGGTTAATAAAATATATATAAAAAAATGTTGGTCTACACAATCTGTATGTGAAATTGTATATTCTTACAGTGTTTCTGTGGGACTGCCCTGGTTTTCTCAATACTTTAAATACATACTGAATACATTTATTTCTCTAGTGTATTTATGCCTTTATTTTTACATAACATAAAATAAAATTTGGCTTTGGTCTTATTGTAAAGGAAAAAGCAACACTTGATCTGTGCTACACCAGGATAATAACTTCATGGACTTTGCATGGTCCTGTGTTTGTGCTTAGACCATGGAGCGATCTATAACTGCCAAATTATTTTACAGCTAAAATTCTGGAACAAAAGCGCTTTAATATTTTAGATGGGTCAAGGATGGCTAAAATGTGTCCACTTAAAAATTGTCAAAATGTTCAGTCTCAAAATCTGATGTGTGAAGGTTATTCAATGAGTTTTCATTGCTGTTAAACTACTGAATGTAAAAAGCATCAAGGTGGTGCGGGAAGCCAAGATTAATGGAGTTTAACTGTATTAATAATAGTCTATCTGCAGAATTCTCTATGGACTAAAATGTGACCTGTGGCTCTTTGCTCTTATTTGACTACAAAACTCTCCTGTACTACAACAAGAAGGTTATAAAAGGGGTTGCTCAGGACTATCATATTGGGCTCCAATTACTCTTGTTAGACACTAACATGGCCAAGTTGTAGCTCAGTTCTATTCACATGAATGGGGCTGAACTGCAGTACTAAGCATAGGATAGGAACTGTACAGTGTATGCTGCTGTGCTTTGTAGTAGTGAAGAGGCCACAGTAATCCATATCACAGTTTTGGATAAACCGAACCTGCACATAAAATAGAAACCAGGACAACCAAGTAAAATTAAAATAAATAAGAAAGACTGTAAAGATAAATGTGTGTGCAATACTTGGTCATGAGAAAAGCACATGGTTTTATGTATAAAGACATAACAAAGTACATCTAGTCCTTAGAAGGTCTAGCTAAATGCAACTTCATGTGACAAAAAAACGTGAAAAATTACACAGTATCATTATTTATGTAACAAAGCTAAGATGGAAAAGCCATGTGTGAGAAATTAAGTAGACCTAAATCAAAAGCTTTTAGAACCATCTTTAACTTAATGTAATACAAAACACTATAATATGATCAGTCTCACATTGTGTAGGAACCTTGGCACACTCTTCATTGCAACATTGCTACAGTTCATTGAACTTTGTGTGCATTCTTTAGACTAGACTAAGGCTCCCCCTCATATGTAATGCTGTTACCTGTGGTGGGACTCTTACTGTAATAGTGCCCCCCACAGGTATTTAATGCTATTAACTGTGTGTTAACTAATGACATGGAGTTATTTGTCATGTATTACCTAATTTATGTAATTTTAAGACATTATAAGGACCAGATTTTTATTTTATTTTAATATTTACTAGAATTCAAAGAGTGTACTTTTTCCCCCCTTATGACTGTACTGACTTACTAAAGGAAAGATCTTAAACTCTAAACGGGAAGTGCCAGTTAATATTGATACTGCTCATCTCTCCAGTGAGGCAGATGAATGGTGATGATGGAAGGGTAGGAAGGAAAACCCACAAATGGCAACTTCCAAATGAAGCCTACTATCCCCTATGTCCTAAGAGCTTTGGCTCATAAAACGAACAACATTTTAGCAGCAAACTTAAAGGGTTGGTCACTTTCAGACCAATATTTGTATATTGTTTGTATAATAAAAAGTTGTACAATTTTCCAATATACTTTTTGTATCAATTCCTCATGGTTTTCCAGATCTCTGTTTTCTGTCATTCATTCTGCTTACTCCTAGTGGATAAAAATCAGTCCATGGTCATGTGATATGTGGTCCATGGTCATGTGATGGACAGCTCATTATAGTCACAGCACAGTAACCAGATATCTGCTTGTCCATCACATGGCCACGGACTGTACATCACATGGCCGCGGACTGTACATCACATGGCCACGGACTGATTTTTATCCACTGGGAGTAAGCAGAATGAATGGGAGCAAGCAGAGATCTAGAAAACCATAAGGAATTGGTATAGAAAGTAAAATGGGAAACTGTACAACTTTTTTATTATACAAACAATAACATTTGTGTGTCAATGTTTGTCTGAAAGCAGACAACCCCTTTCATAGCTTCATTCTTGTTTTTTGAGATCCCAGATGATTGTTGTTAGAAATTTCTGTATGAAATGTCTGCCCGTTATCATTCTCCGTGTCCTTCAGTCAGCACTGAGCACTGATCACAGTATGGAGACACATCCCATGGCACTACCCACTTGTCATTTTATTAATACATTTTTAGAAGGTATAAAAGTGGAACAGCACAATGCCAAATTCTACGAATAAATACTCCTGAATTGTTATGTGAAATACTGCTTGTGCACTGCATTCATGAGAACTGCTCTCCTGTCCCAGTGATCACATAGTAAACCCAGGACACCAATGGCTACTGGCATATGGTCCATTTGCAATGTAAGTCCTTACTGTTTTTACAGACCTGGGGGCAATAACTGTGCCACATGATCTGAGTCTGCCTTCTTTCCTCTTTATCTAGTGAATCATACAGGCACCTATATGTTGACTGTATTGAAGTAGAGCATATATCACTGCAAAACAAAATCTCATTTTATGTGCGGTGCGATCACTGGCCTCATGTCTGAGCATTTTACACAGCTCAGTTTGAAGGCCTGTTTATATAAGAATTTCCTTATTTTTAGAAGAATTGGATAGTGAGAACAGTAAGGCTAGTATATTGATTGGTAAGGCTTTATTGCTGGAAGGATGTTGTGAAGAGCCTTGAAGACAGTTTAATGTGTTGTGTGCTATATAGTTACTGGAAACCCTGAAATCATTTGGTGCATCACTTTTACAGCTTTGGGATGCTGCGCTTAGTTGGTGTCTGCTTTATTTGCTCTTCCGATAGTCTCAAAATACTGGCTGGGAGATAATAGGCAGCCGTAATGGTTATTTATTGATAACAAATAAACATAAGAATATAAAAGAGAACACTACAGCATTTAGTTTCCAGCGCATACAAGACATAATTTGTTTAACGCATTGTTGTTGACAGCATGACTTGGAAATGATTGTCTTATTTACTTTAATGTACTGTTCACTAGAAAATTGCTGCCAGTGTTTGTTTATAGGTGCCATGTATTTTGACTGAAGATTTTGGTTCCCTTGCAGCATCTTCCTATGTAACCATGAGTGGAGGAAGGTAGGGTAGCAAGAGTGGCAGAATTTTATTGGAAACAGACTTGCTGAATTGCTTTGATCCTGTTGAACTTGCTGTTTTGTCTGCGTTGTATGTGACATGAATGTGCCAGCTTCCAAATAATATACATTTTTTTTATATTTTCAGCTTTTTGTTTAGAATTAATTTTCTTAAAAGGCTTTCTTATAAGCTTGTGAGCTAAGGTTGTCCTATTCCTTCCAAACCCTTTAATACACATGCATGCTTAGCTGAACATGTGTGTGTTCTCAATAATCTATTACATCGCTGCCAGACACATCTGACAGAAGCTTCTTTCCCATGAATACAAAGAATTGGCATTACGGAAAGTCAACATACCTGATCCTCAGACTCCTGCCATTGAGGGAACTTAAAAGCATATGTAATGTTGAATTATGAAGAACTTTAGGTGCTGGACATAACAAAGCACAGCTACTGACATGCCCATTAATAGTAATGTGTTTGGTGCCAGAACTGCTGGATGGCGTAGCCCTGGCAAGCTGCCTGTGATGATGAATATAAAGATGGAAAAATGTTTTATGGTGCTATTAAAAACAATAAAACAAACTGTGTTTTTACTCAGATCAACACATGCCGAGTTTGAAACCACACATTTGCATTTTTACTGATTTGTTTTTATTGGTAGGAAAAATAAATTTACATGTGCTTGTAAGGGGGGTGGAAGCCTCCCCCGTCCACAGTCATGCATTGGTTGTGCCTTAAGTGCAGGACTTTCAATTCATGGCCAGGATTCCCAACCCAGGATAAGCCTGATACCCTTATTTACATGTGTCTGGCATCTGTGTGTTATACTTTTATGCGTTTTACCACTGTGTGTTGCACTAATAAAGTATTAACTGTGTATTATACAGTTCTATGATGATGATGGCTCATATACTTACACAGTAATACTATGTAATTCTATTATGTCCCTGCCATTTCTCTTACGAGAAGGTTCTGGAGAAGAGTTGATGCTATGATTTTCCCCAAAGGCAGAACACCTTTGGCGCCTTTCATGTTTCCCAAAGTACAAGCTTTGCACACTATGGCTTGACGTTTTCTGTTATAATTGGGCCAAAAAAACTCTCTATATTAGGTGTTTTTCTGAGCCTTTTGATATTCTTTTTCCAGGGTTTCTTTTTATATGGAAACTAGCAGAAGGACCAGGATTTGCACAGGTACATTTCATTTTTTGTTTGTGTAGTGGCCCCATAAGAATTGGCCAGTTTTGCACTTGACATCCAGTATGGCAGTCCAGTATAGGTATAGTCTATTTATGGCTGTGTTGCTATGGAAACCTGGTATATGAAATGTGAACTTATATTGGCTGATGCACGTCATATGACTGAATATTTAAGGACCTGCGAACTGATATTGACTCATCCCAGTCATAAATAGCTTGGTTGCTATGGAAACCTGGTGTAAAGCTGTGTGTATGTCAAGACTGAAGAACTTGCAATTTTCCATTGGTCCATAAGCGTCATGTGATCATGTGTATCTCAGTTTTGGATATCAGTGAAAGACCTGCGATCAGTTGTTATGGAAAACCTGGAGTAAAGCTGTGTGTATGTGACCTTGTGTAACAGTGTCATCCACAGCGCCCTGCCCCTTTAAAGCTGACCTACAGCAGTGCAGAAAAATGGCTGGGTTGTTATGGAAACATGGAGTGCAGCTGTGTGCATGTGGCTGACAATGCCTTGTCAGATTGGAGATGGGCTTGGGTCTGCTGGGTTGTTTCAGCAGCTGGCTGTTGTCTGTGACATATCTTGTCAGATTGGAGACAGGCTTGGGTCTGCTGAGCGTTTTCATTAACTTGAACAGCAGCCATGCGTTTTGCTGCAGGGGGCATGAGTAGTTTAAAAACGTTTCAATTTATAAGAATGCTGAAATCCAGTATGGCAGTCCAGTCAGTGACGTAAATACCGGGGTAGCAGTGGTAGTTGCTGCCACAGTGCCCGGGACATTAGGGGTCCCGGCAGGCCCCTAATGTATGTGTGTGTGTGTGTTGTGTTTTTTGTTTTTTTTTTTTTTTTTTATAAATAGGCAGTTACCTGCTGTTGTAACACCAGCAGGTAATGGGCCCTATTTACTTACCGATCCCCGCTCCTGCTCACGGCCGCCTGCACTTCACCTTCTGCAGAGGCGGCTGTGAGCAGGAGTGGGGAATGGTAAGTAAGGCCTACGGGCCGTGAACCACCGAAAACACGGCTATCATTACACTCTGGGGTCTTTTCAGCAGGCTTCGGGCCTCCTTGGTGACGTCCCAGACGTCGGTGGGCCAGTCCGACGTCATTATGCATTGCGATGCATGCCTGGCTCGCGTGACATCTGGTCCAACATTGAAGAGGTAGTGGGGAGTGTCGCATAATACTATATGAAGGGGCCACTATGATACTGTGTGCAGGGGCCACTATGGGGCAGAATATTGTGTGCAAGGGCCACTATGGGGCCTAATAGTGTGTGCAGGGGTCACTATGGGGCATAATAGTGTGTGCAGAAATGCAGTTTGTGCAGGGGGGCGGTTGCCGGGGAGGGGGGTCCCATGTCAAATGTTCGCCTTGGGGCCCAGCCATTGCTAGTTACGCCACTGAGTCCAGTATAGGTACAGTCTATTTATGGCTGCGTTGTTATGGAAACCTGGTAAATTAAATGTGACTTTATATTGGCTGATACACGTGATATAACTGAATATTTAAGGACCTGCGAACTGCTATTGACTAATACAGGTCATAAATAGCTTGGTTGCAATGGAAACCGGTGTGCCTGAGGAGAGTAAGCGCCTGCGAGCTCTTATTGGCTGATAAGGGACATGTGACCGTGTGTATGGCAGTTGGAATATGAGTGAAAGACTTGCAGACCCAGTCTAAAATATTCCTGGACACCTGATGTACATGTGTGCCAAATTTGGTGAGGATTGGTCCAGTCGTTTGGTCACGCATAAAGAACAGACAGACAGACAGACATATAGATAGACAGACAGACAGACAGACAGACAGACAGAAACTCATTTTTATATATATGAGACAAGTAGAGCAAGTATTTCAGTGGCAGTTTGTGTTTATATACAAAGTTGAAAAAGATACTGTTGTTCAGTTTTTCCCCAGATATAAAAAAAAAAGTTACGAAAATAAAATTACTTAAAAATAAGCTCTATGTAGCATCAAAACAACCAGCGTAGTATGTGTCTGATCATGAACTAGGAAACTTGGCCCAGTCTTGAACCAGTTAAAAAAAAAAAAAAAAAAAAAAAATCTGCAGTTTTTGTGTCTCTAGCTGTTGTGCATAGTTATACATCTCCATAGTAAAAGAAACTCCCAGAATACCTAGTTTGTCCATTAGGTGGAGTTCAAACTGCCATTACCGTTGCTGCCTTCTGTCATAGGATGACAGCAACGGACTTTAGCTGTCATCTTGCTAATATACCACGTATGTGTTGGGAAGAGTTAGAGGACAAATGAAAGGAAGTATGACTTTAGGATCAAACTATACAAGGTTTACTTTTATGATAGTTACTTTTAGATAATTTTGGGGAATTAGCGTGCCCAGCCATTGCACGGTTTAATCCACAAGGCAATGCAGTCTTCTCATAAACTGCTTGCTAAAATAGTGATTTGGTTAATATTTTATTACATATTTATTGATGTGTTAGTAAAAAATGTACCCTTGGTTTAATAGCTTCATGAATTTCTTCTAGCAGTAATGACTTAGCATAATAATGATGATGATGATAATAATAATAATAATAATAATATTGAAGAATACACCTCAGTTACATTCAGGGGAGTATGAATGCATTCCTTGTTTGTTATACAGACGTAGCAAGCAGCGCTGTTACATGCTCATACACAACTCTGCATGGCTGTTTGATCAGTGTCACCATGGCTCATTTAATACTGCCCTGCTCATGAGAGCTGATAATCGGTCACTGACAGCTCGGTCGCCAGCTAATGCTCACTAGAGCACAGGGGCTCACCTGGGTTACAACACTCAGACATGGTTCTCCAGTTTATAGTACACTTGCAAAGTTTCACTGGTTAAAGCTATATAAAATATTGATAAACTTTGCACATATGTCGTGGTGTTTGTGTTACCACTGAAAGTCATTCCCTTTCCATTAGTATCTTTTTGTTGCAGCAAAGTGAAGATATAAACATATGAAAGCATAAAAAGTCGTATGGAAATGAACATAGGTAGTCACAGCAGGCGGGGAGCAGCTTCAGCCTAGTCACTCTCTTCACATTACACCTCCTGGGCAAGCCAACAGTTTTACTAGGCTAACTCTGCTCCCCACCCCCCACGACTACAGGTTAATTTCCATATGACTTTTTATACATTAAAACATTAATAACTGCACTTTGCTGCAAATAGCAAGATTACAGAGGGATAGCAATGGAAATGGAATTACTTCATCCTGAACATGATGGTACTAGTTTATGGTAGAAAAACCTCCTGACAGGTTCCCTTTTAATCTGTGTCCAAGTGAAAAGACAATTTAGTGTCACCGAAAATGTGTGTACTGTGCCAAGGCAATGGTTATACATTTACGTCTGTTAAAGGGAGTCTGTCAAAAGAACCCAGCATATTATTCCAACCCTACAGATAGGTTAGATAGGTCAAACATCACTTTACACTTGTGAATCCCATTTCCATTGCACAGATATCAGTGTTTTTTTCAATATGCAAATGAGCTGTTTGGAGCACCAAGAGTGCTGCCATTACTCCAAAGAGGTAAGCGACAATACCCTAGTTACTCCAAAGAGCTAATTTCCATATTGACCAAAACAGCAATAACTCTGCAATTGAGGTACTGATACAGAGGGGAGAAAACTCAGGTTAGAGTTATCGGAATCACAATGTGTTTGTCACTTGTGAATCAGTGCCTACTGCAGTTAAAGGGGTTGCACAGGCAAAAATTGACAACCCTTTTAACGTTTAAAACAGCTGGGGGCAGTGAAACAAATTAAAAAAAAAATATATATGCATACTCTCCTGTCCCCGTCACTCCGGTGTCCTCCCGCGTGTCCCGGTTCTTTTGCTCTGGCGTCTCCTGGGTCTCTTCCGGCGTTCAGCTGAATCCGCTGATTGGTGTCAGGAAGAGGACCTGTGATGTCACAGGTAATGACATTGCAGGCCCTTCGTTGGTTGACTTCACACTACACTGTGAGATAAGCCTGACCATACAGATGTGATTTTAGGGCAGTTTTGAAGCTGCTGTAGTTGGAGATTAATCAGTTTGTCCGGGGTAAAGCGTTCCGCGGCAGCTCAAGAAACATCTTGGAGATGGGAGTGGGATGTTCGGATAACAGAGGATACAAGTCTAAGGTCGTTGGCAGAACGGAGAGGACGGTTAATCTGGTAGACAGTGACGAGAGAGGAGATATAGGGGGTCGCAGCGCGATGGATTTGTGGGTCAGTGTGATAATTTTATATTGTATTCTGTGATGGCTGGGCAAACAGTACATCGACTGACACAAGGTAGATGCGTCTGTGTACCAGTTTGACAGAAAGATGAGTCTGCCGGGTGCATTCTGGACAGATTGTAGTGGGGAGAGTTTAGTAAGAGGAAGCCCAATTAGAAAAGAATTGCAATAGTGAAGACGAGAGAGAATCAGAATGACAATGAGGGGTTTTGATGTTTCCACGGTGAGCAAAGGACGAATTCTAGAGATGTTTTTAAGGTGCAGGTGGCAAGAGCTTGCAAGTGTCTGAATATGTGGGGTAAAGGTGAGATCTGAATCAAATACAACCCCGACAGCGGGCATGCCGCCTCAGGGTAATAGGCCACAGACAGAAATGGTGATATCAGGGTTAGGTCAGTTAGTAGACGAAGGGAACACAAGAAGTTCAGTTTTTGAAAGAGATTCAATTTCACATAAAGAGAAGACATGATGTTAGAGACAGCAGAGAGACAGTCACTGGTGTTCTGTAGTAGTGCAGGGGTGATGTCACGGGATGAAGTATATAGTTGGGTATCATCAGCATAAAGATGGTAATTAAAGCCAAATCTGGTGATGGTTTGTCCAATTGGAGCTGTGTACAGAGAGAAGAGGAGGGGACCTTGGCCCAAGCCTTGAGGAACCCCAACCGCAAGGGGCAGAGGAGAAGAAATAGCACCAGCGAATGATACACTAAATGAGCGGTCAGAGAGATAGGAAGAAAACCAAGAGAGAGCGGTATCACTGAGGCCAATAGAATGGAGCATAGTGAGGAGTTTGTGGTCTACAGTGTCAAATGCTGCTGAGAGATCCAGAAGAATAAGTAGTGAATAGTTCCCTTTAGATTTAGCCGTCAAGAGATCGTTGGAGACCTTTGTGAGGACCATTTCTGTAGAGTTTAAGACAGCAGAGAGAGCACTGTGCCAGGCAGATATGCCTTGGGTGCTGACCATTGCTGTAGGTTATAGGTTGGATTTTATGGACTAGTGTCTTCATCCAAACGAATCTACTCATGTCCTCACATGTATGTTAATTGGATCTGCGTACTCTTCCTCCATTTCTGTTCTACCTCTTAATTTACAGAGTGGCCTTTTAGTCTCGGTCGGTTAGTCTTCACTGATCCCTAGTGAGGCATCTTCTTTGCTCCAAAGAGACAGTACTCTGGCAGCAAAGGAGTTGTTTGAGAAAAGTCAGCATGTTAAATGTTCTGTGTACAGTCATGGCCAAAAGTTTTGAGAATGATACAAATATTAATTTTTACAAAGTCTACTGCTTCAGTTTTTCTAATGGCAATATGCATATACTCCAGAATGTTATAAAGAGTGATCAGCTTAACAGCAATTACTTGCAAAGTCAATATTTGCCTAGAAAATGAACTTTATCCCCCAAAACACATTTCAACATCATTGCAGCCCTGCCTTAAAAGGACCACCTAACATCGTTTCAGTGATTGCTCCATTAACACAGGTGTGGGTGTTGATGAGGACAGGGCTGGAGATCAATCTGTCATGATTAAGTAAGAATGACACCACTGGACACTTTAAAAGGAGGCTGGTGCTTGCCATCATTGTTTCTCTTCTGTTAACCATGGTTATCTCTAAAGAAACACGTGCAGTCATCATTGCACTGCACAAAAATGGCCTAACTGGGAAGAGTATTGCAGCTAGAAAGATTGCACCTCAGTCAACAATCTATCGCATCATCAAGAACCTCAAGGAGAGAGGTTCCATTGGTGCCAAAAAGGCTCCAGGGCGCCCAAGAAAGACCAGCAAGCGGCAGGACCGTCTCTTAAAAGTGTTTCAGCTGCAGGATCAGGCTACCAGCAGTGCAGAGCTTGCTGAGGAATGGCAGCAGGCCGGTGTGAGTGCATCTGCACGCACTGTGAGGCGGAGACTCTTGGAGCAAGGCCTGGTCTCAAGGAGGGCAGCAAAGAAGCCACTTCTCTCCCGAAAAAACATCAGGGACAGACTGATATTCTGCAAAAGGTACAGGGAGTGGACTGCTGAGGACTGGGGTAAAGTCATTTTCTCTGATGAATCCCCTTTTCGATTGTTTGGAACATCTGGAAAACAGCTTATTCGGAGAAGAAGAGGTGAGCGCTACCACCAGTCTTGTCTCATGCCAACTGTAAAGCATCCTGAAATGTGTGGGGTTGCTTCTCAGCAAAGGGAATCGTCTCTCTCACAGTCTTGCCTAAAAACACAGCCATGAATAAAGAATGGTATCAGAATGTCCTCCAAGAGCAACTTCTCCCAACCGTCCAAGAGCAGTTTGGCGCTCAACAATGCCTTTTCCAGCATGATGGAGCACCTTGCCATAAAGCAAAGGTGATAACTAAATGGCTCAGGGAACAAAACATAGAGATTTTGGGTCCATGGCCTGGAAACTCCCCAGATCTTAATCCCATTGAGAACTTGTGGTCAATCATCAAGAGATGGGTGGACAAACAAAAACCAACAAATTCAGACAAAATTAAAGCATTGATTCTGCAAGAATGGACTGCTATCAGTCAGGATTTGGTCCAGAAGTTGATTGAGAGCATGCCAGGGAGAATTGCAGAGGTCCTGAAGAAGAAGGGTCAACACTGCAAATATTGACTTGCTGCATTAACTCATTCTAACTGTCAATATAAGCTTCTGTTACTCATAATATGAATGCAATTATATTTCTGTATGTGATAAAAACATCTGACAAACACACATAAAAACCAGAGGGCAGCAGATCATGTGAAAATATAATATTTGTGTCATTCTCAAAACTTTTGGCCATGACTGTAGGTGATACTAGTGATACTTCTAGCTGTGGTGGAAGGTACAATTGGGGCAGATATAGATGTGGGAATCATGAGGGGGGCAAGAGGCCAGTGGCCATACAATAGTCTGAAAAATGTACCAGGGACAGTGAGGGTGACATTGAGGATAGTTTGTTGGACAGTACCAATATCTACTGGCCAATATTTACGGGTGAGGAGAAATTGCTCCAGAGATAATGACTTTGAGAAAGAAAGTGTGGTCTTGCTTTGTTAATTGGGGATACCCTTAAAAAAAAAGCCACCTTGAGCATATAATAGAGCAAAAAGAACAGAATGTCAAGACCTTTTGACAGATATAAAGCGTGAAAGCGAACCGGTCATTATATGCATAGGTACTTTTGATACAAACAATCAGGAAATAAGAGGTATCTTTAATAAGAAATGGCCAATTCTCTTAGCAGATGTTGATTTAAAATTGATCTTGGAATCATGGCCTGGTGTCACACATTGGCATGGTAAAAAGCCATTTCACTAGATTAGAGACAAATTCACAAATTAAAGTCTCTTACAGTAGGATTGTGGACTGTAATTTCTGCAAGTTTATGCCACACAAAGTTTTTTAGAAACCCTTTGAATAATAAACAATATACCATCAAGAAATGTGTAAACTGTACTTCAACAGGAATGGTATACTGTGCTATGTACATGTTCTAAGTTGTATATTGGTAAGACAATACAGTTGAGAAGGCGTATCTCTAGACATGTACAGTAAGCTCCATTAATATGAGAGAAGAGACTCCACTCTCTAGACATATTACATTGGTACCCTGTTCAGTCCTCAATCAAATAAAGTTTGGGGGTATTACCCAAATTAAGTTAGGTCCGAGACATGTTGACCTGATTAACTGGATCTATTAATTACAATAGTTGAGGCGAAGGCTTTACATATACGCCATTTTTGTAATTATAATTCTAAACCTACCAATCTCATAATGGTACTTATTTGTGAATTTTGTGTAATACAACTTGGTTGAATATTTTCTTGCAACCATAATGTTGCCAGAAGATTATTTTTTGTAAAAATTCCTTCATGTCCGTGTGTGGTGAATTTTTGAGGTGCTGGCCCTTTAAGAAGCCATCTAGATATGAGGGTTGTGGCGGAGGTGACAATGAGACGAGCCAAGGGTAAACTTACAGCAAGCAATTTATCACTTTTTATCAATTTTTTTGAATTGACTTTGGATCAAGTCTTTTGCTTGCACCCAGAGGCATACCTTCATCCTCTTGGGCCTTAAGGCAAGTTCTGTAACTTAGCCCCTACCTACCTTGTGCCAATTAGAACTATGGTATAGATTATGTGGTAAAGGGACCACTTAGGGTCCAGGGCCCTTATGAAGCGTGCAGCTTTATTTCTCGTTTGTGTGTGGGTGTGTATATATATATATATATATATATATATATATATATATATATATTTCCACTTGTCCATTTCTGCATTCTTATAGCGCTGTAATTGAAATACTTATTTACCCGGACATTCTATCATTATCATAAGTGAGGAATAAACCAGTTGGGTTCGTGTTGTTTTATGGGTACGTTGTACATTAAGCTGTCTGTGGATTTTTATGGAGACAGCAGCTTTGTTGCTGATCAAGATAAAGTAGGCTGTTGCGCTGGCGTTTATAATTTGATTTATCAGATATTTTTATTTTAATTTGCAAAACAGCTGTTGCAGAAAATTACATGCAACAGATTTGATCTTTTGGGCTCTTAGGGGCATATGGTTGTTTATGTGATGTGAAATGGAAATTGTTGTAGGAAGTCGGACAGCTGTGTTGCATATTGTCCATTTAAGCAACATCCAAATTTTCTTCCCTCAATGTGTGTTTAAGGTGTGCTGCTAAAACCAGTACGTCTGTCATTCACCTCTGTTAAATATAATACTGAAAAGCCACCTCCAACACACTCCAAATGCTTTTGTTATCTGTATTATCTTGTATTGCATATTGGTATTTAGCTGTGAAAGGAAAAATGAATGAATAACCATTTGTTTCTCCTTTATTCAGTGCATAAAATGCTAGTGAGTTGCACTATTTTAGGTTACATTTAGAATGTCAATGTCATTTCTTTTGTTATGTTGGCTGCTTTCTCTATACAATGTAGGTATGTTTTAAAATGCTTATACTCTCTAATTTCTGTAGTGTTGGCTTCATGTTCAAATTGAGTAGATGTGCAGGATAGTGGGTACATAACAATGCAAAAGCTATTACAGTATATTATTCTTTTATGTATCCCTTTGCAATATTGTTCGCAAGTTCAAAGCTTTATCTAAAGCTTGAATGTTCTATTTACTAGTATTAGTATCTCAATATGCTATCATACATTGGTTCCATATAGCTTGTTAATTAAAGAAAAGCTTTCCTTTGGGGGGTAGGTTTTCTTTCCGCCCTCTACTGGGATCTGTTCCCGTTTTTGGCATTAGGTAATTTAAATGAGCCCTTATCTAAGTGACACCATCATTTATAGCCCACTTGGTTTAATTATAGCAAGTCTCAACAGTAACATAATCTACATAGAATTGTGGTTGGGGTCACAAGTAAATTCATTTACACTTCCAATAGCAGTGTTTGGTCAAGCTACAAAACTGCAACAGAAGGAAAAATATCATGTGTTAAGTCAGAAAAGGCTAGCTGAGTGACTGTCATGTATGCACACACTTTATGGAAGTATATAGAATTCCTGTGGTTCCAAGTGCAATATTAGAAGATATTCAATTAGGGTACCTAGGTTTTCATCAAAAGTTAAAATATCAGCAGGGTTGTATTGTGCAAACTGTTTGCTGGCAGTATAAGCCTTCATAGTTTTTCTGCTTTTGATAGCTCACTTATGGCTGCAGCACATTTTGCATTTCTGTATGAGACAAGGGTATGTGTACAGTACATAGCAGTCTGCCCCCATTCCTCTACCCATTATTACTTCGTGTTTTCTTTACATGCAATTCTGCCAGAAGTAACTGTAAAATGGCAAACAAATAGCTGAGAAAAGCACAAGTGACCATGATATAGGATATCCAGGGACACTGAACTCCAAATACTGGCTATGATGCAGCTTAAAAGATCCATGACACAGGAAAAAAAGAAATCTGAGTTCAACAAGGCAAGCTGTTTGCTCTCTATTACGAACATCTCATCAGAGAGAACACATGCAGCTAGAAGTACCGTATATACTGGCGTATAAGACGACTTTTTAACCCCTTAAAATAATGGCTACAGTGGGGGGGTCGTCTTATACGCCGGATATACGGGGGCCGCACTGTGTGAGGTGTTTTTTTCCCCGTCAGCGCGTAGAGAGCCGCTTCCTGGGACCGCCGCGCATGCGCGGCAATCCGCCTCTCACAGTCATTAGAAGAGGCTTAGTACGCGCTGACGGGGCGGCGCTGTATGCTAATGCAGCCGCCCCGTCACAGCGGTCGGCGTCACAGCGGTCGGCGTCACAGGCGGCACTTACAGAAGCATGTCGGATCTTCATTAATATCACAGCATGGATGCGAGGGGAAAGCTGGCGGTGCAGTAACGCCAGATTCCCCTCGCATCCATGCTGTGATATTAATGAAGAGCTTAGCTTTACCGTACATGTTTGAAACAACCTTATGTTTATAAGTGACAGTTTTGCTGCTATATACAGTACCTGCATGTCATATGCATTTGAATTAAAATTAACATGTTGAAATCAAAGCAGACTTTTTTTTCATTTGGGAGAGGGGTAGTCTTATACAGTGAGTATATACCAAATTCTATATTTTTAGGGCAGAAGTTGGGGGTCGTCTTATACGCCCAGTCGTCTTATACGCCGGCATATACGGTATATACAGCGGGGAAAAAAAAGTATTTATTTAGTCAGCCGCCAATTGTGCAAGTTCTCCCACTTAAAAAGATGAGAGAGGCTTGTAATTGACATCATAGGTAGACCTCAACTATGAGAGACAAAATGAGAAAACATATCTAGAAAATCACATTGTTTGACTTTTAAAAAATTTATTTGCAAATTATGGTGGAAAATAAGTATTTGGTCACCTACAAACAAGCAAGATTTCTGGCTCTCACAGACCTGTAACTTCTTCTTTAAGAGGCTCCTCCGTCCTCCACTCATTACCTGTAGTAATGGCTCCTGTTTGACATTGTTATCAGTATAAAAGACACCTGTCCACAACCTCAAACAGTCACACTACAAATTCCACTATGGTGAAGACCAGAGAGCTGTGGAAGGACACCAGAAACAAAATTGTAGACCTGCCCCAGGCTGGGAAGACTGAATCTGCAATAGGCAAGCAGCTTGGTGTGAAGAAATCAACTGAGAGCAATAATTAGAAAATGGAAGACATACAAGACCACTGATAATCTCCCTCGATCAGGGGCTCCACGCAAGATCTCACCCCGTGGGGTCAAAATTATCACAAGAACGGTGAATAAAAATCCCAGAACCACACGGGGGGACCTAGTGAATGACCTGCAGAAAGCTGGAACTAACGTAACAAAGGCTACCATCAGTAACACACTACGCCGCCAGGGAATCAGATCCTGCAGTGCCAAACGTGTCCCCCTGCTTAAGCCAGTACATATCCGGGCCCATCTGAAGTTTGGTAGAGAGCATTTGGATGTTTCAGAAGAGTATTGGGAGAATGTCATATGGTCAGATGAAACCAAATTAGAACTGTTTGGTAGAAACACAACTCTTCGTGTTTGGAGGAGAGTGAATGCTGAGCTGCATCCAAAGAATACTATACCTACTGTGAAGCATGGGGGTGGCAACATCATGCTTTGGGGCTGTTTCTCTGAAAAGGGACCAGGACGACTGATCCGTGTACATGAAAGAATGAATGGGGCCATGTATCGTGAGATTTTGAGTGCAAACCTCCTTCCATCAGCAAGGGCATTGAAGATGAAACATGGCTGGGTCTTTCAGCATGACAATGATCCCAAGCACACTGCCAGGGCAACGAAGCAGTGGCTTCGTAAGAAGCATTTCAAGATCCTGGAGTGGCCTAGCCACCTTTGGAGGGAGTTGAAAGTCCGTGTTGCCCAGCGACAGCCCCAAAACATCACTGCTCTAGAGGAGATCTGCATGGAGGAATGGGCCAACATACCAGCAACAGTGTGTGCCAACCTCGTGAAGACTTACAGAAAATGTTTGACCTCTGTCGTTGCCAACAAAGGATATATAACAAAGTATTGCGATGAACTTTTGTTATTGACCAAATACTTATTTTCCACCATAATTGTCAAATAAATTATTTAAAAATCAGACAATGTGATTTTCTGGATTTTTCTCATTTTGTCTCTCATAGTTGAGGTCTACCATTACAGGCACCTCTCATCTTTTTAAGTGGGAGAACTTGCACAATTGGTGGCTGAGTAAATACTCTTTTTTTTTTTTTTTTTTCCTCACTGTAGCACTACATAGACCCTGCTTACACTCATTTCTGTAGAGTGGTTGGCTCTGTGAAAACCTGCAGACTCCTCTGAGCAGTGTGCAGGCAGGAACATCAGAGCAGCAGATCTGCATATAATAATGTAGAGGCTGTGAAGAGAGACCTGCCCATCCACCTTCACTCGCTGTCTTCCGATCTTGAGCCTGCTAGACTGTTGACTAGTAACAGAGAGTGAACTACAAATTGGCAAGAATGTAGACACTTAGTGGCCGCAATTTTAGAGTGTTTTTTTTTTTCTATCAGAAAACAGCAACATTTTTAAATAAAATGCATTATACTCTACCAAATGAGACTAAGGCTACTTTCACATGATAGTGAAAACTGGCCATGTGACATTAAATGGGTTTTTCCATCTCCTTGTTTCAGCGCTTTGCCTGATGTCTCTTCTTCTTCATCAAACAGTTAAAGCTGCCTCCTCCCAGCTTGCTGAACCGGACACTATGAAATATCACAATATAGACTTTGCATTTGCAATGAGAGATTATTTAATATGATTACTAGAAATATAATATAAATGCAGAACAAGTTATATGCACAGTAAATGTATATTGCATTACACAGGTTTTATAGAACACTTACCTGCTTCTAGAGAAGTGTTATATTTATGTTTACATAGAGAGTTAACAGACATGGCTTTATCAGCAAAAAGCAATTTGATGAACTAATTGTTCTGCTGGCAGAGCTGTAGATAACAGTGGAAGCACTCAGCCGAAGCCCAAAAGTTATGTGAGGGCTTATTCTTTGTGTGACAAGTAGTACTTTCATTTGCCACCATTTAAAAAAGACTATACATATATACACGCACACACTTAGAGTTTGTACTTTTGGGTGGTTACATTTGTCTTGTATTTGGTATGCCATTGCTTCAATTGTAATAAAAAGCTAACTGTATTTTTTAGTCAATATGTAGACTATAGCTATGATACATGGAACAGCAAAAATTGCACAGTCTAGAGATACTCACATCTCTTGTAAATGGCATGTTCTACCCTGCTTTCCAAATATTTTGCAGCAGTTTTTTCCTTGTTCAGCTATACAGAAATCCTTGCCCTTTTATACAATGTTTTGATTAGGTTTTATTTACGATGTTTGGGGGTGCATGTGAAATAACAGACAATTCTATCATCATTTTCTGCATCTGGCGTTCTCTTCATTAAAAATGATATGGCAGCTTTGTCCGGTGGGTCATTGCGATTATGGAGAGCCATATTTATATTAGGTTTCTATTACATTTTACCGCTTTTACAAAAGCGATCTAGCCCCCCGGATCCCCTGGATGCCTTGATCGCTATTGATCACGGTATCCAGGAGGTTAATCAGCCGAAATCGGAGTATCTTCTGACTCAGCGGCTGGTCCTGGGCCTCGGCTGTAAACAGCCGAGAGTAGGAAGTAATGCCACAGGCAGTGCCACTGTGTGTTAACTATATGCTCAGCGCGATGTAATAGTACGGTGCAGAGCAGTATGGGAGTTAAGGACCTCCCACTCAGGCCATTGTAGGCTGAATGCAGTGAATTTGTTGAGGTGCAGAAAGGCAGCCATGTTTTTTCTTCCTGGGCAATCCTTTTTTAATTGTGTAATAAAAAGTTCTAGAACTTTTTAATACACAATTTCATGTTTTTTTTTAGTGCTTCTAGTGAAGGGATATGCAAATAAGACCTCATTGGTGAAAAAAAAGAATTTGCTCATCGTGCCATCTTTTGGAAGGTAGCTCCCTATAGATTAATACCTGGTTTTCAAATAAATCTAAGGGCATACTCTGGAAATAGCCAAGCCAGAAGAACTCCTCCAAAAGGATGTGGTTCCTGTCCACAGACAGCTGTGTTAAGGTGTTTTGCCTCTCATCAGTGCACAGTAGGGTACTGGGAAACATTCTTGTTCTGTGTCTGAAATCATTAGAGGCCTAGTCCTTGATACAGTTAAAGGGGTTGTCTGGGCTAAAATTTTATTTTTTTAATGAGGCTGTTGGAGGTGGGGGAAAAAATATATATATACACTACTGTTAAAAGGTTTAGGGTCATTTAGAAATTTCCTTATTTTTGAAAGAAAAGCACAGTTTTTTTCAATGAAGATAACATTAAATGAATCAAAAATACACTCTATACATTGTTAATGTGCTAAATGGCTATTCTAGCTGCAAACGTCTGGTTTTTAATGCAATATCTACATAGGTGTATAGAGGCCCATTTCCAGCAACCATCACTCATTGTGTTTGCTGTGTAAGAAGGCTAATGGATGTTTAGAAAACCCTTGTGCAAGTATGAAAACAGTTTTGCTGGTTAGAGAAGCTATAAAACTGACTTCCCTTTGAGCTAGTTGAGAATCTGGAGCATTACATTTGTAGGTTCGATTAAACTCTCAAAATGGCCAGAAAAAGAGAACTTTCATGTGAAACTGGACAGTCTATTCTTGTTCTTAGAAATGAAGGCTATTCCATGCGAGAAATTGCCAAGAAACTGAAGATTTCCTACAACGGTGTGTATTACTCCCTTCAGAGGACAGCACAAACAGGCTCTAACCAGAGTAGAAAGAGAAGTGGGAGGCCCCGCTGCACAACTGAGCAACAAGACAAGTACATTAGAGTCTCTAGTTTGAGAAATCGACGCCTCACAGGTCCTCAACTGGCAGCTTCATTAAATAGTACCTGCAAAACGCCAGGTCTGTTTGTTTGTTTGTTTGTTTGTTTGTTTGTTTGAGTTGGAAGGGACCTCAAGGGCCATCGAGTCCAACCCCCTGCAAAAGCAGGAATTCCTAAAACATCCCAGCTATATACCTATCCAGTTTCCGCTTGAAGATTTCAATTGATGAAGAACTCACCACCTCCCGTGGCAGCCTATTCCACTCTCTCACTACCCTTACTGTTAGAAAGTTTTTCCTAATGTCTAATCTGAATCTCCTTCCCCTTAGTTTCATCCCATTACTTCTCGTGCTTCCTTCTGCTAATGAGAATAGGGTAGATCCCTCTGCACTGTGACAACCTTTCAGATATTTAAATACCGCTATTAAGTCTCCCCTTAGCCTTCTCTTCTGCAAACTAAGCAGTCCCAATTCTTTTAGCCTCTCCTCGTAGGACATGGTTTGTAGACCTTCCACCATTTTGGTTGCTCTTCTCTGGACCTGCTCCAATGAATCGATGTCTTTCTTAAACTGGGGCGCCCAGAACTGTACACAGTATTCCAGGTGGGGTCTGACCAGGGCAGAGTACAGCGGAATAATTACCTCTCTTGATCTAGCTACAATGCTCGTCTTGATACATCCTAGAATTTGGTTAGCCTTTTTAGCCACCGCACCGCACTGTTGACTCATGTTGAGTTTGCGATATATTATTATGGCCAGATCCTTTTCCCCTGTACTCTCACTTAGTACTATTCCTCCCATACTATATATGCTTCTTGCATTTCTGTTACCCAGATGTAGAACTTTGCATTTGTCCCTGTTGAATACCATTTTGTTCACCTCAGCCCATTGTTCCAGTGTGTCTAAGTCCTTTTGGATGCACTCTCTCTCCTCTCTAGTGTTGGCCATTCCTCCTATCTTTGTATCATCTGCAAATTTTATTAGTTCCCCATTAGCCCCATCATCCAGATCAACGTCTACAGTGAAGAGGCGACTCAGGGATGCTGGCCTTCAGGGCAGAGTGGCCAAGAAAAAGCCATATCTGAGACTGGCTAATAAAAGGAAAAGTTTGAGGTGTTTGGATCACACAGAAGAACATTTGTGAGACGGAGAACAACTGAAAAGATGCTGGAAGAGTGCCTGACGCATCTGTCAAGCATGGTGGAGATAATGTGATGGTCTGGGGTTGCTTTGGTGCTGGTAAAGTGGGAGATTTGTACAAAGTAAAAGGGATTTTGAATAAGGAAGGCTATCACTCCATTTTGCAACGCCATGCCATACCCTGTGGACAGCGCTTGATTGGAGCCAATTTCATCCTACGACAGGACAATGACCCAAAGCACATATCTTGACTATATTTTCTATTCATTTTGCAACTCATTTGATAAATAAAAGTGTGAGTTTTCATGGAAAACACAAAATTGTCTGGATGACCCCAAACTTTTGAACGGTAGTGTGTGTGTGTGGAAGGGCACCGGAGCATTGGGGACAGTTTTGGGTTTTTTTGTGTTTTTTTTCGCCTCCCCCGGCCTACTAAATTTTTTTTTTTATTTTTTATTTTAGTCTGGACCACCTCTTTCACGGTATACTACCGTGCTACCGAAAGCCATCCTCTTGCCTGTCTGTAATGGTTATATATTCTTTTGTTGGATCCATACTGTATACTATGAGCACAATTAGGAAATTAATATATATATTAATATTGTGTGTGTGTGTGTGTGTATATATATATATATATATATATATATATATATATATATATATACACATACACATACACAGACATGGACAAAATTGTTGGTACCTCTCGTTTAACCAGGGCTGTGGAGTCGGTACGCCAAAGCCCCGACTCCGACTCCGACTCCTCAATTTCCCCTTCGACTCCGACTCCACCAAAATAGGCACCGACTCCGACTCCACGACTCCGACTCCACAGCCCTGGCACTGCTAAACCTTATAGGTTCACTCAGAACTCAGTCCCATCATTATATGAGGAATAGAACAGACCTTTACAGGACATTTCATCATTTTCAACATTTCATCATTTTCCCAAATTCTTATGAAAATATATTCAGCACATACTGCATTGTACTACTAACTGTACCAATTTATTATATATTTTGGGAGTCGGAGTCGGTCCATTTTATACCGACTCCGACTCCACCAAAATAGGCACCGACTCCGACTCCACTACTCCGACTCCGACTCCACAGCCCTGCGTTTAACGAAAGAAAAACCCACAATGTTCACAGAAATAACTTGAATCTGACAAAAGTAATTTGCCACACTACATGTTGACAAGCCACAAAGCTTCTGGGAGAATGTCCTATGGACAGATGAGACAAAAATCGACATTTTTGGCAAGGCACATCAGCTCTATGTTCACAGACAGAAAAATGAAGCATATCTTGAAAAGAACACTGTCCCTACTGTGAAACATGGAGGAGGCTCTGTTATGTTCTGGGGCTGCTTTGCTGCATCTGGCACAGGGTGTCTTGAATCTGTGCAGGGTACAATAAAATCTGAAGACTATCAAGGGATTCTAGAGATAAATGTGCTGCCCAGTGTCAGAAAGCTTGGCCTAAGTCGCAGGTCATGGGTCTTGCAACAGGATAATAACCCAAAACACACAGCTAAAAACACCCAAGAATGGCTAAGAGGAAAACATTGGACTATTCTGAAGTGACCTTCAATGAGCCCTGACCTAAATCCTATTGAGCATCTTTGGAAGAAGCTGAAACATGCCTTCTGGAAAAGGCACCCTTTAAACCCGAGACAACTGGAGCAGTTTGCTCATGAGGAGTGGGCCAAAATATCTGTTGAGAGGTGCAGAAGTCTCATTGACAGTTACAGGAATCGTTTGATTGCAGTGATTGCCTCAAAAGGTTGTGCAACAAAATATTAAGTTAAGGGAACCATCATTTCTGTCCAGGCCTGTTTCATGAGTTTTCTTTTTTTAAAAATTCTGTTGAAGCATGGTTGAAAAGCAATGTCTGACTTTCATTTGTTCATTTTCATAGAATTTTTATATATTATTACTTTTGTCAGATTCAAGTTATTTCTGTGACCATTGTGGGTTTTTCTTTCATTAAACGAGGGTACCAACAATTTTGTCCACGTGTATGTGCTATATATATATATATATATATATATATATATATAAATTTTTAGGCATTTAAAAATGTCAGTTTTTACAGAACCGGCATGATACACCACCAGCACAGAAAATGTTGCTAGACAACAAATGGTTTTGAACCTGGATGCTTTGTTGGGTCTCAGGTGCTGGAGACATGAAAGGCCATATTTCAGATAAAATGATCCTATTTCTCATGTGTCACTGGTGTGGGAGTAGGTGCACATTATATTGGTATTATTTGTTTGGTCATCAAATATTTTTTCTTCACCCCTTTTTTTTTGAAAATATATCCGTAACGTTGGAAGTCTGAGTCTTAAGAATTTAGAATTGCTTTGCTGGTTTCTTCCTTCTTGGTAGGTAAGCATCTTTGTGAAAGAAATAAAATAGATCTCTTACAAAATAAAAAATGCAATATCGTCCATGTGACAACATAACAAATTTGATGCCTTAAACCTGAAGGTCAGCTTTAATATAATATCAAAAACCAATTTCCCCTAGTCTGTCTGAGTCATTTATCACCTACACTTAATACAATTATAGGCTGCATCAAGCTTTTATTTGCACCTATTCTTGCTATGATGATTATAGGCTCTAAAGCCACAGTCTACAGGGATTAAATATAGTGAAATAATGTACTGCAGTCCTAAATTTGATCATGACTTCTCGGCTGTAAGTGGATAAATCGTCCCTAAGATAACATTCCATTCAGCTCCCCTGGCGGTGCAGTCATTTGGACCATGACATCTCCAACCCTAATTAGAGTCCACGAGCGAAGATACAGGCATAGCCTTATTTAATGCACCTAAAATTGTGTGACCTATATAATCCATCAAGCAGAATTATAATTGTCTACAGAAAACTGGACAGTGGCGGCAGACAGCCTTCTATTCCTATTACCTGTGAATGGACCTTTACGTAATACGCTGATTCTTACTACATTTTAAATAGTTAAATGAACTGTTCAGGATAAGAAGAAAAAGTAGTCAACTTCCCCTTCCAGAAACTACACCATATTTGTCCATTATGTTTGTTTGTAGTTCAGCTTCTTGACTGCATTTATTCACAGATTCACAGAGTAAATGGTAACTCACCGGTAATATTGCAGTTATGTAGCTGGGTTTATCCCTGCTTAGTGGCATTCATACATTTTTAACCGGTTTCTTACGGACAGCCCTGTCATGTAATCTCCAGTCTGACCACTAGTCCAGAGCTTGCTCAACGGCGCACATAGGTGGTCGGTGTAGAGGGTTTCCTGTGAGCTATAGGATTGATGCATCACCTATCAAATCCTTCCTTGCAGCTCACAGACATCCCTGCTCCACCAAGTATTGCTTTCTTTTTTCCTCTGTATACCCTCATGTATAGAGTGGTGCTAAAGATAGTATGTCTTTTATATTTCCCTGACTTGCACTGCCTGTGTATCTGCTGTGTGTTGAATACATTCATGTCAGCTGCAAAAGCAAATGAGATTTTCAAGTGTATAAAATGAGTGTTATAAATGTGTGACTCCAGTGTCCTATTACTGCTTTACACGTCCTGAGTACAGGGTTCAGTTTTTGGATTCCACATTGTAAACAGGATAGCAGAAGATAGGAAAATAGGTTGAGAGATGGAAAATCTCTCTTATAATGAGAGGCTTTCTCCGTAAATGACCTTCCATCTTCCTGTTAAGAACATGTCCAAATGAGTCTAGCATGCTTGTTTATAGTGAGGGGGGTCGAAAGAGAGCTGTCGGGTGAATGAGTATTTGGCTGACCGCTATCTGTTGTACATGACCAGTCTTAGATAGTTCCATGGTCATTGCAAGTGCACTGTGATCAGACTCCACACCACTGTTTCTTAGAAACAAGGGGATGAAGGAACTAAGATAGCAGACAACGGCACATAAGCTAAAACAAGTTACACAAGACCATCTACAATATACTTACTCTGCATTGCTGTTCCTCTTTTCCTCCCCCTAAACATGTCAGGAGTGGAAAATACTGTGATACTTACCAGTGCTTGAGTCGTCTTTATTAGAACTCCATGCAAACAGAATATAGCAAGCTACCTGACCTACCTGACCTACAACCACTTTGTGCCATGCTAAGCTTTGTTAATGGGCTTAGCACTGCCATTTGACTTTGCGCATATGGAAATATTCAGTTTGCAGCAGAGATGATGAATTGACTGTTTGAAGTTACATTTCTGGATGTAGTACCTGCATATCTAGATATTACCTAGTTTGATTTATTGTGCTGTTTGATCATTTCAAGTCAGTGAGAAGATGCATTTGTTTGTATTATACCTTCTCCATTTTGCCCGTCTGTCCACCATTGACACCAATGTAAGAAGAAAAGCATAGACAAATGAATGTTTGCTTTAGATCATTGTATTTTCCTTGGCTTATTTGTGTTTTCCTCCTGTTTTCTTCCTATGGTGTAGTCTCATAACATACACAGCTAGAAGGTCCCAATGTTTGGCACTGTACAGTGGCAGGATTTCTGGAGAATAACACCCCCTCTTCTACTGCCGGTTAGTTACACGTGAATGAATAGTTTGACTGAAAAGAAACTGTTGGTAATTGAGTCTCTGTACGATCCAAGCTGATCTTCTGGTTAGAGTTTCCCATTTTTTTTGTTTTGTGTGGTTTACAATAAATACTCTCAATGAATATTCTCAGTTGCAAGCCTTGTGCCAGGTCTGACCTTGGTACCATTGTACCATTATTTTTTTTTTTTCAAAAAGTCTCAGCTATATTATAAATGGGACACGTGCCACGGTTACATCCACCTTTCCGTCATAACTATAATATGTTGTTACACCTGTCCTTATGTACAATAGATGTATAACCATCTGCTTTTTTTTAGAGTAGGAAGTCTTTAAGTAATAACATTTTGTTATATATTCATTTGGCAGTATTATGGGCAAGTTTACTCAAGGTGCATATAGATAATTTGTACGTTAGAAAGATTGGTTTACCTATTTATTGTCTTTATTTATGATCAGCGTTAACATTAGCATAATATATATATTTTATTACAGCTGACATCTAGAAGGTGGTTGTGTCCTGGTCCCCTACATTGTACCCTCAATGCATTTCTTTGTATTTTAGACTGTTTAGGATTTTGTATGTAGTATTCATTAATAAAAAGCAGCTATATATTTTTGGAGATTGCTGCCATCTCTATTTATTGTTTGGTAAAGAGAGTACCTTCCTCCCTCGCAGCGCCTCTGGCTACTTAACTACAGCAAATTTAGGAGGTGTATGCTTAGTTATCTAGAAGTTTCTGCTCCCTAGAGGAAGGATGATATTCCTCTTGTTCAGTTTTATGGTCAACACATGGATTATAAGGCTTCCATTTCCAGATGTATAAAAGAAACCAACTCCCTGGCCTATGTATCTCTCTCACTGAATCCGCCTAGAGGGTTTGGGGCGCATTCCACAAGGGCTGTGGCCACCACTTTGGCTGAGAGGGCCAACTATTCCTTGCCTCAGATTTGCAGAGCAGCCACTTGAAGCACTTACCATACATTCTTCAGGCAGTTTTTGTTAAATTCTGATGCTGCTTTTGGGCCTGAAGGCAGTCATTCCCCTAGATTATTTCAAGCTATATATTGCATGGGTGCCATCCTAGGTGGGGAGAAAATGAAAATTGTTTTTCTGAAGCCCATGAACAGGTCCCAGTTAATACCCTCCCTTCAGTCATTTTTTTCCGAATTAGTGCTCCTTGTGTAGGATTTTAGTATGTTGCCCCTAACGATTAGTATGAGTATTATCACAACCACATTGTGTGTATTGTTGGTGATATGCTACATTGCTAGCTGGCTACCTGGCGGTTATGGGGAACATAGCTGGATGCTTGTAAATTTTTATTTTAGGCATAGATTACTGCATTTTACATACATGTGTTTTAGATTGGTAATGCCTAAAGAAAATTAGGTGCTGAGAGTTTCATGCTTCTATTTTTTTTGAAGAGCCATGTGCAGTGACCCAAGATGTAGCGCATCTGGCATGTTGGTTGCTTGGCGGTCCTGCGCCTTTATTTAAGATCCAGCTTGTTGATATTGTTTCATAAGTCTTCATCTTAAGGTGGAATTGATAGCTCTTCAGATTTAAATAACAGCAGTTTGTCTGCTAAGATTGTCAAGAAGTGGGAAGCATAAATTTGAGATTCTGTGCATATATTGAGCACCCTTTGGGATAATGGCTCAAGCTGCTGGAGGAAAAAAAAAAACAAATTAATTTAAGCTCAGTGTAGGTACCTAGCCTTTTCAGACAAATTGAATTGAGGTAAAGGCCTCTTTGCTGCACCTTGAAATTCACACTGACATACATGCTTGAATTTGATTATGAGATGCTTGAAGGCATACAGCTTGTTGATTATTAAAGTACGAAAACAGAATGGCAATACGCAAAGATGTGATTTCCCAAAGTGTGTGTGTTTTCTACTATAATCTAGACTTGCCATTTACATCTCCAACATCTGTATGCAAGTTGATTTTTTACTTTTAATGAATCTATCTAGTGACATTTATCATTGCTGGATAAATGGCTTCAGTTAAAAAGTGTCATCTTTATTCTAAGAATGATGTAAGCTGTAAAGCTGGAAACAAAGTGTTTAACTTTTATTTGTTCATATTTTTATATAAAAACTATGTTATGTCTAGATATTAAGCTATTCTGCTTGATGCTGCTAATCCTCTCATCCCTCTCCGCCCTGGGATATTAAGAAAATGAAGGACTATACAGTCAATTAGTGTTAAATGTATAAATCAATAGTACAAGTGAATATAAGAAACTTTCTCATATATCTGATATATTATATCATCTTACGGATATATCTTAGAAAAATGTTTATTTTTCCACAGGCTCTGTTCCTACTTTGCCACATCCAATTCCTTAAATTGCTCACTCATTCCCTATTTACTGCTGAATCCTCACAGACGTCCTGCTGCAGATAACTTTAAGTTTTCCTATCTCACCCCAAGCTTTATTCACTTGAAAACTGATCAGTATTTCTCCATAATGCTGCTGTTTTTCTGTATATAAGAGATAGTGGCAGGGTTTCAGTATCGTCTCTACTTTCTGTGTTGGAGACATTGTAGCAGCTAGCCTTCACCTGCCAGCTCAGGGAAAATGGAGAATTGGAGAAGGAGCTTACAGGGGGAAAACTGAAGAATACTTTTCATTATACATCATTATGGTTAGAAATGACTGGTACACTTTAAAGGTTCCTGAGTTATTTGTTTTTTTTAAATTGATGTCCAATCCATAAGCTAGGGCATCAGTTTTAGGTTGGCGGGGGTTCGATTGTCAGGACCTCTGCAGATCAGCTATATTAGTTTGAGAGCAGGAGCTGCAGTGCTCACTTGCTGTACTTTTAATAGAAGTGATTTTGAGTACTGCAGCCTGACGTCCTTTGGTCGCATGGCCATTCTGAAGCTCACTATTCAAAGTACACACGTGGACAAAATTGTCCACAGGCCTGGATAGAAATGATGGTACCCTTCACTCCTTAATTTAATATTTTGTTGCACAACCTTTTGAGGCAATCACTGCAATCAAACAATTCCTGTAACTGTCAATGAGACTTTTGCACCTCTCAACATGTATTTTGGCCCACTCCTCATGAGCAAACTGCTCCAGTTGTCTCAGGTTTGAAGGGTTCCTTTTCTAGACGACATGTTTCAGCTCCTTCCAAAGATGCTCAATAGGATTTAGGTCAGGGCTCATAGAAGGCCACTTCAGAATAGTCCAATGTTTTCCTCTTAGCCATTCTTGGGTGTTTTTAGCTGTGTGTTTTGGGTCATTATCCTGTTGCAAGACCCAAGACCTGCGACTGAGACCAAGCTTTCTGACACTGGGCAGCACATTTCTCTCTAGAATCCCTTGATAGTCTTGAGATTTCATTGTACCCTGCACAGATTCAAGACACCCTGTGCCAGATGCAGCAAAGCATCCCCAGAACATAACAGAGCCTACTCCATGTTTCACAGTAGGGACAGTGCTCTTTTCAAGATATGCTTCATTTTTCCATCCGTGAATATAGAGCTGATATGCCTTGCCAAAAATGTCGATTTTTGTCTCATCTGTCCATAGGACATTCTCCCAGAAGCTTTGTGGCTTGTCAACATGTAGTTTGGCAAATTACTTTTATCAGATTCAAGTTATTTCTGTGACCATTGTGGGTTTTTCTTTGTGCATGGTAAGTAATGAAGAGACCAAAGCAATCAATATTATAGTCTTGGACAACTCCTTTAAATCCTTCCACTATCTTCAGAAAAAAAAAAAAAAAAACTTGTGAGACAATGGCTGAATCTGATGGATTTGCCCAAAATGAATATTTATGTAGCAGCATGAAATGTTGCTACAAGTGGAGTTTTTTGGTTAAAATCACATTGATAAGAACTGACTGGCAGTATTATCAGTGTATTTGTTCAGGTTTCTGCATATTACGTTTATGAAGCCCTTACATTACAATTTACAACACAGAGTTATTTAATTTATCTCATTTAGAATGGTTGTCTCTGGAAGGGCAATAAGGGCCTGTGGATGGAGTCAGGGCCAATCTTGGGTGGAGTTAGATAGTAGAAAAAAAAGTGTCCACATAAACTCCAGCTTAAAAATATTAGGATCACTATTTATTGCTATAGCCTTCATACTTTATACTACATGGTTGGTTACATTTTCCGTAAATAGCCAATTTTTCTTGCTGAAAGCAAGTGATCGTCACGTTTTTATAGGGGATGTCTTTGATTATGCAATCTCCTTAATAAGGCTTTCCTTTACCCTTCTAGGTTCTCACCTGGTGGCGTTTCTGTTTTCTGTGCCCTTTTCATAAAAAGTAAATATTCCCTGTTGATAAATTAGCACTATCTGCATGGGCAAAGGCTAATGGGACATGGGGTGGCAGTATTAATAAATGTTACTCTATGGATAATATTTATCACCCTTTTGGGTGTATGTACATGTCTGATCATCTCCTCATGCTGTATATGTTTCACAGGGGATAGAGTCTTTTCTTGTACCGCTTTGTCCTAGCTACTCTATTTTCATGGGAAAACTAAAACAGCGGTTGTATTTTTCTCCAGTAGCAAGATCTATAATAGCTAGTGACTTTTGTTAATACGACAGTGAGTTTCCACAATAGTGTCACAATGTGAAGGTGACACCAACGTACTGAAGTGACTATTGCTAAGCAATAACTGGAACATATTCAAGCTTCTGTATGCTTAGAAAATGATGGATATGAAAAAAATCATTCATTCAGGAGTCTCATGACCTCTAATGAATTACAGGTATAATAAATTTCACTTTTAATTTCTTTTTTCACCCATTTATATTTCTAATGTTTGTCTCCTATCCAAACTAATAAGTATGAAGTGCTTCTTGTATGGAACAAACCTATTGTTGAATCATCGGCATAGATATGTGATGGGTCCACAAAAAATTTAATAACATTAAAAAAAATTTTCATTGCTATGCCAAGGAAACATATTTGTAGTCACAAGGACTTACATTTGCCTTTCTCTTAAGGAATGCAATGCTTTTAGTGCCCTATGCATTGTTTAGATCCCATTTCTGTTTTGTGGAAGGTTATCCATCCCAGTTTTATTATAGTGCTCGCTGGGTTTATAAGGTGGAGATTTTGTTCAGTGAAAATTTCAGAATCTTCAGTAAGATTATCTGTAAACTCTACAGTGGAAGGTTGACATTCCAAAATTATTATTTTAATACGTGAAAGAAATATTTTGATTGCATAATTTATTACACTGTTAGGGACGTGGCCTAATTTGGCCATTACAGACATAGCAGATTTCTGTTTATTCATCCCAAACTTCAGAAAGCTTTTAACTTTATTATTTTCCTGTAAGTGCAGCAATATGAGGACTTGTTTTTTTGCAGGATGAGTTAATTTTTTAATGGGCACTTTACTGGAGTACGGTACATATAATAAATTAACATCCATTAGATTTTATCTCCTTTTTTTTTAGCAGATATTTTTTTATTAAGCAACAACCACCATTTTACAAAGAACTATAGCTGAGAATAATAGTTAATAGTCCTGACTTAGTCAGTTGGCAGGTCTGTAAAGTTGGAAATAGTTATCGATGCAGACTCTGGTTTCAAAATAAAATTATTTTAAATTATATTATGCAATTATTGATATTTTATAATTCGTTTGATGCATAGCTTGTTGCATATGGCTTATTACAGGAACAGTCAGCAATTTATCAAGCAATCCGAGCAAGAGCTGGAGGCAGCGGTTTAGCCTGTTGACTCCACAGCTCTGCTTGTTGGGTCGTTGAGTCCTGCAGGTGCATAGACTGGAGGAGAGGGGCCTCAACGAGTGTCCCCCAAACTGTTGATTAACTAGCAGATAACATTCTTCATAAGAGTCCCCTTGAGGTTAGACCCCTCGTCATCTATTTCTGTATTGCAGTCCTATGTACGCCTACCAGTGTGAATTCCCCACTAAAAATGAGGCGTCATGTACCTAATTTATTTGGTGCCAATTCAGAGTTGACAATTGTTTTCTGAACTTGCACTTTATCGTATATTTTAACATATATCTACTGTTTTAAGCCTGTTGTAATTTTAAGGTGAATTGTACCAATGAGGCTGGAGGAGGCTAGAAGGAATAACCCTTCGAATTTGAACACTCTAGCCAGGGGAAGAAGGCTGTCTTTCTGTCTACTAAGACTGGAGGGCAAATGTGTAACCTGGAGTGTGTAATCCAGTGTTTCCCAACCTTTTCAGACTCAGGGCACCCCTGGAAAAAAAAAAAATTCCTCAGGGCACCCCTACCGAAAAATGTTTAGCCAAAAAAACTATAGTTCTGATGTTTGTTTTTGTTTTTTTAGTGGTGTTTTTGAAATTATAGTTGGAACAACATCAAAATTGCATGCATTTTTCTGTTGCAGTTTTGATGCAATTGTAACTGAATTAAAACTGCACCATGTGAATGCACCCTCAAAACTACACCATCTTTATATGTTCCACCCAGCACAAAAATTAACTTTTTACCATGACTAAGCTCCTTTAGTGGCCCAACATAATATCATACTCCCCAGTGGCCCAACACGAAGTACATGCTCCCCATTGGCCCCCAGCCACATAATAATGCTCTCCAGCACCCCCCAGACAAGTAATATGTCCTCTATGACCCTCAGACAAGTAATTATGTCATTAGTGGACCAAGACAAGTAATAATGTCCACCAGGGGCCCTCAGGCAAGTAATAATGTCCCCTGGTGGCCCTCAGACCAGTAAAAATGTACCCTGGGGGCCCCCAGGCAAGTAAGAATATGCACTGGTGGCCCCCTTAAAACTAATAATGCTCTCCAGTAGCCCCCAGACAAGTAATATTGTCCCAAATTGGCCCCCTGACAACTAATAATGTCCCACAGTAGTCCCCTGACAACTAATAATGTCCCCTAGTGATCCCACACTGTAGTTGTGCTTATAAATAAAAAAACCTTACCCATCGTCGGTCCCCCAAAGCTCTAAGATCCTCCTCCTCTGCAGATTGATGCAGCAGGTCTTCAGGAGGCATCACTAAATGATGCCTGAGTAATTGAGCGGGAAACTATTCTCTGTATTCTCCCAGTTGGAAATCGATAATGTAGTCTGAATCCTCTAAGTCTGGTAGCTACAAATTAGCTTTAGTGTCATTAAGCAATCAAGAAGGAGATGAGCTATAGCTCTGCTCACTTTTCGGAGTTGTCTGTGCCATAGTCTGGAGAAGTTTTGAAGGGGGTCTTAAAGCCTGACTTATGACTTATGAGCTACAGGTCATACCTAGCAGCCTTTTTGGAGTCTGCTCTGAATAGCTGGGCAATTTTTTGGTATTTTTAGCAAACTTGGGGAGAGAGAGTGTGAGTGCACACTTTTGATAAAGAGGATTAGAGAAATTCTTAAATTCTGCACCAACATCCAGGGCTGGTTCCAGGCTTGTGTGAGTCCTTGGACAACAAAGCCTTAATGGGTATAAGTGTGTTCCTGTAATAGCCGCTGCAGCAAAAAAACAAAAAAAAAAAAAAAAAACACAAAAAAACCTGAAATTGGGTGGTTTTGCTGCTGCAAGTTGCTGTAGGTCTTTCTCAGCTTTCAGACTTTGCGTTGCTAAGGTTGAGAGCTGTGGGTTTAACCTGCACCTATGACTGCTGTGCTGTGGCTTTAAAGAGTGATGTAGTCTTAGTTGCAGCATGTGGACGAGATTTGTAGAAATCTGATACACAGTGCTGCTAAGGTAGATGACAGTGGTTTAGCTGCTGGCAAGTCTGGAGCATAACTGTATAATGCATTCACACAGTATAATTACCCCTTAATGTCCAACACACTGTATAATGTTTTCTTTTGCCCCTCATCCAGTATAATGTCCCAGTTCTGCCCCCAAACAATTCAGCATAATAACCCCCTTTTGCCTTTTTTACACAGTACACTGGCCTCATTTTTCTCCATGCACACTATAATGGACCTTCTTTTGCCCTAACATACACAATAAATTGGCCCTCTCCTGCCTTCACACATAGTAAAATGGTCCCTTTTGCCCCCATGCACAGCGTAAGGACCCCCTTTTGTGCCCCCACAGTTTTTGTTTGCTCCCGGAAAGTCCCCGGGGAGCAAACACTGCTATAGATTAACCCACTACTTCAAAAATGCCCCCCTCTCTGAGCCCTGGCACAAATAACTCTGCGTCCTGGAGCAAGCAAGGAGTAGTCAGCCTGTACAGTTGTCCACATCCATCAAGGGCACCCCAACCACCATTAGCCAGGAGGCTTTACTACAAATAAAAAAACAAAACAAAAAACAAAAAAAACAATGAACAGTTATTGGAAAAACATTTTATAATGACTTTTTTGTGTGATAAGGTATCACACTATAGAAGATCAGGCACAAATCTACATGTAAACCTTTTTTATATGTACAGTGGTCTGGAATAAATGACATTTTATAAATAAATAAATAATAATAATAATAATAATAATAATAATAATAATAATAATAATAATAATAATAATAATAATATGAAGAGCTAACCAGGGTAATAAGCAAATTTCAAAATGTGCCCTGGATATCATCAATGTTTGTGGTGTTACTGGTGGCCTACAGGGCATGCAGTGCATAGCGTGAAGACTAGCACCATGGACAGCAGCTTACTAACTGTGGAAAGCTAAGTATGTCAACCAAAACTATGATGTAGAAATGTGCTTGTGATGTATGAATGAACCAGTTTATTGTGTACGTCAAGTAGTGAATCATGTTCATGGTTGTTATACAGTCTATATTTTATATTTAAGTTCAGTAGCAAATTGTGAATAAGTGCTGTACATGAAAAGATTTCCATGCCCAGTTACTTTAAGTGAAAAGAAAAGTGTGTGTATGTGTGTGTATATATATACAGTCATATGAAAAAGTTTGGGCACCCCTATTAATCGTAATCATTTTTAGTTCTAAATATTTGGGTGTTTGCAACAGCCATTTCAATTTGATATATCTAATAACTGATGGACACAGTAATATTTCAGGATTGAAATGAGGTTTATTGTACTAACAGAAAATGTGCAATATGCATTAAACCAAAATTTGACCGGTGCAAAAGTATGGGCACCTCAACAGAAAAGTGACATTAATATTTAGTCGATCCTCCTTTTGCAAAAATAACAGCCTCTAGTCGCTTCCTGTAGCTTTTAATCAGTTCCTGGATCCTGGATGAAGGTATTTTTGACCATTCCTCTTTACAAAACAATTCCAGTTCAGTTAAGTTTGATGGTCGCCGAGCATGGACAGCCCGCTTCAAATTATCCCACAGATGTTCAATGATATTCAGGTCTGGGGACTGGGATGGCCATTCCAGAACATTGTAATTGTTCCTCTGCATGAATGCCTGAGTAGATTTGGAGCTGTGTTTTGGATCATTGTCTTGATGAAATATCCATCCCCGGCGTAACTTCAAATTCGTCACTGATTCTTGTACATTATTCTCAAGAATCTGCTGATACTGAGTTGAATCCATGCGACTCTCAACTTTAACAAGATTCCCGGTGCCGGCATTGGCCACACAGCCCCAAAGCATGATGGAACCTCCACCAAATTTTACAGTGGGTAGCAAGTGTTTTTCTTGGAATGCTGTGTTTTTTTGACTCCATGCATAATGCCTTTTTGTATGACCAAACAACTCAATCTTTGTTTCATCAGTCCACAGGACCTTCTTCCAAAATGAAGCTGACTTGTCCAAATGTGCTTTTGCATACCTCAGGCGACTCTGTTTGTGGCGGGCTTTCAGAAACGGCTTCTTTCGCATCACTCTCCCATACAGCTTCTCCTTGTGCAAAGTGTGCTGTATTGTTGACCGATGCACAGTGACACCATCTGCAGCAAGATGATGCTGCAGCTATTTGGAGGTGGTCTGTGGATTGTCCTTGACTGTTCTCACCATTCTTCTTCTCTGCCTTTCTGATATTTTTCTTGGCCTGCCACTTCTGGGCTTAACAAGAACTGTCCCTGTGGTCTTCCATTTCCTTACTATGTTCCTCACAGTGGAAACTGACAGGTTAAATCTCTGAGACAACTTTTTGTATCCTTCCCCTGAACAACTATGTTGAACAATCTTTGTTTTCCGATCATTTGAGAGTTGTTTTGAGGAGCCCATGATGCCACTCTGCAGAGGAGATTCAAATAGGAGAACAACTTGCAATTGGCCACCTTAAATACCTTTTCTCATGATTGGATACACCTGGCTATGAAGTTCAAAGCTCAGTGAGGTTACAAAACCAATTTTGTGCTTCAGTAAGTCAGTAAAAAGTAGTTAGGAGTATTCAAATCAATAAAATGATAAGGGTACCCAAATTTTTGCACCGGTCAAATTTTGGTTTAATGCATATTGCACATTTTCTGTTAGTACAATAAACCTCATTTCAATCCTGAAATATTACTGTGTCCATCAGTTATTAGATATATCAAATTGAAATGTCTGTTGCAAACACCCAAATATTTAGAACTAAAAATGATTAAGATTAATAGGGGTGCCCAAACTTTTTCATATGACTGTATTTATATATATATATATATATATGTTATATATGTATATAACAGGGATGGAAAAAAATACTATAGAGCATACTGGTCTGCAAACTGTGACTCTAAAGTAAGTAAAGGAAGTGTAAGGTAAAGTAAACTTAGAATACAACAGGTAAGGAAAACAAATGCTACAATGGTCTGCAACCCAATGCTCTATACCTGTTGTGGAATTGTACAACCATAAATGCTGCAGACATGCGATTTCATGACTGCTTGAGAGCCACTGACTGCCATACAAGTCAGATAGGACATCATTTAAAGGGGTTCTCCAGTTAAATGAATATATGTTGAAAGCTGCTCACAATGGTGATGGTGGGTATTGCTTTTCTATCTTGGGTTCCCCAGTGTGATGTATTAGTGGCATAGCAATAAGAACTTTCTTCGACACCATCAGTAAATAAGATAGAAAGACAACAATAGTAAATTTTCTGGGTGCTGTCTTGCAATGATATTGACAAAAATTAAGTGTTAATCTAGAGCATACAGACACGTTAGGTAGGTGACCACATTACAAGTTGGTGGGACCTTGCAATATTCGTTTTGATCTATAGGAGTCTTATCATGGGTTAGGGCTCTGTTAAGAACCAAATCCATAAAGGAAGTGTGAAAGGAGCCTTTAACTCTACAATCTGTATATTTAAGTTGTCAGATTGTTTTTAATAGCACATTGCATTTGCCTGAATCAGGTGGTCATATTTGCAACCTGGGGAATGTGTGATAATTTTCAGCAATTAATGGGCATGCTTCGCCCACACGCAGTGCAAAAAATATGCTGTGGAACCAGCATGAAAGTCTGAACTACAAAATAATTGTATTTCTTGTGGATTATTATAAAAAAAAAACTATACTATTATAAAAAAAAACAATTTTTTTTAAACAATGTAGAAAAACCTTTTAGTACAATTTATATTTGTGTCCACTATAGTCTAATATGGCCAAGTCTAAGGAATTGCAATTTACAACAAGCAGGAGCTCTATGCTGTTATGAGCTGAAAACCAGGAAGTGGAGGGGACAGGAGACAAGAAGGAAGCTGAGATCTTGAGAATCTTGAGATGAGAAACCCCTTTAGTTTTGGTGCTTGACTTGCTCAGGCAGGAGCAGGCAAGCTGACATGATTCTGAGCTCAGAATAAGTCCCCTTTGTCTACTCTGGCCAAAAAACAACCATTTGATAATAAGGAGCATCGTTCGCATAGGGTAGGAAGGCTGGCACTCTAAAACACTTTGCTCTACTTGGTATTGGGGGAAGTCTATCAGGAGGCAACTGTAGGCTAGAGCCCATCTATATTGTAATTGTTGTGAACTTGAGGAAGCGCCTAGTTTAGAGCACAAAACGCATAGTCCAAAATAAAGTACCTAATTCGAGTGAATGGTTTGAATCTTAGTTTTTGGTCATGATCTGAATGGGTGCCATCCAGCAACAGCCAGCTTTTCTTGGTTGTCTGATGTTTAGTACTGGTCGCGGTCAGAATCAAGTGGGTTAAGACAACAGCTAGTTGAATGCTGTTTCAGCGGTATCCACCCAGTCTTTTTATGATTGTTGTCTCATTGTACATAGCTACTGTAGGTCTAGTGAGTGTGTATTTGTCTTTTAGTTGTTACCATCCTCCTTGCGATTCTTAACAGCTCCATTCTGTTTTGTTCTTCTTTTTAGCTGTCATTAGCATATCAAGCATTGAACCTAGCTCCATTGATTAAAGTGGTAGTCAGAACTCACTGGTTTTGCCACAAGTGGCCTAAGGGATATGAGATGTTCACTTTACATCATCTGCAGAAAGAAGCCTGAAGGCGTTTCAGTATTACCACAATATAAGAAGGATTGTGCAAGCCTGGATTGTTGTAATGCATTAGTTTGTGCACATTTATTCTGATATGTCATGTGTTTGAGAGTTAATGATGGCTGAACTGTACATCTGTGTTCTTCTTTTTTTTTTTTTTTTTTTTTTTTTTTTTGCTTTGGGTCAGGTTTATGGAGTTGGACTCAAAGTCATAGAGTCAGACTTAGGGACAGTTTTGGGTGGAGTTGGAGATGGAAAAAAGTTACTGACTCTAACTACGGCTTCAAAATAAAATGATGAATTTTATATTATACAATTTTTTATATAATAAGATATATGGTTTGTTACATAGTTACTTTGATCGGAATTCAATCACTGGCTTTTACATGAATTAGAGATGCTTTGCTGATTCAGGCTGACCATGGCAGTGAGCTATTTATGAAGCCGGAGTCGGGCCGTGTTAAAATAGAGGAGTTGGAGTCAGTGCTCAGGCTTGGTACAAACTGAGTTTAGTGGAGCAATATTTGCCTCTTGTTTTTTCCATCTGCATAATGGCTTTTATATTTTATTCACCTTTTATAGAAGTTTCTGCATCTTATTTTTTTACTCTTCTGTACACTAAGGCCAATAAACAAAATGTTTGATAAAACTTTTGTAAAATGTTATTACTATAGTGTAAGTGGAGTTATGATTCCTTAGCGACCTTGTAATTTTGAGGATATGTTTCTCTATATAAAGTAAATGTGACCTTTGTGTAATTCTTTTTTATATGAGTTGTATATTTATGTTGTATTTTTTTTTTCTTTCAGTTGGGTTGAAAGCTTTGGTCATGATGGCCTTGGTTTGCTTTTAGATATCCTAGAACGGATGATGGATGGAAAACGGTAATGTATTTTTCCACTTGTTTTTAATAATAATTGTATATATAAACATGTTTTACCTAATTCCAATATGGACAGTGTTCTTAGCATTTATTTTATATTATTCCTGAACAAGTTGAAAAGATATGTGACCTCATTTTTCTTTCTTTATTTAAAAGTAATAACCACATAATTCATTAGTTAAAATAAGTTAAACTGAATAAGAATTTTACTTACCACCCTCTTGTGTAAATGTTGAGCTGGAATTGATTCTGATAAAGGAAAAAGTAAAGCATTTTTGTTCATCTTTAAAGACTCTTGTTTGCAAAGAAAAATCCACCCTTTTGGTGCTGTTTTTCCTTTTTATTTCTTTCTTTGAAATAATTGTACTGACTATGTAATAGCATTAAAGGACTTTCCAGGTTTTTTCCGGTCCAGTCCCTGGCACCTCTCTTGATCAGCTGGCTGAAGGGGCCATGCCTAGTTATTGCAGCTCAGTCTCATTCAAGTACTGTTCACAGCCACTACAAAATGTATGCAGCTGTCTCTCCTTCCAGAGCACAAAGGCCCCTTCCATCAGTTGATCAGTGGGGTGTCTGCATAGATAATAACTTTTAAAGTCTCAGATAACCTCCTTTTGATGGTAGAGTTAAAAGTCAAGTGAATCTGGTGACATGTGAATATAACTTCAGTCAGTTAAAGGGGTTCCCGATTTGTAAATATTGGTAGGATGTTCACAGCAGGCTCTACCTGCTTAGGAAACTGAGAGCCTTTGGAATCCGGGGGGCACTTCTTAGAACTTTCTTCAACTCGGTAGTGGCATCAGCCATCTTCTTTGGAGTGGCCTGCTGGGGGAGCAGTATATCAACCAGGGACAGAAATAAACTTGACAAGCTGATTAGAAGGGCCAGCTCTGTCCTGGGGAGCCCACTGGACCCAGTGCAGGTGGTGGGTGACAGAAGGATACTGTCCGTGGTGAGCTCCATGCAGAAGAAGAAGTCCCATCCCATGCATGAGACTGTGATCGCGCTGAGCAGTACTGTCAGTGACCGACTGCTCCACCCTAGGTGTGAGAAGGAGCGCTATCGGAAGTCTTTCCTCCCCAACGCGGTTAGGCTGTACAACCAACACCGACCTAAGCGGAGATCATTACATACAGAGAACTGAAATATCTCTCTGCCTGTTAAATCCCCCCCCCCCTCCTCTGCTACGTCCTATCTGTCTGTCTGCTATTAATGTAATGCCTCTCACCTTGGAACATTCCTGTACATGTTGTATTTGTATTTGTATCTGCTTATCTTTGCTGCTGTAACACACTGAATTTCCCCATTGTGGGACTATTAAAGGACTATTATTATTATTATTATTATTATTATTAAATGTTCAGGTACATTCACATCACATTGTTGTCACCTACTTGGCAGATCTGTTTAACAGGTGCACTGAAAATGGATGTTAATATAAAGACATATGTTTTACATAAAATTCAATGCTAAAAAATCCATTGATGTTAGTTTATTTTTTTTTGCAGACAGAATAGCAGTCTACTTTGCATGGGTTGTGATTGGTTGCTGTGAGCAACAAAGAGCGTTTCTTTTAGACAGTTTTGTTAAATGAGGCACTATCTTTATTTTATTTTTTTACCTTCGCAGTAAGACTCTTACCGTTTCAGTAGATTCTTACATTAGGACTGTTTTATTGCATATCCTCTGCACCATTTCTATAAAAATCCAGTTTTGCTCTTTGTTACAGAATTGTTGTAAGTTTCTCCATAAAGTATTCCTAGTGCACATTTCTCGTCTGCCCCGCATTTAGCCTCCCTGTATGGCCTGATGTTCTAGTACTACTTTTTCTTTAGAAACATAATTTTGAACTTTTCCAGGTCCCCAGATGTATTTAAGTTTCTGTTTTGTTTCTTTTGTCTGTTCTTCCCAGTGCTGTATACGAAAGAGCACAGAGTAATACGTGAAGTAAAACTATTTAGTTGAAATATTCTTTTCTTCAATATTTCTGGATAATGGATTTGAAACACCCCTGCCAAGATTTATGTATGTCAATTCTGTGCCCTGGACCATTTAGAAGCATCACCAATTGTTTTAAGTTCACTCTTCAGAAAATGTAATCAACTCTATTCTGCTTTATTATAATTTTCTTCTTCTCAGCCTTATTAAATGAGTCCCTTAGTGGCCAATTTCATTGAATTTGGCTGAAAATTGCAATATACTTGAATAATCCCCTAATTCTCCGATATATTCCTTAAAGCTCTCAGTTGGTAGAATCCTGTGTGAGTTCTTACAACAGAGATTTGTTCGATGGAAGAATATAAAATAAGCTTCTCATCTCAGCAAGCAGACTTCATGGTTTTAACTGCCAAGATTTCTGTTTATGGTGTGCTGGCCAGCTTTACTATAAAATTTGGTATGCTTTATTTCTCCCCCCCCCCGCCTTTGTATGCGTTTAGCATGTTAGAAAGATTTGTTATCATTATATGTATAATATACAGTACAGACCAAAAGTTTGGACACACCTTCTCATTCCAAGAGTTTTCTGTATTTTCATGACTTTAAAAATTGTAGATTCACACTGAAGGCATCAAAACTATGAATTAACACATGTGGAATTATATACTTAACAAAAAAGTGTGAAACAACTGAAAATATGTCTTATATTCTAGGTTCTTCAAAGTAGTCACCTTTTGCTTTGATTACTGCTGTGCACACTTTTGGCATTCTCTTGATGAGCTTCAAGAGGTAGTCACCTGAAATGGTCTTCCAACAGTCTTGAAGGAGTTCCCAGAGATGCTTAGCACTTGTTGGCCCTTTTGCCTTCACTCTGTGGTCCAGCTCACCCCAAATCATCTCGATTGGGTTCAGGTCTGGTGACTGTGGAGGCCAGGTCATCTGGCGTAGCACCCCATCACTCTCCTTCTTGGTCAAATAGCCCTTACACAGTCGGGAGGTGTGTTTGGGGTCATTGTCCTGTTGAAAAATAAATGATGGTCCAACTAAACGCAAACCGGATGGAATAGCATGCCGCTGCAAGATGCTGTGGTAACCATGCTGGTTCAGTATTCCTTCAGTTTTGAATAAATCCCCAACAGTGTCACCAGCAAAGCACCCCCACACCATCACACCACCTCCTCCATGCTTCACGGTGGGAACCAGGCATGTAGAGTCCATTCGTTCACTTTTTCTGCATCGCACAAAGACACGGTGGTTGGAAACAAAGATCTCAAATTTGGACTCATCAAACCAAAGCACAGATTTCCAGAGGTCTAATGTCCATTCCTTGTGTTCTTTAGCCCAAACAAGTCTCTTCTGCTTGTTGCCTGTCCTTAGCAGTGGTTTCCTAGCAGCTATTTTACCATGAAGGCCTGCTGCACACAGTCTCCTCTTAACAGTTGTTGTAGAGATGTGTCTGCTGTTAGAACTCTGTGTGGCATTGACCTGGTCTCTAATCTGAGCTGCTGTTAACCTGTGATTTCTGAGGCTGGTGACTCGGATGAACTTATCCTCCGCAGCAGAGGTGACTCTTGGTCTTCCTTTCCTGGGGCGGTCCTCATGTGAGCCAGTTTCTTTGTAGCGCTTGATGGTTTTGGCCGCTGCACTTGGGGACACTTTCAAAGTTTTCCCAATTTTTCGGACTGACTGACCTTCATTTCTTAAAGTAATGATGGCCACTCGTTTTTCTTTACTTAGCTGCTTTTTTCTTGCCATAATACAAATTCTAACACTCCATTCAGTAGGACTATCAGCTGTGTATCCACCTGACTTCTGAACCACACAACTGATGGTCCCAACCCCATTTATAAGGCAAGAAATCCCACTTATTAAACCCGACAGGGCACACCTGTGAAGTGAAAACCATTTCAGGTGACTACCTCTTGAAGCTCAACAAGAGAATGCCAAGAGTGTGCAAAGCAGTAATCAAAGCAAAAGGTGGCTACTTTGAAGAACCTAGAATATAAGACATATTTTCAGTTGTTTCACACTTTTTTGTTAAGTATATAATTCCACATGTGTTAATTCATAGTTTTGATGCCTTCAGTGTGAATCTACAATTTTTATAGTGATTAAAAATACAGAAAACTCTTGGAATGAGAAGGTGTGTCCAAACTTTTGGTCTGTACTGTACATTTACACATTTATTCCATGTTTTTCTGGCCTTTCACATAGCTCTGTGACATGGCTACATGGTTGCAATTTTGTTTCAGCACATTTCTAGGTGTCAAACAAGTGGCAAGTGCCTTATTGTAGTACTAAGTGAGTTTGGAAAGAAATGCTGTCCATACAGTATATAATATCATTATGTGTTTCACATTTTGTAGACTGCTTGAGAACTTGTATAATAAAACCAATCTGGACATGATATTTCTGGATGGAAATTGGTCCTTTGTAAAGTTGTCACTTATAAAACACATCAGACGAGACTTAAAGAACTTAATCTGTAAAGCCTTGAAGGAAGGAAAAGTGGGAACATGACTCAAACCTTTACATATGTTAAAGGTATAAATAGTGTTCTGGAAGGGAGTGTTTTTAATATATATATATAAAAAAAGGAGGGGTGCACAATCTGCAATTGGTTAGGTGGCAGATTCTATACCAATATTCTGGAATATTATTTCATAGAAAGAGTAGTTGAGGTTTGAAATCCAGCAGATGAAGTTGGGAAATTTGTAGTAGGTGAATTTAAGCATGCCTGGGATAAATGTGTCTGTCCTAAGAAAAAAAAAAAGAAATAATATAAGGGCGGACTAGATGGACCTGCTGTGTCCGTCTTCTATATTTCTAGGTTTCTATTTTTACAATATCCAAAAATTATTCAATTTTTTTCAAAAATTATTTATGCTATTGCCTCACAAGTCATGACGATGGCTGCTTCTTATATGCACTATTATAAAAGAAACACTAGCTCCAGACTACTCTGCCCTATCATATGTAGGCTTTAAAATGTTGTGAAAGAGGAGACTTTAAAGAGTAACCTTTACTTCAAAGGTTATTTCATAAAGTGTTAATAAAAGAAAGTGAGATTTTTCTTAAATTACATACATTACTCGGATTGTTTGGTCGCCCCTCCGCCTTTCTTTTGCACTGATCACTCACTCTCAGTTCACTATAAAAATCCTTGTTCAGAATGGAGCTCAAGGTGGATTATCGGCTCACTGAGGGATCAGGTAACAGTTGATACGTATAGATGTATATGGAGACGCAGGTGCTGTGAGTTTTCTATCTCACCACAGTGCTGGATTCACAGCTGCACTGCTCGTTACTTATGTCATTTGTCCTGTATGTGTGAGAGCAAGGGTTCCTCTTCTGTGTGTGCAGCGTATAACATATAGCAGCTTGTCTTTACCCACTATAGTGTTGGGTGCAGGGAAGGCTGACAGTTAGAGATGGAGCCTGCACAAAAGACAACACAAATACAACTATGCACACACTAGACAATTTAACCTAAAAAGACCAACTGTTGGGTTCCTGGCCAATTTACAGAAAGTGGGATCCAAAGTCAATAGAACTTTTAGTTTCAATTACATTTGTTAAGACTGGCTCAGATAGCTGAGCAGAGGGCCCTAACAGTACTAAAGAAGTGAATGGAGCGATGGTCAAACACGTGCACTACCACTATATACACACAGGGGACCTGTGGAAACAGGGAGGTCACAGTGGTTGTTGGCTTGGTGACAAATGGGGCCATGAGCCAGCTTCTTTAATCATCACCTCCTTGCATTTTTTTTTATCTACTCTGTCATGCCTGCTGTGAAAAATGGTGCATGATTCTCTTCTCCTTTATGTTTAAAAGATGTGCTGCAGCAGCTAGCTCTGAGACTGTATATGTACTCAAGCTGAAGCAGAACCTTGAAAAAGAAGGGGGGTGACTATGGGTGTATATCGCTGCTTTACATAAGGATCTCACTTCGCTGCTCGAACAGGTCTTGCTGCAGTGTGTGCTTAGCGGATCTCACTACAATTGAACCTCTTCAAAGACATGTTCTGCTGGAGTTGAGTTGTTTATTACAAGGAAACTTTTATGCTTCCTCCTGGAAGTATTCCTGTAATAGTCATATCATTTACAGTACAGATACAATATCCGATATAAAAGCATGAAAGCAGCAATTTCCCTAGCCAAGTTAGGCAGTATATAGGTTCCATGGTGGTGGTATGTTATTATTTAATGTTATTATTAGTATTTAATAAAATGATGATGATGATGATAATATTGACTTGGCAAACTTGTGCTGGTTTATTATCACTTAAGGTAATGAGTATCACATTCTGCATGAGAACAAACATTCATACTTGTTTAATTTTGTTCTGCGCCATAAAATTTTAATAATCCTTGACAAATATTTATTAGGGTAATTATTTTCTGGCTCATAAATGTTCCCCTTTCCATTCAATATTTCTTTTAATTGTGTGCTAATCTTTTAAATCTAATTCAGACACGAAAAAATCGAGAAACGGATTCAACACAAAGTCATACAGTGCCTGAAGGCATTTATGAACAACAAGGTAATTTTTCTACTGTAATAGTCATATAATTGTATGATTTATGACTGATTTTGTAGACAGTAAGGCAGATCTATCTATACTGACCGAAATAAAGCTGGATCAGAAGGGCATAAACTTTGACAAATGTATCACAATGGTGTATGTGGACTAATAATTTTGTGCTTCTTGCGAGACTTGTTACACACTTATCTCTTTATATTCCACTTTATTGCTGGCATACTATACAACAAAAAAAAAAAAATGGTGTGGCATTCACGAAACTTGAGGACAACCCATTCTTGTGTTCATGGGGTTCATTATACATTTTACCCCTCTTAAGTCCTCTTTTCTAGACTGTATCTAGATGCATAATAATTTTACCACACATCTATGCCATACATGTTTGGACATAAACAATTTGGTGGTTAACCAGTATATGAGGTGGAAAAAGAGTGATGCGCTGACCAAAAGACCCATTGCCTCCAAAAAGGCTTAAAGTGGTTGCTCCATGTTACATTTATATTACAAATATTTTATGGACAGGAGCTTTGGTTGGGTATTCACATGAGGGGTAGCTTGGCGAATCACTTGGAAAACCCATCGTTTACTGATCAGGTCAACTGTTGGTAGCCCCCATAGTCCCTGGAATGAAGGAGGAGTGTTTCAGTTCTGTGCACAGTGGGATGCCATAAGCATAGATGATCACAGAATAGATCAAAGGGACCTTGATCTAGGGACGTGCACAGATTTCATAGGTTGCCATTGCAAAACTTTGTACAGGCCCTCCACTCCTTCCCAGTGAAACTGTCGATTTATAAATATGGCTGCTGGCACTCATTCTGAACGCCATATTGTTCAATGTATTTACAGCAGAAAATTGATGTGAATATATTGATAATTCTCCTTATACAGTAATGAATTTCCTGCTTCCCTTTACATAGTAATTGTTAAACTGACTGCCTGTAGCCACCATTAGGAGGAGCTAAGTACTGTTCTTTGCAATTAATACAGCTACTATTGAACTCAATGGAAGCTGTAGGAGTCTTTGTACTGGGCTCCCCCTAGGGATGTGATTGTTATAAAACATACAGAATTTTTTAAGGCGGGGCAGCAGGACACCTTTTCCCACACAGGCCCTAAAGCAGCTGTGTAGCCTACCTACATGGTAGGTATGTCACAACCCTGACTTCTTTGTCTTCATGATTGTCAGAGCCATAGGTTAGATATCTAGCAATGATATTATTATAGCATATCCATAACATTAAAAGGAGGATTTACTGCATCATTAATGAATTTATGTAATGTGTTTTTTTTTTTTTTTTTTTTTTTTGCAATTGCAGTATGGATTGGAGAGAATCATGGGAGAAGAAAGGAGTCTTTCACTATTGGCCAAAGCCATGGATCCCAAGCAAGCCAATATGATGACGGATGTAGTCAAGTTATTGTCTGCTATATGCATTGTTGGAGAAGAGAACATGTAAGTACATTGCTTCTTGGTCAATTAGGTTTAATGACACATTTCCTCACAGACAGCTGTGCTGGGGAAAGTGTTTTGTCATATCTAAATATTTATTCACAGACATGTCTTGTAGCACATTTCATTAAGATGCTTATTGATGAGACATCGTGTTGGTGTGCGTTCAAGATATTTACCGTAACTAAGAGTATCATTTTCAGGATATTTTTTTTTCTGAATAGTTACAAGTTAATGTGTTCTCATCAATAAAAATTACTCTGTAATTGCTTTACCTCATCTGGGAGATATTCGACTATCACATGGTAAGATTTTACCTTTGAAACGTGAATTAATTACGTCTTGTTTGGTAGTGTATCTCTTACAGGACAGAAGTACACTGTTAACACGCAATAAATATTTTTTCCTCACTTCTGTTCAGGAGTGAATTGGGATTTCTTATGTTCTTTGTTCCTAGCCATCTGCTTGAAGTGATTTAATTAGATTTGGTGAATTTATGAAGAATACTGAAACAAGACGATAACAAACAACGCTGTCATCATAAACTTTGCTGTGTCCTTGCAGCAATCTGCTAAGTTTATACTTTTTTTAGTGTTATAAATTGATTTTGAATTTTTGTGTTGCTTGTTTGTTACAATGACATTTTTATCTCTTGCTATGATGTATCCTGTCTCCTTTTAGTCTTGAAAAAGTCTTGGATGCAATAACCACAGCTGCAGAAGAGAAGGGAATATCCAGGTTTAGCCCAATTGTTGGAGGCCTTCAACACAGTACTGTCCAGCTGCAGGTTTGTACCCTGTTTTATGAATTTGCTGGGTGAATGCACTTTGCAAATACATGAAGTGTTTTGAAGAAAATCTAATACTATGTGTTTTTTTGGTAAACTTTGTTTTTGGCCTCTATAAAGGGTACTTCAGGACTAAGGTGTTGATGACCTATCCTTAGGATGTATCCTCAGGATCTGATTGATGGGTGATACAAGGGTTTGACAACTGGCACCCCTGATGATCAGCTGTCTGAGTCTGCAGTGTTCGGACGAGTCCTGTGGCCTTTACAATACATACCATGCACATCTCCATACGTTGTATATCTGTTGTGCTTAGTATTCTAGCTCAGTCCCACTTATTTGAATGGTCTGCAAAAGGGCTGTATGACCAGTGAACTTTTTTACATTCCTATCTTTTCTGTGTTTTCTGTTGGTTTGGATATTTATGTAACCTGTGAACAGAATGTCACTAGCCTGAGAAGAGGAGTCAGTAGTATATTACCCCCGCTGGTTTGATACTGATGATCTATCCTATTCAGAAAGTTGCAAAGGATGTAATGTCTTGAGAAAGCACCAGCTAGTCTAAACATTTACTTTTTGAGTAAAATTGACTGTAGAAGCTACGGTCTTTTCTGAAATAAATTATCCTAGAATGGACTGAGCTTTCATGAGCCAATAACACCCCCCACACCATTGTAAATCAATAAGATAAATGAGTCTGTAATAACGTTTACATACTAAATATTGAATTACACTTTTAGCAGTCTAAGTTCAGGCTTCAATAATTATTAGGAAACCTCGAATTGTAACTCACTTTATAAAACAATATCTATGTAAAACTTGGAAACTATTGGAAAAGAGTCTCATTTTGTGTTAGTAAGAAATCAGAAATGTCATTACTCTGTGTAACTAGTCCAGTTATACATGAGCAATATTAGCTGTCCTATATTTACTTCTACATCTTGAACTTTGCTGTCTTGTACCACTATTGGTTTATTCGACAAGGTCATGGACGAGCTGCACTTAATTTCTTCTCTCTGTGACGTCTTTGCTGCACAAACATGTAAAGTATTCATCTGAACTTGGTTTTCAATTTGTAACATTATTCAAAATTGTACCTCTAGTTTCTAAACATCTTGTGTATCAGTAGTGCAAGGGAAGATAAGACCTTCACGACAGTGACGTTTTTGATGGATCTAAAGGCAGCTAAAAACAGACATACACATCTGTTGTTAATGGCAGTTTTGCTTCTGTTCTGTTCCATTTTTCCATATTTGTTGGCAAAGTGTCATCCGTTTTGCATCAGTTTTTAAATGTTAGTAATGGTCTTTCCTTTTTTTGACCCAATCCATTGCTTCGGTTTTATTAGATGTTTCTCTGACGTTTTGATGGCTGTGAAAAATGGTCAGTCATAATAACAGAGTTGTGAATAGACACAGTGGCCCAGATTCATTATGCTTTGTATGCCAGTTTTTTTTGGCATAAAAGGCATAAGAAGTCGCATTTTAAAAAAAAATCTGTGCAACTTTCCCAAAAAGGACGAGCTGGCGTACATTTCCCCCAAGACGCACAGCTCAGGGAAGGTTCACCTCATTTATTATGAGACATGCGCCCTGTCACATATCAGGTGCAACTTCCGCTGCTTCTGGGTCATAAATTTGCCCCATTTAAATCAATGCATTCTCAAAATGGCTGCGACGGCCTTTTTTCAATACTTTGTGTGTAAGTTCTAATGTATCTTATAATAAACACTTCTCCTTCACTGAAAAATGCCTCTTTCACCACTAATTAGTCTCTTCTTCTTATATACTGACCCCTTGCTCTCAATGTACTGGTTAAACCTTTCTTCAGAAAGGTTCACTGAAACATCACGATACCACTTATTCCCATAGAAATCTATGTAGATATAGAGGGAGCAGCCACATAGTGAGAGGCATCAACACTGCTGCAATCTATTGTGTTTTGCTGTCTGATCTCAGTGATGGACAAACAGCTAATTGCCAGGCAGATGTCCATCACATGACCATGGACTGATTTTTATCCACTAAAGTTAGCAGAATGAATGACTGCAGGCAAGGAATTTGTACAGAAGGTATATTGGGAAACTATAGAACTTTCCCTCATAGAAACAATAGCATTTGTGTCTCAAAATTTGTGAAAAACTGGTGAACCCCTTTAAGGGTGCATCATAAAAACACCTTAAGACCCCGGATTGCGGAAAAGCTGCTTTTTTTTTTTGTTGCAGATTTTAAACCAAAGCAAGACTAGATTGTGCAGAAGTATAAGAACTTCCTATATATTTCCCATTCCTTTTGTAGCCAATCTTGGTTTTGGCTCAAAAAAATGCTGCAAAATCTGCAACAAAAAAACAAAAAAAGCTGCAACAAAAAAAGTTGTTTTTCCGCAACGTGGGTCCTTAGCCTATGCCTGAGGCCCCATGTTGCGGAAACGCACTTTTTTTTTTTTTGTTGTAGGTTTTGCTGCTGTTTTTTGAGCTAAAGCCAGGAGTGGAACGAGCAAAAGGTAGTTGTAGAAGAAACTGCTCTCCTCAAGGAAATTATCAAGGGATACTGTGAGCATTTTTAGTCCAAGGGTGCTTCCCAAAAATAAATGTGCAGAGTGAAAATTCTAATTTTTAAAGCTAAAAATCATTTCAGTGCCCTAAAAAAGTTGTATATGTGGGCGTAAACTGATGTTTGGGCATATAGCAGGGCTCAGAAGGGAAGGAGCGCTGTGTTTTATGGCTTTTGGAGTGATTTTTTTTGATGCCATGTAGCTTATGCAGAGCCCTGGAGCTGCCAATAAAACAGAATTCCCAGTTGGTACCCCATGTTGTAAAGTACACAACTCAAGGAATTTTTCAAGAGGCATAGTGAGCATTTTTAACCTTTGAGTGTTGTTTTAATGTGTTTTCAAGAAATGAATGCTCAGCTGATAAGCTCAGCAGTGAAAAGTTAAAACTACAATTCTTCCAGAAATGCGCCATTTCAGTGCCCAAAATGTTTTGCCCAGCTTAATAAGACACACACTTCAAAAACTGCTAAGCGGGTTATCCCAGTACAACAGCTTTTGGGCACAGCACATGCAGTTTCTGGAAAATAAATGAATGAAACACTTGGGGGATAATGAAAAATGCTCACTGTACCCCTGGATAAATTCCTTCAGGGGTATAGTTTTCAAAATTGGGTCACGTGTCAAGTGATTCCACTTTGCTGGCATTTCAGTTACTCTGCAAAAGGGACATGGAGTCCATAAACTAAAACGTCTAAATCTGTGCTCCAAAGACCAAATAAGAATGCTTTATTTGTATACCCTGCTGTGTTCCCAGACAGCAGTTTATACCCACGTATAATAATAATAATAATAATAGATTTTATTTATATAGCGCTAACATATTCTGCAGCACTGTACAATTTGTAGGGATCAAGTACAGACACAAAGATATATTACAAAGAAATAGTCAATTCACACACTGGGACTAAGGGCCCTGCTCGCAAGAGTTTACAATCAATCGTATGACATTAAGTGGGTTATTCTGTGTACTGTCCATGTCTATACAGTCATATGAAAAAAGTTTGGGCACCCCTATTAATCTTAATCATTTTTAGTTCTAAATATTTGGGTGTTTGCAACAGCCATTTCAATTTGATATATCTAATAACTGATGGACACAGTAATATTTCAGGATTGAAATGAGGTTTATTGTACTAACAGAAAATGTGCAATATGCATTAAACCAAAATTTGACCGGTGCAAAAGTATGGGCACCTCAACAGAAAAGTGACATTAATATTTAGTAGATCCTCCTTTTGTAAAAATAACAGCCTCTAGTCGCTTCCTGTAGCTTTTAATCAGTTCCTGGATCCTGGATGAAGGTATTTTTGACCATTCCTCTTTACAAAACAATTCCAGTTCAGTTAAGTTTGATGGTCGCCGAGCATGGACAGCCCGCTTCAAATTATCCCACAGATGTTCAATGATATTCAGGTCTGGGGACTGGTATGGCCATTCCAGAACATTGTAATTGTTCCTCTGCATGAATGCCTGAGTAGATTTGGAGCTGTGTTTTGGATCATTGTCTTGCGGAAATATCCATCCCCGGCGTAACTTCAAATTCGTCACTGATTCTTGTACATTATTCTCAAGAATCTGCTGATACTGAGTTGAATCCATGCGACCCTCAACTTTAACAAGATTCCCGGTGCCGGCATTGGCCACACAGCCCCAAAGCATGATGGAACCTCCACCAAATTTTACAGTGGGTATCAAGTGTTTTTCTTGGAATGCTGTGTTTTTTGGACGCCATGCATAACGCCTTTTTGTATGATCAAACAACTCAATCTTTGTTTCATCAGTCCACAGGACCTTCTTCCAAAATGAAGCTGGCTTGTCCAAATGTGCTTTTGCATACCTCAGGCGACTCTGTTTGTGGCGTGCTTTCAGAAACGGCTTCTTTCGCATCACTCTCCCATACAGCTTCTCCTTGTGCAAAGTGTGCTGTATTGTTGACCGATGCACAATGACACCATCTGCAGCAAGATGATGCTGCAACTCTTTGGAGGTGGTCTGTGGATTGTCCTTGACTGTTCTCACCATTCTTCTTCTCTGCCTTTCTGATATTTTTCTTGGCCTGCCACTTCTGGGCTTAACAAGAACTGTCCCTGTGGTCTTCCATTTCCTTACTATGTTCCTCACAGTGGAAACTGACAGGTTAAATCTCTGAGACAACTTTTTGTATCCTTCCCCTAAACAACTATGTTGAACAATCTTTGTTTTCAGATCATTTGAGAGTTGTTTTGAGGAGCCCATGATGCCACTCTTCAGAGGAGATTCAAATAGGAGAACAACTTGCAATTGGCCACCTTAAGTACCTTTTCTCATGATTGGATACACCTGGCTATGAAGTTCAAAGCTCAGTGAGGTTACAAAACCAATTTTGTGCTTCAGTAAGTCAGTAAAAAGTAGTTAGGAGTATTCAAATCAATAAAATGATAAGGGTACCCAAATTTTTGCACTGGTCAAATTTTGGTTTAATGCATATTGCACATTTTCTGTTAGTACAATAAACCTCATTTCAATCCTGAAATATTATTGTGTCCATAAGTTATTAGATATATCAAATTGAAATGGCTGTTGCAAACACCCAAATATTTAGAACTAAAAATGATTAAGATTAATAGGGGTGCCCAAACTTTTTCATATGACTGTATGTGGGCATAAACTGCTGTTTGGTTACACAGCAGATTGCAGAAGGGAAAGAGCACTATGTGGCTTTTGGATCACAGATTTAGGTTGTTTTTTGGACACCATGTTACATTTGCAGAGTCTCCTGGGAAGCAACCCCATGCTGAAAAACTCAACAGAAAAGTAACATTAATATTTAGTAGATCCTCCTTTTGCAAAAATAACAGCCTCTAGTCGCTTCCTGTAGCTTTTAATCAGTTCCTGGATCCTGGATGAAGGTATTTTTGACCATTCCTCTTTACAAAACAATTCCAGTTCAGTTAAGTTTGATGGTCGCCGAGCATGGACAGCCCGCTTCAAATTATCCCACAGATGTTCAATGATATTCAGGTCTGGGGACTGGGATGGCCATTCCAGAACATTGTAATTGTTCCTCTGCATGAATGCCTGAGTAGATTTGGAGCTGTGTTTTGGATCATTGTCTTGCTGAAATATCCATCCCCGGCGTAACTTCAAATTCCTCACTGATTCTTGTACATTATTCTCAAGAATCTGCTGATATTGAGTTGAATCCATGCGACCCTCAACTTTAACAAGATTCCCGGTGCCGGCATTGGCCACACAGCCCCAAAGCATGATGGAACCTCCACCAAATTTTACAGTGGGTAGCAAGTGTTTTTCTTGGAATGCTGTGTTTTTTGACGCCATGCATAACGCCTTTTTGTATGACCAAACAACTCAATCTTTGTTTCATCAGTCCACAGGACCTTCTTCCAAAATGAAGCTGGCTTGTCCAAATGTGCTTTTGCATACCTCAGGCAACTCTCTTTGTGGCGTGCTTTCAGAAACGGCTTCTTTCGCATCACTCTCCCATACAGATTCTCTTTGTGCAAAGTGTGCTGTATTGTTGACCGATGCACAGTGACACCATCTGCAGCAAGATGATGCTGCAGCTCTTTGGAGGTGGTCTGTGGATTGTCCTTGACTGTTCTCACCATTCTTCTTCTCTGCCTTTCTGATATTTTTCTTGGCCTGCCACTTCTGAGCTTAACAAGAACTATCCCTGTGGTCTTCCATTTCCTTACTATGTTCCTCACAGTGGAAACTGACAGGTTAAATCTCTGAGACAACTTTTTGTATCCTTCCCCTGAACAACTATGTTGAACAGTCTTTGTTTTCAGATCATTTGAGAGTTGTTTTGAGGAGCCCATGATGCCACACTTCAGAGGAGATTCAAATAGGACCCAAATACAGAAATATTGGCCACCTTAAATACCTTTTATAATGACTGGATACAGCCTAGCTTGCAGGTTAAAGGCCTCAGTGAGGTTACAAAGAATTTGTGCTAACTAGAGGTGAAAGAATCAGGCCCTGGCTGCTGTATAAACATCATAAGGCCCCACATTGAAGTGGTGAAATTGGGGTGATGAGGTAGCGGATTGCTAGGGAATCTCTCTTAGATGTTGTGGTCATAATTGACCCATGGCAATCCTGAAATAGTTAACTGTGGCGATCAGTGAATACAGCTGGCACTGTATCCCAATGGCACCGCTTGGCTCCTGCAGCAGCAGCCAATCTCCATGATGTAAATTATTATATCTACAGTGGGGAAAAAAAGTATTTCATCTAGTCAGCCACCAATTGTGCAAGTTCTCCCACTTAAAAAGATGAGAGAGGCCTGTAATTGACATCATAGGTAGACCTCAACTATGAGAGACAAAATGAGAAAACAAATCCAGAAAATCACATGATCTGATTTTTAAAGAATTTATTTGCAAATTATGATGGAAAATAAGTATTTGGTCACCTACAAACAAGCAAGATTTCTGGCTCTCACAGACCTGTAACTTCTTCTTTAAGAGGCTCCTCTGTCCTCCACTCATTACCTGTAGTAATGCAATAATGGCACCTGCTTGACATTGTTATCAGTATAAAAGACACCTGTCCACAACCTCAAACAGTCACACTCCAAACTCCACTATGGTGAAGACCAAAGAGCTGTGGAAGAACACCAGAAACAAAATTGTAGACCTGCACCAGGCTGGGAAGACTGAATCTGCAATAGGCAAGCAGCTTGGTGTGAAGAAATCAACTGTGGGAGCAATAATTGGAAAATGGAAGACATACAAGACCACCGATAATCTCCCTTGATCAGGGGCTACACCCCTTGGGGTCAAAATGATCACAAGAACGGTGAGCAAAAATCCCAGAACCACACGGGGGGGGACCTAGTGAATGACCTGCAGAAAGCTGGGACTAACGTAACAAAGGCTACGGTCAGTAACACACTATGCCGCCAGAGACTCAGATCCTGCAGTGCCAGACGTGTCCCCCTGCTTAAGCCAGTACATATCTGGGCGCGTCTGAAGTTTGGTAGAGAGCATTTGGATGTTCCAGAAGAGTATTGGGAGAATGTCATATGGTCAGATGAAACCAAAGTAGAACTGTTTGATAGAAACACAACTCGTCGTGTTTGGAGGAGAGTGAATGCTGAGTTGCATCCAAAGAAAAGAACACCATACCTACTGTGAAACATGGGGGTGGCAACATCATGCTTTGGGGCTGTTTCTCTGCAAAGGGACCAGGACGACTGATCCGTGTACATGAAAGAATGAATGGGGCCATGTATCGTGAGATTTTGAGTGCAAACCTCCATCCATCAGCAAGGGCATTGAAGATGAAACGTGGCTGGGTCTTTCAGCATGACAATGATCCCAAGCACACCGCCAGGGCAACGAAGGAGTGGCTTCGTAAGAAGCATTTCAAGGTCCTGGAGTGGCCTAGCCAGTCTCCAGATCTCAACCCCATAGAAAACCTTTGGAGGGAGTTGAAAGTCCGTGTTGCCCAGCGACAGCCCCAAAATAGTGTATCATGGGGCAGAAAATGGGTAAGGCTATATTCACTTTTTGCAGCCATTGTTTAAATGTTCCCAATTTTCACAAAATGAGATATTAATCAACTTTGCAGTAGGTTGCTGAAAAAAGTTTCAAAAAATCCTACATTTTTTTTCTGCAACACCTATATACACCTATGCCTTTTATAGTAACATAAAATAGTATATCCCTGTTGTATTTCTTAGCAAATGTACATTAGCACAAAGTAGCAGATAAATAGAAGAATATATATCTGCAAGACCAGACGACACAAAGTTTGTCTGTTACTGTAGAAATGCAGACTTCATAGTACCAAAATTATAAAATAAATTAAAACCTACTGTATTGAGACATTACAAAAACTTTGGTTGCAACAGTAAATGTAACCCTCAGTGCCTTCTCCGCATTAAGCTAATTAGTAAATGGAAATATTTTGGGCTCGAGCTGGATCTGCACCTTAGTGGGTGCTGTATTTGTTAAACATCCGACACCTATCATCAGCTTCATGGATCAGAGAGAACTCTGTTTTCCAATTATTCACTTTCAGATGTCGCGCTCAATAGCCACTGCAGCATCTCAGTGGAAGGGGCTCCCTTCGACGCCCAATCTGTTACTATGGCAGCTATGGGGCTAGTGAAGGCTTCCAGACCTGCTGTAGTAGTGCCTGTGAAGGCTTAAAGGGGTTGTCCGGGATAAATGGAAATCCTTATACTAATCTAAACACCCCCCCCCCCTACTATTTTCTAAATAACATAATTTATCAAAAATGTATAGTTACCCATATCCCAGGGACACTTGCTGGAAATCCGGTGACTATCCGTTTCCCTGTTTCTGGAAACAGAACATCACTACTACTCCCCCACCCCCATTCACTCCATCATACTTACCTATCTTCATCCTTCCAGGCTTCTTCCTGCAGGACGACTCCTCCCGGTTTTCTGTGTGCTATAGACACAGCGCTGCACTGTGCAGCCGATAATCCACCTCTACTTCGTAGGCGTGGGTGCAGCATCAGAGATCTGCGCAGTAGAGGTGGATCGTCGGTTACAGAGCACGCTAGGTCTTTAGAACGCATGGCAGTAAGAAAAAGAAGGGTGGGCCGTCCCGCAGAAGGAAGATGGGTAAGAATATAATGGGTTCGGGGATGAGCTGAGTAGGTAGGGAAGGACTAGTAATTGAGTGGGATAGATAGAGACAGGTAGGGGGTGTATGGGAGTGAGGTGAGAGGTAGCTAGTGTGGAAGTTACATAGCAGGAAGCTGAACCATGTAAACAAATACAGAAGGTACCAGGAGCTCCCAGATATCACTCAAAACACTGCTAAAGGTATATGGGTGCATTTATTAACCCATTAATAGCACTAACAGACCTTTTTTTTTAAAAAAAAACAAAAACATTTTTTGCCCATAAAACCCCTTTAATAGGAAGATGGCACAAGCACAGTGCACTGCAACACTAAAGTTGTAGAGTATGATACAAACAGTCAAATGTTCAAGTTCCCTACTGGAATAAAAAATATGATAAAAAGTTACATTCAATTCAGATATAAAAAGAACTCAAAAGTATAAATAACAAAGGCATCCACCATTTTTGTATACTAAAAGAACCAACAACAAGACAATTGTTTGGTCATGCCATTTCAAAAAAATGTTTGAACTATAAAAATCTAACAGTATTTATCCTGCACAGTAAACACTATAATGAAAATAAAATCACATTTCCTGAATTGCCAATATTTTGAGGAGAGCTGTGATGTCTGATATGCTCAAATACAAAAGCTCCCTTATGTGCAGCCAATGGTAGGTGGAGAGTAAGGGGTAATCATTTAGGATGGGCTGCTGGACCATTTGCCACCGCAGCCATCTGTGAGATTGGCCTGGGAGTAAGGTTGAGTGATTATGACCCACATCAAAATCACAATTAATTGAACATTTTACTTCAATTATGATTAATGAAGGATTATTTCAGAACACACCCCTTTTTACATGCCACACACCCCTGTTTATATGGCTCGCCATGACACTTAATTTTGGTTTTGGTCATTCACGTTTCAGCAATCCTGACTAGATGACGTAGAGTTAGTGACACACTTTAGCCAAAGACAGGGTGAGACAGAATGACATAAATGCTAAATAATTGATGTGAGCAAGTTCACAAGGATTTATTGAGCTGACTTTTGATTTCTATTGTTTTGCGATTAACTGCCCAGCATTGCCTGGTAGCCGGCTGATTTTGTGATTACAATACACACCTAGAGTCCTTTTAATTACCATGGAACATAGACATGGAACACTGATTATTCACATAAATGAATAGTGCAGGTGAATAGAAGAAACTTTGTAATATACCTTATTAAAAAAAAAATATGTTTCCTTTTCCACTTATTGGGCTGAGTTACTTTTTACATATTAGTCTATGGAGAGAGGAGGAGGAGGAGGCTGCTGGGGAAAAAAAAATCTAATTGCTGCTACTACTTTCTGCTACATTGAGTCTGACATTGCTGAATCTTCAAGATAAGACTTTGCTGCTGCACAGAATGGGACAATAAAGGAATGAACTAGCCCACAAGAGCTTTCTCCTCCACCCCTTCCCTCTCCATAGAGTTCTGTGTGTTAGATGAATATGGAGATGGATCCTTTGTAAGCAAACAGTCTGAGTAAAGATAAGGAGGAGGAGACATCCTAATACTATTAATTTATTAACTGTTGTTTCATAACTGGAGGTTTGCTTTAAGATAAGCAGAGGACCTGCTGAGAGATGGGCAGCACATTTCTCTCTAGAATCCCTTGATAGTCTTGAGATTTCATTGTACCCTGCACAAATTCAAGACACCCTGTGCCAGATGCAGCAAAGCAGCCCCAGAACATATCAGAGCCTCCTCCATGTTTCACAGCAGGGACAGTGTTTTTTTCAAGATATGCTTCAGTTTTCCGTCTGTGAACATAGAGCTGATGTGCCTTGCCAAAAATGTCGATTTTTGTCTCATCTGTCCATAGGACATTCTCCCAGAAGCTTTGTGGCTTGTCAACATGTAGTTTGGTAAATTCCAGTCTGTCAGATTCAAGTTATTTCTGTGACCATTGTGGGTTTTTCTTTCATTAAACGAGGGGTACCAACAATTTTGTCCACGTGTGTATGTCCATCACAGTAACATGATGGATACAGAATAAAGTGTATTCCATAATTTTTTAAAAAAAAAAAGAAAGAGATGGATAATGCTTTAACCTGGATATAATCCAGGCTTTACATTCCCTGTTATAATAACTAACTATTGAAATAGGACCCGTTCCAAACTGAATAGGGTCACTCATTACCTAGCTCAACCATTCAGGGAGGTGGACATAATGGGAGACAATCCAATATTCCGTTTCCCTAATTGGCATCATATGCTGACTCATATCCTTGTTAAATATCTTTACGCCATGTGGGTATTTTACTAACCAGTCTATGCCAGTTTTCTGACATAGATGGGTCTAAATGTGGGGCATTGATGGCAAACAGTCCTCTTTTGTGCCACATTCTTGATTCACCACCTCTTTCACCACTTTCTGCTAAAGTGGGCAGAGCAGAGTGGAGACCAAAGCAGGCCAACGACACCTGATTTACTCAAATTTACAATGAATCTCTATTCAGTTGGTATTCACTAGTAATGCATGGGAAAACAGTAATAGTAATGGCTTCCTTGCATAAATAGTAACATCTTAAAATTATGAATGTCTACATACTATTAATTATCACTGTTGCGCAGATTTTTTTACTCCTACTCGGATAGAAATACTCCGCAGAAATGTTAAAAGGTGTATTTTTACTCTGCTGGTAAAAATGTAATGTGGTTTCTGTCTGCAGTGTAAAGGTAACATGTCTTTTTTACCCCAACGTTAAAGCTCTAAAAGCAAAAACAAAAAAAAAAGCTTTTTTTTCTCACCACAAATATTTTTTTCTGAGCACATTATATGAAACATTAAATAGTGCCATTAAAAAGTACAACTGGTCCGTTAAAAAAAAAAAGAAAAAAAAAAGTCCTTATATATGTCAATGGAAAAGTAATAAAGTTATGAGTCTTGGAAGGCAAAACAAGAAAACTTAAGTGAATGAAACAGCTTAATATAATATGAGATGAGATGCATTAATAATATCATGCACTCTTGACCAAGACAATTATTAAATGTTGGTGGGTCATGGGTGACGTTCTGTTACCTCATGTCTAATATTCCATTTCCCATTATAGTAGTGAATTCCTAATTAAATGGCTGGTTTGTAAAGGCCCTTTTCAAGGGATATTGGGTACTCTTCTAAATTGAGATCCCACTCTATTATAGAGAGTTACCTCAGTTCTAAAGGGCCAATGCGAAAGGAAATCTGTGGGTAGACAGTACCTCCAACAGAGGGCTCCATTGTATAGAAATACAATGGTATACGTCTCCCATGGTATACTTTTTTTTTTTTTTGCAGTGGCTGTATGTGTAATAAAATTCAGTCTTGTACACTTTTATATCCAATGAAATAAAGGTATGCCAACATATACCACTGCAGTGGAGGCCAGTAGTACAAGTCACTGTGTGAGTGAGTGAAGCCCTATGGATACATTTAACATAAACACAGAGCTTTTATTAGTATATATGCCAAGTGTAGACCTTTGATGTAGAGTGCACAAGTTTTTAAAAATATACCCCCCCCCCCCCCCAAATATAGAAATTCAAATTACCACCTTGGCGCTAGGTTCACGCTAGCATTTGGATTTAAGATGTTTGACCCGAAAAACGTAACCCCATAGACTGTGATAGAGTCCGCCGGGATTCCGCCCGAAATCGGCAGAAAGAAAAGTCTGTCCTCCTTCTCCGCATATTTTAAGCAGAATGGGGGACAGAGTTCCCGAACGGTCTCCGAATGCTAGTGTGACCGTAGCCTTACCTAGGTCACATATAAAAATAAATAAAATATAATCTCGTTAGGTATGCGTCTGAAAATGCCCATACTATAAAAATATTTATCCAATATGGTGAACACAGGTAAGAAAAATCTAAGTTCTATTTTTTTTTTTTTTTTTTGTCACTTCATCTCCCAAAAAGAATATCAGAAGATTGTATATTTATAAATATAATACATATATATTTCCCAAAATGTCATCTTTACCGCACAGTTGCGTGTTGAAAAAAAAAAAAAAAAAAAGATTGCTTATGGAATTTGGGGATTAAAAAAATCAATAAGTAAAAACAGAAAATCATGCTGTCTTAAAGGGTTAATAATTTTATTGGAATTAGCTTGGAATAGGAGTCAGTACATTTCTTCAGCCTCACTCCACCCACAGCGGACACTTACTTTGACCGCTAGTCACAGCCCGGATTAACATTTAGCTATATACAGTCATGGCCAAAAGTTTTGAGAATGACACAAATATTATATTTTCACATGATCTGGTGCCCTCTGGTTTTTATGTGTGTTTGTCAGATGTTTTTATCACATACAGAAATATAATTGTATTCATATTATGAGTAACAGAAGCTTATATTGACAGTTAGAATGAGTTAATGCAGCAAGTCAATATTTGCAGTGTTGACCCTTCTTCTTCAGGACCTCTGCAATTCTCCCTGGCATGCTCTCAATCAACTTCTGGACCAAATCCTGACTGATAGCAGTCCATTCTTGCAGAATCAATGCTTTAATTTTGTCTGAATTTGTTGGTTTTTGTTTGTCCACCCGTCTCTTGATGATTGACCACAAGTTCTCAATGGGATTAAGATCTGGGGAGTTTCCAGGCCATGGACCCAAAATCTCTATGTTTTGTTCCCTGAGCCATTTAGTTATCACCTTTGCTTTATGGCAAGGTGCTCCATCATGCTGGAAAAGGCATTGTTGAGCACCAAACTGCTCTTGGACGGTTGGGAGAAGTTGCTCTTGGAGGACATTCTGGTACCATTCTTTATTCATGGCTGTGTTTTTAGGCAAGACTGTGAGAGAGCCGATTCCCTTGGCTGAGAAGCAACCCCACACATGAATGGTTTCAGGATGCTTTACAGTTGGCATGAGACAAGACTGGTGGTAGCGCTCACCTCTTCTTCTCCGAATAAGCTGTTTTCCAGATGTTCCAAACAATCGAAAAGGGGATTCATCAGAGAAAATGACTTTACCCCAGTCCTCAGCAGTCCACTCCCTGTACCTTTTGCAGAATATCAGTCTGTCCCTGATGTTTTTTCTGGAGAGAAGTGGCTTCTTTGCTGCCCTCCTTGAGACCAGGCCTTGCTCCAAGAGTCTCCGCATCACAGTGCGTGCAGATGCACTCACACCTGCCTGCTGCCATTCCTCAGCAAGCTCTGCACTGCTGGTAGCCCGATCCCGCAGCTGAAACACTTTTAAGAGACGGTCCTGCCGCTTGCTGGTCTTTCTTGGGCGCCCTGGAGCCTTTTTGGCACCAATGGAACCTCTCTCCTTGAAGTTCTTGATGATGCGATAGATTGTTGACTGAGGTGCAATCTTTCTAGCTGCAATACTCTTCCCAGTTAGGCCATTTTTGTGCAGTGCAATGATGACTGCACGTGTTTCTTTAGAGATAACCATGGTTAACAGAAGAGAAACAATGATGGCAAGCACCAGCCTCCTTTTAAAGTGTCCAGTGGTGTCATTCTTACTTAATCATGACAGATTGATCTCCAGCCCTGTCCTCATCAACACCCACACCTGTGTTAATGGAGCAATCACTGAAACGATGTTAGGTGGTCCTTTTAAGGCAGGGCTGCAATGATGTTGAAATGTGTTTTGGGGGATAAAGTTCATTTTCTAGGCAAATATTGACTTTGCAAGTAATTGCTGTTAAGCTGATCACTCTTTATAACATTCTGGAGTATATGCAAATTGCCATTAGAAAAACTGAAGCAGTAGACTTTGTAAAAATTAATATTTGTATCATTCTCAAAACTTTTGGCCATGACTGTACACTGGATATTTTATGTAAAGGGATGATTAAGTTGTACAGCATACACAAACCATGTTCCTTCCTAGGCATCTCTGCAGGGATTGCTTTGCTCTATGTATGCAAGTTTTTTTTCTGTAAATGTATTACACTTTGTATTTGCCACAGACATTGGCTATTTACATGATACAATCCATATAGTATTGGTGTCACTAGTTTCAGCTGTTTGCATTAGACAAAATTTTATTTTTTTCCATAAGCAGTATTCTGCCTACAGTGATAAAAAAGCTAATTTTAATATGTAAATTTGTTCTGGGTTAAATCATATTTTATGTAGATTTTTGCATTCATGTTGCAGACAGCAGTGTTGACCTCAATTTTTTTTTTTTTTTTGTTGCTAGGACAGTTGCCATGGCACACTTGAACATGGAAAGACTCCTGTTGCATGTCAATAGACCTTGATAGCTGTCACCAGGCTAAATCATAGCTTTTAGAAACAATTCAGGGATCCTTAATATATTTTTTTTTTTTAAACAGAAACTGAACTGGCACACAATAAAAGAACTGTTAGTTATTGTGCCTAGTAGTCTTGCTCATTAGTTGTCTTGGTTATTTTTATTAGCTTTACCATGTAAAATCAAATCTGAGCTCCTTGTGTGTATGTGTGTGTATATATATATAATATATATATTTATATTGTCTGTATATATACAGACTGTATTTGGATTTATGTGTATGAGGAAATACAGCACGTCACATTTTTTTATTTGGTGAAGTCTCCCCTGACCAGCATCAGCAAAACTTTTAGTACGCTTAACACTTTAATGCTCAGTACTGTACAGTTACATGGCTCTGAGCATCATAGCGCGCTATTGCTGCCAAGCACTGACTCCTGTAGTGTGAACCTGGTGTCAGCTCTATAATACAGCCAGAGATAACTCTAGTTATAATGAGCATGGTATCTAAGTAGTTGGGAAGGAGGGGGGCATAATTGGTATACGTGTGAATATAAGTGTCTAACTATTAAATTATTGCATTATTTACCATTCACACTTGCACCTGGTATCCGTCAGCTTGCAAATTGTTTAATAAAAAAAAAACAAAAAAAAAACTGTTTGGTACAAAAAGTATTCTAAACGGTTACACAGCAGGTACTCAAATCCATCTTTTTTAGACGGATTAGTCAATGGGTGTACATTCAAAAAAACTGACAGTTTGTGTCCCATATGTGATCCGTTTTTGACCAATCAGGTTGTTTTTTTTTGTTCCCCTTCTTCATTCTGAGCATGTGCAGAGGGAAAAAACTGATTGCAAAACGGACACAAACTGATTGCTATCCATTTGTAATCCGCTTTGTATAGACCTCAGTGTTTAAAATAAATAAAGTATTAGTTGCTGTTCGTCTGGAATCCTTATTTTTTTTTCAACAGAGAAAAAGTTCTGCAAGTCCAACTTTTTTCTCTGCACAAAAGAGCAGTTACCAGACGGAAATGTTCCAAACGCTCACCTGTGGATGGTTTTTACAACCCATTGAAATCAATGGGCTTTAAAAAAATTATTTGAAATCAGCTTTTGAGGACTTTGAGACGGTTTCAAAAACTGATTTCGCACATAGAGCCAAACGCAGATGTGAAGATAATTGATCAAAATTCATATGTACACCAAAATTGTGAAATTGTAAAAAATACTGCTTATGCTTCGTTCACACCTGCGCTTGGTGTCCGTCCGTCGCCAATCCAGTGAAAATCTCGGCGAACTGGATTGGCGTCGGATACAGACCGGTCAGCGGCGCATTGGTTAAAAACCCATTCATTTGAATGGGTTTTTAAAGCAGTGCGCGGGTGTGCGCTTACACCCTCTGCGCTGCGAATCCTTTTTTTTTCGTCAGAAACAAAGTCGGACACGCAGGACTTCGTGTCCGACGAAAAAAAAAAGGATTCGCAGCGCAGAGGGTGTAAGCGCACACCCGCGCACTGCTTTAAAAACCCATTGAAATGAATGGGTTTTTAACCAATGCGCCGCTGACCGGTCTGTATCCGACGCCAATCCAGTTCGCCGAGATTTTCACTGGATTGGCGACGGACAGACACCAAGCGCAGGTGTGAACCCACCCTTACCATGCAAAATCAAGTCATCTCATATTTCAGTCCACCAAAAAAACTGCCAGAATTGTATACAATTTGTATCGCATTAATGAATCATATTTGTACTCTTTTTGCCACTGAGTGAATGTCATAAAAACAACCCCCCCCCAAAAAAAAAATTTCATAAAAGCTAAACAAAACTGTATAGATGTCCCAAAATCTATCACCTTCAATTCAGTTCATCACACAAAAAACAGCGTGTTGATGGATTAATAAATACAGTGGAGAAAAAAAAGTATTTAGTCAGCCACCAATTGTGCAAGTTCTCGCACTTAAAAAGATGAGAGAGGCCTGTAATTGTCATCATAGGTAGACCTCAACTATGAGAGACAAAATGAGAAAACAAATCCAGAAAATCACATTGTCTGATTTTTTAAGAATTTGTTTGCAAATTATGGTGGAAAATAAGTATTTGTTCAATAACAAAAGTTCATCTCAATACTTTGTTATATATCCTTTGTTGGCAATGACAGAGGTCAAACGTTTTCTGTAAGTCTTCACAAGGTTGGCACACACATTTGCTGGTATGCAACTCAGCATTCTCTCTCCTCCAAACACGACGAGTTGTGTTTCTACCAAACAGTTCTACTTTGGTTTCATCTGACCATATGACATTCTCCCAATACTCTTCTGGAACATCCAAATGCTCTCTAGCAAACTTCAGACAGGCCCAGATAAGTACTGGCTTAAGCAGGGGGACACGTCTGACACTGCAGGATCTGAGTCCCTGGCAGCGTAGTGTGTTACTGACAGTAGCCTTTGTTATGTTAGTCCCAGCTTTCTGCAGGTCATTCACTAGGTCCCCCCCCCATGTGGTTATGGGATTTTTGCTCATCATTCTTGTGATCATTTTGACCCCACGGGGTGAGATCTTGCGTGGAGCCCCTGATCGAGGGAGATTATCAGTGGTTTTGTATGTCTTCCATTTTCTAATTATTGCTCCCACAGTTGATTTCATCACACCAAGCTGCTTGCCTATTGCAGATTCAGTCTTCCCAGCCTGGTGCAGGTCTACAATTTTGTTTCTGGTGTCCTTCCACAGCTCTTTGGTCTTCACCATAGTGGAGTTTGGAGTGTGACTGTTTGAGGTTGTGGACAGGTGTCTTTTATACTGATAACAATGTCAAACAGGAGCCATTACTACAGGTAATGAGTGGAGGACAGAGGAGCCTCTTAAAGAAGAAGTTACAGGTCTGTGAGAGCCAGAAATCTTGCTTGTTTGTAGGTGACCAAATACTTATTTTCCACCATAAGTTGCAAATAAATTCTTAAAAAAATCATACAATGTGATTTTCTAGATATCTTTTCCCATTTTGTCTCTCATAGTTGAGGTCTACCTATGATGTCAATTACAGGCCTCTCTCATCTTTTTAAGTGGGAGAACTTGCACAATTGGTGGCTGATTAAATACAATTTTTTCCCACTGTATGTTATGGCTGCTTCATAAAGGGGTAAAACATGATGCCAACACAAACACATATGGTAAGTGTTAGGTCCCTTGCAGACAATGATGGCATAGTTCAGTGTGCTATCCGAGTTTTTCCCGGATAGCACTCTAACCCACGCACATGACCATGAGCTAAATGGCATGGAATTACAGCACCCCAGCCAGCTCTGGACTTGGGGTTTCAGGGACCTCAAAAATATTATATTCGGGGGCCCCATAATCAACATTTTTGTCCAGTAACATGCCAGACTCTCTATACTGTACCCTTGCATATTTTACACAGGACTGTTCTTCACAGTATATTGCCCCCCTTGTATTGGTCCTCACATTGTTTATTGTACCATTTTCTGGCCCCCATACTGTATATTGTTCCCTTAATTGGCCTCAACACAGTAAGTTGTGTCCTTTTTGCTTTAACAATCTATGTGGGCCCTTTCTGGCCCCCACACTTTTTGTCCCATTTTTGGCCTTCAAACTGTATATTGCCCCTTTACTCCAGAAGGTGACCCATTAGGCAGTTACCTATTAGATTATTCCAACAGGTAACAGCTAATATTTAGTACTCTCCAAACAGCATGTGATGTGCAGCTCCCCCCTGGAGTTGAGGCAGAGGTGGGTCTGATGAGGAGCAGGGATTGATAGCGTTATGACCAAGGCCACCTCAGCCCCAAACATATGCGCTTGGGTGAGAGTTTGGAGTTCATTATACACATTAGAGCATATCATCAATGTAGAATATGAACCAGACAGAGGTTCAGAATGACCTCATAGCACACGGTGGGTACCTCCTGTAGATTTCCAAAACCACCAAACTGCTCCCACACAGCTCATTTGTATATGGATTAAAAGGTGATTTTCTCAGCAGTCAGGTTGCACTCTGACAAAAACGTTATTCTCACTATGCCAGTTGAACAGCGTGTAAGTGGTTGAGAAGTGGTTGTAGACTCTCTTGAATTTATTATATTTTTCAACTGAAAATATAAAGTTTGAAATGGAGAAATATTTATGTACACACAAGTGTTGTAGAAGGAAAGTATAATTGAGATTTATCTTCCCTTTAACTGCATGGCGGCCGCCCCATCTGATGCTTATTATTGTATTCCATTAATCCCCCGTTACTCTGTAGCAGTAAAGCAGAAAATAACATGCTTTTTAACTTGTGCGTTCTCCAGCCTGCATAACAATACTTGTTTTCTAACATGGATGTTTATTTGAATTCATAGCCAGTACAGTGAAATCCAATTATCTATGCCTACTGTTTTGCCTGTGATCCATTTTCATCAGCTTCACACAGAGGTTTCCATACTAGAAACCTCAATGGTATTGTTGAAGCTGTTATTAGGTTCCAAATAATGCAATTTGTTTATCGGTCCGCATGGGTTATCTCACCGTGTGTGTTCCTAAGCAATTTTAGTTGTATATAAATGTGCAAACCCCCAAGGAAGCTTGTGCGACGTGACTGAACGGCAGACATGACGCCATCTTGTAAAGCGAGGACCGGCTTGTCTTTACAGCCTGATTTATTCTGTTCATTTCTCATCTTACACTTCTCTTAGAACCTGTGCTGTTATTTTCAATAAGCTTACCCTCATAAGAGATTTCTGTTTGACTTTTTTTCTACCAAGTTATTTATAGTCCTTGCAATTCATTTTCACCTTATTAAAAGAAATGTCCCATCCTTCCTGTTATTAATGGGTTGCTGTGATCTCTCACCGTAAATTCCAGCTGTTAACCCAGAAACATAACCTGTTTGTAGTAAGCAATGTGTCATCGCTGCTTCATGGTTATATCACAGGAACAATAAGCCATGATAATCCATTTTGGTCTGTAAAACATGTGATTTTAGTGAAGTGTTAGTGTGAAAAGAGCTTTAGTCATGTCTAGGAGCCATCTCCTAAACCTTGGGACCTAAGATTGCCTTGCTTTAAAGAGTAACTAAGCTTTCAAACAACTTTTGATATCCTGGTGGTATTTTTTCATTAATAGATATTGTTATAAATATTGGGAGTCATTTCAAACCGTTATATCTTAGGCATTATAAAACCTAGAAAAGTGTTTTTTGAAAGATGAAATTCTTATCTTTGATTCTCACAGTTTTAAGGTAGGTTTTCAATAGCATTGTTAATATTTGTTGCAGTTACCCATTACAGGATAAGAACAACAGACATGAAATGACATATGCAGGTGGAGCCCCCTCCTTCGGTTGTCCGTTTGCACTAACCCCAATGTAAAAAATATGGTGGAAGCTTTTTTTTTTTTTTTTTCTTTTTTTTTACTTTTCTGATGGAAGAAAGTCATGCATGCAGGACTTTCTTTCAGTACAAAAGTAAACAAATATGATAGAAGAAAGCTTCCATCATGTTTACATTAGATTCCATGGGAACAGACACAGACGGAGGGGACTTCATCTATGTCCATTACTCTGCTACAGTTAATGTCCGTTGTTGTCCTATGTGGGATGACTGCAAATGAACATTAACAACAGTAGTGTGAACCCACCCTTACTTGTATTTTCAGAGAGATAACCAGTTGGAAACACGGTTTGGATTGGGAACAGCTTCATATAAAAATATCAGTCGTGACTGTGTTTTTAACTAGTGATATCTCTGGAAATTTTTCAGGTAGAACTGTGAGAATCCTATCTTTCATATGACACACAAAACCCTTTAAGTTTTATAATGCCCAAGATATGTCTGTCTGAAGTGACCCCCACCAGCCTTAGCTTCCTTGCATTATACAACAACCTGGCCGTCTGTACACCTAGTGAAAGCAGTGTACAGCTCTGAACACAAGAACAAGGGAAATAATATAGAAGTGCAGGATTTCACAGAAAAGATAGAAAATTTAATAATTGCTGCCAGAAAATCAAAAGTATAGTCACGTCTAACCTGTCATGTTAAACATGTAGCGCTTTCTACATTTAGCAAGGTATAGATCAGGAGGAGAGGTTCTCCACTCATTCCTAGTCCCCAGCATGGCATTCCCATAAATCGTGATACTCTGCTTGGTTCTTCTCCTGGAGCCCTCTAATATCTGTATCCTAGCATAACTCTCATTCCTAGTCCCCAGCATGGCATTCCCATAAATCGTGGTCCTCTGCTTGGTTCTTCTCCTGGAGCCCTCTAATATCTGGATCCTAGCATAACTCTCATTCCTAGACCCCAGCATGTCTCCCCTTTCTATTTCCACCCATTACTGCTAACCTTGACAATACTTGCAATCATTTTATAGACCAAAATCTGAACTTTAAAGCCCATCTGAGAGTCCCACGTATGTCCATTTTGGTACATAAAACCTGTCCCTTTTGTGGCCTAAGTGTGTCCTAGAAAGTAAGTAGTGTTTGCATGCTCAGCACGTCAGTATTAGATTGCCGTGACTATTACAAGGGCTCTCTGCTTTAGTGTGATGCTGGTGACTTTTCTCCCTTTATGACTATTATAAGTCTCTTGCTTTCTGTAGTCCAGTGAAGCTGCGCAGTACATAGCTACCTCCATTTTGGTCTCACAGTATATGCAAGTCCAATGTGTGGTCTTTTCAAAGGGGTTTCCACTGACAAATTTGCTCAAAAAATGTTTTTTGGCTGCATAAAGGGGGGTGGTCTGTTTATTGAGTGAGTGGAAAAAATTGGTCTTTAAGGCCCCATGCACACAATCGAGTATGCCGTCCAATGTGGAGCCAAGTTTGCTGCGGAATGCACTCAGAGTGATGTTCGAGTGCCATCCAAGTGTATTCTGTGATGCACTTCTATGGGGCTTCCGATGCGTTCTGTTCCAATGACACAGAGCAGGATAGGACCTGCTCTATGTTCCTCGGAACGGACCATCGGACGTCCTCTCATCACCCTGAACGCTTGGTCATGTGCATTAGGCCTAAGAGGGGTGGTCTTCTCAAAGAAAGTGTTACTTTTACCTGTGATATGTTTTCAGCCATATCATACTGTAATGTAAAACTGATCCTTCATTCTCATGTTGTTCATCTCTGTTCTATGTAGCTGGTGGCGCTCTAATGTATTCCTTCTGTGCTTACTTTTTGTATTGTTCATATATGTGTACTCTTGGACACATCTGGCATATCAATAGCTGAGTTTCTCCCTGACATGTTCAGTGTAATGTGGTAAGCACACTGTTAATGGATGTGTTACAACCAGCACTACATCTTCAGCTGCAAGCATAATTATACTACACGGTTATCTTGCATTTCACATTACACAGAGTAACGTGCAAGATTCCCAGCATTTTAAGAAGGTTTTAATAAATCATTCTGTCATTTCCACATTTCTCTCAAGCACCGAGAACAATGGGAATAGTTCTGTAATTGCTAATTAACGTTAAAAGTTGATTATGAGATATAGTTGGAGATTAAGCACCCTCGAGGCCACAAAAATCCATTTTTTTCCATTTAATAAAGACAGCATGCTTAGGGCAAATTTGTATATTAAGCTAAGAGCTATTATACAGTTGTAGATATTGAGCGCACCTATTGTTTTACAGGAGTTATACTGTAACAAATGCATTTGTAGTATCATTATACAGTATGTCTGAGTCGAGTTTTCTCAGGGCATTGTTTTCCGACACTTTTAAATACTATGGTAGTGAATAAAGACAGATCTGCAGCATGGTGGATTTGCAAGATATTACATTGCCATGCTGTGTCCTTTAAATTTTCTGTCCATGTAGCTTCAGCTATGTCTAATGTAGTTTTATTGGACTGCAGATTGACCTGCTGGCAGTGCCACTCCTGGCTTATACAGATGTGGCAAAGTTTAACTTAAAAAAGTCAACTTAAAGTTTGCTGTTATACTATTTACTATAAAGGGAGTATGTTTGCCCCCAAAAATGTTAAGCCAGCCCCAGTACCTTATAGTGCTCTGAGCCATGAGCATATAAAGCTATAAATTTGTTGTAGAATGGGCACTTGCTTTTTAATCATATGTAAATGAGCTAAGAGTGCATCAGGGCATGTTCTGGGGCTGCTGAGCATTGCAGTAAGATCGTCCTATCGCTCAGTACCCCTCCCAGTAACACTGACATAATCTGAGCTTCCCCTGCCTCCTTCCTAGCAAGAGGAAGATCTTGCTGCAATGCTCAGCCTCCCCAGAACACTGCTCCTAACTCATTTACATAGGATTAAAAAGCTGCTTTTTCTCAACATTAAGAGGTCATTCTACAAACAAATTATAGCCCTGTGTTTGCGGCTCTGAGCACTATAAGGTACTAGGGCTGGTCTAATGATGTTTTTCTGCTGACAGACTCCCTTTAAGGGGTTGTGCTTAGGCTAAGTCAAGAATATCAGGGCGATGGGGGTCCTGAAAAATGTAATTGAAAAGCGGTATTTTCTTCTCTAGGGCAGTAGTCATGTTTTCTCCCCTTCCCTCTGCACCTCTATTGCTAGTGCACATGAGCCAGGAAGTATAGGAGGAGAGGGCTGGGTCTAGGCTGCATTAATGTTGAGAAAAATAACTGGAATCTGGAAAGTCTGCTCAATGACCGTATGTGTATGCTATCCAGTCAGGATATGTTAATAACCAAGACCGAAATTCTGTGTCATGGCGTGACATATAAATAAGGGGTGTGGCATGTAAAAAGGGGGTGTCTTAAAATGCTCAATGAATCGTGATTTTGATTTAGGGCACAATCGCCAAGCCCTATGCTGTATTTTGTCCCCCCCCCCATTCCCCCGGTACAGTCAGTGTGCCATTTTGTTGGAATTAATCACCCAAATATCGAAGTATGAAATAGATGTAGTAACAGTGCCAAATGTTGTACCATTAGTACCAGCAGTAGTAGTAACAGTACCAGCTTTATGTACCTTACTAACTCACAGTGACAACAGTGCATCCCATTACAGCTCCCCAGGGAGAGTCGCCCAACTTTCCTAAGTTGCTGAATGGCAAATATCTGTAGTTATGGTTTTATCCTCCCCCTCCCTGTGTCCCTGCAAAATTAGGCATATTTGCCTTTTCAGGAACTTTTTAAAGCTGGATAGCAACCAATGCATAGGTAGTCTGATCACCAGACTGGGTGTTTAGTATCTGTGCTATTGCTCTGATTCTATGTAAATGCCCTACCGTAAATAGTATCCATAGCATTGTCTACAGAATGTGTGCACAAAATGTGGCCTCCATTATTTCTCTGCAGTGGTTGTTACCCTACTTTTCCAGAGTGTCGAATTCCATATTTTCCTAAGCGTCTAGTGATGAATCTGCATATAGACTCATGCCTGGTTGGAGTCCTGGGAAAGCTGTATGACAACACTGAGGAGCTGTAGTGGTAAGCACAGCCCTATAAAAAAAAAAGTTGATGCCCATCCTTGCCAGAAGGGCGGGAGGGTTGCTGAATATTGCAGAGCTCTTCTCTATTAAAATGGCAAAAACTTGTGGCTATATTCACATGACCATGTCTGTTTCTCAGCTGTAAAGAAACGGCCAAGCAGATCTGTTTTTAATGACTGTTGTTCATCCATTTTGAGTCTATTCCGTCTCTGTCGTTTTTTTTTTGAAGACTAAGTATCATTAGTTTTGCATCCGTTTTTAAAATCACAGACGATGATGACAGGGAGTACAGAGAACTGAACTGGGATTTTGTGGACTGGTGCCAACAGAACCACCTGAAGATTAACGCGGGGAAGACCAAGAAGATGGTGGTTGACTTCCGTAAATGCAGATGCCCTTCTAAACCAGTGGACATCCTGGGGACGGGCATCGAGATTGTGAACACCTATAAGTACCTGGGTGTGCTCCTTAATAATAAGCTGGACTGGGCAGATCACCTGGAGGTCCTGTACAGGAAGGGCCACAGCAGGCTTTACCTGCCTAGGAGGCTGTATTGCCAAATGAAAACAGATTCTTTGGATTCCGTGTAATAGAATAAAGTTATAGAATAAAACACTAGACTATCCCCAAATGGCTTAACATTTTATTAAGAAGAATATGACATTAGCAAAAGGTAACATTTCACTAAGAAGAGTATAAGAAGATAGTAAAAAGGTCAAAAGGTCTTACAACAAGGAAAAGTATAGTAAAAAGGTCTTACAACAAAGAAAAGTATAACAGATATTAGAAAGTATAATCAAACCTTGCAATACAGCAGATAAAGCAAGGTATAATCAAATCTCAAAGTCAAACTATGAGATAATCAAATACTTAAAGTATATCACATCAACCCTTCAATAAAGCAAGGTGTAATCAAATCTCAAAGTCAATCAAACTATGAGATAATCAAATACTTAAAGTATATCAAATCAACCCTTGCTATAGCAGCTAGGTATAATCAAATCTCAAAGTCAATCAAACTATGATATATGCAACACTTACAATACAACAGGTATAGCAAGGTGATCAAATCAAATACTTACAACACTGTCAAGCTTCATAGAGGAGTTCTGAAAAGAGTATCAGTAGGAAGCATCACTCAGCCATGTGACAGGTATCATGAAGCAGAACCAGGCGTCCCCAAGGATCTGCTATCAAGAATGCAACAACACTAATGCTGGGGGATCTTTCCTCATCATATACCCTTTGTGTATGTCATACAATGGGCGGTTACAGAAGTGATACACATCTGTAAGGCCTCACTTCTCTCCAAGATCATATTCGTGTGAAAGGGGCCAGTTCTCACCTGAATATGTCTTGTGACATATACGCTTTAAACAGAGTTGCTCCTTTAATCTAACTACTATAGACATACAAATATAACCTGTTGATCAAAAATGTATGGATGTGTCCTTAAACAGAGTCTTTTGTCTAAGTTTTATGGGTATGTAAATATCCCTTCAGACAGCGTCATTGATCTAATCTGTATAGGTATGCAAATATCACTTCAGACAGCATTGTTGATCTAATTAGTATGCACATATAGATATCACCTTAAACAGAGTCTATTGATCTAATCTGTATAGGTATGTAAATATTACTTCAAACAGTGTCTTTTGATCTGTATAGACATATAGATATCACCTTAGACAGCATCCTGTAATCTAATCTGTATAGGCATATAAATCTAACCTTAGACAGAGTTTTTTGTTTAGGTTGTATGGGTATGCAAATACCCCTTCAGACAGTGGCGCTGGTCTGATTAGTATAGATATACAAAATCTCACAACATGTCAACTAAAAATAGAGGGTGTAGACATCACTCTATACTGGGTTCAAAATTAAGGTTACTTATGGACTGTTTTATTATAAACATCTTTTCATAAGCAGCCATCTTATCAAGGGCAGCTATTTTGCAATACAGAGGCTGAGAGCCTTTGGAATCCGGAGGGGCACTTCTTAGGACTTTCTTCAACTCGGTAGTGGCATCAGCCATCTTCTTCGGAGTGGCCTGCTGGGGGAGCAGTATATCAACCAGGGACAGAAATAAACTTGACAAGCTGATTAGAAGGGCCAGCTCTGTCCTGGGGAGCCCACTGGACCCAGTGCAGGTGGTGGGTGACAGAAGGATACTGTCCGTGGTGAGCTTCATGCAGAAGAAGTCGTCCCATCCCATGCATGAGACTGTGATCGCGCTGGGCAGTACTGTCAGTGACCAACTGCTCCACCCTAAGTGTGAGAAGGAGCGCTATCGGAAGTCTTTCCTCCCCACCGCGGTTAGGCTGTACAACCAACACCGACCTAAGCGGAGATCATTACACACAGAGAACTGAAATATCTCTCTGCCTGTTAAATCCCCCCCCCTCCTCTGCTACTTCCTATCTGTCTGTCTGCTATCAATGTAATGCCTCTTACCTTGGAACATTCCTGTACATGTTGTATTTGTATTTGTATCTGTTTATCTTTGCTGCTGTAACACACTGAATTTCCCCATTGTGGGACTATTAAAGGACTATTATTATTATTAAAAGCGAATTACATTGTGTTTTTCTTTTTGCACCCAACCCTCTGATTCATTATTAACAGATGCGAATCAGACAGACATCAATGCCTTTTTTACTTCAGTTAAAAATTGGACCCATTGATTTCTATTGGGTCTGGCAAAATGGACCAGAAAAAAAAGTTGGACGTAACATGGCCGTTTTTTCACTGTTATGTGAATAAGGCCTTAGTTTATCTCTAACATTATATTACACAGGCTCATTTTTAAACTGCGTGGCACAAAATATTTTTTGCTAAGTGCTTCCTTTAATAATTTCATGTGTGTTGTAGATTAACATTTTTTAGCATTAGATTTGCCTGGGCACTTGGAGTGCGGCAGGAGGGACAACAAAGCTGTGTGAGGATTGGAGTCTAATAAGTGGATTAATTCTCTGTAAACATTGTAATAGGAATATTTACTGCTAGCAGAGAGCTGCTCTAGCATTCATCTATAGTGCATTTAAGTTGTGTAAAGCTGTTTGGAGATATGATAATCAATACGGTCTGCTTTAATCCATCCCTATCTTTAACTAGCATGTTCTACGCTGTGCCATAAATTCTGTAGTCATGGCAGTTCATGGTGTTCTGAAAAACATGACTCTGAGCTAACGGCAGAGACTGAAGATTGCTGTTGGCTTTCAAGGTGACAACTGTAGAGCTATAATACCTGTGGGAATTATTTCCGTCTGGTTGCCAGCAGCGCCAGTTTTCTACTATTTTGCTTTCTTCCATTGCATTTCCTTTATAGTGCAATTCATTACAGTGAGAGGAGCGATTCTGTTGAAAAGCTTTGACAGTAAGGTCTTAAGAAAACACATGAAAAATACATAGAGATGGCTGCAGTGCAAAAGGGCGATTTTTTAACTTCAGTTCTGCTTAAAGGTTCTCCGGCACATTGCTGGGTATTATGTTGCTGGAAATTCTGGCTGCAGATAATGTATTTAGCCCTTTCTGCAGCCTGATTTAATTTTACACGGTATTGGTTCCATGAATTCTGAAAAGGCCTGATGTGCTTCGCTCAGTGTGATCCAGGCCTGGGAACAAAGCGATATACATTTTACTATGTTGGTACTTTGGAAAATCGATATTTTATGACTTGTGCTGATAAGAACAAGCTATTTAATTGTATTGATCTTGTCATCTTTTGCATGATTATATGACAATATGTATTATACTACATCTAAGAGCCTTTAATGAATCTATTATGTAGGCATCTCTCTGTCTCTTATTTACTGCTGTTTTTTCTCAGTGTGCGGACACAGAGCTCCGAGTCCTTGTTCTTGTAATGACCTCTTTACCATTTGAAATATAATGAAAACTGGAAATAAGAGATTTTAATTTTCTTCCTGTGTGTCTGATGTAGGTGGCTTGTATGCAGCTTATCAATGCACTTGTAACATCACCTGATGATCTGGACTTCAGGCTTCACATCAGAAATGAATTTATGCGCTGCGGATTGAAGCAGATATTGCCAGTAAGTGCCCTGTAGTCACTGTTTTTACATTAATATTTAAATTTCCAGACACCTGAGTGGAAAACAGATTTCATAAATTTCTTTCTTTTTTTTTTTTTTTTGGAATAATGTAATCTGGTTTGCAGAGATGAGATGTGCTTCAAATAACCCTAGCGTTATTACTGAATATATCGCATGCTAGTCACAGAGGCTTTTCTAGTGTGTGCATGTATTTCGGGGCGTTACCTGTTTAAACATTGATTTAATGCACAAGTGCCTATCTTTAATAGGTTTCCTAAAGGCATTAATATTTCGGGGACAGATTAAAATTGTTATTCTTAATGAACCTAATAACTTAAAACAAGGGTTGTAACATTTAAAAGGTTGACCTGCAGTACGTCATAGGTAAGATCTGCGTCTTTAATAAATTGTACAGCCCTACAAGAGATCATTTGTGAGAAGGAGGTTACGAAATTGGAGGAGAATGTCTTTATGATGAATGTTTTACATATGCTTGTGGCTATAGGTATAAACCTGTCTCTCCACTGCTTCATACAGCAATTAAAGAATATCCGCAATGATGCCTTGGATATCCAGCTGAGAGTGTTTGATGAACACAAGGAAGAAGACATGATTGAGTTTTCTCATCGCCTTGATGATGTCCGACTGGAAATGGAATATCCTTTCTTATAAAGCAAGCACTCCAGTTTGTTCGAAACCTATAAAAATTAAAAGGGAAAGGCGTAGGCAATTTAATATGAATTTTAATAAAGATCAAGCAGGCTGAGGATATGGAAAGTATTACAAGCATGTCATCTGTTATCGTATCATTCAAATGTAATCATTGTGGATCCCACCATTAACTTAATACCTAAAAAGTTAAAACATAAATACTAAATAAATACTAAGCCTAAACTATTTATTTACATATGTAACCCTAAGATTCTGTTCACTTCCTGTTATGGCCCTATGATTTGCGTATGCAGTGGGAAAGCGTATGTTACGTGTTTCTATAGGGATCCATGCACCAGACAAAAGTGAAAAGTGCCTCCTGGGTATGGAGTACATGGTATACCATGATATGATATATATTATGTAAAAGGAATAAAAACTTTACAGCATAGTAATCTATGGAGCCTATGGCTGACATACTCAACCTTTTTTCCTATACCATGGAATACTTTGCAGACTTCCATCAGGAGAGTTTTCCACCACATACCTCAAACTGAAGCTGTAAACGTGATGTAAACAGCCCCTTACCGATGTGAATGTTTGACACATTCACTGTTGTAGAATTTTTTTGCAGATTTTATTAATCTTCCCTAGATCTTTATTATGGTACATCTGTATGTAGTGTCAGGAAACCTGCATATAACTTACATATTCAGTTAGCCTTGAGGTATCCGCTGTGAAGGGTTCTGAATAACCTTCATCACTCACTGATGGACATGTGAGACTAGCAGAATGGGCAGAATTATTAAAAATATTTTAATATTGGGAAATTATCATATACAATTACTGTAATGGTATATGAAATTTTCATTCCCTGTGCATAAATGTAATTATACCTTGGAGTCTGTCAGTTTTATTACCTTAACATTATAACTGATGTCAGCGATGTTTTCAGCGTGCTGTGGAATTCTGTCAAGAATACGTATTCTGAGGGATATTTTCTTTCTATTCTTCAACATCTAATAATAATCCGCAATGATGTTTTTGCAAGGTTAGGATGTGTTTTTATTTGTCACCTTTTTATGTTTTACCTGTTATGTGGTGTTTGATTTCTTCTGACATTATATACTGAGCTAAACTTTAACAGTTTGGGCACTTTCTGTTGCCTAAAGTAGGGGCTGGTGATGAAGGGTTTGGCCCTTTAACCCTTGTGTAAATGCACTCATTGGAGTTGTACTCCAGCGATTGGCAAGGGCCCAGTGTCCAAACATTTATCATTTATTCTGTGCTTGGGTTTGGTGAGAAGACCCCTCGATTCTAGGGCTTTCACAAGTGCAGCAGTATTAAAGGTAATGTATTATTTGTTCCAGGGCTTCTCAAACTTTATCGACTCTGGCCTTGCCAGTCATTCTATCGGTGATGCTGGGCCTCACCTGCAAAGGAATACTTCCATGGAGTTCCAAACAAATGTCACAGCGCATCACACACAGTACCCCTAGCAACAGCAAATAACACATTGCAACACAAAATAGCTCCTCAGCAGTGTTAAATACCAGCATGCAGCAGAAAATACATCCTCAGACATGCCAAACAAATACCATAGCTCAGCACAAAATACCTAAGCAGACATACCAAAAACCACAGTACAGCATCACTTGTAGCAGTCACTTGGTATACTGTCCCCTTTCCACCTCTAGCCCATTGGCAGCAGCATTCTCCCAAAATAAAGCCTTCCAAACTTGAAGCAAGTTCTTCAGAAATTGCACACATCCTACACAACAGAGAGGAGAAAACCAGAGCATCCTGTCTCCTATACCAGTATATCATGAATCTGTCTCCAGACTAGAGGCTTCAGCCTACAGAGTCCAGCAGAACTACTGCCAGGTTAAGGTCCTATGATGATGCAAGGCTGGCAAACAGTGAGCTGCACCTCTCTAGCTCATCTTAACCCCCCCCCCCCCCCCAAAAAAAAATTTGCAAATCGGTCAACAAATGTGTAAGCTAAAAAAAATTGTGTATTGTTGCATTTTGAGAGTGCCAACGCTTTTTTTATCCATTGACGTAAGCATGTAATTTTTTTTTGGGGGGGGGGGCAAGTAGTTTTTTGTTTTTTTTATCTCATTTTAGGTACATTTAATATTTTTTATTTAAATAAAATACGTACCCTAAAACGAGAGAGAAAACAAATGAAAATCACATATTTCACATAAAAAAAGCAAACCCTCATATGGCTAAGTCAATGGGAAAGTTTTAGCGCTCTCAAAATATGGCAACACTCATTTTTCCCCCTGCCCCATAAAATATGTTTATATTATACAAAAGTATAAACATTTTTGAAAATGATTCCTACTGGCCTGTAGTATAAAATTAACCTTATTTTTACCATATAGTACACAGCACAACAACAAAAAACAAAGGCAGAATTCACACCTGAAAAAGAAATGTTTTGCCCCTAAGGCCCAATATCCAGGCTGTCTTCTAAATAGTCTCCTATGTCTTAGATTATGCGTGGCTGGTGCCAGCTTTAGTTTTCTTGCTGGAGTTTTAAATAAAAACAAGTTGGAGTTCTGCTTTAGCCACAACTATAACACTATTATAGTTTGTGTAAGCCCCTACTAGTAAGATTCTTATGTAAAGTCATTGGACTAATCAGCCAGGACAGCTATTAAAGTGGTAATGTCCTCTTATATCACATAAGAAAAAGATATGATACAACTTTATTAATCCCTGCTTGGCTGTTTCTATAACTCATAGAAATGAATGGAGGAAGCATGGAAGTGCATCTTTTCATTTATTTTTTTCTGGTTGTGGCACTAAGCAGAAGAGGGGTTAGATATGCCAAGAATGACTTAAGATGAAATTACTCTTTAAGCCTGGGGCCCCACATGACATAAACATTGCAGTTTGGCTGCAGCAGAAAGGCCGCGGAAAAAAATGCAATGTTTTACAGTCACTGCAAGGTGACTCTAGCGAATCCCATCCACACCTTGCGATAAAATATGCGCTGCAGACACTTGTCACAATGTCAGTTATACTTACGGAAATGCCTGTGGTTTTCCTATAATGGAAGCAAAAAGTCCGCAGAGGACTTTCTGTGAAAAGCTCTGCGGGAAAAAACCACAATGCATTGCTGCTACGTTTTTTTCCCACAGAGCTTTTTTGCTGCAGTGTTGCTGGTAAATGTTGCTAGTTTAATATGCTTCACCCTTTTAAGTTTTTTTTGAATTTTTTGTTAAACCTTTGCTGATGAGCTAAAAATGTTTTGCTATTTTTGTGCTTGATATAATTTTATAATGCTTCAAGTCTTTGTGGAAGCCACTCTGTATTATGTAGATTCCTCTGCAGAGGCATTAAACATGATTGATTAATGTTTATTCACATTGACAAGGATATACAGATATAGATAAATGTATATATGTATAGATTTTTTTTTTTTTGTCCTGAAGAAATAACATTGAGTTGATGAGAAAGTTTAAGCAGACTCTCGGTGATGATTTCCAGTGTAATCTATCTATTCTATATTCCCACCACGTGTTAATTTGGAGATATTTCTTGCATTATTGGAACGTGATTGCAATAAAGTGTGACACAAGAAGCGCTATTATGAGGAATTATTTGGATTACTTCTATGTAAATAACAGGCAGTAGTAAAGCTATCCTCCTCTCGAATGGTTTATTTTCCATCTTCGGTCATTTAAATTGGAGTTCATTGGTTATGTCAATGTAATAAATATATTTAATCCATTTCTTCTAAATATTTGTTATCATGGCGCTGTTTTTTCCTCTCTTGCTGTTATTGCTAATAATCGGCACATGGGATAGAGCATGTTTTCCATATTTGCCTTTCATTACTCCTAGTTTTGCATGGAACGGTTTGCATAATTAGTTTAGTTGCTCTAATACATGCGTGAGTACATAATACTGGAATAAGAGCTGTAAATTAAACCAATTCCCTTCATGACAGCAGATAAATAATGTGCTTAGAGAGAGGCTTACAGTAATACATTGATTTTTAGTGCACAGTGTATGTATTGTCTTCTAAGCACCTGGGTGACCTAGTCACTTCTGACAATGAGACAACTTTCCATTTGTGCAGTTTAGTGGGATCTTTACGAGGATTAATTGCAATGTGTTTGCAGCATGCAGATTTTTCTGATCAGAAGAGGTGGGAGAATCGCGTGTTGTGGAATAAAAATGAAATCATTCTTCATAATGTAGTGCTTTATTGGATTATCCACTTCTTATCTGGATAATTTATTCTAGCCGTGTCCCCTGTGAGGATGAGAAGCACCATTTTAATAATTTAACAAAAGTCATGATTGATTCCTTTATTTCACCCTTGCAGTCTATCTCTGTGCCTACAGATTAGGCGCCCCTTTCACCAATATTCCCTCATATTTAGTAGTATTTAGGGAGCCTTTTCAGTTAACAAATTTGTGAATCCTGTTCATAGAAGCACCCTATAAGTTTTATGTTAAACACACCATAGGAACTGATGTAAAAATTTCTGGAACTACTAGTTTTTGTGCTTGCCTTCTCTGTCCTAATCTTCTATGTTAGGGTAAATTCACTCTAGTTTTTATAGATTACAGTAATGCCCTTTTCCCAAGTATCCTAAAGAAAGAAACTTTAATTTAGATGGGGGGATCTACACTGCCTTGCAAAGGTATTCATATCCCTTGAACTCCTTTTTTTCTATTTTTTTTTTTTTTTGTCATCCTACAACCACAAGCTTAAATGTATTTTATTGAGATTTTAAGTGATAGACCAACACAAAGTAGCAATTTCTTGCTACAGATGCTCAATGGGATTTAGGTCTGGACTTTGACTGGGCCATTCTAACACATGAATATTCTTTCATCTAAACCATTCCACTGTAGCTCTGGCTGTATGTTTAGGGTCATTGTCTTGCTGGTAGGTGAATTTCCTTCCCAGTCTTAAGTCTTTTGCAGCCTCCAAGAGGTTTTCTTCCAGGATTGCCTTGTATTTAGCTCCATCCATCTTCCCATCAACTCTAACCAGCTTCCCTGTCCCTGCTGAAGAAAAGCATCTCCATAGCATGATGCTGCCACCACCATGTTTCACAGTGTGAATGATGTGTTCAGGGTGATGAGCAGTGTTACTTTTACGGTCACATACCGCTGTGCATTTAGGCCAAAAAGTTCAACTTTGGTCTCATCTGAAGCACCTTCTTCCACTTTTTTGCTGTGTTCCCTATATGGCTTGTGGCAGACTGCAAATGGCACTTCTTATGTCTTTCTTTCAACAATAGTTTTCTTCTTGCCACTCTTCCATAAAGGTCAGATTTGTGGAGTGCACGACTTATAGTTGTCCTGTGGACAGATTCTCCCATCTGAGCTGTGGATTTCTGCACCTTCTCCACAGTGACCATGGGCCTCTTGGCTGCTTCTCTTACCAGTGCTCTTCTTGCTCAATCTGTTAGTTTAGGTGGACAGCAATGTCTTTGTAGGTTTGCAATTTTAGAATAAGTTTTCCATTTTTAGATGATGGATTGAACAGTGCTCTTTTGGATGCTGAAAGCTTGGGATATGTTTTTATAACTTAACCCTGCTTTAAACTTCTCCACAACTTTATCTCTGACATGTCTGTTGAGTTCCTTGATCTTCATGATGCTGTTTGTTCACTAGTGTTCTCTGACAAACCACTGAGGCCTTCACAGAACAGGTGTATTTATACTGAGACTAAATTAAACACAGCTGGACTCTATTAACGAAGTGACTTCTGAAGGCAATTGATTGCACTAGATTTTATTTAGGGGTATCAGAGTACAAGGGGCTGAGTACTTTAGCACATCAAACACTTCAGATTTTTATTTGATTAAAATTTTGAAAACCATGTATCATTTTTCATTCTACTTCAAAATTATCTGCTACTTTTTGTTGGTCTATCACTTAAAATCTCAATAAAATACATTTAAGTTTGTGGTTGTAAGGAGACAAAATGTGAAAAAGTTCAAGGGGTATGAATACTTTTGCAAGCCACTGTATAAATGTAGGCTATACATAACCTTTTTTACACTTTCTACAGTTTCTACAGGATTCTTTGGGCATTGCTGCCAGGCAGAACTGTGAGAGGGAAGTGTGAGAACCTTTTGGGTGATCAGGCAGCAGAATAATAGATTGTAAGAGCTAATAATGTTGAACATGGTTGTTGACTGCTGTTACTTTTCCCAGTAACACTACTAAAGAGTATTATACAGCAAAAATGGCTTCTTGAGAAAAAACTGCTCTAATTGATGATAGAAATCAAGAGCTAGGTTGTATTGAGCATATAATATTAGCTACTTGAAGGTGTAGGTTAGATGACCTGGTATGTAAAGGAATCTGCTATATTTAATAATGCTGTCAGTTCCCATCTCATAAAGTGATGGCATATTGCATATTATGTGCCATAACTTTATAATGAATAGGGGTCCAACCCCTGGGGCCTTCGGTGATCATTGTTTTCCTGACAACCACCTGTTGTGCAAGGATAACTGCAGCACATCTTCATTTAGGTGAATAGGGTCACCTGCAGGGCCAGCACATTTGGATGGCTGGGAATCAGCAACCAGCATGGAAAGACAGTAAAGTGGCAGCTGCAGCCCTTACATTGACAGAATCAGTGCAGGTCCTAGAAGTCATGAAGTGGTACAATATTCTAGCAAGGAGCCATTGCTTTGTGACATGAGAATAACCCATCATTAGTGATTGGATCCCAATTCATTGTATTAATGCTGTCATTTGCATTATAATCTGGGCTGTATCTATGGAAGCGTTTGTAAATATGATTAGAATTTATTCTTTGCTTTATATTCTGTTCAGTAAATTACACTTGTGACCTGAAAACTAATGTTGGAATATTAGACTGAATTTTTAGACCCCATAGTGGCACTTTACATTGTCTGACATCTATTATTCCTTGTAATATACAATTGAATTAATGTCGTGTAAGATATTGAGCTTTTTTCGGTTCATGCAGAGACATTTTGTCCTCTTCCCCTATTTGCACAAGTTATCTTTTCTCCTCTTTATTTTGTGTCTTTTAACAATACTTTTCCTTTCCCCCTAAGACCACAGTATTTCAAAATAATAGAAGAGTGCGTATCCCAGATAGTGCTGCATCGTAGTGGTGTAGATCCTGATTTCACTTACAGGAAGAGATTAGATGTGGATTTCAGTTACTTGCTAGGTAAGTGTTACCATCAGTTGCTCAGCTGGAGTATTGAAACTCTGATAGCGGCTGTTCTGTGTCTTATATATAATATATACTGGAGCCTTATCTATTTCTTGTTTTGTAGATGTGTGTATCGACAAAGCAAAGACAGAGGAGTTTGAAGAAAGGTACCTGGAGATGACCAAGAAAGTACGTATGACTTCCTTTATGTGCTGAACCATTACATGAAATAATCACACTGGCTTCATGTTTGCTGCAGTGTGGAGAATTTAGAGGAAATTGCTAGAAATATTGGTTAATATAATAGCAGTAGTGCTTCCACTAGCAATTAAATTATAGTTCTCATAGCCCTAAAATAGTGTGGATTTTGACAGCTGCCACCTAAATTATTGCTATGCAAATCCAGTTTTTCTTAGCACTACATAGAATCATCCCCGTAGCATGCTGCTAGTATGATTTTTCTTTGCATTGATAGTTATGTGTCTTTGTGTAAAATGTCTGCTATGGTAGGGCATTTCCATAACAGCCCACATGCTTAACCCTCACTCCCTTATGATAATGTTTGTATGGTAACAAAATCCATGGTATTGGTGCCCATACAAGAATAACAATTCCTGATTATCATTGATGGATTCAGTTAAGGTTACAAAATGACATCATAATGGATGTTAATGGATTCCGGGAGCAGAATCCATGAATGTCACATGGGATCCCAAGTTGATTTTTTTTTTTTTTCCCCATAGGCTCCACTATTAAAGGGATTTAGGTTTCCCTGGACTATGATATTGTTGATCTATACCTGGTATCGGTTATGCATATCAGATCTGAAGGGGTCCAACACACCGCACCCCCATCAGTCAGCTGTTTGAAAAGTCAGCTCCAAAATCATTATCCCATGAAGAATATGAATATTTTTTAAAACAGATATGTTAGGACAGCTGACAGGTTGTCTTTTAAAGTGTTATTACCACCTTGGCAAATTGCAGCCCAGACACGAATAGCACTGCTCGAACCTGTTTCCTTAACTCCCTTAGAGGTGAATGGGAGCTACAGAAACAGCATAGCACAGCTGAGATTCATTGTTTCACCTCTATGGGAGTTAGGCTAATTGTCCATGACCATTATTGAACGGCACAGGTGGCACATGCATGTCATCCATGTGCTGCCTGTGCACCGGCTGTGCTTCTGCGGCCCCATTCATTCAATGAATAGGGGTCAAGGAAGCATGGCCGCAAAAACCAGACAGGAATAGGACCTGTCCTGAGTTTTGTAGCCTGCGCACGGAACTGTGTAATGCACGGTCATGTGCAAGGGGCCTTATGGAAATAGTATACAGCAGCGCAGCTTGCCTATTTTTGCTAATCCTGTCTTGGTGGTCAGGAATTCTGGCAAGTTATTCCTGTCTCAGCCGCAATAGGCACAGATGGATGTAACCAATTAAGAAGAAAATATTTTTTTGTTGTAGATTTTGCTGCATTTTTTTGAGCCAAACCCAGCAGTGGCTACAAAAGGCATGTAAAATATAAAGGAAGCATTTATATTTCTCCCCTCGGCACAATCCAATCCTGGCTTTGGCTCAATAGACTGCAGCAAAATCCGCAAAAAAAAAAAACGCTTTTTCTACAACGTGGAGCTTAGGCTTAGGTTTAGGTTGGTTTCACACACAGATTTTAGTGGCATTTTGGAATTCTAGAAACACTGTAATCAGATATTGTATATTAGGACAGGTTTTTGTTAATGCTGTCATAAACGTTTGCAGGATAAAACTAGACTAGACAGGAAAATACAGCACAAACTTGATGCAATTTACTAGACATGTTGGTCTTTTTCTTATGACATCTCATGGCTGACACAATTTGCACCAGTATTTTGCCACCAAATCATCAGAAAAGCATTAATAAATGTTGCACAATTTGCAACTCTTTATCGGCACACTTTTAAAACTGTTGTGCCGCATCATGAATTAGGAGATCCACCCCCTAGTCCTTATTCCTCGACACAAAACTATGGCAGCCCCAGGCTGCTTTGATTCTGCTATTGCATATGCCACTTTTTTGGCAAAAATGATAATGAATATGGTGTGGGTGGTGGCCCTGCCCATGCCCTGGCCCTGCTCACTTTCGGAAAAATAATGAGGCCAGTGCAAAAACGCTGAGATTATTTCAGTTGCAAATCATTTGTGACTAATTTACGACAAAAATGTGGCATAACAGATTTGATAAATCTTCTCCAATGTGTTTTATTTCATTAGTTATTGACCTCCGATGCAGTTTTACTCTTCTAACACATTGTGCTCTAGGTGTAGCTTTTATACCGAAATGTGTGTTTAATTCTTCTTTTTGATTTTTTTTTAATTATTAACTAGCATTAGTTACTGATTCAGATGAAGTTGTTATCATTGTGCATAATATTATCTACGGTCCAAGCATACATTAAAATAATAGCCTTTCCATGAAACATTCACTTGAACTATCGTCTATCATATCCAATTTACTTTCATCCTAAGAAATAAACACAGTATGGATTTCTCAGTCTTTGGCATTTCAGTTCTTTCAATTCCCATGAATCTTGGAAACTCTGCAGGATATTTCTTTTCTCAACAACGAGACAGTAATGCAGTGAAACCTCTTCATTATTGGAGATTTATTTTTACAATATGTGACTTAATCTCTTCTGTTTTTAATCTGTCTGCATGATTCAGAATGTCATGGGCATAGAGAAGCACATTTATCTTGTATTTCCCATTTGAAGACGGAACGTGGTTATTTTATAGGAACTTGTCGCATACATATTAGATGTGTCGCCCAAAGCATACATTTTCACTAATAGAGTACTCTTTTAACGTTAAATAACAATTTATGTGAGATTATGATTGTTGCATGACAAATATACGGAACAGAAACAACCATAGCTGTTAGTTTTGCAAACTACATTAAAATATGAATAGTCGCCACCTTGTTATAAAATACAGACATAGCAGATTTTAACTTGAATCCGATAATGTGTTGTGCAGTATGGTAATTTGCTACAAATCCATTGAATGAGGTTAAAGTTTGCTGAAATTGTTTATCAAAATGGATGCAAATACATCATGATCTACATTCATTACAGAATCATGGAATCCATAGTTTAGTTTTTTTCATGCATCATAACAATTTTGCACTAACTTACTACAGGCTCATTTCTGCACCCGTATTACAGCTGCAGATTCTGGCAAGGAGGGGCCCTGTTCTCCCATTCTAACCACATCAGGACCTGTGAGCTATTAGGTCAGGCAATCAGACCCACAATTGTCAGCATAGGAGCAGAAATGTCCCTGTGCTACACTTGTGTGAAATTGGACACATTTGTACCATTTTGATGGAAAGGTGCTGTTCTGTCTTCTTACACATTCTCTCAGTGTGCAGTCTGACATACAGCATAAACCTTCTCTGTCTTCCAAATAAACAGACTATTTTTTCTGTAGTCTAACAATTTATTGGTCAACATGTTGTAAATATGGTAATGTGATGATGATAATGATACTGGTAACACTATAAGAATACAAATAGTACAGGTATAAGTACTGAGCATGGATCACACAGCCATGACACTTAAAATCAACAGTGAAAGCACATGGTCAGATGGCAGCCTATACATATACACACATAACTTACTAACAGTAATAACTTCCTGAGTAAGCTATACATGGCTCACTAACAGTTCTGGACAATAAATACATTGACATAGAAATAAGAGAATTCCTACCAGATATGCTTGCACAGGGATGATGAAGCTAAAGGGGTATTCCCATGAACATAACCATTTTTAAATTTGTAGATAATAAAAAGTTAAACATTTTAGCAAAAATAAGTAATTAAATATTTTGCAGAGTTTTAAAGATTTTCTCTAAATATATTGTGGTCACGAGTTGTTGTCTTGATCGGTTGCCAATGGATACGACCACGAATGCAGGACCTTTCTAAGGTCAGAAAATCAGCCATGATTTCCTTATTGTGGCCGGGATATCTTCTGATACATGTAGTGCCCCTGCCTGATAACCCAGGTACAATAAGAAAGTCATAGCTGGGTTCCTGACAAGTTCCAGACCATAGAAAGTTTCTGCATTTGTGGTAGTATCCATTGGCAACCGATCAAGACAACAGACTGCCACCACTAAGATGGTTAGAGAAAACCTTTAAAGCTCTGCAGAATTTTTAACTACTTATATTTGCAAAAATGTTTATCTTTTAATTATCTACAAATATAGATATGGTTATGTTCATGGGAATACCCCTTTAAGTGTGGAGTAGTGCAAGAGATGGCATCCCAATGTCTTGTGGGCAGGTTTCTTACTCCCAGAATGCCTTGATTTACCCAGAGTGCATTGTAGCTCCCATAATGCAATTGCTTCATAAGAGGAATTCAACAGGTAATGTAACTGAAAGACCACTACATGGCGCTATAACCTAATTAGAATATACATTAACACAAGTATGTAAAATGAGATGACAAGACTTTTAGCATCAGATTCTGATCCATTGGGCAGAACAGGTGCCACTCCAACTGTTTCCAACCCAGCTGGAATATTTTTTCTAGTTCTGAAAATTCCTGAGCTATCAGTGCCATTAATTGGCATATTTGGTACTGAAATTAACAAAAATAATTGCTGGGCAATGCAGTGGGCTAGAGGAAAAATTCCAACTGCCCCGAATCAGGGGAGCAGCATCTACTAAAGGATATAGAGAATTTGTGGAAGTGGTGAAAAGTCCTCTTTAATGACTCAAACCTCACTAAGGCCTATCTCCCTAAATGCCAGACCATAGAAAGTTACTGCTTTCTTTGTTGTATCATGGTTTTGTTGATGACAAAGCTCCTTTAGGCTAAGGCCCCATGTAGCGAGCCGCTACGGGGAAAATAGCGCTGTAGAAATTCATCTTGTGTTTGTTTTTTTTTTTTTGTCTGCAACGTTTTTCACAGAAAGTCTGCAGAATTTTCCTTTTGGGGACTTTCTGCTTTTATTATACCTTTAAAGACATTGCCATTGTTTCTGTAAGTTTCTGCATTTTTGAAAACGGAGTTTTTCTGCTACTGATTTTTTTTTCCTGCAATGTGTGGATGGGATTAGCCAGAATTCCATCCACTTTGCAGGTACTGTAAAATGCAGCGTTGGGGCCCCAGCCATAAATGGGTTGTTTTATATGTCCTTTGAGGGTATATGGGCATCCTAGAGAAGGTCCCCCCTGCTCCGAGTCTCCTCTTGAGCTGCAATGGAGAGTTGCTTTGTGATTGCAGCTCCTGTTCTGGTGGAATGAATATATTTCCCCTGTAATTGTCTTTTCCCAGTATCAGCCACTGGTCAAGGGTGCCAGGAGCAGAGGCAGAGGAGACTAGTCCAAGGGGGCACACTGTGAACTGGATTGTTGATGATGAGACAATCATTTAATACCAGTTATTTTTATTATTTTTTGGCCTACAAAAACATTTTGGCCCATGTACTTTACAACTTGCAGGCTTCTTTACCCTTCCTGTAATGAAACAAAAAAGATGCATTTTTGGTAACAATGGATTTGGAAAATGACACTAGGTATTTCTGTGCTTTTTAGTATGAAGAGGAATTTACAATTCGCCAAGAGACCCAGTCCCAATTACAGAAAAATGAAGAAAAAATCAATGAACTTCAAGCAGAATTACAGGCTTTTAAATCCCAGGTAATGGACCATGTTAAATGAATCTATTGAATACAAGAACATGACTGTAGAAGCAAATTCCACTTAATACCTTTCAAACATGAGTAGGATTTCAGATTTCTTAACACCCTCCTGGATTTGTTTACTATCAATTTTCTTATTCATAGGTGCCATTGTAGCGTTCAGAAAGTATTATAGAGTCATTAATTAGCCTTGTGTGATCTTAAATGCATCTATTTTACTGCTAAATCCTATGGTAATTAAATGGGTTTCATTTAGGTTTTGCTCTGTGTCACATTTGTTGTAAGTAATTAGCCACTGAGGGTAAAAACACTTCAGCTTGTGGATTTGGCATTCATCGCTGATCTTTGTCTCGGCACAGAATATTTTTCCTCTAGTAATCTATTTTGTTGAACCTTTGGCTTTTGGTAACCTGCAGTGAAAGATAACCTGCCACATGGAGTAGAATATTTTCTGATGATTTTTCAATTTCGCAAAGTAAACAGATGAGAACATGACAAAAGCGTGTGATTTTCCTGTGTAGGCATGTAATTTGGCTGGTTGACAAGTCTTAATGTTTGGAAGAGACAAGTATATAGGGCCTAGTCCTTTCTCCCTCTTTGCATTGTCTACTACTTATAAGAATTTGCAAGGAGAAGAGAGAAGTTTTAAGTATAAATGATAAGAAATAGATTTCACTACTTGGCTTGACCTGCTGAGAGCGGATTGAAAACATGCTCTAGGAGTGTATAAAATGCTTGAGTCAAACCTTAAGCAGTGAATTTTTAGTACATTTGTATTATTCATTTGAGTTTTATTGTACACACATCTAATATCAAGTAATACGCAGATGCTATGGATAGCCTCAGGCAGTCCTTACAGCAGCTACTTACTGTGCTGGCAGGTGATCACAACAGGCTGCATTGCCTGGGACTGATTTGTTAAAATTCTAGAGTTATGGTATGTTTAATGCATCCCTGGTGGATTATTTATAATGAAATGTTCTAAATATGCCTCAACTTGTCTCGTGGAAAATTTGTGTACTACACAGTACAAACATTTAGACTGAATACAGACAGAATAGGGAAGTGACCATCTTGGGATTTAAGGTATGTTAAGTGCTATCAGCTTGAAACTTGGTGACGTGGTATAGTTGCAAATCTGATTAATGGTAATCCTATACTGCTGGCTCCCTCACTGGATTAGGGATCCTAGGATACAGAGCAAGATGCCTGTTGTGTCAATATGAGTAGCCTGTAACAGGGCCCACGCCAGATTATTCCATTTTAATGTGCGCACTCTTGCACTATAATTTGTTTCTTTATGTAATTAAAGATACACTTCAGTCTATTAGGACTGTCCATTGGTTCCTGGTTTAGTAAATTTTCACCCGGTGTATGTACAATATTTCTTTTGTGTTGCTTCAAGTCAGAGGGTCTGTCAGCGCACTGTCATCGTTGATTGGACATTTTGGGTATGAAAGAACACTAAATACCCAGGATGAATGTAGTGTTGCCGGATATTAGAGGTCAGTCCAACACATGGGATTATTTGAGGACTGAAGTTGACAATAGGTTGTTTTAAGGATTTCCTTTAAAAAGAATCGTGCTGCTATTGACGTGATTGTTCATTGTCCACGTAGTTTTGTAGGCAAAACTGCATCATTACTGGCAAAGCCATACATTCAGTTAATGGTCTATATGAAAACCATACCTGCAATACTTAGCCAGATTTCATCCACCAGTCAGAAGCGCACACATGGCATTTGGTAGTTCAGGCATTGGCATCACTCCTTTAAAGAAGCACACCGTTAAATTGTCTAGTTTCCCCACCCATTTGAACACAAGCCTATGTGTAGTGTAATGTTGTTCAATAACTTGTCTACAGCTTTTTTGTGAAGTTGTTGTGCTTTTCTTTTGGAGCACTGACCTCTTCTCTGCTCCACTGATGCACACAGGTTTCCTGTATGAGCAGGAGGTCAGACGCAGGATGCAGGTCTATTGGGTGCAGTCAGAGTGAAGCTCTAATAGACCTGCATTGTGAGTTTGACCTCCTGTTCATACAGCAAATACAGTATGTGTCAAAGAACCAGAAAAGTCAGTGCTGCTCCAGTGAAGGGAGCATATAACTTCACAATAAAACTGTTAGTAAGTTATTTAGCAACAATATACTAAAGTCTTCTTTTCAAATTGGGGGTAGCAAAAATTTCAAAATTATTATTAAAATTATTTTTTTTTTAACTTGTGTGCTATGTTGTTACATATGATGAGCTCTTTTAATTCACTTCTTGGAGAAGTGCAATGCTCCTATTTATTTCCTCCACAAAAAGTGATCTGATTTGACTGCTTGCAGTTGTTGTTTAGAAGTTAAAGGGGTTGTCCCGGCAAAAATGGACAACCACTTTAACTTTTAAATCAGCCGGGCGCAGTGAAAAAAAAAAAAAAAAAAAATTCATACTCGTTCCTGATACTCCGGTGTCCTCCCAGAGCATTCCGGTCCTTCTGCTCAACACAGGTCTCTTCTGGATTTCCGATGAAGCGATCGCATGACCGCTGAGGCCAATCAGTGAAGGGCATGCAATGTCACTACCTGTGACATCACTGGTCTCTTGCTGAGGCCGCTGATTGGCCTCAGTGGTCACTTGACTGCCTGCTGAGGTCAGTCAGCGGCTTTAGCGGAACTCAGGAAGAGACTCGGGAGAAGCCGCCGGAGCAAAAGAACTGGGACGTGGCGGGAGGACACCAGAGCATCAGGGACAGGGGTGAGTAAGCATTTTTTTTTTTTTTTTCACTGCCCCTGGCTGATTTAAAAGATAAAGGGGTTGTCCAATTTTGCCTGGACAACCCTTTAATGGAAAGAAAAAAATGAGTGTTCTCTAATGTGTTGCATGTGCCCAAATCATGCAGCTCTAATCCACATAGAGCAGGATTGTTTTGATTTGTTTTTTTATCACATTCCATTAAAGGGGTTGTCCAGGCAAAATTGGACAACCCCTTTAATGGAATGTGATAAAAAAACAAATCAAAACAATCCTGCTCTATGTGGATTAGAGCTGCATGATTTGGGCACATGCAACACATTAGAGAACACTCATTTTTTTTCTTTCATACAGGATGCAGATGACATTGAAGCAGCACAAATGCAAATAAATGATCTTCACTATTTTAATAATATGCTTTGTGTTTATAGTTTTTTATTTTTTTTTTTCTAAGCAGTGAGCCTTGGTAAGGCAGGGTTCACACTACCGTTGATGTCCGTTCTGATAGTGTCCATTAAAAAAAAGGAAAGAAAAAAAAAAAAACGGACACCTATCATAACAGACATTAATGGACACTAACTGATGTTAATGTGTCCGTTTTTTTTAACTGATCCAATTAATGTATTAGTTAAAAAAAAAAACGGACACATTAGCATCAGTTAGTGTACATTTTTTAACACTGTTTTTTTTTTTTTCCTGCTTTCTGAGCATGCGCAGAAAAAAAAACGGACATAAAATAACGGACAGTAACTGATGGCTATCAGTTACTGTCCGTTACCCATAGACTTCAATGTTAAAAAAAATAACAGACACTTGCTGTCTGTCAAGAATCCGTTATTTCAAACGGACAAAAAAGTCCTGCATGTAGGATTTTTTTGTCCCCGAAAAAAAAAACGGACTTCTGACGGATTGTGTGTAAACGGACACAGACAGACACTAACAGACACAATATAAAAACCCATTGAAATTAATGGAAATTTTAACGGATTTCTGACGGTTCAGCTAGTGTCCGTGCTAAAATCTTGCAACGGACACTACTGACGGTCACCAATGGTAGTGTGAACGCCCCCTAAGGCTACCAGATGTGAACTGGGTCTTTGTATAATATACAACTATAGATTTGGATAGTATTTGATCCTAAGAGTAAGTTTTGCACTTTGGATACATCATGCTCTATTTATTTTCCCTTTCATCTGTCTCCTGTTGGCAACTTCATGGCAACTTGAAAAATCTGCTTTAGGGTTAAGTACAGTATGCAAATACAGTGATCCCTTAAAGGGGTACTCCCATCTCAAGGATCCTATCTAAACTGCTAGCTTATTTAAATTCAAGAGTTTTTTTTTTTTTTTTTTTTTTAAATACATTGCTTTAGCAAATCTGCTTCGTGAGATTATTCCTCCCGTTGTTTACACAACGTTTTCTTGGTCCCTGGCCTGTTATCTGATCCAGGACGGATAACGTGACTCACTGCTCTCTGGAGGAGTGGGGGTCTGAGTACTCAGGATCACGCTTGCTTTCAGAGTTATTATCTCCTGCTTTTCCAGGTCAGCTAATTGCATTTTGTTGATAACATCTTGGACAGGGGTGTCGCTCAGTGTCTGTTATCTCACACAGATAAGTATTGAGATTAATGTAATCCCACTCTCCGTGCTGGGTCCTGACAACATAAAAGATTTTTTTGTCTCCAAACCTGTGTAATGTAATATACATTTACAGTACATATTTGATCTCCATTATTATAGATTTCTAGTAATCATAATAAATAATCTCTCCAGAAAAATGCAATATATATCTAATTAGGTATTTCATAAGTTCCTGTCCATCAAACAGTCAAAGCCTGCTCTCCAGCTTTATGAAGAATGTAGGAAATGAGAAGAGACAGCAGGCAAAGCTGCTGAGAGAGGGAGATGTGAAATCCCCTTTAAGTTACATTATTAATTGGTTTCAGGATGACCATTGTAAGTTGAAACTATTGTATCTGTAGACCACAACTTTGTGGAAAACTAGTAATTGGTTCCAAAGACCACAAAATGTTACTACAGATATGAAAATATGAAGATTAAAAGAATATTCTTCTGATAACTAATATAGATCTAGAAAATCATTACACATAAAATGGAAAAGATCACTTGTAATTTTTGACATTTTTTGATGTCTTTATAATTTTGCAGCATCAAATTGCCCATTATTTTCGAAACTGTAGTTTGCAAATATATATTAAACTTTTGTTGTCCAAAACATATATCGTAAAATTGATTTTCAGAATTCTTTTTTAAATTTGAATATTTATGTACCATATCCATTCTGAAAAATTATGTTTAAATTTATTTAATGTTTGTTTCATTTCCAGTTTGGCATCTCTGATGCTGAAATCAAAGCACTTAAAGAATCTGGAAAATTACCACATGCAGAAGTACCAACGGCTTCGCCACCACCACCTGTACCAGCATTTGGATCTGTGCCTCCACCGCCACCCCCACCACCCCCTCCACCACCACCCCCACCACCCCCTATGATGGGAGGTCCTCCTGGTGCTCCACCATTTCCTGGGTTTGGTGCAGGACAACGTTCCCCTCCTACTAAGTCTCTGCCTTTTGGCTTAAAACCTAAAAAGGAGTTCAAACCAGAAATGGGGATGAAGAGGCTAAATTGGCAAAAAGTACTATTTATTCTGTTTTATAATAAAATATATTTAAAAGTATTTTGTATCAATAGTTGTGTGGCAGGAAAATTCTTACCACAGTTGATGGTTTTCACAAATGCTGAATTCATTTAATATTCATTCATAAATTCTCAAGTAAAGTCCGTGTGGATTCAATAGCCTTGTTATGTCTTAGGAACTGAAATTACGTATGCACTCAAGCACTGTCTTTGCATGAGTAGAATAATGATCCCATGACTTGACAACCCTTTTGAGTCCAAGGACACAGTCACCTATTGTTTCGAAGCATAGATAAACCCCTCTGCTTCGCTATTACTTCTGTAGCACTTCATAACACAGTCCTCAATATTATCACACAGCTGCATGTCTCTTTGAAATGAAATATTGGGCTGTGATTGTTTGTAGGAAGAGATGTTAGAATATTAATTTTAGTATTACTAATTTTCTGGTGTGTTTTTTTTTTTTTTTTTACACTTTCGTTTATGTTTGAAATAACAATTTTTACTTTTATTTATTGCTGGAAAATCGATATTGTTTATTAGTTTCTCAGTTGACTAATTTCAGATGTGTTAGTTGTACTGTATGCAATAAGTACATGGCTTCATAGATAGATACGGTCATCAATTAGACCTTTATTACAATGTGAAGAAGTAGTGATTTGACTTTTAGAAATGTACATTATAATGTGTAATTACCGAGATTATATCAGTGCTAAAGATTTTTCTAGTTATGGATATCATAAAAGGTAAACTACGCACTATGCAAGAAACTGGATCAGCTTGCAGTATATCCTTACAGTAGCAATGGTCAATTATTTGGATGTGAAAAAACATCACTGTTTTTTTTTTCTTCGCTTTTTTAGAGAATTATATTGATCATTAGTCAAAGAGATTTCCCAGACAAACTAGAAAACCCCACTGGGGAGTAAAAAAAAAAATAGACTCGTCTGGTGTTGTGTCCTCCATTCTGTGTCAGCACTGGCTTAGCCAAAAGTGAAGCGGCTCAGGTGAGCACTGCAGCCAATCACTGGCCTTAGCGGTCACATGTATGGTACTGGTGGCATCACTACTACAATGTCACCGTTACCCAACATATGACCATTGGGGCCAGTGATTGGCTGAAGGAGTCACGTGAGCCACTTCACTTTCGGTCCAAGCAGTGTGTGCAGGTAGATTGGAACAAAGGTCCACCAATCTCGAGAATCAAAGTGTTTTGCACCCCAGTTACAACCAGGGAGCCTAGTGATACAGCGCACAATGCTCCATTCATTTGAATGGGGACCTCCGGAGATAGAAAGTTAACCCCTATTCCTTTAGATAGGGGGTAACTTGTAGCTTGAATACCCCTTTAAAGTATTGAATGATATAATGTAGTAATTATTGCCACCATGAGCTGATTTCACAATAAATGAAACTAAGCTGCTGCCATAAACATTGGAGGCCTTCAGTCACCACATGACTTTTTTATCCGCTTTTTTCAGATGTCTGACCTTGTCCATCCCATATACATATATAGATCTAACTAAAGGAACACTAAACATAAAAATGAATAGTACAAGCAGGTATGCAGGAGATTATTTTACTTACAGTGTGAGGTTGTGTTCACATAACTGAATTCACTACTGAAATTTGCCTTCTATTGTTTTCACTGGGAGGTAGCTTGGATTTGGCACAGATTTCGCTAATACAGCCACAGAGTGCGCCGGTGCAAGCCTCATTCTGATTAGTTTCATTGTGTCTGGGGCTATATCGCAAGCAAAGCCAGAAGACAGCCTCAAATTCCTCTCCACTTTCGGCCACATGAACCTGGCCTCAGTCTGCAGCATTTTCTGCATTATTAAGGAATAATCAGTGTTGTGAAAACCTGCAGTGCATGTGAGGTTTAATCTCCTGTTGACTTGCTTTCTTTGGCTAGAAACCAATTGAGAGGGTAGGCCTAAGCCAAGGGATTGTGTATTTATAGATCTTTTTTTTCCTGCTGCAGATAGGGCCAAGTAGGGAGGCTGCTGCTCCAGCCAGTTTTCTTGGGGTCCATGCAAACTGTTTTTGTCATCTGAGTGCCTTGAGTTTTTTTTTTTTTTTTTTTTTTTTAACTGATGACACTTAGCATTAGAATCAAAGCTTTCTTATGGGCGCATGCATGTAAGTTTTTTTTTTTTAATTGGTCAGTCTTTATTGTAGTATGAGATAAAATGGGATCAAAGATAAGGATTATGTTGAGAGAGAGCTGAATTTCTTTTTTTTCTGTGCATTTTCTATGTTTAGTGTTGCTTTAATTTCTACATGTAAAATGCAGCCTCCAGGACTTCTCCAGTTGCAGCAGATGTAAAATAAAGATTGGTTGAAAAGTTATGTAAGGTCATTGTGTATGTGGGTTTAGCAGACGATGATATTGTCCAACCCTTTTGAAGGGGACATTTATAACCCATGCCATAAATGTCTTATTTGTGGGGTATGATCCAGTGGAATCCCAAAAATTCTAGAAAATGTCTTTCCTTTCCCCGTGTTCCTGTCACAGAATTCACTCTTTCTGTATCTCCCTATAAAAAGTAAAAACACTCTGTAAAATAGTTCACATTGTTCTGATTTGGTATCAGTATACCACAAATTATGTTGTAGATTACAAGAGGGAAAAATATTCCATTTTACTGCTTTTCTGTGCATTGCAGTGGGACAGATGATTGGTTTCACTGAAAGAGTGCACGCATTCAGATGTCTCTTTGCATTTTTATTCTGTGCACATTTTTCCCTTTTAACTAACAAAGTCTTTTATCAGCTCTGCCTTAAGCAGATTAGAATTTTTCTTTGACAACAGACATTTGTCATAAGCAATGTTGTTTTAAAAAGTCAAAAGTCTACTAGCTCAGGAAATCACTAACTACATAAGATTGTTTAAATAGTACTGGGGAATGGGAGGCAGCTGGTGCAGAGGAGATGGCATATAAATAATGGTAGAATTTGAAGAAACTAATTTAATGGTGAGATTTGTTATTTGATAATGTCTAATGCTTATTTAAAAAAAAAAAATGTAGAATTAAGATTAAATTTCTATTTCTTAACTGTCCGTTCTGTAAATTAATTTTTCAGATTCGACCAAATGAAATGACAGAGAATTGTTTCTGGGTGAATGCAAAGGAGGACAAATTTGAAGATAAGGATTTATTCAATCAACTGGAGAATACCTTCTCATGTCAAAGAAAAGGTAACAAGGAACAACATGAAATAACACTTACTCCAGTCTTTCTGTTCCATGTATGATAGTCTGCTAGTCCCACTGGTTTACTCTGTACCTATATTTAAAAAAAAAAGGACATTTTTCTATTAAAATCCTTATATTTCTAGCTGTATTTTATTGTAGAGCTCAATAGTCCTGTATCTAGATAAGTAGAATATTGCTGTAATCACAGAGAAAAAAAACCTACCATAGTCTAATGTTGGTTATGCATTTTCAGTAGCCATATAAGTACATGGCCAACATCTGTACCTGCTTACACCTTTTCCACATGCATGCTCAGTTCAGCTGAGCGTGTGTACAGTATGTTTTCAATGGGGAGTGGGAAAAAAGCTACCATCAGAAATCTATGGCAGTAGCCTATTTTCTATGAGAAGAAAGGATTGGCATGTTGAGGTCCAACATGCCTGAGCCTTCTTTTCACCAGGAGCTTCAAGTTGCTCATCTGCTTGTACATCAAACCAATAAAAATAACCCTTTCAGTTTTAAAGAATTTAAGGTGCCTAGGTTTGTCATGGATGTGTTTCACTCCAGCTTGTAAACAAATATTTCAGGTAAGTTTTCATGGCTTTAAAGGGGGTGGTTGAACAGATTGGTATGTAGTTTTGTAGGAAAAGATTCAGTGAAACTATTAAATTATTCATTTAAATAGCTTCTCATTCTAGGCTTAGGAGTCTAGAGTAAGAAAATATTTTGATAAATTACTAGTTCTTCCAAGTCTCTTTCTACACTAATATATCACTCTGCTCAGCCCCTTCAACTGCTCTATAACATCATGCTTGCAGAATGGACTGCCCTTTTGCATTAAGAGTTGCCTATAATGTTTTCTGTGGCTGATTTTTTTATCTTATTCTATATAGTTTTACTAGATCTTGATAGCTATTTTTCCCTTTAAATCTTTTATCTTCACTTTTCAGAAAGCTTTCTACAGAAACTTGCTATGTTAAATTTTACTTGTAAAATTCTTAAAACTGCATAATTTCAGGATATATGTTATGTCCTGTTACAACAAAGGGACACTGTTCTAATGCTCCTTCTGTCACCCGCTTCTCTTTGGACAGTTGATTGGTAGATTTTCCATTCTACATTTGAGCATAGAACATTCTCAGTTAATTGCAGAGATTGGTATGTTCATGCTTGAGCGCTTCAAAACCTCGATGACAAAAAGGACGACTATTAAGAGTGTTGTACAATCTGGATTTAATGTATTCTTTTTTTTAATAGCATCCATTCTGACAACTGTAGTTATGAGGGGCAGAGCTACAGTGCTGCTGATCAGGCCGCCAGACCACATTTGTAATAATAATGCAATATAAAATCATACCATACCTTTTATTAAAGAAAATTGGTTGAATAAGTTTGAACTTTTGATGGTCAGAGCATTCATAGGTCTCGCAGGTGTCTGTATTAATCTGTCGTTTTCGTATTTTGGTAATGGTGAACGGACAAGAGAAAGTAGTACTGGATAAAACAAGAGCAGTAAAACAAAAGTGATGATATTGATGAAGCCTTCAGGTTCTATAATATGGGGCAGATTAATCAATACTGATGCTAAAGGTGACATTAATATAATAAGAAACATAAAATTTCTTATATTGACCTCTTTAACAGATCCAAATGCTATACTTGAAAACATGCTAGTATAGTCTAGCTTGGTGTTGGTGCAAGTCGCCTATGACGATTTGGTGGGACAGTGTTATCTCTGTTGCCAACAATAGTGGAGAAAAAAACTCTCTTTTTTGTTGCATATTAAACTGTGTTCACATCGGTGCTGGGCTTTTACAGTTCCAAGATTGTTCCCTGACCTAGTTATGCACTTTGAAAACCTCCCGCTTAGCTTATATATAAAATTGACGCCCCCCAATCGTCTTGCCGGAGATGAGGTTAGAGCAGAGAACAGTGGAGAGCAGCACGTCACCGGACATAGAGAATCCGTACACACCGGTCACATGAATGCTACAGGCTGGATAAGACAGTAGGGCTTCTGCTTTCCTTTCATGCGTGATTTACTGAATAATGGCTTCACTTGGCTCTAATACAGTGTGTCATTTAGATGAAGGTATTGCATGACTCCTTGCATTTCATGTTCATGCATACTCCTATTTATTAAAGACTCCATCCATGATAGTTGAAAGTGCTTCTGTAGCCACACACCAAAGTTGTTACCAAGCAGACATTAGTCCTTTTACTACCCTGTACCATTAGAATAGCTGACATTAACACTTTATTCTATTCTCATGGTTCTTAAGTCATCTACTTTCTGCTGTACCCACATTTCCTTGTGGAATTGTACTAACATCGACACAGTTAAGTCACACATGATTGTGACAGTTGAAGTACCAGGATTGACAAATATGGAGTGAAAATAAAACTTCCAGATACTTCCAGTCATTGCCTTGGTTGGTGTCATATAATCACCAATCTCAATAAGATTATGTTCCCCATTCTATTATATGAGAGCAGCGCTCAAATGCCAAATGCTGCTCTATCAAATGACTGAAGAGGGACACTCATTTGTAAAGATACAACACCGAGAAGGGAAAAATCTTGAAATTATGAAAACCACAGGTTTGGTAGACATGTTGTTGATCAAATGATAAAAAATGGAAACAAAATAGTCAAAACCTCTCTATTTAGGTTGGGTACCATTATTAATGTCTGTTTCTCTCAGCGGCACACAGTACCATTGTTAATGTCCACTGAATGCACTTGTGCGCAAATGATCAAGATTGGCTTCTGGCCGCTCATTTTGGAATTGCCAACAAGTGATATCCCAGGTGTGTTCGATAGGAGACAAGTCTGGAAACACTGCAGGGTGTTGTAGCCTCCATTGCCGTGTTGCTATGCGCCATGAGAGCGGTGGCGTGAGGTCAATGGAATTGTATCTGGATATCTGACTTGTAGCCCAATTTTGTGTGAATGCCTTCTGATGGCTTTTGACAACAGTGTTTGACACCCTAGGCTTGGGATGTAACATCCAATTTCACTTGCAGTACAGAATGGATCACTAAGAGTCATTCTCCCAGTCAGACGATTTGTCCATACGGAGGTTCAACATTGTGCAGCTCTTGCTATCTTTCCATCATTGTTCTCTACTAGGATACACAGCTTTGAACAATGTTGACATCTTGGCCTAGGCACATAGTGATCTGTCAGAGTGATAAACTGAGGACTCACCGTTCAAAGATTCTGTCCTCCTTAGTTTGTGACAAGTGACGATAACTGACACATCAATGGACGAGGCATTGTACAATCATCCCACCCCACTTTATCCAATTATTGGGTTTCACATGGCTAATAACTTTGATTTCAATCTGGCTTTTATGCCCTTCCCACATGCCACAGATTGGAACTAGGTGCACATCCTGGCGACGCCTGCTCCTTCCTAGAGTTGAATTACAGTTTAAGAATTTTTTTTTGTTAGTAGTTTTGAATCCTTAACTAGATGTGTACAGTATTTATTGCATCTTTAGATTTCAGTATAGCTCAATTTGCCATAACTATATTTTTATGCCTTGTTCCTGCCTTTAATGGTTATAGGAATGTTTTTCTGACGCACAATGGCATGTCTGTAATTTGTCCTTTTCCTACAGTTTCTGTGCACTTTAAAGCATAGCTTTGGAATAGAAAGCCATTATTATGATTTTTGTTTGCTTTATAGAAATGTCACAAGATGTCACTCTTGTTCCTGCTGCTAGAATAGAAAGTTTTGCTTCTTCCCTGTCATGAACAATGTGTTTTATATCTTTAGTTCATCCACTTAAGTAGTTCAGTGCCACAATGACACACATGTTGACCTTAGATCAGTCATTGTGCGATATTGCATTCTTCCCCCTTTATTGAGAAGCATCAGCAGGCATTGCCATTGCCAGACCATTTCTTACAGAGAAATTGGAATTTAATAAATATAGAATTCACTTTGAAAATTAATTATAGGTGCATGTTCCCTGAGCATAGGAATATTAAAATGAAGTCCTCATGAATATACCTGCCATTATAAGGCTGCCATTCACAGGGCTGTCGCGTTCTTTCCAATATATCTAGTCTATTAAAGAAAACAAATCCTGCTCCTATATATCCTGCACTGCAATATAGCACATCATTTCCAATCAGTATGAGAGAGATTTGCTAAGGTGACATTTAAATGTTTTACCAAGATATGTAGATGATAGGGTCATGCTATGTTTCCAAAGATTTAGGTATAGCCCTGTATATAATAATAATTTAGGTACGTGATCCACATGCAAAGAAAAAGTTGTTACGGCTGTATTGATGTACAGATGTAGCAATCGTTAAATGAATGTTCATGTCTGTTAGCCAAGGTTTGTTTTGTGGTAACTCACTTATCTTGTAATACAGATGATATTTCGTAGCACACCATAGTGCTATAATGCGGCAATAAATTTTTGTTTAGTGGCTGCTACATTTGTAGCCAAAAAGACAGCCTCTTTCAATAAGCTGTTACTATCGTCTCATTACCCCGGGCACGCTCCTAGTAACCCTAGCAAATGGCTAATTTTCAATCTAGAAATGAAAAATACACGCTGAGCCATTTAATGATCCAAAAAAAAAAGGTTGCCCAAAAAAAAGTGGATAAAGTAAAAAAAAAAAATAAAAAAAAATAAATAAATAGATTCTGCACTCACCAAGAAAGGTCCAAAGAGAAGATTTTTATTGAAGTTAACACACCACACGTTTTTCAAATATATAGTATGGAAGAATAACTTGAAAAAGGGGCCTAGTTCCTCGGAGCACGTGGTGTGTTAATGGACTTCAATAAAGACCTTCTCTTTGGACCTACCTTTTGAGTGTAGAATCTTTTTTTTTTTTTTGGATCATTAAATGGCTAATTTTGGCAGGGGAAACCACAACCACAACTGTTGCAAGGCAAATGAAGTATAATATATATATATATATATATATATATATATATATATATATATTGAGATGAATGGGCCCTACCTCTGTAAGTCAAGGATGGCTTGAGCCTAGTAGAACAGAAGCCCAAGATGCCCTTACAGAGTAGCTCTTCTTTCTGGTGAATAACCCATTTATGATGTCCTTATGGTCTTTCATAAACCATCACCATTAAAGGGAATCTGTCAGGGTAATTTGGGACACTAAACCACCCACACGTCCATATGGACCTGGGGTTTAGTGTCCCAAATCACCCTGTTATAACGCAATCCATGGCTGCATTAAAAATTAAAAAAAGGTTTATACTCACCCTACCGCTATACACCCCGCCCCTGCGCAGTTCTTCAATGAAGCCAGAGGAGTACACCTCTGCTTCAGTGCGCATGCCCCGCAATTACGCAGTGAAGCCGGGATGTCCATCTTTGGCTTCACTGAAGAACAGCGCAGGCGCCGGCGTGCCTCATGAATAAGCCGGACCAATCTCACCAAACAGCGTTGATCAGACCCTTATCTAGGTAAGTATAAAGGTTTTCTTATTTTTAATGCGTCTACAGATTGCATTACAATATTGCATTGCATTTTTTTTTTTCGTGCCAGGTACCTTTTAAGGATGGACTTAGAACACAAAAATGACTAAAAATGCAGCACAATTAGGTCTTGAACTGGCCCACTTAGGACGGGTCATGTCAGTTTCAGTATCATTTGTGTGAGTGGCTGACTTGTTTATTGGTCAATACTAGGGTTCTGAGTGAACTTCATGGCTAATGACCTCTTTGATTTCTAAAACCTCTAGTGGGATAGCTGGCCCACCTTATTGCTCATAGGCTTATTAATTATTTCTGTCTGTGACAAAAGTATTAACTTTGGGATTCAGTTTTTGTTTAGACCAATGATTTCTTATAAGCTGAGTGTTTGCCACATTTGCATCCTGTCCAAGCAATCCTCTGAACTAAACAGCCTGTACTTCAGTTTACTAACACTGATACATTGTGACAAGCCACCAGGAAAGGAGGGAGACTTGTGCTGCTGCTGACGGAGTTAGCTCACAGAGGATTTCCTAGACTTTGGGATTTCCCTTTAAAGCTGCATCACTTTTTTCATTTTTTTTATTTGTGCAACGTCATTACAACGTCAAAACCATGTGTAAATAGTGCATGTCATAGCCATAGCTGTCCTTCTAAGCCCTAGTAACTGTGGAGCCGTACATCAGGTAGTATATAATGTATGTACAAGTAAAGTTATTTAAGGGTTTATGCTTTTGTTTGATGTGGAATATTATTGACTCTCACTTCATATGTCTTCATTAAAGCGTAGTAATGGCAAGACCTAGACAAACAGAGTATCTTGTGGTGGTAATTTAAGCCATCGTTCACGTTGATCATGTACGACCACAGTATTTTTAGATCAGTTTAAACACCAAACCCAGAAAATAAATCTGTTTTCATGGATTGTAATTTTATAGGCTTAAATGTTAATTTGCCCATTGTGAGGAAATTGCTTCTGTAAAATTGTTAATGAGTCCAAGATCAAACCGTAAATTCTTGTTGAATGGATTTAACAATTTGCTTAGAATGGAAACAGTAAAATAGCAATAGAATATATAGAAAAATGATTTTCAAATAGTTTAATCTGGACCTTGCACTGGTTCAATCTAATTCAATGAGAGGAGGAAGAAATCCCCAATATAATTATAAGTGAGGCTCTCTATTTTTGTTATATAGATGAGCTTGTGGGTAATTGTATTTCTGCTAATGGAATATTTGAGAATATTGTCTCGGTGTATAGTGCTCTAATTAGAATTGGAGGGCCATGATGATGTCTTTTGTCTTCTTGGGTTGATCTGGTAACTTTATCTGCATGCATTCTAATTATTAAACGTAGGAACAAAGTAATAATGCATGCTGCGTGACCATTTCCTGCAAATATTTTACACTTCGAGGCACAACAGATGAAATTATAGCTTGGCTCCTTAGATTAAGACCTCATGCACACAAGCATGCTATATGTGGCATATGCATGAAGCCTTTCAATAACCATGCATACCATCGAAATTCATAAAAATGCAGCCTGCTGTTATAACATGCCTTATAGAGGTTCTGAATTCAATTCTGTGCTTGTAGACAAAATCGTGTTCCGTAAAACTGAACCTAACTTAGAACTAACCAGACTTTGATACAGAGTACAAAATAGTTCTATTTTACACCCTGGATTACAGGCCAAAATAATTGCACTTGGGTACATGATGTGTAATCTTGATAGCTCAGGTGAACCCTCCTCCTGCCTTTTGCACCAATCACTTTTTTTCAGTGATAAAATCAATGTACATAAGACAGTGAGGAGACAGACTTGGGCCTCATGCACACAACATGCCTTATGCAAAATCGACAAGTGACATCCTTTTTTAGGGCAATGAAAGTCCATGGATACAGATACATTTACACATCCCTTGTTTTAACGGACCTTGAATAAAGTACACTAAAAAATGAAAAGTTCAGAATACAGGCGCAATAATGACTATAAGTAGTTCTATAACACACAGCTTATTCTGAAAAGTCACCTGAAAGGATAGTTACACTTTACACTTCTCACTGAGCTCTGACAGATCCGAGAAGCTGTGGCTGCTGTATTACTGTAATTCTTGTTTGATCTGGAGTAGAAATTGAGATTCTTAGGGGTGCACTAGCTATCTTCGGCCAGTGAATGCTATTTTATAAAAGCGACTTTTACCTGCTTCCTCACTTGTTTACTACCATGCTTAAATCCTTTTCATTTGTGTCTTTGATCTGTTAGGTTTTCATTTTATTCTTTCCATCCAATTACATATTCTATTGTAGTATTGTGCAAAATGTCTTACTAAAAACAAAAAAAAATAGCTAATGAAACCTAAAAAATTATTTTTTTTATTTTTTGTTTGTCACTAGGTCTCAAAAGCCCAATTAGGGGCACTGTTTTCCCTACGCATTTTGGCATTTTGTTTATCCAATCCGTTAAACCAATCCAAAGATATAATCCCTATTAGTGTTTATGCAAAATACGGCCTATTAGCTAAGAGAGTGGTAAGGACTTATTGATATGTCGGTGACTATAAGACAAAATTAGAGGCAGGCCAAAACCACTTATTTGGTGAGATTAATCTCTCTATTGTACTGCAGCCTCTGTGTAGTCTTTACTGTTGTTTTTGGCTCTCAATCATGATGCAATTTACTGACCAAAACACTTATATGTGAATAAGACCTAACTCTGTTTCTCTCGGGAAGGGGGGGGGGGGGCAGGTAGGGTGGCCACATGTGCTGTATGTCATGTAGTGTTACTGCCCACTTAAATAATTGACTATATTTTGCATAGGGTTTATATCTTTGGATTGGCTGAATGGATTTGGGTAAATTAAAGCAAAAAAATTTTAACAGTGTCAGATGATGCATGTCATTGGGCTTTTCAGATTTGGTTACAGGCCCTCTGTAAGTTACTTTAGTTCTAGCTCACTAAACGTAATACTAACTTACTACTGTTATTTTTGTTTGCCACATGCAAGTTACAATATATTTCTAGTTAACTATTTTTCTAGTTTTAATTGACACGCTGACATTGTAAAATGCTGTGCATGCTTTTGTTCTGTTGGCTGACTAACTCTTTCTTTTTTATTGTTTATTGTGCTGCACTTGGCTGCTTGCTTCTATTTGCTTCCATCACAGCCATAGAAGGTTAGTGCATTTTTCAACCTTTGTTTGTGAGCTTAATATTTCATGCTGTATATTGCTTTTTTACCTTTTGTGCCGCTGGTATTTGTGTGTTGTGTTGCCATTGAAGATCAATTACACTCTCTTTTTTCATTTGATATATATAAGCTCCATGAGGTATGTATTTGTATGTTAACGTTATTAATTTTACTTTTTCTCTCATATATTTTGAGTTAGTTTATATCATCCCAGTGAGTCCATTTCTGGAGTAACCACTTTTTCTGTGTATCTATAACAATGTAATTACATTTATGCAAATGACTTAATATAAATAAAAAATTCAGATGCATTTCTGAATTAATACAATTTTAAGGTTTTTTTTTTTTTGGAAAAGAAAAGAACAAAGTTAAGAGGACCTTTCACCGCCTCCACCAATTCAAGTTCTAAGCATCTGTTAATAGGTGCTGCTCCACTGATTCCGGCACAGTTGGGATTTTTTTCTCTAGCCCTCACCATTCTCAAGCAACAAGAACAGTTAGTTTTGATGCCTGATGTTCTATTTAAATTTTGTAATGTCAGAAGGGCAGTGTCAGGCAGGGGACTCAGAGCTCCAATCAGAGGCAGCCAGTGTCAGAGCTCAGAATCACACCACTTGTTTTCTCTTGCCTGACACTGTCCATCTGACAGTACAGAGACTAAATAGCATATCAGGCACCAAAACTAATAGTGTTGATTGCTCGGGAACAGTGAGGGCTAGAGAAAAAATTCCAACTGTGTCAGATTTAGTGGAGCAGCAGCTATTAATTGATATAAAGAGCTGGACTTGTTGGAAGTGGTGAAAAGTCCTCTTTAACAAACATTGAAATTCCACTCACAAACAGCAAGCATTCAGATATTTAATAAGTGCTTTCTGTTGTCACATTTTATCATATTGGTCATCTACAAACGTATGGTAGACATAATAATGCATTATGTAAAATGTATGAGTTTTTTAGTTTTGAGAGTGCCACTATGTCATTGGTAAAAAATGTAATTTAAAAAAAAAAAAATCAGACAGTATATTTTTGTTTTGTGATTTTATTATAATTCTTAAATGGCCACGTACTGACATTGTGGATACTCTAAGATGCAATGCTTTTGACATTGGCTAGCTTGGGGTATAGTGTATAAGGATCCCCTGGCCTTTATATTTTACAACTGCTGGGAGGTATGGACTTAGTATCAGAATGATCCCTAGGTTATGGTCTGCCTATAATAGTTACAGATTGGCTGTAGCAGTGTTTACGCAGTAGTAAGCTCATCAAGAATAGAGCCAAGCATTGCTACTAGGAGAGCAGCCAGAATGCAACGACCCAAGGATAAGATGAGAGCTAGCCAGGAGCAGAGACAACAGTCCGAGCCAGGAGTTGGAACATCAGGTTTCAGGTGAACACCCAAGGGTAATGTCAGGATCTGGGTCAATCAGGAGTAAGAATCAAATCTAAGACAAAGGGTTAAAGGGATTGTAAAACGTTAGAAAAACACGGCTGCTTTTTTCCACTGGTGGCATGTGGTATTGCAAGTGTTTCCCCATTTTACTTCAATGTAGTTGAGTTGGAATACTAGAAAGAAACTATGAACAGATGTGACACCCTTCCTGGAAGAAAGTTGTCATGCTTTTCTAATCCTTTAAACTGGAATTGTGGGGGCGATTTTGAGCTGGCAGACCTGACATCATGTTTGGGCATTGGTTGATCCAGCAGGATTGCAGCTGAAGACCAGGCTGGTGGAACTGAGCAGAAAGTGCACAATTTCATAGCAACTTATTACAACCATAGGTTGAGACGTATTGGTAGACCTGAGCAAGCCGAGTAACAGTATTTTAAGTTATAGTTTTGTGATTTACATATTAACTACATGATTTCTTTGTTCCTGATGTAGTAAAGTACTGACAATTGAAAAACTACAAATGTAACAAACTTTAAGTTGACACTGATACCTAATCACAAAACACAACAAAAGCCATTAAAAAGTCAGTGAAAGAATTGATGTAAAGTTCTGTGCCACAGTGTAGCTAACACATTTAGTGCCTAGTTAAATTTCGCTACGTCTGTACGTTGCGTCCTAATAAAACCACCCGGTGGGTGGGACTATTGAGTTTTTGCATATACTTGTAAGCCAAATGAAAATGATTGTTCTGCTCAGTTTTGTCTTACTGCTGTGTGCAGTAACAAGGTGCGTAGAGCATGCTGAGACCTACACTTCAATGCATCTATCATCTGTTCCAGATCAGCTGCAGCACCTGCAAAATTATTAGGCAATTACTTTTTCTTCAAATTATTTTACTGAAGAGAAAAATAGAATGAGTTATGTTAGTTGAGTAGTTATATCTTCAGCAAAGAAAATGAATTTAAAAATACAATAATTAGTTAAAAATATAGTCATATACCATCACCACAATTCCATTAGAATATATGCTTTACTGACTCCACATGTACCTCAGCATTGCTGTCATTTTTACATCTTCAGAATTGCTCAATTAGGACATGGTCATAAAGTCACAAATACAAGACCTCATGAATATACTTGTATACCTAGTATACTTGTAACCTAACTACGTAATCGCAGAGTTTTAGGACTTTGGTGTCGTTTGTTTGATTGGCGAAATCTGCCTGCACCCCATAATAATAATAAGAACAACTTTATATAGCGCCAACATATTCTGTAGCACTTTACACATTAGAGGACACATGCGACATTACAATGTGACAAAGAAATAAACATATCAAACAATAGAGTGAGGGCCCTGCTTGCAAGAGCTTACATTCTATGAGGAGATAGGGGGACACAAGAGGTCAGAGGGCTTGTTTGCTACCATGGCCCAGCCATCTTTTAATAGAAAAGGTTATGTAACTGAAGCTGAATGAACCCGTCACCAGCCAGTATCTGTGAATAAACAGATACTAAGTGCAAGGAGTGCAGGGTAACGTCTAGATGGAGGGGACAGGATCTTGCATGTTAGCGGGGTTTCCACAGCCTTTTCTATTTGCATAAGTAAATTTCTGTTCACATTTTTGCTATTTTAAACCACCTATATGTGAACATATCATAAGTGGTCAGGTTTTTCTTTCCAAATCCTGATTTGTAAGCTTGTTATTCTTATTAAGTGAGGGTCTTGTTCGAGACGACTTAACCATACAATGCCTATGAACATTTGACAACTTGTTAATTGAAAGATTCCAGAAACGTTCCATACTTTTTTTATATGACAGAAGTCGAGACTGTAGGGTCTATTGAAAGTCTTTTGCAGTTAATTTGCACCTTTTCTTCTCAGCACATTTTTTGCAACGAAGCAAAAATATTTGTGTGGTATGCACACCGATAGTTTGTCAATTTCAAGACTTCTATTGCAATGACATGCTTTTGACAATTTTGCCATTTTTGTATCAGGTTTTTTTTTTGTCTAGAACTTTTTTCCCATAATAAAAAAAATGCTTAATTAGGCGTAGATTAGTATAAGCTAATGCTCGCTGTGCTCCACACCCTACATCTTGAATCTGTTACATAATGTTTGGTTATTTTAGTGACTGTTTTGGTTGAATAATCATTCTTGACATTCTTATATGATATGTCATTCTTGTTTTCCAAGACCCATAACCTTTTTATATTTACAAGCTATATAATAGCTTGCTTTTGCCTGAGGTGTTGATAGTTTTTATTGACACCATTTCGATGTGCATACAATTTGGAATTAAATTAAACTTGTATATATGTGAATGTAATGATGATATATGTAAGTGACAATATTAGGGAGAAAGGATAAGTTTATTGAGAAACTTTACAATTGAAAGGAGCCCCTGGTACCCTATTGGACCACTTTTATCCTGGATACATGAGATACAGTTCGGCATGGAGGTTCCCATATGGTAACGTGGTACATTTGTCCACAGATTTCACATTTGGGCCTGTAGATCCTGCACACACGTAGGTTTCTGAATCTGGCATGTCAGCAGGTTTCATGATTGTCCAATTGGTGATAAATCTGGGCACCAGGCATGCCAAGGAAATATTGCAGTCTGGAAAACCCTTACTATATGTGGCTGAGCATTATCCTGGTGAATAATGCCAGTCAGAAGCCATACTACAAGAGGCAATAAGTGTGGCTTCAGGATTTACTGCATGTATTGCTGAACTGTTAGTGTTTTGTTCCACAGCAAAGGCATGATTGAAGTGCTCACCATAAGACCTCTGTGTGGGGAGAGACTGGGATATATAATGAAGGTGCCATCCCTATCTGGATGATGGATGAGGAAACTCTGGCTTCTGCTTGTGCTTTTCGGTACATTAAAGAGGACCTTTCACGTCCTCATACACATACCGCTAGAAAGCCGACAGTGCGCTGAATTCAGTGCACTGTCTGCTTTCCCGTTATGTGCCCCGGGGCTGGAGATATTGGTGCCATTAGTTTTGGCACTGATCTCTGCCCACTGTCAGAAGGGCGTTCCTGACAGTCTAGCTGGGCTGTAAGAAACGCCCCCCCGACAATACTCGTCCATAAACTTGTACTGGAAGGTAAGGAACGCCCCCTCTGACTGTGGCTATGTGACAGGGCTATGGACGAGTTTCGGCACCGATAGCTCCAGCCCCGGGGCACATAACGGGAAAGCTGACAGTGTGCTGAACTCAGCGCACTGTCGGCTTTCTAGCGATGTATAAAACCACATGTGCATGAGGACGTGAAAGGTCCTCTTTAAACACTTCTGTCTACTGAGGACTGTCTGGGCCATTCACAGCCTATTCGCCGTGTGTGCGTACCCTCACATAACCAACTTCAACACCTTCTGACAACTGTTTTTAAATAGGAAAGATTACTTGGTGTATCACTGACAGGACACCGATAGGCGTCCTTACACACCTTAGCCGCTATTAAGTTAAGGAGTTACATGTAAACCTGACATAGTTATAGCAGGGCTACAGTTGTTTTCTACAGCCATGCTCCCACCATGTTTTTGTAGGTTCAGTGGGCAATTTCCACAAAATCACAGTGACTGACATATCTTACAATATAGATCTATATATGAAAGAAAAAAGTGTTGGTACTAGAGGGTTTTTTTTTTTTTGTTTTTTTTTTATACAATACGTGAAATGTATGACACATTTGTGGGTATCAGTGAACCCCAGGCAATAGGTAGCAGTATAAGTAACAGCTGTTAATAGCTAATGCACTTTCTTTTCGTTTGCCGAATATAGAAAATATCTCTAATTGTGTACTGTTCAGCCAGAAGAATATCTAGAAGGATTTAATACCTGTAAAATGGAGGTTCTGAAAAGGCAATTTCAATCTTTCCATTAATTTTCCATCATAGCGTAACATGAAAGAGTTTAATGCAAAGTGGACATCATCTGTGTGAAACCTTTTGCGTCCACATCATAAAAGGCTGTTTAAGCTTATTTTGTTTTCTCAACATACTGTGCATAATGTGTATTTATTCACCTTTGAAATATGCTGGAGTATTCAGACTGACATTTAGTATTCACATATTGGTGTCCCATTTAACCATGACATTTAATTTCTTTCAAGGAAGCGCAGTAATGTAACAGCTGATAGGCAGTCTTACCAAGATGGATTGCAACTCACAGTATGCGTACATGTCTGAATCTCTAGGTAGCTTTTGAATTGGATGATATTGAATAGCAAAACTCTGCTTCCCAGTAGTTTATTTAATGTGACAGAGCCTCACGTATATTACATTTAAAGCGAGATGAAGGCTGATTGTTTCACATCTGCTCTTTATAAATTCTAAACATTTCCAGATGAACACTGCATAATGCAGGAGTTTACTGCTAGAGTAAAAGCTTTCACTATACTAATCTATTTTAAAAGGTGTTGCTGTGTTGATCACAAGTCAGATTACCATTTGACATGCCCTCTGATCTCCGCTTTAGCACATAACAACATAATGTGCCTCCTAGTTGTTGTCTAAACCAATTATCAATATGCCTGTCAGACTTTAAAGTCAAATGACAGGGATGCAAGTCTTGTTTTTGTTTGATGAAGGTTAAAGGCTTGCAGGTACGCTCCCCTAACATTTCACTAACACTTTTCCATTAAGAATGAGAACATGCTGTGATAAAGATGGACTTAGGTTTGACTTTAATGTGAAAGACCAATAAGTATTGAACCTGATTTAATTGATATTTAGATTTTAACGGAATTACAACTTAGCATGTGCAGTGCTCTGGGTTGCACAATTTCTTTACCAATAGTTACAGGGCATCATTTCTGATGTCCCATGTCATCTTTGGGAAACAGTGAAAGAAATGTAGCAGAGCTGTGGAGGCGGTAGCCCAAACCACCAACTCCTCTATTTCTCTACAGCCCTACCCCTGCTCTGACTCTGACTTCTTCTTAAATGGCTGACAGCCATTGTCAGACAGAAACAGTAAAGCTCCTCTAATTCAATAAAAAAAACTAGTGACTGAATTTCTAAGAAAATAAATATGCAGCCAGCTCTGCATCCACATATATATCGATAATCGTGTATTATGTTTTTAAAATAATTAAGGACAATTTTTTTCTGACTCCACCCAAAACTGGGTATGAGGGCTATTTTAAGGCAGCTTGTTCTAACAAAATCTGCATTATCACATTGATAATGAAAAATATGAACTGCCAGTCCTGAAATCAGACCGTATCTTGATCACTTTCTTGCCAGATTCCTTCGTATCTCACGACCTGCCTGGGTCAGTGGTCACCTCCACTGAGATGACTGCTAGAGGTAGTTACTAGACTGTTCTCTGCAGTGATGAACAGGGGTTAAAGGGTGAGAACCAGGGCATCACTTAGACAATGCCCTCTGGAGTAGCTCAAAGCCAAACCGGTTCATGCCTGCTGCCCATTAAAATAGTTTAAAATTACTTCAGTCTTCAAATAGGTGGATGTGACAAATAAAACCTAAATGATACAATAAGATAATCATATTACTGTATATGGTTGTACTGATATACGTGTATTAAAAAAAAAAAAAAAAAAAAAAAAGATGAAGACCTGGCACATTATGAAAATGCCACTCAGCACTTTACATTCATGGATTCCTTTATGCAGTTTTGCTTCAAAATATAAAAATATGAAAATGTTTTCATGCAACCTGTGTTTGCGTTGTACAGGATTACCAATATCTTCATTTCTCTTCTTGCAGACATAGCTTCTGCTAACTGTTGCTTACATGCAGCCAATTACAAGGTATAAGGTAGTGCTGTAATAACGCCTTTATTTTTACAGGCAGCATACAGCGACATAGCTCAGCTGATTTAGACTGCAGAATATCCAAACAATATTTAAGTATCGGAACTCTTATTAATTTAAAGGGAACCTGTCAACAGATTTGGGGTACTTAAAACAAATACAGTACCTGGCAGTGCATCTCATGTCTTCTTCAGTGATGTCCTGATAAAGCTTCATCCTTATTAAAATAACTTTTATGATTTATGCAGATTAGGTGCATAAAGTCATGGGGGTGGAGACATAGCAATAGAAGTCAAGATCCTCCACCCAAGCCTTCCCCTCCTCTGTATGGAGCCCGCTCAGTTTCTCTTTTATCAGATAAATGGCCCTTGCTGATCCGATTATTCAGCAGTTCCCAGACAACTCGTACACGTGTACTGAAGCCGGGAGTCTGAGTTGTCTGGGCACTGCTGAACAACTGAATCCGAAAGGCCCATTTAGCTGACACCAGATAGGCTGCGTGGACTCCATACAGTGGAGGGAACGAGGTTACCTTGACTTGCAGCACTAGGTCACCGCCCTTATGAGTTAATGTTACTAATTTACATAAAGAATAAAAGTCATTTTGTTGAGGATGCCAGCATTGGTGAAGCCTTTCAGGATATCATTGGAGAAGCCATGAGATGCACTGCCGCACACTGTGCTTGGTTTTAGTACTGAAAATTTAACAAAAGGTTCCCTTTAAATGAAGGTGAGACCAGAAAAAGTTTACAGGAATTGCCATTTAACAAGGGAAAAATTGACTTTAAAGCAAAGCAAAAATGGAGCGGTCCTAAGTAAAATTTCGATGGCGACATATTTATTAATTGCAGTTTTTTCTTGTTCTTTGCTTATATGGCTGGATTGCTAAATGACCGGAGCACAGATTTACATTACTGTGGCACACCTTTAATTTATTGTACTAATTTCAGGGAAATGAATAAAAATGATGCAGTCTAACAGCATGTGTCGATCGACTAATGGTTGTGGTTGGGGAATAACTGTTGTGTTCATTTGTTTCTGCTTTCTCTTGCTTGCAATTCAAAGAAGTAAAGCCTTCACATGAAGAAATCAGTAAGTTATGTATGTCATTATGAGTCTTACTGCTGGGCCTTTTCTTTAGAACATTATAAGATGCTTCTTCCACACTTAACTACCCTGCTCTTAGTCCATAGTGTGGATATTGGTCACATAAATTCTTAGGTGTACTTTCCTTTATAGCTCCAGTAGCATTACCTCATTTGACTTGCAGCTTTAGCACATCCTATAAAGAACGACATGATTCTATGATACAGGTCCTGAATTATTAAAGATGTGCATATAGTGTCAAATGGCCTTTTAAATAAATTGTATGTACATATATTTTGTAGATGTTCTATTGTACTCTTCTTCATATATTAAGTAGATGTTCTATTGTACCATTGTGTATATATATTTTAATGACAGCCTACCAGAAAGGATTGTTTTAGATTTAGTTTGCAGTGGTAGAAGTGGAGAGCAATTTAAAATCTGTGAACCCTTTCTTAGTCCTAGTTGTATTACATAGATGACTTTATATGATTATTTCCAGGCTGAAACCATTATGGTGCATATACATTGAAGATATGTTTATTTAGAAATGTAAATTGTGTGGTTTCCCTTTTCACTGGCTGCAAAGGTTATACAGTACATGGAAGTGGGTGACTCCTGCATAGGATTCTCCAATTTCTTGTTAATAGAAATTAGTAAGCGTTTAAAGGGGTTCTCCTGGAATTTTCTAAATGCCTATCAGTAGTTTAGTCTTCAGTATGTGACTAGGAGGAGATTCTCTTCTTTCTTATAACATTAAGGTTGCAGTGCTATCTAAAGTATTTCCAGAGATATCATCACTGGTTGAAAACGCAGTCAGGATTACGATATTTATATGCAGCTGTATAATATATACAGTATGATATAAAAATCCTGATCCCGGCTGTGATTTCAACCAGTGATATCTCTGGAAATAATTTAGTTAGCACTGAAATCTCTTCTTTCATATGACCCTTCCCACCTTCATTTTCTATTCTTGTTACACAGCTAGTACTCCAAGCCTGTAGTCCATTCACAATAACATTCAGTGAGAGGCAGGAACAGCTCTCAATACAGAAACAAGTGAAAGAGTGAAAAAATGGAGGATTTCACAGAAAGGATCCAAAATTTGTTAAAGTATATTACAAAATTTATTAATGACAGAAATACTGTCCAAATGTTTAGTTACACTTTAAGTGAAAGCATACCTCCCAACTTTTAGAGGACAGAAAGAGGGACAAATTTAGCTCCAGCCACTTCTAAACTGACTCCATCCATTCCCATCCATTTCTCTTTGTGCTCCCCACACAGTATAATGCTCTTACAGTCACCCTAATATTATATGCCCCCACATTATAATGTCTTCAAATTGATCCTACAGTATAAAGTCTCACTCCTGCTGCCCTCATGGTTTAATGCCCCCCTCCAGTTGCCCCAGTTTAAACTGGGGGCAACTAGAGAGGGACATTAAACTGGGGGCAACTAGAGGGGGACATTAATGTCCCCCTCCAGCTGCCCCCAGTTTAATATCCTCCTCCAGCTTCCCCCAGTTTAATGTTCTCCTCCAACTGTCCCCATTTTAATGTCCTCCTCCAGCTGCATCCCGTTTAATGTACCCCTCCAGTTGCCCCCAATTTAATGCCCCCTCTATCTGCCTCCAGGTTAATGTTCTCCTTCATCTGCCCCCACAGTTTAATGCCCCCTCTATCTGCCCCCAAAGTTTAATGTCCTTCTCTCTGTCCCCAAAGTTTAATGTCCTTCTCTCTGTCCCCAAAGTTTAATGTACCCCTCATATGCCCCCCCGTTTAGTGTACCCCTCATATGCCCCCCCGTTTAATGTTCCCTCTCTTCATCTGCTGAAGTTTAACATAAAAAAACACTAATACTCGCCTCTTCTAGCTCCCCTGCTGTGCAGTCTGCAGTCTCTTGTCCCAGAGGGTTAAGGGAGCTGCAGGCGTGATGTGAGTGCCAGAGCACATAGGGGGCACAGTGGTAAGGCAGGAGCTGTCCTATCCGGATGCAGATGAGTTGAATCCAGGGCATACCTCCCGCCGACCGTGACCACGGGACATGACCCACAATCCGGGACTGTTGGGAGGTATGGACTAAAAGGGATTGTGCATTGGAATTTATTGCATAGCTCTGTATGGGTTCTGCATATGCTATTCCCATCTTCTGAGGAGTGCAAAATTCCGTTTGATCTTTTTTATAGTATCGGGTCTGGCAGCAGTCCCAAGCAAATGACTGGTGTGGGGCTCAGATTTTGACCTCAAACTGTTCAGATATTGCTGGCCTATTCTAACAATTGGTCATGAAAAAGAAAATATCGTCAAACCTCTGTAATACAGACTATAATAAAGTGGTTAGTTAAGTGGAAATGCATTTGTAAAGAATTTTTATTCAGCTTTTTTAATTGTCTGGTAAAAAGAGAGGCAAGAAACAATTCAGTGTGTCACTGAATTTAAATGTCATATATATATATAGATATATATATAGATATATATAGATATATGTATATATATATATCTATCTTATATATATATATATATATATATATATATATATATATATATATATTTTTGAGAGAGAGCACCGTTTTGGATGATGGAACCTTCTTTGTCATACAATGAACATAAATGTTAATGTTTTGCATGCACTCATATACAACACTGTTGAAGTTTCATAAAATGTGTAATCTATTAATTTATATATTTAGACCTTTTCAGGATGTATATATGTGGACATTGTTTTAGTTAGTGTAGTTGAGTATTGCTTCCCAGATGATATAGTTAAATTGTTTAGACATGTTGACCCCTTCCCCCTATAACTTTATTTCGCTGTTCACAGAACCATATGAGGGTTTAATTTTTGTGGGACAGTTTGCACTTTGTAATGATACCATTTAATATTACATGCTATGTACTGGGAAGCAAAACTGCATTTGCGTCACTTTCTTAGGAGTTTTTTTTTCTACGGCATTTACTGAGACCTAAGAAAATGGGGGGATTTGAATTTTTAGGTTTTTTGAATCTCCTAAATATTTTTAAAAGTGGAAAATTAAAGATTGAAAGTAAATGAATTGAGGTGGTGCACAGAAGGGGGGATTTGGGGGCAGATATGCAGGGATTAACAGTTATGTTTGCTTTGCTAATATATGTGCCATTCTTTAACTATAATTTTAACAAATTGTTGGTTTTCTGAAGCATTTCATTGTTTAATAATAAAGATTTCTGCAAATTTCTGTCACAAACTCTGCTGTATGATTTTATGCTAAGCAGGGCCACATCATGTAGATCTAGTCTTAAGGCAATGGGTATGCTATCATTTTCAAAACTAGTCTTTATTTCCTTTTTATGTTAAAATAATATTGGGCCAGATAAACTAATACTGTTTAACTTTAACACATTCAAAGTTAGACAATCTTAAACTACACCAGTGTCTAAGGCTGGTTGATAAATCTGGCATACTTTTAGACTAGCTAGTCTAACTTTACACCACATATTAGTTGGTTTAGCTTAAATCAAATTTTGGCACATTGTCCAGAATGTGGGACACATTTTTGGTGCACAGTTTTGTAAATTAAGCTTCGTCCCCTATTCAACAAGCCCCTACCTGTTGGGCAAGGTGCAGAACCTGTTAGAAAGTATCTGAAACACACAGAAAATGTGAGAGAATTCTGGTTAATTTTTATCAGTTTATCTACCCCATTGTATTTGGCAAGAAATACATTAAGAGTCTGTGTCTTATTTTAATCAGTTTACTTTTGTGTTTTCTTTCTTTTCCTTATATGCAGCAAAAACTTATACCATAAAATGTTTTTTTTTTTTTTTCTTACGATGTGCGCAGTGAAAAAAGATGAAGTTGATGACCCAGTGTTTACAAAGAAACGGATAAAGGAGCTTAAAGTTTTGGAGCCAAAAATTGCCCAAAACCTATGTAAGTGTGCTTATAAAATCAGAGAGACATTATTAAAATAGGTTATGCCGGGAAAAATATTTCTCTTCTATCCATAGGATAGAGGATAAATTGCTGATCATTTGCGGTCTCCGACCACTGAGACCCCCACTAATCCTGAGAATGTGGCATGTTTTACCCCCATTGAGAATGTAGAAGTGGTGGATGCAGACTAACACCCATTTCATTTAAATCAGTGGGAACACCAGAGATGGTGAAAGTATAGCTATCTCTAGTGCTCCATTGAAGTGAATGGAACAGGGGCGTGTCTATGTCCACAGTGGTTACATTCCCAATGGGGGTAAAACACCCCCTAGTTCTCAGGTTCAGTGGAGGGGGGGTGTCTCAGTGATTACAGAGTGGTAATATCATATGTATACATATTTCTTTCATAACCTTATTTTTTTTTCCCTTTCAAAAAGCTATCTTTCTGGGTTCTTACCGTTTGCCTTATGAAGATATTAAAAAAATTATATTGGAAATTGATGAAACTCAGCTGACTGACTCTATGGTTCAGGTAACGTTAATTTATGTAAAAGTTTATATATAGATATATATGTTTTTCTTCTATAATGAAAATATTACCAAAAGATTTTTACAGAGAGAGTGTAATCTTTTATTTTCAGCTTCTTCTTGGCTCCATGTCTGAGTTCAGACTTTTCTTTCAGCCGTACTACGTTGAAGGCCCGCTTTACATCTGCATTCGGGGAGTCCACTTGGGGACCCCCAGAACAGAAACCTATATGCATAAAAAAGTGGTTTACCTGGGAAACCCGTGGACCCCATAGACTGTAATGGGGTCCGTGTGGTTTCCGCACGAAACATGCGGAGAGGAAAGTATTGCCCCATGTCAATCATTTATGGTTTGAGGATGGAGCGTACAGCCATCCGCAATGGGTGTCAGTTCTATATTACAGCTGACACTAACCATATCAAAGCAAAAAACATTATACTCTTTGATTATGATTAAGTAATATTGTTTACTGGTTTAGATATATACAATAATGATGTTCACAATAGATTAAAAGAGAAAGGTACTCTTGGTAGAAAATGGGCATAAATAAACATCCCGCAATAATATCACAATATTGCTAGAATGGTGCCAAGTAATTATCAGTAGGATACTTTGGTATTAATATGTATAAAGGTATTTCTGTGGTTGCAGGCAAAATAACATACCAATATACAAATGGGTGAAACCCTGTACACTAACACCATGGGGAAAATAGTCTGTACAAAGGGACTCCCAAATAAATTTATGGTAAATTTAAAACACAATGTATTTAAGAATATATACCTAATAGCGTGAGTATGAATACACTAACCCAAATATAATGTACATGCCGAGCAACAAAAATATAGCTGCAGTGTTGTAGAATACATATATAATAACTCACCCTTAGACATCATATAGTCTAAACCCCACAATCCACCGAGCAGACACATTTAGCATGACAGCTAATCCTATGCTGAATTCTGATTCCCAGCTGACAACCATTTAGATGTTCCCTTTTTCACTATTGAAAACTACAGATAAGTGGTCAGACAGTGAGGGCTTCTTCTGTCACCCCTTCAGCCCATGTGACATTGATGATGGGGAATGTCAATATGTGCTACCTGGCTAGCATTCAAATTGCTTACAAAATTATTTTTTATGAATCCTATGCTCTCTTTTTTGTTTTTAGACTTACAGATGTATTAAACTTTAACTTATGTTATGCTTTTCTCTGTTTAATAAAAACACAAAATTTGAATTGATGCTTAACACAACAAGTCACTGAGAAAGTCAGGTTAAAGTTGGCTGCAGCCGTATGATGTGTGGCCTTAACTTTGAACATTTCTTTTACTCTGTCCACAGAATCTAATAAAAAATATGCCAGAACAAAAACAGTTAACTGCACTGGCCAAACTGAAGGGGGACTACTGTAGCCTTTCAGAGCCAGAGCAGTTTGGTGTTGTGGTGAGTATTTTTTAATGTATCTCCAATCTGTATTATCCAGTTTTCCATTTAAAATGAATTGTTGGATGACAGAATTGCATTTGTGACTCTATCAAGCTGAATAGGTTTAGCAGAGGATGAAGGAGATGTAAATCCACTCTAGAGCTAGACAGCCTTTTATAGCTATGAGATAAAAGGTGTTGAGATATACAGTATTATCTGTGCTAATTCCCATAAATGGTTTTCAGCTAAAAGGTCACAGTGGGTAGAATTTATGTACAGTTGTATTTCTAAAATTATGTCATTATGACTGGGAAAATGTACAAAAGTAAGTTTCAATAAATGAGTCCTGGAGAAAATCATTCTTTTTCATTTGTTCATGTAGTTCTTTACACAGTACAGCCAGGGTGTGAAGATTTGTCCTCTGCAGATCTGCATAAAGCCTGCACAGTATTGTAGATATCAGTTGTCACTGAAGACGAGGTTTTATTTGTTGCTTGCTGAAGTCCATAGAGCTATTGTGTGGACTATGTGGACTACGGTTTTCTGCCGACACCATTTAATACGTGGTGTAGAGCAGAAACCTTTAGATGTCTCTTTTTTTATTTCCCTGTATGTATGCCTTATTAGAGCATGTGGTAAGGGGCTAGCTTAGTGAGACAAACCTCTCAAGAGGCAGCATTGACAGACCTTTGCCCTGGGATTTTCCTCCAATACTTCACTCTCTTGAGCTGCATGGTCATAGGCTAAATTAATCACACCACTGTTTTAAGTGCATGCTGTACCAGCACTTTTGCTGGGTTCTGGTGACAGACTCCCCATATGAACCCACCAGCACAGGCAGACCAATTAGGGTCACCTGAATCAAACTGCGTTTTCTCCTTTTCCCCTTGTGAATCGGTGCCTCCAGTGACTTTGCAGCAATGAGGGTGGTTTCTCCTAGGACGTACCCCCCTTTATTTTTATGCAGAACGCGTTTGGGGGGGAGGAGGGGGGGGGTTGGATGGCTGGAATAGTTGTAGGTGAACCATTTGGTAGCTAATGGCCACCATTAATAGCTTAGTACTTACTATTCCTGGTTAGCTGGATTTGCAGGTACTTTGCCACAGTTTACCAGTTTAAGTAGCTATGTATGTTGTTCATAGTTCTGGATATGATTGCAGATATTCAGAAGAGACTATGAAGAGATCAACCACTATCATGTAGGTTGAGACTATAGGACTGGATCAAAGATTGTGTCCTTAACAATTAGCAAGTGTTGTTGGGTTCTTATGATTTTGCCTAAATGAAATCTCTGTGATGGTGTGCTACAATCCATGATTTCTGCTGCAACAGTTGTATTTTGTTTGATGCTCAAGTCATTTTCCTTTAGTCTGTAGGGTATACTGCTGCTGTGACATAGCTTGTGTACAATGTTTTTATATAAGAGTGCTGATAGCTTATGTCATGTGACATTCACTTTCTTATGATGGAAGTTCGCTTATATTTGTGTTGTGGCCTTTTGTGTTGATCATGCAGAATTTTCAGTGCTTATTCATTATCATCATTGTTTTTATTTAATAAGAAGTCAAAGTAATGAACTGTTGCCTGCCGCCACCATTCATTTATCATTTCCCTGTGATGTATCAATATGTCTTGAAATGTGTCATTAAGACATCCTGCATCTTGTTAGGAAAGAGGAGGAGGAAGATGACAAGGTAGGGATTTTTCCGAAGTGGCTCTCCCTCGCTGAAGCTTTAAGCATTCTGCCTGCGGCACAGTAAATATTCTGATTCTAGGCAGGTTTCCTTATCCACCAAAGTCTTCATTTTAAAGTTTTCTTCTTTGTCAGAGGTTCTGTTTCAACTCTTCTAATTCTGTGGCGGATAAATTGCAGTGATGGAGAATAGACATTGTAGATGTGAAGTGAGATGAGATCTGCACAAAGTTGTCCTTCATAATTACATCCCACACTAAAGGATTTCTATTTTGCTGGTCCCTCTAGAATGGTTTAAAGCAGCAAATTATTATATAGCTATTTCATAAAATATATTCCTTTCTTTAATCAGATGAGCAGCGTGAAGAAGCTCATTCCACGTCTCAACGCAATTCTATTTCGCCTTCAATTTGAAGAGCAAGTAAACAACATCAAACCAGATATTATGGCTGTCAGTGAAGCATGTGAGGAGATAAAGAAAAGCAGGAGCTTCGCTAAACTGTTGGAGATAGTGTTGCTTATAGGAAACTACATGAATGCTGGATCCCGAAATGCACAAACATTTGGATTTAACCTCAGTTCGCTTTGTAAAGTGAGTGTTACTTTACTAATGATACTTCTTCACTTCAGTTGTCTTGTACTTTACATGATGTCATTTGTTAAAGCATATTTAGAGATGGAAATTTAGGAAAAGTTGTCTTCCACCCATGAGTGGCAGCCTTCATAAAATGAAAGTCCTCACCTCCCTAGATGAGTCTTGAGCCGCCTTTTCCCAATAATTTTTTTTAAAACAGTTATTAATATGTTGTTAGAAAATTACCTATTTTGTTTTTTTTTAAATGAAGTTTCTGTAAGGGCTGTGGAATCAGAGTCCTGACCAATATTGTTGGAAAAAAGTTACTGAATCCAACTTCGAAATAAAATGATTTTTTATTATTTATTTAGCTTACTTATATAGCGCAATCGTATTCCGCAGCGTTTTACAGACATTGTCAATCGCTGTCCCATATAGGGCTCACAATCTACATCCCCTATCAGTATGTCTTTGCAGTGTGGGAGGAAACCGGAGTACCCGGAAGAAACCTACGGAAACACGGGGAGAACATACAAACTCCTTGCAGATGTTGTCTTTGGTTGGATTCGAATCTAGGACTCCAGCGCTGCAAGGATAACCACTGAGCTGCAATACAATTTTTTATATTGTGTAACTAGTTCAGGTGTAGTTTGTTGCATATTTAATCTTTACAGCTTCTGACTGACTATAATAGTCAGCCATTTATGAAAGAGTTGAAGCAAGAGTTGGAGTTTGGCCAACTGAATCCACAGCCCTGGTTTCTATGTTAAATGTATTTTTAAATAATTTTTGGTGAGGGTTTTTTTTAATTTAACAGTCAATATCTGTTTTTAAAAATCCTAAAATCTTGCAATTTTCACTAATGGGCTAACACTTCCTGTTCTGTAGGAGATTCTTTTGCAGCAGTCACCTAATTATGCAGGCAGGTTTACAATGACAAGTATATAGTAGATAACACAGAGAGTGCCATTCACCATGTGGCTGCTGTAAAGCATTCTGTATCGCGAAATGCTGTTAACATCAGCTCAGGTAAGCTGGAAGCCCCAGTAAACATAAAGAACACGGAATAAGTGTTATAATCAGAATGTAAAACTAACTTCTAGCACTTACTGGTTTTTATTAGTAAAATTAAATATATCTGATACATTCTCTTTAACCAGGGACATGGCTTGGATCAATAGATGATATCTATAGCTATGTGTTAAATCAGTCCTGTCTTTAACTTGATCCTATATACATATTACTTTCTGCGCTTCCCTGAATGAGATTTTTAGCTCGCATATTGTTTTCATATGTTTGGAGTTATGGGTGCCATCTGATGGCCTGTGTATCGCAACTATAGAAACCAACCCAAACTTGTCTCTCTACTAAATTTCTATTCTGTACGGGTGGGTGGAATAAGCAGTAAATGTGTTTCCTGCCTTAATATAACATCTGAATCTATAACTACTACTTTGTAAATAATCCATATTAGAGTAGTATAACATTGCTACACCTGTCTGATGTCAGAGATGATTTGTCTAGTACACCAGATTCATTGGTCTTGAGTACAACACATATGACTTGACTTCTAATTTATTAAGTGTAATAATGGCACCTAATTTACATATTCTATCATCCTGGCCCACTCTTTATAATGTTATATGATGTTAGTTACACACAGACATCTGGATTGTTTTGTACTTTTACATGTCCTGTATACATATTTACCTTTCTTTCTCATCTGTTACTGCTCATTCCAGGCAGAAATCACTGTGTCTATACTGGAAAGCCGCCATCTGACTTGCTTACAAATTATGGTCGTCTTCTTTGCAATTTTAAGTTTCCATGAGCCACCGCCATTACTGCAGTTGGCAACCAGGCATAGTGACATATTTTTTCTGGCTTTGCTTCCTGAAGGCTTCTAAAGCATAGGTTCATATTTCATGAATATTAGCTGCATCTCATCTAGAATTCTGTCATTTGCTTCTTAGCAACAGATTACAGACTTTCACTTTGTCATATCCACGTACTAACAAGAGGTGGTTTGGGGAGCAAGCGTAAGCAGGTTGCTAAGCAGAGATATTTATCATACCCAGATTGCTATTTGACACTGATTTTACCTCCATTGATATGCAGATAATACCTCAGTATTGTGTGGCAGTAAATTATAGGGGTTGTTTCTATACAAATTATTGGAGTATGAAAATTGCACCTGCCTGTCGGCTTTTACAAGAAGCCTCTAAAGTGATTTGTACCGAGTGTGTATATTTGAGAAGAGAAGTTCAGGAAAATCTTGAAATGAAATTACTTCTAAATTTAGTCTGAAAATGCGAGTTGCCACCATTTCACAATTAGGCTTTATTGGATTTATACCTGCATTATACCTTCATGACTTCCCCTGGACATTGTGCTCATAAATAATATCCAGGATGATGTATATGTACAATAGTCCTGTATCCAGCGCTGTACAGTATACAAAATAATTAGCTTTCTAAACAATATGAATGTCTGCTCGTAGAAGCTTGCTGGGGCAACTTTAATGCAATATTTCAGGAAAAACATTAGACACATCAATTTTATTGATGCTGCACCAGAGGTGACAGCATTTAAAGGAAAACAAACCTATTCAATTTTGCTGTTTTAAGTGTGCCTTTCAGGCTGTATTTAGAGGTAGAAGGGGATATAAAGTGTGATTAATGGGAAATTCACTTTTGAGCTTTTATGGTGTATCTACTGTAACTTTGTTAAACTCATGACCTCATGCGCCTCCACAACTACAGACAGATCGGTCATCACTATGGCCCATACCTAAATAGATATCACAACAATTGCATATTACACTTACACTCATTATAAAGGTTGTCCATTTAAAATCTGTTTTAACAATTGTGCAGCAAACATCACTACATGCATTTAGTAATATAGAATTATTAAAATTTATGCCCTAATATCTAACTTTAATAAGTGTGCACAAAACTCCTAGTTCAAATGACTGAGGGTCATGTGACCCAGCAACCTCCAATGAATACCATGCACAGGCAAAATTAGTGGTAAAGAGACTGATGGATGGATTTTGTGGTATGAAGAAAGCTGCACTCGTAGTGAGAAATTGGAGCATAACTCTTAATGAGACTATATTAGTAAATTGCATGTAGTGACATTGACAGCATATTGGTTAAAAGCAACCACCCCTGTGAAATACCTGTTGCCCTCATTTTTTTGTCTTTCTGGTGCAGTTCCTCTGATACCTAGTTCCAGGTACATTTCTGTAAAATGGCCTCCTACTACTTAGATGCCTCTATGCACACTGAGTTTTGGTAGTCTGAGACACACCCTCTGCTCTGAGCTGGGCCAACTGAGAGCAGGGGGAGTGTCTTAGATGCCAAGGCAAAAACTACAGTGGGAATTGAGGAAAGAATAAAAAAAGTAAGGCACCAGGTCTTCATTATGCATTTATTGTGAAGCAGAGGGTCGCTTTCAGTGCTTCGAATTATCCATGTTCTCATGCACATCATCTCTTTGTCTTGAACACAACTATACATATACTGACAGCTGTAGCAGGTTGCACCCAGGATTGGGAGTGTGAGGTGTAATTACTTCTCCAGCATTAATTAATCTAATGTGTCAATTTATTTTGCATTGATTGCATTGATCATTTTTAATAAAATATGCAGCACTAAGTCATTGCCTCAGCTACGCTAAGATGCAGTAACAAGGCCGGGGAATTGCTGTTAAATTAATATTTAACTCTTCACTAGTTGCTTGGACTATTGATATCTTCCCACAGCTATTTCATTCTTATTAACAAATTACAAGCTTTCCAGTGTTCATCCAGGCCTGACTACATAGTAATCTGCAGCCACTTGAAACCTCTCTGGCTGCTCATATTTTAGTCAGCTCATCAATTTTTCCACTCACATCTTGTATTTGTATACATTTTTTGTCGTTCTTTTGGCTTAATTGTCTAAATCCCAATTTGCCCATAAATTAAAAATCCATCATCCTTTTTGTGTTGTGAATGCCAGCTAAAAATTAATGAGAAAGTGGTCTTCAATTCACGTTTTCTGCTTCAGTAAATTTGTTAAAGAGAAGTGGAAAGCAGAAAACTTTACATGCACATTCATTTACCGTGCTTGCATGATGTGAAATTATATATGTTAATGGTGCAAATCTTCTTCTGCAGCAAGATCTAGAATGGTTCTGATGCTCTGGTGTTCATTGTAGGCATTTTCAGTGGTGGACAGCAGGAGTGCAATTGTAGGGGGTGCAGCGGTTACAATTGCTAACAGGCCCTGGAGCCTCAGAGGGATCCAAAGGCTTCTCTTCAGCATAAGACAACATGGGGGAGTCCCATTATAGATTTTACTCTAGGGCCTACGACCTTCAAGTTATATCTCTTGACAGGGGTCATCATGGACTTTCTAACCGGTCTACGCCTAAATAGTCCCATAAACAAAAGGAAAAAAAAATATCACTCACAGAGGGTATAATACCAATAGACCCATTTGCATTGCAAAAAAACCCTTTTATTTCCCACCTATTTTGTGCATATTAAAATATAGCTTATATAATAATAAATAATAATAAATTTTATTTATATAGCGCCAACATATTCCGCAGCAATCTACAATTTGTAGGGTTCAATTAGATTAAGAATGAAAAAGGAAAACATCTAAAAATGTAAATAATCTAAAAATCTTTACACTATTCTGAGTTTGCTAAATAGTCGTTCTGTGTATATCTATGTGACCAGACCACAGTCTTGGCTGCCCACACAGTGGGGCACGCTTATCAATCCAAGTCCGACACTTTTCTGTCTACATTGGCACCAAAATTCATAGTGCACAGCATTTAGGACATATTTATGAACAGTGTGCACCAGAAAGAAGAAAAAAATACCACAGGCTAGACACTTTTGAAAATTGTGCACCAGAATGGGGGTGAGGTTTAGAAGTGTCTCACTTTACGACACATTTCTGAAACCGAAAAGAACGAATATGGCGCAGATATCCTGTGCAAAGGTAGACCAAGTTTAAAATGTTGTAAAGAATTTACGACAATTTACTTTGTGCGTCAAAAATTCCTGTCATGTGCCACATATTTGTCTCAATAACCGAGAGATGATTTGTGTCTACTTGTGTTATGCCAAGAATTGTAGGGTCTTTGATGCGTGTGCCAAATATTTGTCCCTTACAGCCTGCAAGTTAAGATTTTTGTCTACAGATTTTTTGCGGCAAATATTTGTCTCACGGTGAGACAGAATTTTGGAGCATCTAGAAACACTCCATATTTATGACAGATTCCTAAATATGTCTAAAACTACAAATGGGATTCGTAGTTTGACAGTGCAAAGATAGTATTGATAAATGTGACCCAATGACCCGTGCACGCCATTACTCTAGATGGGAAGTCACAAACTATTTTATGGTTAGCAGCAAGAGTTGGAATTGCAAGATTTTTAGGATTTTTTTTTTTCTTTTAAATATAGATGACATGAAAAATTAAAAAAAAAAATCAAAAGAGCTTAAAAGCAATAAGTCATTTCCTAGTGACACTTTAAAATCCCACTTATCACGTGGCAAAGCCTTCCTCCTCAAATTCCTCTCCATACACTGGCCCTGTGGAACCCATGGAGGATATAATGGGGCTGATCAGCTTGAGCCTTGTGATATGGGTTTTGTTGATAAATCAGCTGCGGAATGTGCGGCAAGATTGAGCAGGACACTAATTTTTTTTGCAGCATCTGCCACTGCCCTCCATTGCCAAATCCGCCTAGAAATACATTCCAAATTCCACTGTGTGATTCTAGCCGAAACTTGATTTTTTTTTTCAAAGACTATCCATTAACTTTTGTTGTCTTCTGTGATAAGATAACACACTTCAGCAAGTTATCACTCTGCTACATCTGCACATTGCTTATTGTATTCACATGTACCACTGGTTTATGTTACAAAAATAGAAGTAAAAGTATTTTAACATTCTAATAGGTATTCATTTAGGATCCACCTCCTTCACTCGGAGCTGGTTGAATTGTTCTAAAAAGCCTAAAGTTCTAATCTGTTTAGAAAGATGCTTTAGTACTGTGCTTTTATGAACTGTATATAGTATAAAATATGGTGGAGCTATAGAATGGGTTTACCACTATGAACATAGTTACATAAAGATCTTTCCAGTCCATTTGTGGAATATTTAAACTACTGAGCCAGACTCTCTGTAGCAGCCTGTGACCAGGAAAAGCTGACTAGTGTTTTGCAAATGATGGATAGCAAGTTCTCACTGTCTGTCACTATTGACAGCACATGTAACAGATCACCCTTTACTGGACTCACCATGTTTCTTTCCTGCTATAGAGAATCAATGCTATGCTCTGGTATGTTTTGTGTATTATATCAAATCTTTCATCATATGTCAGTGATATTTCACTGCACTGTGCCCTGTGCGGCAATGGAGGCCATACTGTAAATAGAATTGTACTTACATTTTATGTGTCGAACCACTTCATGACTAGTGAACTTATAACTTAAAACAGAGCATGAAGCCCTAAAATCTTAAGATATAGGTTATTAAGATACCGAAAAATGGCACTTCAACTAAAAACATTGGGGGAAATTTAGTAGGCAAAATGCAACAGAAATCTGTTGCCAATTGTGACAAAAAATGAGTACATGTCAAGCACTAAATTCATTTTGTGTTCTTATATACTTTATACACCTGATATAAGTGTGTAGATAAAATGGGGTGTTTAAGACAAGTCGTAAAATTTGACCGTTTTATTAAAGACAATCAATATTAGGGGAAGTTCACACTACCATTTTTTACAATCTGTTGTTCTCGTCTGTCATAGGATAAGCACCAAAGACATGAACAGTAACTGAGTCCCCTCCGTTTGGCGTTTGTTCCCATTGACTATAATGTAAAAAACATAATGAGTATTTTCTTCTATCTTGTTTGTTTACTTTTATAACAGAAGAGAAAGTCCTGCATGCATAACTTTTTCCCTGTCACAAAAGTGAAAAAAACATTATGGAACAAAGCTTCAACCATGTTTTTTTTTACATGGGGTGAATGCATGGGGACTCCTTCTGCCATTGTGCATTAATGTCAACTCATCTCATCTTATGACGGGTGAGAACAAAGGGCATTAAATAACGGTAGTATGAAAGCACCCTTATTGTAAATGTACAGTAATCCATGTGGTAAGGGAAAAAATTATCTAACAAGTTGTACTTGTATTATTTAACGGCAATTTGCAGCATTTTTAGTGACTATGTTGTGTATGGTTTTTTTTTTTTGCTTGTTTTTTTATCTAGTGTCTAGTGTTATACGCCATTAAAACATGACAAGTTAGATGTGACAGGGTCTACCAGAATATGTAACATGTCACAAAAATTAAACACTTACGTGGTACTAGGTTGACAGTTTGTTTGATAGGGAAGTCTACACAGTAGAGACCTGTTTTTCACTAGAGGGTAACTGTGCCATCTTGCACCAGGACAGCTAAAGCTTACTAGAATAACAGGCCCATCTGAATCTATCTTGCACTATCCATCTCTGCACTTCTAGGTTGGGGCTTGCAGAGTTTTCTTATGTTTATCTTTATAGTATGTTGAGGTTTGCAGAGTTTAGCGTATAGTGTGTGTAATAGGCTTTAGAAATTGTCCATGTATAGTCCGTACATTGGACTATTCTGTGCCCTAATTGTGAAATAGACTATGTTCATTTTCACTAAAACTGAAAATTTTGGCACCTCCCCATGAAACCACACATCTTTGCATTGAAGCCATGCCCCCTTTTTGATCAAGTTGGCAAAGGTTTGCAGGTTGTGACTTAAATACACAACAATTTTATGTAAAATTCTATCCCATAGTAAAACATTTGATAGATGGTCTTAACTTATACTAGACAGTCACCAGATTTATCATCCAGCATTAACTACTGTGATAAAACTGACACATTTTGAGAGAGCTTTTCTGCAAATTTGTGCACTAAAGTTTGATCACTAAATTTGCGTTGTATCCCGTTCTGGGCTGCTACGCAGGCCTACACGAAATGGGTCGAGATCGAGAAGCTCTGGCTAGCACCGATCCACCCTAATGCATTCTTGTGGTCCCGTTCCTCCCCCCTTCCTTTCACCCCTCACCTGGGACCCATCCGCTTCACGAAGGCTATTTGGATCACCTGTTCCAAACTCTTTCCTCTGGCCTCTCCATGTTCCTCTATGGTTTCCTTCTTGTACAATGCGCTCCTCCCGGGAGGGCTCACGGCAGCTATGGTACGGCCCTGGAGTAAACTGGGCCTTTTTCACATTGCTGATCTGGTGGATCCGTCGACCTTGGAGCTCAGGCCCTTTGTCTATTTTACCTCTGTGCTACATTTGCTTACCTCTGAGTGGTTCCACTACCAGCAAATTGTCCACTTCGTGACCTCTCAGTTTGGTTCCCTGAAGGTCTCGGTCCCTACAGCCTTTGAAAAGGTTTGCTGTGCGAGTACCTCCACGGTAGGTCTGATATCGGGCATCTACAGGCTCCTTTCCTCTCCGGAGGGTCAGCCCCCCCCCCCTCTCATAAGTTTATGACTAAGTGGTCTGGGGCTCTGAATAGGCAGATCTCGCCCAGGCAGTGGCAGATTATTTGGTCTCGTGCAGCTAAGTCCTCTACATGTATTACTTTCCACGAGGCCCAGTATAAGTTACTTATGCATTGGTATCATACCCCCGCCTTGCTCCATTCTCTTAATCCTAGCATTCCTTCCATTTGCTGGCACTGCCAGGCGGGGGTGGGTACGCTTTGCCACATTTTTTGAGACTGTCCGGGGATACGCCCCTTCTGGACGGAGGTCAGATCCCTTACTGACGCCTTTTTATTCAAGGTGTTCCCCTAGATCCCTTTACCTGTTTGCTTAATTTTTCCCCCAAGCACTTAGGTAAGCAGACCTCTTGTTTCTATACTTGTGTACTGCTGCTAAAACCCTTATTGCAATCCATTGGAGGAATACTTCTCCTCCTTCTTCCTTTCCCCTCTTTCCCTTGTCGTTACCCTCCCCCTCCTGCCTGTGTTCTGTGTGTTGTCAATGGACGATTTGTCATGTATACTTCTTTTTATTATTATTATTATTGTTGTTGTTATTTTTTTTTCCTGTTTATTTTGATTTCATCTCCCATACTGTTATGTAATTTATAAAAATTTCAAGAAAAACTACTGTTTAAAAAAAAAAAAAAAAAAAAAGTACAATAACAAAAAGTGTGCTTCTTGGACATTGTGTGTATACAGACCAGCGTCCGGCCAAACCGAGAAGCAGGTTGAACATACAGAATAGCTAGAAAGGTTTCCATTATGCCTTAGCCCTGTGTAGTCTCTACTCATGGCTTTGGCTTATTCACTGAATAAAACACTGAAATGTGAATAAGGTCTAAAAGTATAGGGTTTGTAGAGACTTGTAAGATCCTATGTGAAGTTCTTCAGAATGTATTTTTGTACAGTAAGTGTGTTGTGTGAGGTCACAAGATATAAGGGCATTAATGTAGGGATAATTTTGGATTGGCATTGCTTTCAAAAGCATTTTCGTTGTCCTTTAGGAAATGCTAAGGGTAGATAAGTGGAGTGACCGCCAAGATGGAGATGAACTTATCATATGTTCCAGCCTCCCAGCTAGCTAACTTGTCCATATGATAAATCTCATCAACCTTAGCCATTCACATAGTGATACATGAGGAGAGGGGATTAGGAGTTTAGCTGCGGTTAGCAGATAAGTAGCAACATCATTTTTCCTTGGAAGGTGAAGGGCAGCAGAGGAGAATTATTGTTGGTTTGCAGCCTCATGGGTATTACTGATTAGGCGTACCGGTTTAGCTGATTTCTTCCAGAAGGGTTTAACCTTGGCTGCAAAAAACAAAAAAAAAGTTATGACCTATGACAATATATTATATTGACCTCACCTAGCACATGGCTTTTTATACATTGCCTATAGTGCTGCATTCCTAGAAAAGACATAGAGGTTTTATAGATGTTGTCATAGAATGAGTAAGGAGCACATGCTCCCAAAATTTCTATGTGCTGAATAAGGCTGTCACAATCCTGCATTACTTTCCTATCAGCCGTCCTTCTATGTCAGTCAGATCACCTTTTCATCTATTTCGTCTACACTTTATTTCTATAATAATATAGGTAGGATTAAAATCTCTGTGACCTCAATAACTGCCTAAGACGAAGTCTACACATTGCCGAAAAACAGTTTTTTGTTTGTTGATTTCGTGTTATCTTTTGAGCAAAAAAGTGGCTTCAAAAGGAAAGGGAAATAGTAAGGAAGCACTTATACGTCTACCCTCTACTAAATCCAGTCCTGGCTCTGGATCAGAAAAACACAGCCAAATATGCATCATAAAATGCAGCTTTTCTACAATGTGTGGCCTCAGCCTCAGGGTCTCTTAATACAGCCCAGTTCCATCTGAGAAAAGCGGCCTGTGTGTCAGCCATATTAACAGGACTGAAAACCGCAGTGTGAATAGAACTCATTGCATTATAGTGAGTTATGCTACATTGAGCTCCAAAACGGCTGGAGTGCCATTGTACCAAATTCACAGCTTCATGACCGTTTGGTACAATAACACTTCAGCTATTTGGGAGCTCACTGTGGCATAATTCACTATGATACCATGAGTTCTATCCATACTACTATTGTCAGTCCGGTAAATGTGACTGGCACACAAAACACATATTTATGAGTACACCCCTAGGCTTTTTTCACACAAGCTTTTTTGTGTTTGGGGCTGGGGCTTTTGAAAATAAATATTTATATATATATATTTTTTTTTTAAGGCTTATTTCTTCAAAAAGAATTTTGTATGTAAAAACTTCTGAAAAAGTCTATACCTATAGTATGCTGCATAAAAAATAAATCGGTAAAAATACACAAATGTGCCAAAAAGTTTTAGGAATGTTATAATTTATTGATTTACAACAAACTTCTGGCTTTAAAGTTTTTTCTTGCCATAGACTCTGGATCCTGCATCGTATATCAACAATAACCACTGCACAATACCATTCAGTAACTTTTCCATTCTCTGAACTCTTGTCAACCCATGTCCACATGAGCCTACAACAGAAGCTTTCTTCACATAATTGGTTGTGTAGTTTTCAAGTGATCAAATTATCTCTCGACCAAACTCTGAGATGCCGCATCACCACGTTTTCAGTGGCATTTCATATAATACACTCTTCTTACACCATGTGAATAAGACCTTGCCCAAAGGAAGATTATTTTAAGGAAGAAATTAAAATTAGCTATTTTAAATAAGTCATATAATACAGTGCCTTGCAAAAGTATTTATACCCCTTGAACGTTTTCACCATGAAAACCATGTATCATTTTCATTCCACTTCACAATTATCTGCTACTTTGTGTTGGTCTATCACTTAAAATCTCAATAAAATACATTTAAGTTTGTGTTTGTAAGGTGACAAAATGTGAAAAAGTTCAAGGGGTATGAATACTTTTGCCAAGACACTATATTAAAGTAATTACAGCAATATACAACTATAGACAGTGTCTATAAAATTGGTAGTGGCTTACAATGTGTGTCGACCATGATTCACCAAAGGCTGCATTGCATGCCTCCATGTGTCCTGTAACTGTACGGGCAATTTGGCTCAGCTGTATCCTATGTATTTTCATTGGTTCTTTGAACTTTAAATACTTGTGTACTTTGCAACAACGCCACCCCCAGATGAAGGGGTTGGGGTGGATGCATGGTGGTGTGACCTTCATGATGGGTTTGTTGACACTTTCTCTTTATATTACTTTCAGGGCTGACTGCCTCACTTTGTCTCCCCCCCCACCCCCCAATTATTTACCTTTGATCTTTACAATGAAAGGTGTCTGCGCCAGCTGACAAGTCCCTTCTCCTCCTCGTGTTTAGTACTGCAGGGATCACAGACTAATCAATTACACTTGCCTGTGGCAGACCAGTGTGATCAATTCCTGACTCTGCTCCAGCTGCAAGTACATGTTGTGTCGTGTGTGTGTGTGCGTGCGTGTGTGCGCGCACGCATGTTGTGACTTGTGTGTGTGTGTGTGTTATATATATATATATATATATATATATATATATATATATAAATAGTGGGGGTTTAGCTCAGTAGTAGAGTAGGCGTTTGGTACACAGAAACACAGTTTCAGGCTTCTTAAAAAAACAGGCTTCTATTTATTTAGTGCAAGGCAAACAGTGAACAAACTTAAAGGGGTTGTTTGGGATTAAATAAAAATAAACCCCAGGGAGGTGCAGAACAATAACACCTTTTATCCTTCCTCCTCTGTTCCTCAGATCCTGTCCTGTCCATCTAGAAGTTACACTGCACTCCTTGCACTTAGTATCTGTTTATTCATAGATATCGGCTGGTGACGGCTCATACAGCTTCAGTTACATAACCTTTTCTATTAAAAGATGGCTGGACCATTGTAACAATCAAGCCCTCTGACCTCTTGTGTCCCCCTATCTCCTCATAGAATGTAAGCTCTTGCGAGCAGGACCCTCACTCCTAGTGTGTGATATGTTTATTTCTTTGTCACATTGTAATGTCTCATATTGTCTGTTCATGTGTCCTCTGATTTGTAAAGTGCTACGGAATATGTTGGCGCTATATAAATAAAGTTATTTATTATTATTATTACCCCTAAACTAAACCCCCTCCCCTCCGCCTAACTTCTAATTTACTTATTTTAAAAAAAAAAATCTATAATTACCCATATGCCTGGGGCAGTCATGTGACCGCCCCAGGCACACTTTCTGATAATCTGGTGACATTCCGTTTCCACAACGTCACCATTACTCCCTCCCCCCAACCCCATCATACTTACCTATCTTCCTCTCCGGGAACGGCTCCTCCCTTCTTACTCTCTGCCAGCACTTGCGCAGTCAGGAGGTGCCTGCGACACATGCGCAGTAGAGATAGCACTCCATCTCTACTGCACAGGTGTCAGGTGTACTTCCGGTCTGTGTAGCGCTTTCAGAGAGGAAGAGACACGTCTCCAACCAGCGCTCAGAGAAAGAAAAGGAGAAGCCATCTCTCAGACGGGAGGAGAGGTAAGTATGATTTGGTGGGGGGTCGGCTGAGTTAGTTGGGAAGGGTAAGTAGTGGGTGGGATAGCTAGGGAGACAGGGAGGGGGGTAACAGAGTGAGAAAGGAGGGGGTAGTGACAGGTAGGTAGTGTGGAAGGTACACAGTAAGCTACACAGCAGGAAGCTACACCATGTAAACAAATGCAGAAGATGCCAGGAGCTCCCAAAGAAACCCAGAAATCACTCAAAACACTGCTAAAGGTATATGGGTGTACTTATTAACCCATTAATAGCACTAACCGACCTTTTTAAAAAAATCTATATTTTTTTTTTCCCAGAAAACCCCTTTTAAGCAGCTTCTTTTAGCAGGTTGTAAATAACAAACATGTAGCAAACAAAAAAGTCCTTACTTCAGCAAAAATAAATCAGTTGGTCTCACCAGTATCAGACTGTCCGGTGCTTGTTCAGCCCGGGGAACATAAAGAGCAAAGGGTCTCTTTCCAGTCTCTTACACCCAGAGAGACACACCACTCTCTCGCAGCTTCCACTCTTAACAAAGGTTGCACACACCTGGGGTATCAGCTCAGCAGGACTGGAGTATAGGAGTTGACCTGCAGTAACTCCCAAATACGGACCCATACTCCAGCCACTTACTTCACTGAGACTAGCAACCTCAATGGCAGATACCTGGCATCCACAATTTTACTATTTGCCTGCTTTACAAAATATAAAACATACAGTACACACATTTGCACACACGCATATTGATACATTCTTGGTATGTATTGTGACAGCTTGGGGGAATTAAACTCAAAATGGCGGCTTGTCCTGGTCCGGACAGCGGTGGTTCAAGGTACTGGACGCTGGAAAGATAGCTTTCAGACGGTCCAAGTGTAAAATAAACGTGGCTTTATTCAGCTTAACTGCAACATAACAAAACAACAAAAAACCTATGCCACAGTTAGGGCCTAACTCACTCCTTGAGCCCCTAACTGTCCTGACTGTTGCTCAGCTCCAGCAACAGTCCTCTGTGGACGCCAGCCCTTCTGGGACAGAGCCTATCTCTCTGTCCTAGCTGGTCTACCGCTTCCTGCAGGACACTCCAGCCCTTCTGGAGTTACGTGCCACCACCCAAAGGCGTGGCTGAGAGCCTTTTCTGGCCTGGCCTGGGTCGCTCAACAGCGCCCTCTGGCTCACATACTTACATACCCTCCCCCTCAGCTCACTACCCATGGGGTGAGCTACAATGGGACGAGACATCCTATGATAAAGTCCCTCTTCAACCAAGTATGCCTGTCCGGTGTCTCTCCAGAAGTCCCAATCTGGCGGTCTCTTTTTCCAGATTCCGGTTACTTGACACTTCCGGTTTCTCATCACTTTAACTGCTACGCCAAGATCCTGGCCATTCTGTGCAAAGGCAAGTTTTTCTTCATCACCTTCACAATTCGCCATACAGGGGATCACATCATTTTCATCCCATTTCTCTTCATAGTCTTCAGCCATCCCATTGCATGACTTTGATTCCTTTAGTGAATAGCCGTAAGAATATTCATCTTCACCTATCATGAATTCACAGGAGCTCAGAGACCAACTTACACGTACTTCATGCACATCAATGTCTTTAGAGTATAACTGTATCACGGGAACTTTTTTCATAACCTTCATCTCAAAGCAAACTTTGCCATCACCATCAAGGCTTAGAAGTTTAGGAGACATAGGCCGCTTTCTCTCCGCTTTGTTTGAGATACACAAGCTCTGTACCGCAATATCTTCTCCTTTTGCACAAGGGCCATACAGTACACCCTCAAAAAATAGCTCACGCTGAACTACATTTTCTGGTATGTCTTTAACAACTGCCACATCATATATTGGAATGGTTTCTGTATAATGCTTCCACACATGTACGGCAGCAGGAGAAACACTTCCATACTCTAGTCTTATCTCCTCTCTCTCATACGCACAACTTTTTGGAGGCATGTTGCGATACTGTGATAGATTGCAAGAATTTTCGTGCCAACCCTTTTCTGACAGTACAGGAGCTGGTGATATCGTCATCTCAACATTCTTCAAGTTATTTTCATTCCCTGTGCTAACACCGGAGAACTGGGATACCAAGTTTTCACCATCACAGTTTTTTCTGTCAGTACCCAGATGCTTTTTGATTACATGTTCTGGCTGCCTTAATGGTTCTACTTTCTCTGCCTCTATGCTGGCAGCTTTCTTCAATTCTTCTGCCTTCTGTAGCGCACAAATCTCTGATTCCAGCTCCGGAACTTTCTTCATTGCCACATTTTCCCGAGCAGCCTCCATCTCAGTTTTTACTATTGCAACTTGCAGATCTTCCTCAATCCATCGCATTGCATCTTCTATGGCAGCAGATGTAGATGCCGTCTCTTTATCCACCATGTCTCCTAATTCAAGGATATTCTGCCGTGTTCTTCTAACATTTGTCAGGTCAGCATCTATTAAAGACTGCTTATCCTTCAGCTCATTCAGATACAGCTTCTGCTCATCTGCAGACTTTTTGTCAAGTCTTTCATTCAAGTCCCGTATCTCAGTGGGTCTCTTATCTTGCTCTTGGTTGCATAAAGACTCTCTCTCTTGAGTCATGTTTCTCATGGATAACAGCTCTGATTCTTTAGAGGTTAACAGGCTCTGCAGCGAGTCCTTCTCATCTTCTAGTGCTGCCAGCTTTGAAGATAGTGCAGATGCCGACTGTTCAGTATTGGATAAAGACTGCTGCAATCGATCCAATTCTTCTCTTTTAGATTCCACTTCGGTTTTTAACTGTTCAATCTGAAAAGTGCGCTCTTCCAACTTTATTTCTGACTCACGCTTCACTTGATCCATCTGAAACTCCAGCTGTTTCTTGATTTCCTCCTGCTTGTTCACTTGCACCTTTAGTTTAGCAACAAGCATTTTTAGATCTACAATCTCAGTAGATAAATTAGACAGGTTTCCCTCAAACTGAATCCTCATGTCTTCTTTCTGGAGGTCCAATTCTCTCTTGGCCTTTTCCAGCTTGTCATAAGCATTAGCTTTGTTCTCATACAATATCTGCACAGATTGCAGGTTTTTCTCAACTTCATCCTTGGAGCTAACCAAATCCTCCATTTCAGTGCGCAGTTGCTTGTTGAGCCTCTTTAACTCGGCCTTCAATTCAAGGGCCTCTGCTTCAGCACTGTCACGTTCTTCTGCATATCTAGCAGAAAGAGTCTTCTCTTCACCAAGCCGCTGATCAAACTTTTTCTGCTTCCTTTTCAAATTTGACACAATCCGATGTTGATGATCAAGATCTACACCTACTTCTTCTAGTTCCTGCTGCAGTCTAATTTTCGTCTTCTCAAGTTTGTCATAAGCAGCAACCTTCTCCTCAAACCATTGATTTGTAGCTTCTAGCTCCTTTTGCAACTTTTCCTTTAGTTCTTCAACAGAGTCCAAGGACCCAATACTATCCTCCATTTTTTTCTTCATATCAGTTGCCTGAGCCTGTAGTGTTGAAATCTGCTTTGTCAAATCTCTTTTTGCTATCTCCTCTTCTTCTAGTTGCTCAAGGAAACCATTTTTCTCATCTTCCATTTGTTTTAGTTTTGTACTAAGGTCAAGCTTCTGACGGGTTTCTTCTTGCAAAAGTTCCTGAGTGTCCTGAAGCTGGGATTCTAGTGTAGAAAAATCTTTGGAAAGTTTGATAAACTTGTTGTCTGCTTGAGAAAGAAGCCCTGTAACATTATTCAATTCTTTGTCTTTATTTTGCACCAAAACAGACAACTTCTCTTTATCTTCACAAGATCCTGACAGCGCCCTCTCCAGGCTGCATATTCTAGCTTTGAGTTCCCTTTCTCTTTGTTCCAGAACTCCAGCTCTGCTTCGCCATTCATGGATTTCACTATTTAAGCGAACCTGCTTTAGTGCATGCAAGTTTTTCTGTGACTGCAATGTCTGCACCACAGATTCTAAATCACTCTCTTGGTCAGAGACATGTTTCCTCAGCTCTGCAATTTCATTTTCTTTGTCAATTAATGCAGCCGAAAGTTTTTCACACTTCCTCACTTGGTCATCTAGACATTCTGACTGACACTGCAAAAATTCACTTCTCTCACGTTTAGCAGTTTCAAGGTCATCTCTTAATTTTTCAATGACACTCTCTTTGACAATGGAGTCTTGGACATGCTGCTCCTTTAAATCCTGCAATTGCTTCTCAAGCACTTGCTTTTGCTCTACACTCTGTACAACTTTATTAGATAGAGCACATTTCATTTCAGCAAACTCCTTCTTAGTGACACAGTCCATTCCAGGCAAACCAAGTACCACATTTTCACAATGACTAGGATATGAACTCCTCATAGATTCAAGATCTTTCTTTAACTTCAGGTTCAACTTAAGGTTCTCTTTTTCTAATACCTCAAATTGCCGTTTCCAATCAGATATTTCATCTTCATACATGAACCTGATGGTTTTATTCTCATCTTGAAGCTGCTGCACCATAATATTTTCATCTTTGGCGCTCTCATGCACTCCAATATGAGACATACCGTCAGTAGGGACATATTCAATCATAGAACAGAGGTGCTTTAGAAACACTGAGTCACTCTCATGCAACCCTTTATCTTTACTTGCACTCCACATGATCTGTTCCGGGTTTTGTATCTCTCTGCATTCAGACTGCTGCACTAATAAACCTGTGCATAACTTCTCTGCTTTTTTACAAGCTGAAATTCTCTTTCTTGCCCATGGTTTACTAACAAGATTACACAATATTCCACAGCAACCTTGGGTTCAACCAGCAGCAACTTTTTTGCTATCTTCAGCAGTCACATATATTCAAACAGTTAACTTATGTGGCACTACAACAACCAGCATTTTCTTCTGTCTTCCACAGAAAACACCAACATGGCACCATAGCCTTTCACATAGACTGTTTGCAATATCCAGCTTCTACACACATTGCTTATTTTCTTGCCATCAGCAAAACACTTCACAGACTTCTGTGCCACAGTATACACAAAGTCCATTCCCTTGATTCCTCTTCCAGAGTTTTACTTTCACCAGGTTTTACAAACACCTTGCTATGTTGCAATTCACTCACCCCCTCCTGGGTTTCTTCAGTTGAAATCACAGATTTCTTCCAGCTGTAGGCCACAATGCACACTTTGCAGTACTGCAATCACAAACCACTTGTCTTCCAGGACTTGCGTGGATCTCTTTATGCCCGCATTCTCCACCATATGTGACAGCTTGGGGGAATTAAACTCAAAATGGTGGCTTGTCCTGGTCCAGACAGCGGTGGTTCATGGTACTGGGCGCCGGAAAGATAGCTTTCAGACGGTCCAAGTGTAAAATTAACGTGGCTTTATTCAGCTTAACTGCAACATAACAAAACAACAAAAAACCTATGCCACAGTTAGGGCCTAACTCACTCCTTGAGCCCCTAACTGTCCTGACTGTTGCTCAGCTCCAGCAACAGTCCTCTGTGGACGCCAGCCCTTCTGGGACAGAGCCTATCTCTCTGTCCTAGCTGGTCCACCCCTGTGGACGCCAGCCCTTTTGGGATAGAGCCTCTCTCTCTGTCCTAGCTGGTCCACCTCTTCCTGCTTCCTGCAGGACACTCCAGCCCTCCTGGAGTTACGTGCCACCACCCAAAGGCGTGGCTGAGAGCCTTTTCTGGCCTGGCCTGGGTCGCTCAACAGCGCCCTCTGGCTCACAGTATATACACACACACACTCAGAAGACAGAATGAATGTGTGTGTATGTATAGATATATTATGTATACAGATGAAAGAATTCATTGCACTGTTAGTATTCTTATGCCCAGTTCACACTGTGGAATCTTTTGCTCATTTTGTGGCGGATTTCGCCCCAAAATCAGTGACTGAGTCAGCCTTCATTCTGTCTCCCATTGTTTTCAATGGGAGGCAGATATCCGAGCAGAACGCTGAAAAAAAAAAAATAAGCGTCCTGCTCGATCTTGCCATAGATTCCACAGCTGACTCAGCCACGGAGTTCACGGCTCGAGACTCCCTGCTGGTAAAGCCCATTCATTTGAGCCTAATCGGTGCTGGAAAGCTGGCTGGCAGATAACGAAGACGAAGTCCTCTTCATCTTCCCACATCTGAACAGGGCCTAACACTTACATGCTTCCTCTATATTACACTCTATAGAATTCTATCTACTTCTCATCTTCTGTGTTACAGTCCGTTCTGGCAGGTCTTCCTCAGCAAAAAAAACAGCAAATTTCGGAAGTTTTAGCTGAGGCACTTTTGGGAAAAAACACTGCCGTTCCATTAATTGCACCACAAAAGGGCCCACTGAGGCTCTGTCATCCAAGGGCCCAGACAAACCTGGAGCTGCCCCTGTTTGCTTTATTTCAATATTGAGATCTCTATTTAATGTAGGCGGTGTTTATTTTTTAGCTGCTAATGTGCGTAAAGCACTGCGGAATATGATGGCGCTATACAAGTAAGCATAAAAAATAAATAAATTATACGTATGAGCTGGGATGGAATAGTTTGATATTTAATAGCACTTTATGCATTAAATTGCCTTTATTCATGAATTATTCTGATATGATTATAGTAGCACTTTATGCATGAGTGTGTTTGTTCATGTTTTGATTGGTCCACGTATCTCATCTTTATTCATCTATTTTTTTTTTTTGGCTGTGGGAATTGTAGTTTTACACTTGTTTTGCAATAAAGTATATATTTTTAAATTATATCACTGTGCTTATGGCTATGATCACTATAATAATAATAACATTTTACATAGCACCAACATATTCCGCAGCACTTTACAAATCATAGAGTTCAAGTACACAATAGGATTTGAGAGCCCTGCTCGAGAGGGTGGCTCAAGAGGTTAGCATAGGTAGCATAAGAGGTAGTATTGCTTATACAGTGGACCAGCTTGAAAAAGTTTGCTACAATTATACAAATAAATAAAGCTTTGTAAGCTGGTCACCAGCCAGTGTCCTTTTATGAACATATACAAAGTGTCAGGGCGTACAGGGTTACAGTCTGATAAAGGCGTAATGTCCTGTGAGAGAGTGTTAGGCAGCATAACTACAGAAGGATTTAGATTAAGAATTGTAGTAGGCCTGCCTGAAGAGAAGTGTCTTTAGGATACGCTTGAAGCTGTTGAAGTTGTGAGTTAATCTGATTGTCCGGGGTCCAACATTCCAGAGAAGGGGTGCAACCTGGGAGAAATCTTGGAAACAGGAATGGGAGTTTCTAATAATAGAGAATGTTAATCTTAGGTAGTAGGGCAGGTTTAATAATGTTTTTGGTGCTGATAGAACGTAGTTCTACACTGAGGGACTCGAAAGTCCATGAATGCTTACCAGGATTCCAAAGTACAGCCTGCATTGTCCTGGCTCCCCAAATCTTTCTCAGGGACCTCATTCATTCATATTATTCTATTCAACTCCATGGCCACTCATATTAAGTGGAGGTTATGCTGTTACTAAAGTAATCTTAGCAAATCTGCCCAGTTTATTTGCTATGTTATCTATACCTGCAGAAAAACAAATTTGAACAGCTATAAATGTACAATATATTAAATGTTGTGCAACCACATTGTATTTCTATTTAGCAATTTCTGTTTATTTCTCCTCTTCCTTGACAGGTTCTTCCTGGTTTTGTGCAAATGTTGTGCTTAGTACTCTGAGTTGTCTTGATCCATGCACCTTCCTCATTCTGCTAACAGCATGCACAACCTTTATCTGCACACCCTTTAATCTTCTGATGACTGTATCATTCTGGCTTGATTTATTTATTTTTTTGAGGCTGAAGAGACTTTTTAACATTTCCTCGAGCCTCCATTAAGTGAAAAGGGGGAGCTACAGCCTGGCAGAAGTTACCACATTCCCTAAAAATATATCATGATAACCTTGGTGCATCCACTTATGCTACATACACTATTGATTTACAAACTTAGAAAAATAAATAAATTAAGAAGAAGAAAAAAAAATCACTGAGTGATATGTTCAAAACTACTCAGTGCTGCGGTTCTGAAAAATTAGCATTTAGGGACCAGTCGTCTGTTCAGAATGTCTGTCTGTTTCTTTGACTTTCTTTTGGAAAATGTTCTTTCCTTCTTCTGGCTATATACATTTTGCTGTGTTTATTTGAAGTTGAAATGGTTTACATGTATTCATCTTTCAGCATGCTATTTATATCCATTCATGGACCTGGAATAAACTACCACAGGCTAGTGAAATTTTAATCTTCTGTATTTACATTTTTGTAATCAATTTATTACACTCATTTAGCTGTATGAATATAAATATTGTTGACATTGGTCCAGTAAAGAAAGATTAAAGTCTTTAAAAAAGTATTAAAGCATAAAATTCCTTAAGGCTTTTATGTCTATGCTGAGATATTAACATTTCAGATGTTTTCATCCTTGAAGATTTATTGATATTGAGCTGTTATTAGTATGACTGTTAAGCTAACATGGACATGCCTGAAAAACTTTGTGAATATTCAAAGCACCTTTGTGGAATATTAGGGAATCTACAGTATTTCAGGACTTCCTCAAGGGATTATTATAATTTTTACTCAGGAGGTTAAAGGTTGCATTTTACAGTAGTCTGCATCCTGTCAATGGAATCTAGGCTGCAGATAAAGGTGAAAATTACTCTTTTAGAAAGCGAGCAGCCATGAAATCTTATGTCTTCCTTTAAAAGATTGTCTGCCAGGTAAAATATTTGACAAAACAGTTTCAAAATAAAAGAAGCAATATCTACTTTACCAATGCCTCGCATTCCATTACACCACTGCCCAGATCCTACACTGGGCTGAGTGACATTTCCTGTGTGTCAGGAGGTACCAGGGAATAGAGACCAGCAGGGAGACCAGGGAAGTGTTGGAACTGGAGTGGTAGAAATTGACAGACATTTTTATCCACTTTAATGCCTTTAATTGTCAAGTGGGAGTTTATTTTATATTTCAAGCATTATAGATAATTTATCTGAAAGCAGTTTCCAAGTATAATATATTCTAGCTCGATAATATGCTTTCATATAGCCTGCCATACCTTTGAATAGCATATACTGTACTTAAAATTCTAGCAAATGCAAAGTGCACTTTTAAGTAATCTATGACCCAGTTGCCTTCTTCCCAACCCCCTGACTGCTAGGATTGGAAATACTGTTGGTAATTTCTATCCAGACTTGCCCACCGGAGTTATTTAGGATCTTTTAGGAAGCCCAGCCTCAGATAAAAATAGGCTATAAAGTTCCAAGAGAAAACAAACTCATTGGAGCCAACTGCTTGCCACTAGTGTCTACAGATTATTAAATAAACTGGCCTGCATGCACAGCCATAACAAAGGTTCAATTCTGCTAGTAGTCCAAGAAACCTGTGTCCTTTCCTTCCAGTGAACCCGCCCCCCTTTTCTATGTCAGAATATCAACACTGTATTAACACACGAATATGGAAATCACAACGCACATGATAGTAAGCATCACCCAAATACACTCAGAACCATGATCCACAAGTCTCATAGCTTACAAAATACTCATTGGAGAATCTAAAACAAAATCAATAATTCCAATGGGATTTTTTTTTTTAAATTTTTTTTTTATACTTTTCTCTGGCGTTTTCTTTGAAGCGATACACTTCTACTCTAATTGAATTGGACATGAATTAATGAGTATAAAATTCTGGAATATACGGTACACTTTCTAATCAGATATGGCATGAAGGGCTACAGCAAGGGATTTTTTTTCTTTTCTTTTAATGAAGCTATGTATGAAGCCAAGTTTTAAACCGCTTGATATGTTCCTTTTCCAGAGGACTCCCTTTTGTCATAATTTGCAATAACAAAGTTAAAAAATGTTTTAGAATACAGGTTTTCCATGAGAGCACATATATATCTTTTTATGCCCGTATTATCTCTGTGGGATGACATGCTTGGTGGCCCATTGCTGACATCTTCCTCATTAACAGCCCCACAATAGCTATGGTCCATCACAAGCTTACAAAATATAAAAGGTAGAATTTTCACAGAGTATAAAACCCATCCACTTCATTATAATTTGAACTTTTGCGCTTTGCAGATTTGTTCATTTTTATCAGGCTGTTGAAAAAAAAAGCTTTTATCTATGTTACTGCAGCTACAAGGCATATTGCTTTTCTCTGAGTTCTGTTGGAAGTTGTCACTTAACAAAAAGTATGGTCACCTCTGTCAGAACCCCTCAATATATATTATGAAAGCTTTGTGAAAGAACTTGCCCGCTTTTCAATCAACTGCTGTTCTGTATAAATCATCTTTTTTCTCCTCTAAAGTACCTTTTGAGTCCTACATGCACGTTCCATATTTTGTCTTTTCCACCTCTAAATTGGAAAGTTCAGCAGTTTTTGAATGTTATTTTTAAGTAACTCGGATAGTTTAAGGCAAACAAATGAATCGTCTCTGCCATGTCATACTCAAATTAAAATGCCTTGTAAATTGTGTGGCTCCGCTGCTTAAGCCTCTGTATTTCAACTTGTACTTGGTTTTGGTTAGCAGGTAATGACTTCTTGGTATTTATGCATTTCTTTATAAAAATTTGATAGAAAACTACTTTTTATAATTTTTATGTTGATAATTTGTTTGTTCTACAAATTTTGAACATCAAGCTTTTCAGAACATTACCATTGTTTCTTTCCTTTGCATTACAGCTAAAAGACACAAAATCAGTTGACCAGTCAACAACACTCCTGCACTTTTTGGCTGAAATATGTGAAAAGAGGTTCCCTGATGTCCAGATTTTCCTGGAAGATATACAGACTGTAGACAAAGCAAGCAGAGGTGTGTATTGTGGTTAGAGAATCGTTTCTGCCTATCTTTTAGTACAAGATGCTGGTGTATTAAGACCTCCATACACAAAACAAAAGTTGGCTAAAACTGGTGATTTATGTGTGGGTCAGCTATCAGGGACGTAAAGGATCAGACATGTTGAATTTTATCATGCCTGATCCTTCGTTTACTTGGAAATTGGGTGTCTGCCTGCAGCTTCTCTCTCTCTCCAATTGAAACATGAGCGTGTTCATCTGAAACGACTGTGCAGGTGTATCAGGAGGAAAAGCTGTCAACCATCAGCTACGGAAGGCATTTACTCTCTGCGAATGGACACTGTCAGATTACAGCATTTGCCTAATTTATTTTGCAATGACTTTACTAGACGTTTAGCCGCCCATAAATAGCTGCTGCTGATGTGTTTGGGGCATGAGTGGTGAATTGGAATTTACTGCAGGTTTATTACTGTAGTTGGCACACACATAAATACATACTGATAATAATAAAATAATAATAATAAAATAAAAATAATAAAGAAAATAGTATAGCATATTTAAAGGGGTTTTCTTGGGGGAGGGGGGAATGGGCTACATGCAGGAAACACTTCAAAATCAAGAGAGGAGCTATTACTTAACTCCTCTTTCCCCTTCCATTCCAGCGATAGCCTGTTAAGCCATCGCTGCAGCAGCAGAGCTTCTGCATGGAAGACTTAACCGACTACCGTATGTGATCTGAAACAGAGACCAGCATAGAGCTCCAGAGACCTGCTTGGGGAAAGACACAAGTAACCCCTTTAATTATTACTAAAAAGTCTCTATTGGCACAAAAGGTTACTAGGCAATGTGACAATCTGTAGTCCATGAAATGACATAATGATTTGTGACACTGCCCTGTTACATGAAGAAAGATTGTAGTTTCAGTGGCGATCTAAAACTATCATCACACTCCCTAGGCCGACGACACAGATGTCCCACACTTGGAAATGTCAATTGCAGTAACAAATTACTAATCCATCATTCTAAATTCTTTAGATTGATAAGCCTGTTTAAATCCTGTTGACAGTACTCCTATTTTTTTTTCAAGGCATTTAAAATAAAAAAATGCCTATCTTGTCATGTTCAACTTCTGGGTTTGTGTGGATCCTGCATCCGATTTTGTATCCTATTCCTCCTGCTTTGATGGTGCATTTGCTCATCAAAAGTAAACCACTCCTTTTAAGAGGATGCAAAACTGTGGTGTGAACTTAGCCTATGCAATGAAAAATGTAACACACAAACTCTAGTCATGTGAACTCGGGAAAAACATTGAGTTTTACCTCCTAAATGTTGAGCAGACAGAAGCGTGTCAAGATCTGTACAGCAGAAAAGAGATCTGTTGGTTAAGATTTCTCTCTATAGATGGAGACATTGCATTACTAATTTAAAGCGACTGACCATAGAAGAAGAAACTGATGAAGAATTAGGCCTGTCATATTGCTGCAGGGACTTCTCCGGGCACAATGGCAATTGCTAAAATATACAGCAATAGTTCATCATTTCTTCACTGTTTGGGGCAAAGTGTTAAAAAATGCAAAGCTCAATCTATTTTACCCTAACCTTATTGCAACACGGGCTGTATATTTTATATATGCACTTCATGATGCCTTGAAGTTTATTCTGTTAGGAGATATCATGCTAGTGACCGTGCTTTGATTTTTTTTTTTTCATTTGTATTTCACAGTTTTCATTATATTCTTTTGTGCACAGAAAAAAGCAGAAGTATTATTAAAATTATACCTTTTAATGGGCTAGAGAGTTTGATTTGTAAGATTTTTCACATTAAAAAAAGTATTTTTTTTTTTGTTCATACCCAGCTGCTTAATGTAGTTTCATTCTACTTTGAAAAACTGCACATTTGGATGTGGATTTGTCGGAGTTTAGTATTTATCATGATAATGCAGGATTTGACTGTAGCTATGAAAAATAGGACTGTGTCTCTTTCCTTTTTTCTCCCTGGGAAACAGAACCACTCCTTTTTATTGGCTGTGTATAGCAGGGCTGCTGTGTTGGAGTTGAGGCCAATTTTGTTGTGGAGTCACAGTCAAGAAAAAGTTATCGACTCAAACATCTGCTTCAAAATAAAAAGATTATTTTTGAATTATACAATGCAAATCTTAATATTTGTATAATTGAGAAGCATAGTTTATGGCATATTTACTTTCATATGAATTCAATCACTTACTTTTTAATGAATTTACTGCTTCTGAATGACCAGGGCTGGCAGCCATTTATGAAGGAGTCAGTCGGGGGCTTGGGCTACTGATCCCACAGTCCAGGTGTCTAATATACCAACTCAGCCATATTCAAATGAGTGGGGCAAATCTGTAATATCAGAAAAAACATGGCAAAAATGGCACTTTTTTGGTGTTTCTAGGAGGAGCAAACTTTATTTATTTAAAGGGGTTATCCACTTTCTACAAGTGTTGGTCTATCCTTAGTATAGGCCATCAATATTAGATCTGTGAAGGTCTGAAACCTGGGACCCTGAGGATCTTGCCACAGGTCATCAATTGTAGAAAGTGGAGAACCCCTTTAAGGGTGTGCCCACATCGGACATAGTCATAACAGACTTTCCAGCGGCTAATCTACTACAATGTACAGGTCCAATGTTGTGGATGAGATCTTACCAAATCTCACCAACATGCTGCAGTGAAAACTTTCAACGCAGACTGACATGCAGGGTCGGACTGGCCCACCGGGGAATCGGTGAATCCACCGGTGGGCCCCGAGCCCCGACTATTAGTCCTCATGTCATGGGGGCCCGATCGGGATCCTGACCATCCCGATTGGGCCCCTGACCAGAGGCGTAATGACCGGGCTCAGCGGGGGTATGGGACCCGCAGCCAGCTGGAGATGGCCGGGCCCCGGACCATTATGATAGCGGTCAGGGAAAGCCTGGTTCCCCGACCGCTATACATACTGTTATTGGAAAGGGGCACTGGCATATTGCATATGACGTCAGTGCGCCCCCACGTGACCGCTGAGGCCCAATCACAGGCCTCAGCAGCGACGTTGAAAAAGGGCCTGAAGACGCTGAAGACAGCAGGATGGAGCGAGGATGCCAAGGAAAGGAAAGTCAAGGTGAGTATGAGAGTTTGTTATTTTTAGTCACTTCCCCTGGGCCTCCGATTATTATACTCTGGGGTCTGAGGAGACCCCAAAGTATAATAATAGCACTGAAGCAGAGGGGGGCTATTGGGCGCATATAATACTGGATGGGGGCCCCTGTAGAGAGCATATAATACTGGGTGGGGGCCACTGTGGGGAGTATAAAATACTGGGTGGGGGCCACTGTGGAGCTTATAATACTGGGTGGGGGCCACTGTGGAGCTTATAATACTGGGTGGGGGCCACTATGGAGCTTATAATACTGGGTGGGGGCCAGTGTGGGGCATATAATACTGTGTGGGGGCCACTGTGGAGCTTATAATACTGTGTGGGGGCCACTGTGGAGCTTATAATACTGTGTGGGGGCCACTGTGGAGCTTATAATACTGTGTGGGGGCCACTGTGGAGCTTATAATACTGGGTGGGGGCCACTGTGGGGTTTATACTCCATACAGTGGCTCCTTCATTTTTTTTTTAAATTACGCCGGGGCAGGTGAAAAAAACAAAACAAAAAAAACCCCAAACTTTCTCTCCTGTCCCCAGTGTCTCCCAGCGCGGTTCGGTCCTGCAGTTCTGCTGTTTTCTTCCAGCTGAAGTTCCCTCTGCAGGTGACTACCTGTGACGTCACGTGACCCCTGAGGCCAATCAGTGGCCTAAGGGAAGGGACCTGGGACGTCACAGCCAGTGAGGACTTCTGCCAAAAAGAAGACAGCGGAGCTGCAGGACCGGACCGTGCTGGGAGGACACCGGAGCACCAGAGACAGGTGAATATCTTCAGAGGATTAAAAAGAGGCGTTACCGACCAACTGTTCCCTCCATCATTATGGGCAATGTGAGATCTCTTGCAAACAAGATGGATGAACTAACAGCGCTCACCAGGCATCATCAGGAGTTTCGGGTGTGCAGCATGATGCTACTTACAGAGACTTGGCTCACTGAAGTTACTCCTGACTCTCTGGTCTCCTTGGATGGTTTTAAACTCCTTCGGGCAGACAGGACAAGGGAGAGCGGTAAGAGGAAAGGAGGGGGGCTGGCAATGTTTGTGAATAATAGATGGTGCAATCCTAGGCACATTGTGATTAAGGAGCACACTTGCTGTAAGGACATTGAACTATTAGCTGTGAGCATGAGACCTTTCTATCTACCAAGGGAACTATCACATGTCATCGTGATAGCTGCATATGTCCCCCCCTCTGCGAAAGCTGACGCTGCCTGCGAGGTCCTACAAGCCACGCTGAGCCAGTTACAGTTTCAGCATCCCCAGGCCCTCCTTCTTGTGTCTGGCGATTTCAACCACGCCTCTCCATCATCCACACTTCCCAGTTTCACACAGTATGTAACCTGCCAGACAAGAGACAACAAAACACTTGTTCTTTGCCAACGTGAGGGAGGCATACAACTCATCAGCCCTACCGCCCCTGGGAAGATCGGATCACAACCTAGTACATCTCCGACCTGTGTACAAGCCACTTGTACGTAGAGAACCAGCTGTCACCCGCACAGTGAGGATATGGTCCGAGGAGAGTGATGAGGCTCTGAGGGATTGGTTTGACACAACCGCATGGGAAGTTTTGCAGGATTCGTATGGAGACGATATAGAAGGACTCACACACTGCATAACGGACTACATTAATTTTTGTGTGGACAACACAGTACCCACAAAAGTGGTGAGGTGCTTCTCCAACAACAAACCATGGATTAACTCTGATATAAAAACACTACTTAAGGAGAAAAAGATGGCATTCAGGACAAGAGATAAGGAGGGGTTGAGGGAAGTACAAAAGGAGCTGAGGCATCTAATCAGGCAAGGAAAATCCAGTTATAAGGAAAAAATGGAAAAGCAAATGGAAAGAAAAGACATAAGGGGGGTCTGGGAGGGGCTTAAGTCAATTTCGGGTCATAAACAGTCGGTCTGCCAGGTTGAGGCAGATGTTAACTGGCTTAATGAACTAAACCTATTCTTCAACAGATTTTATCACACACCAGCTCCTCCCACCCCAGCATGTCCTTCAGCTCCCCTCACCACAATGACTTCACCCCATTCACCCCATGTGGCTACTTCCCAACAGACCAGTAAATCCAGAAATCTGTCTTTATCTGACCACAGTCTGACTTTCACACGGGCCCAGGTGAGGAAGGAGATGAAAAAGATCAAGGCGAGGAAAGCCGCAGGGCCAGATGACATCAGTGCAAGGCTAATTAAGACTTGTGGGAACCAGCTGTGTGGTATAATTACATATATGTATAATATGAGCCTGAGGCAGGAAATAGTCCCTGAATTATGGAAATCTTCTTGTGTGGTACCAGTTCCAAAGAAACCTCACCCTATGGACCTCAACGACTACAGACCTGTAGCACTGACATCCCACTTGATGAAGATCTTAGAGAGATTGGTTCTCACACATCTTCGCCCTCTAGTGAGCCCCGCTATGGACCCTCTCCAGTTTGCTTATCGACCGGGCATTGGGGTAGATGATGCCATCATCCACCTTCTGCACAGGGCTCTGTCTCACCTGGAAAAACCAGGGAACACGGTGAGAATAATGTTCTTTGATTTCTCCAGTGCTTTTAACACCATACAGCCCAGGTTACTGAGAGACAAGCTGGGCCTTGCTGGAGTGGACCACCACCTCTCCAACTGGATCCTAGACTACCTCACAAATCGACCTCAATACGTGAGAGCCCAAGACTGTGTGTCAGGTACCGTGATCTGTAATACGGGGGCACCTCAGGGTACGGTTCTCACCCCTTTCCTCTTCACACTGTACACTGCTGATTTTAGGTGCAACTCATCCAGCTGCTACCTACAGAAGTATTCTGACGACTCTGCAATAGTAGGCCTCATCACAGACGATGATGACAGGGAGTACAGAGAACTGAACCGGTTTTTTGTGGACTGGTGCCACCAGAACCACCTGAAGATTAACGCGGGGAAGACCAAGGAGATGGTGGTGGACTTCCGTAAAGGCAGATGCCCTCCAAAATCAGTGGACATCCTGGGGACGGGCATCGAGATTGTGAACACCTATAAGTACCTGGGTCTGCTCCTTAATAATAAGCTGGACTGGGCAGATCATATGGAGGCCCTGTACAGGAAGGGCCACAGCAGGCTCTACCTGCTTAGGAAGCTGAGAGCCTTTGGAATCCAGGGGGCACTTCTTAGGACTTTCTTCAACTCGGTAGTGGCATCAGCCATCTTCTTTGGAGTGGCCTCCTGGGGGAGCAGTATATCAACCAGGGACAGAAATAAACTTGACAAGCTGATTAGAAGGGCCAGCTCTATCCTGGGGAGCCCACTGGACCCAGTGCAGGTGGTGGGTGACAGAAGGATACTGTCCGTGGTGAGCTCCAGGCGGGAGAATAACTCCCATCCCATGCATGAGACTGTGATTGCGCTGGGCAGTACTGTCAGTGACCGACTGCTCCACCCTAGGTGTGAGAAGGAGCGCTATCGGAAGTCTTTCCTCCCCACCGCGGTTAGGCTGTACAACCAACACCGACCTAAGCGGAGATCATTACATACAGAGAACTGAAATATCTCTCTGCCTGTTAAATCCCCCCCCTGCTACGTCCTATCTGTCTGTCTGCTATTAATGTAATGCCTCTCACCTTGGAACATTCCTGTACATGTTGTATTTGTATTTGTATCTGCTTATCTTATCTTATCTTTGCAGCTGTAACACACTGAATTTCCCCACTGTGGGACTATTAAAGGACTATTATTATTATATGTTTAATGTGTTTTTTTTTTTGTTTGTTTTTTGGGGGGGGGGGGGGGTGGGGGGATTCACCTCCCCCGGACTAATTATTAAAAAAAGAAAAAAAATTATACTGGACAACCTCTTTAAAGTGTGGCGCATTAGGGGGGCCCTGGGGGGTATATTAAAGGGGTTGTCCAGGCATAATTTGTTATGGTTTATCCTCAGGATAGGCCATAGATACCTGATCTGTATGGGGCTGACCCCGGACCGATCAGCTGTATGGAGCCACTTCTGATGCCCGTCCTGTACACAATACAGGGCCAGAAGCAGAAAGCTCTGTCCACTGTATATTAGCCGGGCACCTTCACTGCATCTCAGCACTTATTGAAGTCAGTAGGAGCTGAGCTGCAGTGAAGGCGCCGGGCTGCTATACAGCGGATGGAGCTTTCTGCTTCCGGCCCTGTGTTGTGTACAGAACGGGCTCGGAAGTGGCTCCGAACAGCTGATGGGGCCGTGTGTCAGCCCCCTACCAATCAGGCATTTATGGCCTATCCTGAGCATAGGCCATAAAAAAGATTAACCCTGGACAACCCCTTTAATATGCCCCACACAGTTTAATGTCCCCCCCACAGGATGTTATCCCCCATCACTGCTCCCACACAATATAATGACCACATCACTGTTCCCCATACAGTATGGGGGACCAGTGAAGTGACCATAGAAATATTTGGCCCAGACAACCCCTTAAAATAGGTTGTCCATAAACTGGAGCGACCACTGTGTCGGTCGCCAGGGAGGTGTAAAAATAAGAAAAATGTTTTAAAAAAGCATACTCACCTGTCCCCAGCACCCCGATGTCCCCTGCCTGTGTCTGTTCGGTCTCATGGCGGCGCCTCATGTCTGGAAATCCTGTACCTAATTGGTCTTAGCGATCACATGAGGTGCAGGACTCCCAGCAAGGAGTCGCCGGCATGAGACTGAATGGACACTGACAGCGGAGCGCCAGGGACAAGTGAGTATGCTTTTTAATTTACTTATTTTTTACTTTACACCTCCCGCCAGCTACATGGGTTGCTCCAATTACTGGACAACCTCTTTAAAGGATTTATCCATCTTTCTAATATTGATGGCCTGTCCTTAGTATAGACCATCAATATTACATCTGCGATGATACAACAGCCAGGACCTCTGCAGATCAGCTTTTCCAGGACAGTGCGGCTACAGGTAAAGGTAACAATTCCTGGAGCCACGCTGCTTACTTGCCATACAAGGTGTAGCAGTAGGTTTAGGTAGCGCAGTGGTGCACATGGTATAGTGGTTGAGCAGTGTGGCTCCCAACATGTTATTACCTTTAGCCGCCCTGTCTCGGTACCGCTGATCTGCAGGGGTCCTGATGGTGGGCCCCTAGAAACAATTCCACTGGTGGGCCCTAGACATCCCAGTCCGACATTGCTGACATGTCATTGTGCACTTGCAACCTGCAGCATGTCAATTTATGTGATTTGCATTGCAGGTTTCAACCATTGCAAAATGTAATGTTAAAAGCAGCAGATGAACTAGTAGGAGGTTCACCGCGTATTGGGTAATTTTTTCTTTTGCAATAGTTTTCAGGCAAACCCACTGATGAATTCCTTCGTGGTCACACCTTTTTTTTTTTTTTAAACGTCCATTACATGTCTGTTTTAATAACAATAGGATTCAACAGGTACGTACACGTCAAGTTTTTTTTTTTTTTTTTTTTTTTCTCCATCTCGGTGGACCCAATGCAAGTCCATATGTAATTTTTTTAACGTCCATTTTGGGTAATGTTTCACTGACATTAAAAATATTAATGTTGTGTCAATAAAAAAAAATGAAATTCCAGCGCTTTCCAACACTTTAATCATTTTTTTTCACGGTCATGTGCATGTAGCCAAAGGTTTTTTTTTTCATAGTGGTGAAGTAAATTGTGGATCAGACCTTGTCAGCTACATTTGCTCCGTTTTGCTTGGAAATCTTATTGTCAAGGTCATGCATTAGATATGTAGGATACATTAAGGGGGATTCAACAAAGTTTTGTCACATCTACACTGTGACTTTTCATGGTGACAGGCAATACCCTCAAAATAGCTGTCTGTGGAGGGGCTCCTCTTCATTTTCTAGGAGTTATTCTGGCTTGGCTGTTATTCCCAGATTATACTTTAAAATTTCTTTGAAAACCATGCTTTAATCTATAGGTCTACCTTCCAAAAGGTGTCGCTATAGCAAGTTCCTCTTTTGCACCAAGAAGCTATATATAAATATAAAGTTGTTTTATTATTATTACTATTTGCATATTCCTTACCCATGAGTAGTATAAATGCTTCCACTCTTTTATCTTGCCATGCTTCCCATAAATATGCTGTGTGGGGGGGTAAATTGGGGGTCAGATACTGTGGGGGCCATAAAAAGAGGTCAAACTGTGGGGAGGGGGCAAAAAAGGGGTCATATATTCTGAGGGGGGGCCATAAGAAAGGGGTCATATACGGTGGGGGTGGCATAAGAATGGGGACAGGCTGTAGGGGGCTATAAAAAGCAAGGGGGTCATATACCATGGGGGGGCAAAAAAGGGGGTCATATACCGTGTGATGGGCCAGAAAAAAGGGGGTCATATACCATCTGATGGGCCAGAAAAAGGGGGTCATATACCGTGTGATGGGCTATAAATACATGTAATACAAATACATATATCAGAAATATAACACTTTTTTTTATAGAGCTATAAATATCAAAAAATTATGACTATTTCTAGGTGTGCCACAGCACCTGAGTTAAGCTAGTTTTTTTTTTTTTTTTTTTTTTAAATGAATTTTGGCACACCAAGCTCAAAAGGTTAGCCATCACTGGTCCTAGAGCAGTGATGGCGAACCTTTTAGAGACCGAGTGCCCAAACTGCATCCCAAAACCCACTAAATTATCGCAAAGTGCCAACACGGCAATTTAGCCGTAAATTAACCAGGATCTGTTTTATATTGACCGTGCAATGTTATTACAGACTGTAATAATATCACATGTCTGCTATAAAACAGATACTGTGTGATATAAATAGTGAAGGGCCCCAACACAGTACAATGCGTTCCACCGTGGCCCCAAAACAGTATTATATGCTCCAGAATTGCCCCCACTCAGTATTATATGCTCCAGAGGGGCCCCACTCAGTATTATATGCTTCACAGTGGCCCCCACACAGTATTATATGCTCCACAGTGGGCCCCCACACACAGTAGTATATGCTTCACAGTGTCCCCCACACAGTAGTATATGCTCCACAGTGGGCCCCCACACACAGTAGTATATGCTTCACAGTGTCCCCCACACAGTATTAGATGTTTCAGTGTCCCCCATACAGTATTTGAAGCATCTAATACTGTATGGGGGACACTGAAGCATCTAATACTGTATGGGGGACACTGTGAAGCATCTTATACTGTGTGGGGGACACTGAAGCATCTAATACTGTATGGGGGACACTGAAGCATCTAATACTGTATGGGGGACACTGTGAAGCATCTTATACTGTGTGGGGGACACTGAAGCATCTAATACTGTATGGTGTATGGGGGACATTGAAGCATCTAATACTGTGTGGGGGGACACTGAAGCATCTAATACAGTGTGGGGGACACTGTGAAGCATCTAATACTGTGTGGGGGACACTGTGAAGCATCTAATACTGTGTGGGGGACACTGAAGCATCTAATACTGTGTGGGGGACACTGAAGCATTTAATACTGTATGGGGGACACTGTGAAGCATCTAATACTGTGTTCCCCACACAGTATAAGATGCTTCAGTGTCCCCCATACAGTATTAGATGCTTCAGTGTCCCCCATACAGTAGTTTATGCTCCACAGTAAGCCCCCACACAGTAGTTTACGTTACTTACCCAGTCCCACGAAGAGCGTCGTCCTCCTTCTTCTTCTTATGTTCACAGGCGCTGATGAATGACGTCATCGCGCCTGCGTCGGGGCAGAGGTCACACTCTGCAGTCAGTGTAGGCCGCGGACCGCGGCCTACAGTGACAGCTTTCAGCTGTATGTACATATACACATACAGCTGAAAGAGCGATCGCTCACTAACCGTGAATTCCCGGTTAGTGAGCGATCATGGTGACGGCGCGCGTGCCAACTGAAAGGGCTCTGCGTGCCCTCTCTGACACGCGTGCCATAGGTTCACCATCACGGTCCTAGAGGGTTTGAACCACCCATAATTGAGATGTATTGGCACATGCAACTTCAGTGGAGACCTTTACTTTTTAAGCTGGATTAGATATATTTTGCCCATTTTCAGATTTTCACTTCATGGATGGCTGTTCGTCTGTATTTTTCCTGTTCTTGCTCACTTCTAGAAGGATAAGTGGAGGAAGGGAAGTGACAACTTCCTGGACAAGTGTTTAGAAGCCCATCAAACTGTTGGCCATGTGTACTAGATAGATTGATCTTACGGCACCTATATTAATTGCTAAATGACAACACTTTATGTACAAGAACATGGGCCTGAATGGAGAGGAGAGTGTTTATATGTACTTATAGTTGCCCTATAACACACCCTTTCCATCTTTAATATGGTATCTTGTTTTAAAGAAAGCTGTTTTTTTCCAGCTAGTATTAAAATACCTTTGGCTGAAGGATATAGCATCCTAGTCATTATAGTCTTGCAGTTCAGCAGGGGGAATTTTCTTTTCAGCTAATGAGCAGCCCATATCACTAGTTCTAAAGATCTGCTTCATTAAAATTACTGCTTTACGGAAAGGTAATGACTTGCAGCTTTGCTGTTAGTGTTTCAGAGGAAATAATTTTTGTCCATTATTTTATCTGTGTGTGCCATTGTAATATGTCCCATGCTATGGCCTTTTAAAGATGCATCTGTTCATTACCTGCTATACTAGTTTTATTAATTGACATTGATTTACCTAAAGCCATTTCCACCTTAATGCAAAGCTTATTTTCACCCCAGTTAGGAAAGCAACAATAATTACTTCAACTACTGCGATGTTGGGTATAAATTCAAAGCACTGGCATGCATATCTCAAAGTAAATGTACGTGCCAGAAAGTCTCGTTCTGTGCTGTACAGTCGGATCTGTTGCAGAAAAACTTAGGAATGATTACACATTTATTTTCCTTACAAAGTTTTGTATCTATAAACAGTTTGAAGTCTTAAAATAGTTGAGAACCCATTAAATAACTTTGGCCAATTTCATTTTGGTTTGCAGAAACCTAATCATTTGGGTATATATAAAAGTTTGTAAAAATCTAGCAGATTATTACTTAGACTAGTTTTTGGCAGAGTAATGAAAATGATAGTTACCGTATATACTGGCGTATAAGACGACTTTTTAACCCCTTAAAATAATGGCTACAGTGGGGGGTCGTCTTATACGCCGGATATACGGGGGCCGCACTGTGTGAAGTGTTTTTTTCCCCGTCAGCGCGTAGAGAGCCGCTTCCTGGGACCGCCGCGCATGCGCGGCAATCCGCCTCTCACAGTCATTAGAAGAGGCTTAGTACGCGCTGACGGGGCGGCGCGCTGTATGCTAATGCAGCCGCCCCGTCACAGCGGTCGGCGTCACAGAGCTGGGGGTCACAGGCGGCACTTACAGAAGCATGTTGGATCTTCATTAATATCACAGCATGGATGCGAGGGGAAAGCTGGCGGTGCAGTAACGCCAGATTCCCCTCGCATCCATGCTGTGATATTAATGAAGAGCTTAGCTTTACCGTACATGTTTGAAACAACCTTATGTTTATAAGTGACAGTTTTGCTGCTATATACAGTACCTACATGTCATATGCATTTGAATTAAAATTAACATGTTGAAATCAAAGCAGACTTTTTTTCATTTGGGAGAGGGGTAGTCTTATACAGTGAGTATATACCAAATTCTATATTTTTAGGGCAGAAGTTGGGGGTCGTCTTATACGCCCAGTCGTCTTATACGCCGGCATATACGGTACTTTAATCAGTTCAGTAGTTGTGTTTTTTTTTTTTTTGTGAACACTATATAAAATAATTCCATAGAAAAGTATGGGGTGCAGGACTGATATCAGTGGTAAACCCTAATTTCTTTGCCGTGTCTGTATACATGGTGATACTGTTTAGACATTACCACCCAAAATTGCATTGCAAATCTGTCTTAAACAAGTTTCCAGTATGCATAATACGTAAGGAGTGTGAAAAAGGGTAAGCCAAAATACGGTTGGAGAGAGCTAATCTTAAAGCGACACTGCTGTGCTGGTGCAGCTGGCAGGACCTGTGGAGATTGTGATGATTAAGAAGGTAATGGGGGCATAGTGACCTGACTGTGAGAGAGGGGGCTATAGGGAGCAGATTGTAAGGAGCTGAGGGGGAGCAGAGGAGGCATTATGACAGAAAAGCTCCCTTACTGAAGGCAAAAGCACGATAAGGAAAGATTTTATCAGTAGACAATTATTACTATTGAGTCGATTGACTATACAGTCATATGAAAAAGTTTGGGCACCCCTATTAATCTTAATCATTTTTAGTTCTAAATATTTGGGTGTTTGCAACAGCCATTTCAATTTGATATATCTAATAACTGATGGACACAGTAATATTTCAGGATTGAAATGAGGTTTATTGTACTAACAGAAAATGTGCAATATGTATTAAACCAAAATTTGACCGGTGCAAAAGTATGGGCACCTCAACAGAAAAGTGACATTAATATTTAGTAGATCCTCCATTTGCAAAAATAACAGGCTCTAGTCGCTTCCTGTAGCTTTTAATCAGTTCCTGGATCCTGGATGAAGGTATTTTTGACCATTCCTCTTTACAAAACAATTCCAGTTCAGTTAAGTTTGATGGTCGCCGAGCATGGACAGCCCGCTTCAAATTATCCCACAGATGTTCAATGATATTCAGGTCTGGGGACTGGGATGGCCATTCCAGAACATTGTAATTGTTCCTCTGCATGAATGCCTGAGTAGATTTGGAGCTGTGTTTTGGATCATTGTCTTGCTGAAATATCCATCCCCGGCGTAACTTCAAATTCGTCACTGATTCTTGTACATTATTCTCAAGAATCTGCTGATACTGAGTTGAATCCATGCGACCCTCAACTTTAACAAGATTCCCGGTGCCGGCATTGGCCACACAGCCCCAAAGCATGATGGAACCTCCACCAAATTTTACAGTGGGTAGCAAGTGTTTTTCTTGGAATGCTGTGTTTTTTGGACGCCATGCTTAACGCCTTTTTGTATGACCAAACAACTCAATCTTTGTTTCATCAGTCCACAGGACCTTCTTCCAAAATGAAGCTGGCTTGTCCAAATGTGCTTTTGCATACCTCAGGCGACTCTGTTTGTGGCGTGCTTTCAGAAACGGCTTCTTTCGCATCACTCTCCCATACAGCTTCTCCTTGTGCAAAGTGTGCTGTATTGTTGACCGATGCACAGTGACACCATCTGCAGCAAGATGATGCTGCAGCTCTTTGGAGGTGGTCTGTGGATTGTCCTTGACTGTTCTCACCATTCTTCTTCTCTGCCTTTCTGATATTTTTCTTGGCCTGCCACTTCTGGGCTTAACAAGAACTGTCCCTGTGGTCTTCCATTTCCTTACTATGTTCCTCACAGTGGAAACTGACAGGTTAGACAACTTTTTGTATCCTTCCCCTGAACAACTATGTTGAACAATATTTGTTTTCAGATCATTTGAGAGTTGTTTTGAGGAGCCCATGATGCCACTCTTCAGAGGAGATTCAAATAGGAGAACAACTTGCAATTGGCCACCTTAAATACCTTTTCTCATGATTGGATACACCTGGCTATGAAGTTCAAAGCTCAGTGAGGTTACAAAACCAATTTTGTGCTTCAGTAAGTCAGTAAAAAGTAGTTAGGAGTATTCAAATCAATAAAATGATAAGGGTACCCAAATTTTTGCACCGGTCAAATTTTGGTTTAATGCATATTGCACATTTTCTGTTAGTACAATAAACCTCATTTCAATCCTGAAATATTACTGTGTCCATCAGTTATTAGATATATCAAATTGAAATGGCTGTTGCAAACACCCAAATATTTAGAACTAAAAATGATTAAGATTAATAGGGGTGCCCAAACTTTTTCATATGACTGTATCTGACAAGGAGTGTTCCTTTAAAGGAGTATTCCCATCTTAAGGATCCTATCTATACTGCTAGCTCATGTAAATTAGAGTTTTCCTAAATACATTGCTTTAGAAATGCTGCTTCATTTGCCTGCTATGTAAAATTATTCCACCCATTGTTTACACATCATTTCCTTGGTCCTCCTTATCTAGCATTATAGGAAAAATGACATGACTCACTGCTCTCTGGAGGGGAGGGGGCCTGAGTTCTCTGGATTACACTTGTGCTCAGAGTTATCTTCTGCTAATTGCAGTTTGCTGATGAAGGCTGTAGCAGTGTAGTTATCATCTTTCTATGTAAACACAAGGATAACATTGAGCTTACTGCAAGTCTGTTGTCAGTACTGTCAGCCTGTAATTTTTTCCTTTCCCAAGCTGTATAATGTGATATACCTTTACTGCATTATTATAGATTTATAGTAATCATAATAATTAATCTCTCATGGTAAAGGCAATGTCTATATCTATCAAGGTACTTTATAGTGTCCAGTCCATCAAATAGTCAAAACACGGCCACCAGCTTGTGGAAGAATACAGGAGGTTAGAAGAAGAGGCAACAGGCAAACTGCTCAGAGAGGGAGATGGGAAAACCCTTTAAGGCCGTGGCCTAGTTCGGCCTTAAAACCTTTTTTTTTTTTTTTTTTTTTCTGTTGATGGATCTGTGTAATATGTATTATTTCTATTTTGGGCTAAATATAGCGTCTTGATCCATTTTAACTTTTAAGGAGGCGAGATAAACAAATTGTTGGCTTAATATTTTGGCATAACACTGACAGGCAGGCAATTTCCCTCATGGATATGTTTAGGCAAAAGTCCTCCTCGGCCCTGTATCTACTATTGCGGTGTTTTGTTCAGTGAAGGTACTGCTTATCACTGGAGATCAGAAAAAACTGATTTTGCATATAAGGATAAAAGTAGAGAGGATCCCCCCAGCACCTTAGTGCTGTGCATGTTGTTAGATCGATCTTAGGTACAGAGAGTAGTATACTTGTATGTACAGTATGTGAATGCACAAATACATTGTCAAATTATCATTAATTAAAATCCCATTATGGTGTTAATAAAATGTTTAAAACAATAGAAAATCACCGTTTTTATATCACATAACAGCTGAAAACCTTCAAAAGATATATTTAGTATTACCATAACTGTAAGAACTTGGTATTTTGTGGAATTCGGGGCTATATATAGTAAGTTGGAATGCAGCAGCATTTTGTATAAATGTGGAGGCCTTTATTCTTAAACCATTAATTGTTGTGCAAGTGACAAATTGCACAAGTCGGACAATTAATAATGTATTGTTATACAGAAATAATTTTTTAATTCAATTTATTCAAACCTGCATCTTATTTCAATAAGACATTAGAGGGACTTGAGAACGCTAACTGTATGTGATTAGCAACGTTTTTAATAAATGAAACAGTAACATTTTGGTATAATGTCCATTTCGGACAACTGAATGGTTGGTGGCATTTCCAATTTGTCACTATGTATTTTCAGATAATGGCCACCTTGCCATTTTTGTCTTAACAATTCAAAGTGGTCCATAACACGACAAAAAGTAAATTAATTATACACATGTCACTTCTGTTCCTTTTTTTGTATGTGAAAAGGGCACTTTATAACTACTGAGCTGTATTGTGTGCTGTACAAACAGGTTTTTTTTGCATAAGCCATTTTTAATGGCAGCTTATATATTAGAATGATGACTACATATACTACTTGAATGGCAAACAGAAACCCAACTGTATGTTGGTACAGTAGATTTGTCGTTTTATTTTTTCTGTCTTATACATAATAATGCCAAATATTTCCGCTAGTCAGACTTGAAATTTAATGGCCTTTTTTATTTACCTCAGAGATCTTCTCGAGCAAGTTGTATTCTCCGCTAACTAGGGCTACAGAGACGGAGTTTGGGCCAGATTTGGGTGGAGTTGGGAAAAGTTACCGACTCTGGCTTCAAAATAAAATGTTTAATGTCAAATTATTATGTTGAATTATTTATTTTTAGAAGTAGAGCACCATTAATTCCATGGTGCTGTACATTTGAGGGTGTACATACACTACATAAAACAAGTACAATACTATCAGTGACCAACTGGAACATGTAAGGCCTCCACAGCCCTGGTTCTTCGAGTCAGAGAGAACTTTATAAATATTTTTACTCTTCTTATTGATATTGAGTTAAGTTTTGTGTCATGGCCATTCACCAAGTAAAAATTACTTCTGGCTATGTCTTGTAGTCTGTATGAAACTCTGATCCTTCTGTACATACTGATCACAGTGCTGACAGTGCTCCATTTGTCATCTCTTGCCAATCTCATCATTGGTGCTTAAATAGAGTTTATGTTTTTATACTGGCATTTTGGAACCACACAAAGGCTGTTTAGTGTTAGTACTTGTTAGGTAAGCCCATTAAAATGACTATGCATTTCACATACTAATGAAAGAAAATAATGTAATTGTTTAGCTGACGAAATGTGGGGAGACAAAATTTTTTTAATTCTATTGGTCCTTAAATGGTCTAAATATTGTCTTATTTCTTATGAAGAGAACGCTTTTTCAAATAGAAGTTTTCTTCCCAAGCCCCTTACCATCAGTGATTGCTTGGGGAAACTATTTTGCCTGCAATCGATGTCCATCTGAAGCAGATGTCCATGCAATGCATGAATTCGCCTGGTCTTCCATAGTGGAATCTCTTGTACAGAGTAAATCTTTGTTCTGGCTCAAACAGGAGTTTTCATGCAGGAAACCTTCTCTGTAATTTTCATATGCCTTTATAGATGGTCTACAGAAGGAGTTTGACTTCTAAAAGGTGGTGTTCGGCACAAATAGATTTTTAATACTGATGGGAAATAGTGGTTTAGGGAGTATAATTTGTAATAGAATTGAAACTTGACTGAGAGACTGTATCAACAGGGTTGTGGTCAATGATTCCTACTTGGAATGGCCCCTAAGGTTCAGTGCTATTACTATTTTTTCACTTATATATTAATGATGTAGAAAATGACATTAATACCACTGAAGAGAATAAAGTGTTCAATCTCCAGATGTAACAAGGCTTCACTACTATAGGGACTGTTGGTCAGGCTACTGCAGGAGCTGGGAAGTCCCTTTTTATGCCCTCTTTTGGGAAGACCCAGTATATAATCAGACCACATTTACAATCATTTACATATATGCCTGACGCTAGGTTCACACTAGCAATTGGGGTTTCCGTTCTTCGGGTCCACTTGGGGACCCGAAAAACGGAAACTCAATCAACTTAAAAAGAGGTTACCCACGGAAACCATAGGCTATAATAGGGTCCGCTGGGGTTCCACCCGCAGGACTTTTCTCTCCACATATTTTAAGCGGACTTGGTGGACGGAGTCCCCGAACAGTCACCCAACTCAGGTGTGACCGAAGCCTGAGAAAATAACTACATGCCTAGTTTTGCAGCAATCTGACACTTCTATCTGGGTGCCTTTGATGTCATATAAAGGATGAGATTCTCATATCCAGATTGTAGTTCTACCTGGATTATTTCCAAAGATTTCACCAGTTGCAAATACAGTCAGGGTTAAGAGTAGCTACATATAAATATGCCAGTACTGACTGTAGTTTCAACTGGTGAGATAACCAGAAGTAATACAAGTAGGATTGTTGAGGCAGCATTTGTGTAATACAGCTTCCTTGCATTATAATAGAGCCTGTCTATCAGTACTCCTGTGAGAAGTGGTACACACATTTCTGCTGGCAATAGAGCAACAGGCAAAGTGTATTTCAGCCCAGGATTTCACAGAAAGGAGCTAAAATACATTAATAAAATATATTATAACATTTATTGATGACATAAATGTTGCCAGAAAATCATAAGTTGTTTGAAAGTTTAGGTATGCTTTAAAGAGGACCTTTCATGTCCTCAGGCACATGCGGTTTTATATACCGCTAGAAAGTCGACTATGCGCTGAATTCATGGCACTGTCGGCTTTCCCATTATGTGCCCCGGGGCTGGAGATATCAGTACAGTTAGTTTTCTGCCCATCATCAGAAGGGCGTTCCTGACAGTCTACTTGGGCTGTGAGGAACGTTCTCCCTGACAATACTGGGGAGGGGCGTTCCTCACAGCTCAGCATCATCGCTGGGCGGTAAGGAACGCCCCATCTGACAGTACAGGGCTATGGACGAGTACCCAGGTAGACTGTCAGGAACGCCCTTCTGATGATGGGCAGAAAACTAACTGCACTGATATCTCCAGCCCCGGGGCACATAACGGGAAAGCCAACAGTGAATTCAGCGCACTGTCGGCTTTCTAGCGGTATATAAAACCGCATATACATGAGGACGTGAAAGGTCCTCTTTAAGCTATGCAATGGCATATATGTGACGAAATTACACTTTTGTAAAAATACACACAATCACACATTCAGTGGTTGATTTATATTAGATATATTATAGCCAAAAATGTAGTCTAACCAGCAAATGTCACCCCCACACCCTGTTTCTGTGAAACTGGATTGCTGTTCTTTGTGCTGTAACCAGTCCACTTTTCTCCCCCACCTCCCAACAAATGTCTTTCCCACACATGCATGTGGAACCATAGCACCCCCAATGTTCTCCTCTGTGCTTTTGTTAGTGAAGATAGGTTTACCGACTATTGAGATTTGAAAACATTTTTAGAAGGGACATTTTAGACGCTTCTGGAAGGTGTTGAAGACGCCGCTGCCCCAAGTACATATATTTCTCAGTTTCATTTATTCACATTTTACAGTGGTATGTAAAACAATGACAGGTATCTGTTGAATACTATAACATTAAATTTCTAAAGATGATTGATAAAAAAGCAAGTGATTTTGGCAGTCAGTTAACCAGAATTTACTGAATGAAAACAGTCTGCTCTGCACTTCATAATGTGTTTGTTTGTGCCATTAAGGGGTTTTTCATTACTATGAAATTGATGGGGATCTGACATCTGACACCCCCCCACAATCACTTGATTGAAGAGGCCGCAGCATTCAAACAAGTGCTGCAGCCTCTTCACTGCCTACCACACGTTATATAGTGGCTGTGCTTGGTATTGCAGCTCAGTCCCTTTCATTACATTAGGAGTAATCTGCAAACAGGCCATGTGTCTTATGATTGACGTTACAGGTCTGCTTTAAATAGCTGCTGGCAGGTTGCCAGGTGCCGGACCACCACAAATCTGTTGTTGGTGACATATATGAAAATCTTGGAAATCTCATTTAATAATTTTTTTTTGTCTTTCTATTTCATATTATTTTCTTTTCTTTCTCCATTTTGTTGCTGAATGCTTTCGGTCTCATAACCGTTTGTCTTTAGCGCTGTATGTAGGGCACCATTTTTTTCCTAGGCTTACTTTTCCTTTTCCCCAACAGCTATACTGAAAAATTCTATTTATACAGACCTGAATTACAGATAAACCACAGCAGGACTGTACAATGCCTTAACCATTCTATCAAGAGCCCAGGACTTAATGTGAGAGGATAATTCAGTTGCACTCACTACTAAGCCTGTGGACTTTTTCCTCTGCAGATACCATCATTAACCTGCCAAACTATAAATTGTCTTCTGAGCTTTGAACTATAGCATCCCAGGGAGAAAATATTCTCACTAAGAAACATTTGATATGCCTAGACCCGAGTTCACGAGGCTTGCATGGAAAGGGTTTACTATGTTTGTCTTGAGCCACATAAATAATTTCCCTGGATGTCTGAGTATATAGAATGCTGTAGACCCTTATCTAGTAGAGAACAGCATATTATAGAAATGTTTATTTTTATACCATGTTGGTGTCATAAACACACAGGAGTAAGTAAGCCATGGAATTGTTATCTGAAGATTAGCTAGATAAATGGGCATAGTGATAATCATAGATAAAGGAACAGTGCTCAGCAGACCTGTGTCTTCTCTATAATCTATTATTTGGTCCACACAAATAAAAGCTTCACAGGCTGACCCCATTGTTCTGAGATCAATGTCTATGTTTTTCCAAACAACATGAACTTGACTCCATTAGTTACTTTGCTAAAACTGATAAATATATGTGAAAGCTAGCACAAACGGTAAATCTATAATAGATTTTCTATATGTTATAAAGGTATGTTTTTTATCACTGCACTTTATATTATAGCAAACTTTGGCCTGTTGCAAAATGTTCTCTGAAGTATAATTTATTATTTTCTATTATGTTTTATTGACTGTGAGTGTATTCCGAGCTGTCTTGGCTTTTTTAGTTGAACCATTTATGATTATTTTATGCATTATTTTTTGATTTAGTGATGGATCAGTCTTTTTTTTTTTTTTTTTTTGCCTAGGTCAGTGTGTGACATTGTATAGAGGACAGAACAGGCACTGATTTGTAAACATCACATAAGGACACCAGATGAAGACTAATTATTATGCTGGGTTTACATCTGTGTCAGGCTAAAATCGCCAGACAAAAAAGTACTACAAGTCTGATTTTTTTTTTTTTTTTTTTTTTATAGCCGATTTCAGTTAGATATAACACACATTTGACAGTGTCCCTCTGGCACCGTTCATGTCCACCATTTTTGCAGACTGTTTTTCCATTCTTCTGGTCCTCTGACATACCAGAAGAATGGAAACCCAGTGAAGATGTGAACCTAGAGTTAGACTGAAAAGGTGGTATCCAATCCTTAGATGCTACAGTCAATAGTGATTGCAGCACCTAAAGTGTTTGATAGATAGTGTGCTCCGTCTGTGGGTTTATACCTTACTATAGCAGCTGCCGGCCTACCAAAGGCTCCCTAGTCTGTAATGAGCATTACAGAGCCTTATGGAAGCAATCAAATGATGAAATGCCATTAAATGGGGACAAAAGATTAAGAAAGTTGTATAAAAAAATCAACAATTTTATGGCTTTGGAAAAAGAAACAATGGCCCAGATTTACGAATAGTTAGTTAGACTGGGAGTCTGAAAATTTGACAGTTTTATCACAGTGGCTGATGCTGGATAATATATTGGGTATATCTTTAGATTGTCTAGCATGTAATTTATACCACCTTTTAGTTGGCTGGCTTTGAGACAGAATTTTCCGACACAATTTTGGCACATTTTTGGGGCATCTTGGCACATTTAAATCTCGCCCCTCTTATTGAGAAGCTGCACACACGTGTAATTGCGATTTGGAAAAATTTTAGCTGAAACCAGAAGTGCCAAAATATGACAAGATGCACCTAAGATGAACCACGTAAATTGTGACAATGTTCATCAGCGATTTGATATTGAAACAGCAAAACAATGATTATTTCTTCCTGGCTCTGAGCTCTCTAGCTATGCAGCTACCTCAGAGGAGTTTAACAAGGTCTCCTCAGTGCTTTCTGCCAACGATTCCTGTGGGCTGTGCCTCAAGCCACATTTTTCTACGTCTGTTCCTAGTCATTCTGGTATTTGTGGTTCTCCCTTACTAATGAATATTGTTGAGTAAACACTCCTGCCCTGACTCTGATACTATGTCTCATTTGAACTACTTTGTTGGTGATGATCCTTGGCTTTGATCTAGACCATGTTCTAGCCCTGCTTCTTTGTCACCTTCCATGCTCCAGCCTATCTGTGTTCCTTGTCCTTGTCCATCTGGCCCTTTCTGGTCCGCCCTGTTCTTTGCTCCATGTCTAGTCTGATCCTATCCTGTCATTCCTATAGTGTCCAGCTTCCAACTAGTGACCATTCTGAAGACCACAACCTGAGGATCTGCTTGCGGCAAAGTTCACATCTCTGTACCTATTGTGGTCATGAAACATTAATTTATATTGAAACCTGATTCTTCTGTAAAAATAAATAAATAAGGCAATGTTAAATTGAGCATTATGAGATTGTTACATCAATGGAATAAATAGCTATTTTGTGCTGTCTAGTAATAATGACATCTAGCTTATTTATGGACTTGGTAGAGACTAGTGGCAATTAAACAGTTAACTGGCTGTCATTTATAACTTCATTTTTTGAGCCATTAAATGTAACATTTGAAGACAGTTTGTAACGTTAAACCATAATCTTTTCTATGGCTGGCATTGTTTGATTCTTGGCATTTCTCATGAACTAAATAAATATTTATTAGTAGTGTATTTAACCTTTACTGTTGACATTCTTCACATTATGCATGTGTGATAGATTTGTGGAAGGCATGTTCTGTCCTGTGTAAACATACTTGGAGATGCATGCTGTGGTGCAGCTCAGGAAGAGCACTAATAGCTTGCAAATAGTGTTAGTATGAATAGGTACAAGTAAGATGACATATGCTGAAGGCACTGCCCCCTGCTCTCTGCTTGAGCGTATATCATTGTAATGGATTTATTTTTATAAGGTAAAGTGGCCCATTAAACAGTTTTTGGTTTTTTTTAACTTCTGATATACTCTCTTTCCTTGGGCTCAGACAGTTCCTCTATGTCACCCTTTTTATTGTTTTTTTCTGACAATTAAATATAGGTGCTAAAAAAAAATCAAAGAGGCTTTTTTTATCTGAGCAAGTCTATTTTCTGGGACTTGTGTTTAACCAATCATGTTCTTTGGTGACTGGTAGCCCTGACAAATTCACACAAGCATAGGAGGGGTGGTTTTATATACTATATGAGGGGTTATAAGTCATATGCAACCTCCATAGAAAAATATATATTATAGTAAATTGTGTGTAACCTTCAACCAAAATTCCAGCAGGTCTAGACTTTGTGACTATCATGACTATGTGGTTGTGCTAGGTCACAGGTTGCAGTGTGACCCCATATACAATTGTTAAATGTCGTAATTTATCACCAGTGTCTTCTAGTTGCTTGATAATCCTCATTGTGTAGCCCTAGCCTTATACTTTATATCAGGGGTAGGAAACCTTCAGCACTCCAGCTGTTGTAAAACTACAGCTCCCAGCATGCATACTTGCTCTGCTGTTCTTGGAACTCCCATGGAAGTGAGTGGAGCATGTTGGGAGTTGTAGTTTCAGAGCAGCTGGAATGCCGAAGGTTGCTGACACCTGCTTTATATGCTCACTCTAGTTAACAGCATCTTCTATTAAGATAGGGATACAAGACAACTGTGGCCATGACCCCCGTCCGCAAGCAAAGATCACTATGCTGCATTGCAACTCCAACAGTAAAGTAAGTGGAAGTGGATGGAGTCACCTTGTGACCCTTCTAGTTGCAAAAAGATTGAGCAGTGTGTGACCATCAGATCACAGTTCAGCTCCATTAACTAACAATAGTAAAGGAATCACAGGGCACCATGGCAATCTTTGGTCATGTGAACGATGATGTGGCCAAAGTCACTGTGTAGCCCTAGCCTATAAACTCTCTTTCTATCAGATCTGCAAAGAAGTGGACCTCATATGACTATTCATGAGGTACCATGTCATTTAAGAAACAAAAAATTGTCACTTTACTAGTATTCTGATATGGTCACAGGTGCTCCTTAGCAAATGTAAATCACATATTGACTGTATGGCTGTGGGTGTTAATATTATTATTACGGTATATACATTACATATTTGTTGGTGTATTTATGCATTTGACTGTTATGTTCAAATATCAATAGCATTGCTAACAAAGCTGCATTGTAAGAAGTCTTTGTATTGTAATAAGGTAGTTTAGGATTTGTGTCTAATTTGATTTTTCTTTGACTGATTTAGTGTCAGCAGAAAATCTGGAAAAGACAATGAAGCAAATGGAACGCCAGCTTCAGCAGCTTGAGAAGGATTTAGAGACCTTTCCTCCATCTGACGACGTACATGACAAGTTTGTGACAAAAATGTCCATATCCTTTTGACAACTACACAACTTATGTAGGGCGGGTTGAATAAGCTCAAGGTTTACTTAACATTTTAAATCTGTTCCAGTAACCTTTGTGTATTTTTCAGCTTTCATGCTTTGAAAGCTATAAACACTTTGGCACCAAAAAGGATGCATGCTGTGAGTAAAAGGTTTCATCAAAAGCAGAGTCTACTAGTTTTGACAGAATAGAAGTGTTTTGTGTAAAATGCCATTTTTTTGTGCCGGCATTTAGTATATCCTCCACAAACACTTAAGTGAGCACTGATTTCATGCTTGTTTTGAGGGCACGATAGTATTACTAAGCTGTTTAACGTGCGATTATATCACTTTTATCTACCGGGCCCTATATCCTGTTGTCTGCCATAGACGGCACAGTAAAAACTGATATTTTGTTCTCTCTCATTCAGTTTGCATGGAGAACATTATACAGCAATTCTGAACAGTACTCGTGTGAATAAAGCCCTTGGAGTGTGATAGAAAATGTATTATTAGCTGTGTGTGCCTCTCTTACTTGGATGCTCCTCCCAGCTTTCCTTTCTATAGACTTTTCTTGTCAACATGTAATCAGATTTGTCTGTGAACTGATAGTCTGTCTTGTCTCTCAAGATGGATTTAGCTTAATGAAAGTGTGGCATTACGATACAAGCCTGAGAAGTAGAAAAGAGCATTTTTATCTGATAAAACATATAACAAATCTATTTGCCTGTATTATAGATTTATGCAAAGTTTGTTGAAGGTACGTAAAGCAACTATTTAAATTGTTACAGGTCATTATGTGAAATTCATATAACATATCCTTTACATACAGTATTTTGAAAAGCATTTGGTTGCAATGTAACTTGTTTTCCCTACTTGCACAACATAGGGAGAAACCTTTAAATAACTGTTGGGAGGGCAGAGTATGAATACAAGATGGTTTTATGAAAGGAGCATCTTCATCAAATAAGTGACCGAGCACTGGAATCCGGGTCATTGTCACTACTAAAATAGGGTAGCATACACCTGGCTACAGATTCACTTTAAAGAGTTCCAGTATCTGACCTAAAGTACGTAAACTCCATCGGTATAGCCTGGCACTAGGAGGAGAGAAACAAGAAAAGGCTCTAGAAGTTGGTGCTCACACCCCAATATTCAGTATCATAGAAAAATTTCATGTATAGAGATCAAAAAAGCAGGGGGCACTCACCAGAGCGTTTCATAAAAAGTAGACTTTATTCCAAAGACGTCCATATAAACATCCACAGCAGTATGGGAAAGAAAAAGGTTGCATACAAGGCTAGGCAACAAATTGTTTCGCACTACATGCGCTTTTTCAGGCCTCACAATGCCGCTATTAGATAAGGAGAGCCGACATTATATAGAAACATCCCTCCATAGGTCTCAACCACTAGCACGGCAGGCCCTGGGGCGTGGGAGAGAGCAACCAATCAAATGCTGGTCCCCCCCTGGGTGGTGCCTTGTATGCATCCTTTTAATTTCCCATACTACTGTGGATGTTTTTATGGACATCTTTGGAATAAACTCAATTCTCTGTGTAGTTGCCCAAACAAGTCACTGCGGCTTAGCTTCCTTTCAATGGTATCTGATCTGCAGGAACCTGCTCCTTTCTCTGTAGTAACTGCTGAGAACAGCTGATTGATGGGGATTCCGGGTGTCGGACCCCCACTGATCCGTTAGTATAGGTCATCAGTGAGTCTGTCCTTGATTTCTCATGTCCATAATGACAGACACCCTGATTTCAATGCTTGTTGTAATTTCATTATGGCCAATAGCATGCTTTTTGTAACAAGTTGTATCTGTCTCCATCTCTTTTATATACTGGTATTTGTTCTACGAGCATGCCACATAATTATATCTCAGTGTATCAACAAAGTAGATGATGTAAAGCAGCTGGAGGAATATTCTGACAACTTAGAATCTTATGAATCCTATATTTGTATGGCCTTCCCCAAATCATTGTACATTTGTGTTCACTAAACTTTACCTATTTATTACATATCCAAATCTACAAATGAATATTGACAATTTATATTGCAGTTAAAATATCCTCTTTTAGAGAAGTTACCTGAATAAAGAATTGTCCTCATTTGACACTATAAAGTACCTACAGTAATACAGGGCTTACCAGTACTCTTTTTATAGGCAGAGGGAATTAAGATGTACTTATATTAAACCAGAGGTGCACAATGTTTTCTGATCTGAGGGCCACATTTAGAGTGCACCACTCTAAAGGACTGCAATAAAAAGTATACACATATAGCCAAATGAGACATTTATGACACCACTTTAGGTAAAACTCATGTACTATGTTACGTGACAAGTGCAAACCCTTAAGAAGTAGTGCATGTGCTCAAATAACACCAGTGATACTAGGCATGGTCTGCACAGGATGTATTTTATTTTTCCAGTTCATCGTTGTGTTCTGTGATAAGATATCACACTGCAGCAGTTTAACCAGTTGAAGACGTTTGGATTAACTCTGCTACATCTGTATATTTGGTAGCTTTTTCGAGAAGTAGGGGCAGACGAAAGGCAACATATCATCAGGACCCATATAGCAGATATTTTTTTCTTCAGTCTGTAATCATGGGTTCACATAAGTCACACAGGAGCTGTAAGCACAAACAATGTACCGTATTTTTCAGACTATAAGATGCACTTTTTTCCCCACAAATTTGGGAGGAAAATGGGGGGCGCATCTTATAGTCCGAATGCATAGCCCCACTCCTACTGCCACCGGCTTCCTGCAGCGAGGCTTCCTGTAGCGGCAGGAGTGGAGCGATGCTGCAGGCCCTGGGTTTGTAGGAGAGGGTGTTCCCGGCGGCGCAAACCCTTTCCGACATCCACCGTGCTATAACGGCAGATGCCGGGTCTGTAAAGATGATGGCGACCTTTGGCATTACTACCTGTAAGCCCCCCCCCCCCCCAAACCGCCCCTGGGCCGGTGATGGGTACCTTGTTCGTTGCAGGCCGGCTTCTGCACGGCGAGATCACAGGAGCCGACCTGTCATAGGAGTATTACTATTGCAGCTAGTCTATGACCAGCCTCAGTAGTAATGTAGACACAGTACAGTTGTTTTAAAAAATATAAAAAAAAATAAAAACAAAAAATTCTAAATCACCCCCTTTCCCTAGAATACATATAAAAGTAGAAAATTACTTTGAAACACATAAACATTTTCCTCCTCTAAAACCTAGGTGTGGATTATGGTCCGCTGCGTCTTATAGTCTGAAAAATACGGTATCTGTTGCTCAAGGCTATTTTCAGAATGAATTCATTGGACACTGTAAATCTAATGAATTTAAGAATTATTTTAATGGTCAGTTTGGGTACACACATGAATTAGTTGCTGGTCAACCAAAAAACCAGAACGATGTGCAGTTCAGTGTGGTTTTCAAAGTGATTACACCATTTAAGGACACTTGGTTTTGTGGGTAGACATCACTTTTTAATCTAATTGAAAGCTGCACCAAAATGCACGTCAGCTCGGTCTTCAGCTACATTAAAACTGTCGACCACGCTCTATGCAGTGTAACTGTGTCTGCTCCTTTAACACAAACGGAAATGAATACTGTATTTTAGTGAAGGACATACTTTTCTTTGGGCAGGTTGTTAATATTCATTTGCTTGTACTTGGCTATTAAATCTAGGCTTGGTATCTGTAAGCACTAGTTTGTCTAACAGAAGTTATATTGTTTTCCGTTATTTACACTGTTCTGACAGCAGTGACAGTTTCTCAGTATTGTTCCCTCTTTGTATTCCACTAAGACTTGAAGTTTCTGTTCTCTGCTACAGTATGACGCATCTCCGTAGACAGACAATAACTTAGAAGCTATAGACCTGCATATGGCTTATGTTAATACGACATGATCTCACTAATTAGAGGAGCACACATTGAGGCAAACAGATTTTCCAGCAAATTAATAAGAAAAAAATGTTTGATATAAAGGTTAGATAATCCAACACAGCATGGAGAAGCCCGGATCTGTCTGTACATTTAATCCTAAGCGAAGGGAAGCTGAATGATTTTCTCTTAAAAGACGGACTGCTCACAAAAACAGCCAGCAGGAAATCCGGAACAGGAAAGATGCTCTTTGTGTGAGATACTTTATCAAAAAGTGGGATATTGTTTAATGGTCAATTTAACCATCACATTCTCCAGCTAAATATCACAAGTTGAAGGACACTAATTAGAATCCCCACTTCTTTGCAGATTCTCTCCTACTTTTTATATACTCTTTAAATCATGGGTTGGAAGTACAGCACAAAAACTTTTGGATTTTATGACTTTATTTAAAACAAAGCAACATGACACTTCTCCAAAAGACCACTTCTTCATCAAGATAAGATTTTCTGTGATAAATTTTGGTTCCATCATTTACACTTATTGACAAAAAAATATGCCAAGAAGGAGTTTTTGGAGTCAATTGAAACTTTCTGTGTGTGACTGTAATGATAATATGTAAGTTATTACAATATTAGAGTAAAAGGGGAAAACTGCACAAATGAATGAAGGCTCTATTACCCTATAGGGGCCACCTCTAGCCTGGACACAAGATGAGATGGGTATGGAGGCATGCAGGTTTCACATGGTATCCTGAGGCATCTTTTTCCTACAGATTTTTTTCCTGTGTCTATGGTTCCTGCATATGTGTAGGTTGCCAAAGCTGGCACCCTAGCTAGTCCCATAAATGCTCAATTGGCAATAAATCTTGTGACTGGGCAGTCCAAGGAAGTGTTGCCGTCTGGTGGAGACTGTGTATGTGTGTGAGCATTATCCTGCTGAAAAATGCCAGTTGAAAGCCCTACCATGACTCTTATCACTACTAGGGGCAACTAGCTATCATATCTGGTGGATCACCAGAGTATTACAACAGCAGTTGAAGCAGTAGGGTGCCACTCCTCAGCAAAGTCAGGATTGAAGCGTTTTCCACAAAGGCTTCATTCTCAAACCTGACCGTCTTCTGATCCCAAACAAAATCTACATTTGTCACTTAAAGGAAACCTGTCACCATGAAAATGCAGTCTAATCTGCAGGCAGTATGTTATGAAACGGGATGAGTGGAGTAGATTATTATATAGTTTTTTGGGAAAGGATTCTGTGTAATGGTCCTAACGGTGATTGTGCATATAGATAGCTGTCACTCAATGTTAGACTCACCCCCTGGACTCAATTACTCCTTCTAAGGATGGCACTCAGATCAGATTATATGTTGTTTCTACAATGTCCCTTAATCATTTCCCTTCACCTCTACAATAGCAGCATATAAATGGTGATGAGAAAGAGAGCCATATTGTTTTCTTATGTGTAAGGAGATCTCTAAATGATTTCTTGATAATCATGTTTGGCTGGTTTCACATGGCAGAGTAAGGCTAGTAAAGGTGGCTTAGTTGAACTGCCATGCTGAGCTCAGTTGTGATCCCGCTGGTAGATCACAAACTAGGCTGTGAGAAACAGCCCCCCATCATAGCTAGAATTGCACACCCTAGAATGTCAGTTTTGGTACACTCACTATTCTCAGGCCACACCCTTATGGACTTACAACACATTATTAATCCAGTATAATAAAAGTGATGTTCGCTTTTATTTTTCTGCATCAATAAAAACCATTGGATTATTGAACTTTCACAGGTAGTAGCAATACCAGAATTATTTGTCAGAAAATAATAAAAGGTAGCTCTAGAGGAATTGTCTAAATACAAAAGAGAACGCTAAAGTATTGTTTTCAAGGAAAATGGGGGGTTCAGAGCTTTACTGACATCTGTTCTTTTCATAAAAAGAAGGGTTTCTAATGTTACATCACTTACCTTGAAACCTACAACCAAATGTGAAATGTAACTATTGTAAATGAGCATGCAAGGCTGAAATAATTCATAATTCATCAATTAATATTTGATTTCATGGCTATGAAAAGTGCATTAAAAGTACTAAAAGCATATATTTATTACAAAGAGAATAGGACCTTGTGGTATAATTCATAAATAACCAAGCAGAATTGCTGCCATTATATGTATTAATAGCCTCACTGGTAGCTCTAAAGGCACTAATGCTAATGAATGTTTATGTGAAGAGTATGTGTAAATGTTTTATTCTGTAATTCATACATGACTTGTCAAGGCAGATGTGAAACTAAGGGAGGATTAACACTGCAGTGTATCAGAGCTATAAATCGGGAAATCCTTCCTGAATATACTTTCAACATGGAGTATGAATGCACCCTTAGGGTCCATTGGTCTTATCCGTTATAGGATGAGAGTCACAGTGATAGAATGTCTCCATCTGCATGCACTTTAAATAATCCTCCATCATGTTTGTTAATTTGCTGATGAAAGAAGAAAAGCATGCATATAGGACTTTCTTCCATTACAAAAAAAAACTAATTTCTTATTTCCTGATTGTATTTTTTACATTATTTTCTTTGTGTACTTATCGGTTCATGCATCTTGTTTGAGCTGCTGCAGCTATAGAAATTTGCTTTACAGTAGTCATCAGAACCAAAAAAAAAGTTAGAAAAAGACTAAATGGGTGGAATTTATTAGAGGTTTTTTTTTTTTTTATATAAACTTAATTGATGTAGGTCATCAATTAAAGAACAGCAGGCATCTGATATCTGGGATCCCTGGCCTATCAGCTGTTTGATGTGGCTGCAGAACTCATGTGGGCACTACAGCTTGTTCGGTACTCACCAAGCACAAGCACCAAGCTTGATATTGCAGATCAGGCTATTCACTTGAATGGGACTGAGATGTTATCAGGCCACATGACCAATGAATGCATCAAACAAATATATGGAATGCTCCTTGCACTTCAAATAAACGTAACCAACTTCAAACCAATCGTAAACGTAACCAATCAAAAAGGTTACGCTTGGTTTGAAGTTGGTTACGATTATTTGAAGCGCGAGGAGCAACTCCATATGTATATATGTCTTTAGTTGATGTTTTTAGTGACATCGGCTCCTCGCAGCATTTGCAACCTCACAATAGCCATTTAAAGTAGTGCCAAAGGTAGGTGTAAATTCTTGGATTTTTGTTTGTAATGCTTCAAAACAGACCCTGACCACCATTGTGGAGGGAGGAACCTCTTAAATTTGGTACATCTGCTTCCAGCGTTCACAACATAGTGCACTATACGCCAGTAAATTTCCCCAGTTGTCTTATAAATGGTACTGTTGTGAGCGTGTAGAAGAGGCTATGCTTTGTTCATCATCTATTGACAATATTGCTCTGTTTTCTGTCTCCAGCTTTGTAATAAAGATGTAACCTTTTATTATCATTCTTCCTCTTGATAATGAGATAAAGCTGAGTCTGCCCACAGTACAAGCTGAAATGGAGTGAATACATTGTTAACCTGGCCAACTTTAAAAAAACAACAAAAAAAAAAAACATAACCTTGCTTTGTGTCACTAACAAAGCCACCCCTGTGAAGAGGTCATGTGTGGTACTGCAGCTAACTTTACTCCCACGGAGCTGATCAGGTATGGCATTGTTTTTGTAAGAAAGCAGACACCTTTTTGTTTTGATTCCAGGACAACCCCTTTAACTATTGATGGTGGTACGAAAAGCACCACAAGCCTTATGGCACCTGTTGTATTTTGCGTCAGTTTTTTCATTAGTTGTGATCAGTTCGGAGCCTGAACACCTGTCCTGACTTATCATTTACTCATACTTTGCTGCTGAATTGCATTTTTGTCCCGATTTTTCCACATTTTCACAAATATACTTTTTTTTTTTTTTTGCTATGTGCAAAGTCTGTGACATAGCAGTGTTTAGCCATGGATATTTTTTTTTTCTATAAGATGTATTTTATCTTTAGTCAGCTGTTTATATAATCTATCATGTTTGCCCAGCAGGATTTGCGAACATGTAAAGGAAAGCACACACCAGTTCTAAAGTATGTTGTGCGGTAGAATGAGCCAGTGCTGCGGCTATTTGTAGAAGGATGTTGATTCCCTCATATACTGATCACTGAAACCATGTCTTCCTATTATTTCTTAAACTATCACTAATGTTCTTAGCTCCTCATCACCTCAAAGAAAACTTGTCAGTGACGGTATTTTCTGCGGTTCAGCACCGCTGCATGACAGTTCAACAGCACAGTACTTATGGCAAACATGGCAACTAATGCACCTCCTGGTTTAATTTGTATTCTAATAGATATAAAGACCAGTTCTGCACTTCTTAATGTGTGTGTGTGTATGTATGTATATATATGGGCAATGAAACAATTCTTATAAACGTTTGCTACCTTATAATATATATATATATATCTATCTATCTATCATCTATATACAAGCGTTTATAAGATTTGTTTCATTGCCCATTGTGTAAATATGTGTATTTGGGCTCTATAACATGCTACTTTAGGTTGTGATTTTCATGTACTTCAGAACTGATTATTTGGCAAGTTTGTTCTACATATGTGTTTCCATTATTGGTATCTACCTTAACAGCATTTCACAGTTTTGCAGTAAGCGCAAGAGAGCAATTTAAAAAGCTGTCACGAATGTATGAAAACATGGAGAAGCTCTATCAAAGTGTCATGGAATATTACGTCTTAGATGCAAAGAAGGTTTCTGTGGAGGAGTTTTTTACAGATCTGAGCAACTTTAGAACCATGTTTGCGGTAAGTTGTTTTCCCATTTTTACAATTTATAAATTTTTTTGTATTTTTGATAACTTTTTCAATATATACCATGGAAATCTGAGTGTTCAGACAACCACCGATCTGCAAGTTATTTCCTATCCTTTAGGATACGAGATAACTTGCTAAGATGTGAAAACCCCTATGTTTTATAAGGGATACACATTTCATGTTTAACATTGTTTCTTCACCTCTAAAATAAAAAATCGCATCCAAACGGCATTCATTTTTTTTGGATGCAGTTTTTAGATGCACTGTGTGAGTACACCCGATTCTCTTATCAAAGGTCTCATAATGAATCATGCACCTGAAATCTGACCTGTAGGGCACCAGTGAGTTAAATGAGACTTAGAACTGTGCCGAAGGAAAACAAGGTGCAATAGAAAATGTGATCCATTGTCATGCAGTGAATGCTTTACTTGCTGAGATTGAAACACCCTCTAAAAACTTTAGAAAGATAGTATTATGGAGAACTAGAGATAGACAGACATTCAAGAGAAAAAGGAGTAAAACAGAACAATTTTTTTTTTTGTTTGAATTAATATATTTTACTTCAGCATATTAAACACTTGAATTGTAGATAACAAATTTCAATGTTATTTCAATAGGGCTTGGTTCACATGTGCTAACACCATGACTGGAACCCGCACCACTCTACATGTCAGCACAGTTTCAAACTGGCTGCAGCTAATATTGGATTGATTGGTAATTGGCATGCACAGTAGCTCACCATACTACAGCTAGCAATCACAAGGCATTATGGGAAAGGAGCTGGGAGCTCATGCGCCCTCTGTTGGATGTAACAGATCCTCAATTTGCTTTTGACCCACCGAGTCTTGAGACAGCAAAAGGGATTTTACAGCTAACAATGAAACTGCTTTTAGCTGACGGCAGCTGAAAAACTATGTTTGTATGGTTAGGCCATATTACATCCACAATATATGAGCCCAGCCTAAGGCTGTGTTTACACACTGCCCTTTTATTGAAGAACTGCATGCACTTTTTAATTGCAGTAATTAGTAAGATGTAAGATCTTACTATACATCTCATCTGTATGGTAATGTCCATTAAATTGAAAACCTCTGGTGTGCTGGCATGGTAGACATGTGCTACTCATAACTGTAGTTAAAAACTGCATGCTGTTTATCAGATGCTGTGTAAACATAGCCTAAGTAGTAAGGCATCTGGATGACATCTGATGCTGCTTATAATTCTGGTGACCAAACATAAAAAAATGTATAAAAATATATACACACCCAACACACAATCAGATCACCTTTAAGCTGCCTTTTTTTCCAAGCTGAAGAAACTTTACTTTTTTTCTATCCTTTCATTAAAAGAGAGACCTTCCATTCCACTTAAAATTCTATTTGGCTGCCTTTGACCCCTCTCTGGATTTCTAATATCCTTTTTAGAATGTGGAGCCCAAAACTGAATCCTGTATTTGAGATGTAGTCTTAGAAGAGATTTATATCAGGATAGTATTACACTGGGATTACAGGTTTTTCTCTCTTTTTATACATCTTAAAATCATGTTTTCTTTACAGATGTATTTTTTTCCGCAGCAGCACTGAGTATTGCAGTCAGGACATATTATCCCTCAAATATTTTGCCTCATTACATTGTGCATCTTTGAAGACTTGGTACTCTGTATTGTTTTCGATGTGGGCAGGGCCGCTTTAACCATAGGGCAAATGGTGCACTTGCTCCGGTTCCCATGGTAGCAGGGGACTCCTTGGCACAGCGCTACAGTAGCAGGTCTGCATCTGTTATGTGGCCTCAGGTGGCAGATTGCAGAGTCCCTGAGGCAGCGGCACAGTATTTGTTGGATGAACCTCACTAGATTTGCCCAGCAGTTTCATTCAGACTAAACATGCCAGAAACAGAACTGCCATTATACTCTTCAGACCCCAGAATATAATGAGCAGAAGCCCATAGTTTAACAATAGCTTGTGAGTGGCAAACCCCAAAAGTTCTGGGTTCAGCTGAACTGAAATTTTTGGAAAATTTGTAGGGGCCACTATGGGATACTATTCTGTGTGGTGGGATTACTATGGGACATTATATTGTGTGAAGGGGATTCTGTGGGATGTTTTACTGCGTGCACTATGGGACAGTATACTGTATGAAGGGGCCACTATGGGACATTATATTGTTTGGAGGGGCCACTGTGGAACATTATGCTATGTGGAGGGCTGCCATGGGACAATTATACTGTATGAAGGGACCACTTTGGGACATTATTCTTAAAGGAGTTTATCAGGAATTGAACAAACTATGAAGGGGCAGGTATAACATTTAAAAAAAAAAAAATACTGTCCCTGGCACTCTGATGTCATTCCATTGCACGCCATGCCTCACATACGTCATCAGTCCCTCTGCATCGACCAACAAGAGGCCTCAGCAGTCATATATGGTACAGTGCTTCTAAGAACTGAGGCACAGCACATGACCAAACGGGCTGAGGTGAAGGACATCGGAATGCCGGGAACAGGTGAGTTTTTTTTTTTTGTTACACCTGTTCCAGGCTCCTCTAGAGTTTCTCCAATTCCTGGATAACTCCTTTAAGCTGAGCACTGAAGCTTGATGTGTGATGGCTTCTTTCGGTCACTACACATGCAGCAAAGGCTCAGTGACGTGTCGGTCAGCAGTCAGGTGACTGATTTTCTAAATTGGAGGGGGCATCCATGAGAGGGACATAAAACTGTGGGAGAAATCAGGAGGGGGGCTTTATACTGTAGGTTCACCAGGAGAGCGACTTTATACTTTGGTGTCTGTATACTTTGAGGCCTACTGGAGGAGGACATTATAATCTAATGTCTGATGGGCCACTGGGGTGGGACAGTTTAATATCAGAGGGGCCACTGGGGGAGGAGAAGGTTGTCTATTGGGCCAGATTAATGTGTGATGCCACTTCAGGGGCATTATAGTGTGTGGGGGCATTAAATTTTGGGTGGGTCAGGTATATCTAAATGGCGGTGATGGGGGAGAGGTACTTTTGAAACCCTTGCACTGGGCCCACCAATGTGCTAAAACAGCCCTGGATGTGGGCAGTGATCAGATCCACTGTTGTTGTTTTAAGGTGCATGCATGTTATTAAATCCCTGAAGGGGCCCTTTCACCTCCACCATCTCCAACACTTTGTATTCATTTATAGACTGTGCTCTACTGATTCCAGCACAGTTGGATTTTTTTCTCTAGCACTCACCATTGCTGAGCAATAATATCTGTAAGTTTCCGCACCAATATGCTAATTAGGCTTCCTGCCATCAGGTGGGTGGTCTCAAAATATCTGCTCCAGTCTGGGCCTGCCCACCTGACTAATAGCCTAATTAGCACTTTGGGTGCTGAAACTAACAATTCCAATTTCTCGGTGGAACGGTAGGAGTTATAAAAAAAAAAAATTCTAACTGTGCCAGAATCAGTAGAGTAACACATATTGAAGGGTGTGAACAGTTGGAGTTCATGCAGGTGGTGAAAGGTCCTCTAAGAACTAAGGAACTGCTAATGAGATGGTAAGATTTATGTTTACAGCTATGTAGGCATATGGGATATATGGGTAAAATCATTGCTTGCCCTCCTTGACACACATCATTGATTGTGCATACCAGTCTAAGGGCAGGTTCACGTAGAGAAATTTATAGCAGTCTTACACCTCAGATTCCTGTCCAAATACCAGCCCTGTTGAACCTACGGTGGAAAACCAAAGCAGAGCTTTTGGCTTTTTGTCTGTGATAAGCCTGTTGCTTAGCCTTATATCAATGGGATTAATCAGCATGAGCCTCATGTTGCAAGTTCGGTGTCTGAATCAGCCACTGAATCCATGGCAAGAAGCATCTGACACTGATGGACAGATTCTGGATGGTTTGCGGAGCTGATTTTGTGGAATCTGCCTTTAAAATGAGCTATAAATTTCTCTGTTTGAACCTAGAAAGCATCTAAGTGCATCTTGCTAAAAAGTTCCTGCGTTCTTATAGACTGAATTCAGGTAGACCTGGTAGTGTCAGACCCCCTTGGCTGCATGCTACATCATCTGGCAGAAGGCTTATATAGAGAGTGCGACAGCACTTTTCTCCAGATCAGCACCGATCTGTGTGATTAGTGCAGGAAGAAGCTGAAAGCAATGGAGACATCATATTCAACTTCCTGTCATGGAACCGCAGCATAACTTCGGGACACAGGCAGGCAGCTGGAAGGGAGATGATCAGTTAGCTGCAGAACTCTTCATGATGTAATGAACATATGATCAGTCACAGGTATGGGAAAGTCAGGTTTCGAAGTGTAGCACCTGTGAAGGGACTTCACTGGGTTCTGTACTTTTGTGCCCTCAATAAAATCATTGTGGACGATGCCTGCCGAAGAGCTATGTGTCTATTGGGAGGGAAGCAGTGGCGGTTTCTCAAGGCTGACATTTCCTGTGCCACTCTTAAGCACCTGTGGTTCATAATCATTAAAGGAGAGCAGGAAGGACTCATTCTGTCAGGGAATGGGTTAACCAGAACTGTCACATGGGAGGTGAGTATAGCAATAACCAGACTTCAGTGATCTCCTTGTTGTGTGGGTTGCCAATCTTCTGGGCACAGAGTAATAGAGCAATGGACTGGCCTACTGTCTTGCCCGAGTAGGAGAATTGCAACCCTTAATTTAACAGTTGCTGTAAGTCAGGCTAGGGATTGTTGGGAGACCTCTTTGTATTCATTCTGACTCCACCAGAATCTGCCCCTTCATGATCTTCTAAAAGTGATACCGCTCTACTGCTGCATTGGGACTTTTGAAGACATCAGGAAGGGGTGTGATGCTGCTGCTATCTGGTGGAGACCATGCATGCATTAAGGTAGGAAAATTTGTGCAAATAATCTCATGCAATTGCTGAAAAATCATATTGGAGTATATGTATTTGGTGATTTACAGAGATTTACGGTCCCTGTATAGTAACATCCATATTGGTTTCTGGACACCTAACAAAGTTTCTTAGGAAAAAAACAATTACAGATTTAGGCATAATCTGTTAATAACCCCTAGACTAGTGTATATAGAGAAGTATTATATACCTTAAGACCGGATAAGATGGTGTGATAGGCTTTTCTCTAGTCCTACCTAAAACTAGAATTCATGGTATCTTGTTCTGTTGTGTAAAATAAACCTGCATCTGTAATATGTGAATAAAGTAAATATCAGTAGGCAAAGTTCACATCATCTGTTTTAATGCTGCTATTATCTGCATAAACTGCTTGTATTACCTCCCCTCTGTCGTGGTACAAAGCCAAGTGGGGAAATATCCCATAGTCTCAGAATCACAATATAGACCATAACACTCGAAACATAAGTAGTCTGCTTGCTCTAACACACTAAATAGACATGCAAATGAGCCTGTGCTAAATCCATTAGAACATCATTGTGAGGATAGAATAAACTCCTTCCTTTCAGGGGAGGAATAAAGGCAGTCCATAGCTTAACTGGAAGCCTTGTGTCTGGGAATTTAGCAAGGTTTCATGTTTCAACTTTGGAATAAATTGCATTGAAAACCATTACCGAGGAAATCATATAATATGCTTTACCCGGTGACAAAATATGGCTTTATCAATAGTCATCCTGCGTTTTGTTCTGCTGATAAGGTTTTATATAAAAGAGGGCTTATAAAGTCAATATTATTACCTTGGTGGCCTGGCTGCTGAGTGTACAAACACACAAAGTGTAAAAATAATTTACAATTAGCAGATCCGTTTGGAAGATGTGAAGCGCACACTGAAAATATATGATGGTGCTTTTGGGCATATCCGAATCCATCTAGAGTTGGAAAAGCATTATTTACACTCCATATTATTTTACTGTGTTGCTCTGTAGCTGGGAGTGCACAGTTTTTCCCCTTAGCCTTTTATACATAGTTATAGTCTGGGTTTGACTCATATAGGAGCTCCAAACTACAATACAAAAGCTTTCCTGAGAAGGTTGTCAAGAAAGGTTTCTGCCCCGTCAATAAAATAAGTGGACCTCTACCATTCTTTACAAATACTAGCCTTCCCACTTTCACCCTAAATCAGCTATTAATATAATTTTGTGCCGTACATAATTTCCTGAGAAGAATATAATACGGACACACGGCTGGAGTTCATACAGCTCAGCATGTAATGTTAGAATTATTGAATAAAGAATTCTTAAGCAACAATGCCATATGCACCATTGAGATACAAAGACACAGGAGGACTCTGGATTCATTATAACCGGCTCTATGTGCCTATAAAAGAACATAACGACAGATATTTAAACATGTTCGTCTATTTTTATGATTGTTGAACTTTTTTGCTGTATTTCATGTCGGTGACCATATATATCTATCTATACAATGTGTGCATACGCCATAAACAGTGCCATAATTATACTAGATTTTGGTTCTGCACTTGTGCTTTATGGTAGCTTAGACTAAGGACAGATAAAGATTTAGAGCTTCATGATTTGCTGCAAGTACAACAAATATTCTGGTTGCTGCACAATATTTGACAATAAAAACTGTGCACTATCTGTAGTCTCATGTGGCCTTTGGTGTTATTTTATGTGTACACTTAGGGTAAGTTCACATGGCGAAGAGGAATTTGAGGTGGACTTCCGCCTCAAATTCCTCTCCACTTTCTGTCCCTCCATGTTTCTGCTGCGGCTTTTACTCACTGACTAGGTAGATAAATGAGCCTAATCGGCAAGTTGTTTCACGCCGTGAGTTCTGCAGCTGATTCAGCTCAATATCAACATTGAGCAGGTTGCTTATTTTTTCTGCACCCAGCTTCTGTCTCTGCCTCCCATTGAATACAATGAGATGGTTATTTGGTGCTGATTTTGAGACTTAATCCACCTTAAAATCAATGCCAAATTCCTAGGTGTGAATTTTTTATGATGTGAGAGGCACATAAAGTGCCCATGTCATACATGAAATGACAGCCCAGCAGATGCCTAGAGCCTCTGACCTGGGAGGTTTGCCTACTCTTCTGGGACTCTTTTTCAGGAACCCCTCAGACGTTCTGTGAGGTTTGACAAGCATGGCTTGGATTGGGGAAAAGCGGGCTTCTTTAGTCTAAAATACAGATTCAAGCACAGTCTGTATCAAGTATCCCATAGGACCTAATGGCCAAACTCAGGGTACCATTCAACCTCCACAAACGCTAGGTTCACACTAGCATTGCTTCTACGATGTTCAGGTGACCCAAAACATCGGTTACACGCAGAGCCTGTGGACCCCATTGACTGTAAGAAGTAAAAAGTCCTCTATGCAAGAATTTTTCTTCTGCCAATTTTTGAACGAAGCCAACAGAGAGTCCAGCATAAATGTGAATGTAGACTTCTGTCAAATGTACTTTGTTAAATCTAATTTCCATCATATTTATCATAATTGTACAAGGATCAGAATGACATTTTTCAGTCACAGAGCTACCCTGCTTGCCGTTAGCCATCTTTTTAATGTGTAACATTGGTAGACTATCTGAGCCTGCTACTAGGGGACTCCTTATATATAGATTTATTATAGTGTGAATCGTCTGTGGTACTGTAGGTAGTCTATAGGTAGGCAGTCACATTCCAGCTCGGCTGAGTGTGCATGTGGATATTTGATAAGATGGCTACCTTATGTGTTTTCTCCAGTATTACTTTGTTCAGGTCTTTCTAACCTTTGTCATCAAACACTTTACAGCAGACCTTTTCTGCATCCCCAGGAGGTTTGGTGTTTGTGAAATGCTGGAATCAGCTGCTCTGTCAGATTGCATACAGTACTTCACTCATTTTTAAGATGACATAGTAATAAACCAGCGACATTTGACCCCATTGTTTGGTGAGTGATATCTGTCTGTGCCCACATCAGTATTCCTAATAATATAGCATGGATCTTAAAACTATCAATAAGATGAAAGTTTGGAGTTACTGTATAGTTTTAGGACAGGCCTGTCATAGTCTGTATTTGAGCTGTCTGTAGATTTTATTATATTCTGAAATGCACTTGTGCACATTGTCAGATTGGCTAGTAAGCACTGGAATCGCTCGTGCACTTGATAAGTGTAGTTTTAGCTGGGGGGATAAATATGTAATTGCTCGGTAATGTGTCTGAGCAGAATTGCATAGATATTATGTTGTTGACACAACCTCTTTAAATCTGACAGAATACATGAAATCGGTTTCACTCTTCAGAAGCAGGATATTTTCTGATATCTTGACAGTCTCTTGCAGCATGCCCTAAGGCAGTACACAGTTTTATCAATAATACTTTCCATAGCCTTCAGTGGAACACAGTAAGTTAGTAGTATTCAGCTGCATGATGTCTGTACAAAGAAGTTTCTGAAGTGCACCTATATGGGGTTAGATTACACTGTTGGTTAAAACTGCACACACATTATAAATATGAAGAAAACATAACACTCCTCAACAATATTCATTATAGCAATAGGTTTTGTAATATGTCTAACCAGTGATTTGTGGAGTCCGAGTGCTTGGACCAGCATTGATATGAAATACATGTATATAGTTTGTGAAAGGGCATGTGTCATCACAAAATGAACCACTGTGTAAATCAAGTTTTTATATTATTAATATTTCTTGAGAATTATTGGTGATTTTTTTTTTTCTAGTTTTACAAGTCAATATATTTATTCCCTTCCCACCACAGCCATTTTATTTTTGCTTTTTATTCTTCGCCTTCCAAATGTTATAACCTTTTTATTTTTCTGTTCACTAAGCTTTATGGCCTTATCTTTTTTTGTGGGACAAATTGTACTTTATAATTATACCATTTAACATTCCATACAATGTATCAGAATAAAAAAAATGGGGGGAAAAAAATCAGAATGGGGTGGAATTTGAACGTGAAACTGCATTTCCTTAAGACTTTTGTCATGGCATTCACTGTGCAGCCAAATTATATGTTAAATTTAAAATGTCTTCCTTGGTCAGTGCGATCACATAGTTACCAAATTTATATAGTTTTTAATTCTGTTGTAGGAACTTTACAAAAATCCAAAACTTTGAAAAATAAGAAAATCTTTGTGCTGCTATATCCTGATACTCATTACTTACAATAACTTACATATATGGAGCTATGTAAGTTGGTTGTTTTTTGGTGGGGGGGAGGGGCATGTTATACATGTATTTGTTGTTTTATGGATTGTCACTTTGTGAACCGAGAGCAAGACAGGTGGTTTGGACTTCGCAACCAGAAATGAACGCACACGCGGTAGTTCAAGAAAAAAAATATATATTTACTATAAGTTAATAAAGGCTAGTTAAAGGTAAAATGACATGGATAAAGACAAGCAAAATATACAATATAGCATGAACAATTTCAAGGCAAATTCTGCAATGGTTTCTACTTTTACTCTGTCCACTTCTGCAGTATGGACACTGAATGAACAATATACTCAAATCTATCCCTAACTGACCCTGACTTCACATTTGGGTGCACCACCTTTTCCCCAGTGGTCCAGGTGGACCGCTTACAGTCCGTAGAAGCGCGCGGTGGGGCCCAAAGTCGGTCCTTTCTTTTATAGTGAAGCGTCCTCCCCTCACGGTTATCAGGAACTTGGGAGAAATGAAGTCCTCTTTAACAGGGGAACCAAATTAATGCAATGTAATCCAACAGCAGATTCCACTCAGCACACTGACAGTCCTGCCGAATCCATACACTGAGCTGGGATGTAAGCCGGGGTTTAGCAGTTACTGTCCAGTACGTCAACAGCACTGCGAGTCTCTATATGTGGTATCCATATACACAGTCACAATGTCAGTCTCACTGATCAGCCACTGAGCACAGTTCCTTTCACGTGGACTCACTAGTCCTGTTGTCTCTCTACACTCTGTTTGTCTCTGGACCAAGATACAGCTTAGTTGTACAGAAAAATCTCCACACCAGTTCAATACAACATAGACACCTGTCTTCTCTCTTGCCAAGATGGCTGCTGCTCTCTGTCTCGTCACTTCCTGCTTCTCTGCTCACACTCTGTCTGCAGAACAGGCAGGCTGACATAAAAGGGGGGGGTCTCACTCCAGCATCATGTGACAATTACAATGGCTGCTGTCTTAAAGGAACAGAATCACAGAAATACATTCAACATTAACAATTTATACAGACAAATGAAGCTTAGGACAACATTGGCTGTCTCTTACAACTTATTGGGGAGATAAAATGGTGATAGAACGGCAGGAATATTATATTTTTTCCCACTAGACCATTCACTGTTGGGGATAAGTATTTTTATATCTTTATATTTTGTGCATTTTTCAGACGTGGTGATTTACTAATGTGTTTTTGTTTCTTTTGGCTCCCCCAGCCAGCACAATGCTGCCTTAGTAGCACCCATACACAGTATAAGCTTTCCCCCAGTGACCCCCACACTTTATAATTCTGGCCCCATTGGCCCCTATATTTTAAAATACAGTCCCCTGTGAACCCCCATTTTTAATACCTCCCCAGGAGCCCCACTCTTTATAGCACAGTCACCAGGGGTGTAACAAGCAAAGACTGGGCTCCATAGCAAATTTTTGTCTTTAGATCCCAACCCCCCACACACTGCATATTCATGGCCACCACACAGTATAATGTCCAATTTACACACACTAGAATGTCCCATAGTGGCCTCTTCAAACCGTATAATGCCCCATAGCAGCCCCTTCCCACAGTATAATGTCCTACAGTGGCCCCTACGGTGTCCGTTGCAAATATTGCTAAAATTTCGGGTTTGGCAGAACCTGAAAATTTTAGGACTCCCCACTGACAAACTATTGTTGTACGGGAAATTTGGCTGCACTTGGTACAAAGGGCAGCAGTCCCCAACCTTTTAACTGACTATGATGAACTAAGTTCCATTCACATGTTTGTGGTCATTCTGGGAAATAATGCAGTAGGACTCTCCTGAGTCCTACTGCTAATCGTGCTTGTTCCATTTTCAGCATTCTCCTCCCTCACTTCACACTGCTCCCAGTGCATCCCAATGCTCCCAGTACTTGAGAGATTATTGGTGGTAGTGGAGAAAGGAAAGAGGAGAGTTCTTCCTTTCTCCTGTAATATAGTTGGCACTGCACTCATTGCAAATAGTGGCTCAGCGTGCACACTGAACAGAGAACATGGTGGGTTGTGGCCAGTGCGTATGCCAATGTTTTCTTTAGGAGTAAACTGTTCAATACAGTTGATATTGTAAGATATACTTAACAGCAGCAAATTCCACTGTCAGTAGTGAATGGGACAGTGGGACCTGCTGCTAAGAGCAGCTAAAGATACATTCATATATATCAGTTGCATCAGTATGTTTTTTTGTCTTAGTCATTACAACTGATACCAAAACTGAAGCGAAAAATGCATCAGTTGTCATCATTCTACTCCAAAACCATAAGTTGTCAAAAGCTGTCATCAGTTTTTGCCAGCAGTTTTTGCCATGATGGGCTGCCGAGGCCAGTAGAGTAGGGGTACTCAACTACTTTTTAGTAAAGGTCCGTTGACGGCGGTCCGCCATCAAGTAAAGGTCTAAGCTGAACATGTACCGTATTTATGGTATTTTTTGGACAAAAATTCACTGAATAGAATCATAGGTCCCAAAATCATAGGTCTGAAAAATAATAAAACCTAACTTTTATGAAATTAGCCGATAAAACATAAATATGATATGTGCTCAAAAGAAAAGTGTCAGAATCAACCAAAAATGGCAAAAACTACCAGAGGAGACCAGCCCTATGATATAGCAGAGCTGGACCCTCATATGATAGCACATGGGCAGCCTAGGAATCAGCCCAAAGTATATGCTAACCAGCTGGTGCTGTCCCTAAGAGGCCCCCCAGGCATATAGCCAAGGTACGAGGTCTCCTGAACCAAGTCTGCCTAATAATGCTGGAAGCTGGCCGCTGCCCTAAACTATAAAGACCCTACGCTATGCGTTTCCCTGGTGTCAAAGCTTCATCAGGGGCCAGACAGAATGCACCAAACCTAGAGAAAGTATCATACAGACACACTCTAGCAGCATGTCCACGTTAATAATAGCAGCACACTGAACTGAGCTCTTGGAGGGGCCTTTACAAGTAAGAGCCCGCTCACAACCAAGGAAGGACCAATCAGAGCCTGCCACATCATCACGCCATGACGTGGGCGTACCTCTCCGCCCAACTCCCGTGGCTGGACCAATCAGGTAAATTTAATCAGGAGGCTTGTCCCGTTGTCATGGAACATGGCATTACACTGAGTGAGGTGGCTAACATGGCATTATACTGTATGGGGGGCAACTAATGTGGAATTATACTTCAGGGGCAATAATGTGGCATTATACTGTGCAGGGGAGACTAACATGGTATTATACTGTGCAGGGGGCACTAACATGGCATTACACTGTGGGGGCTAACATGGTATTATACTGTGCGGGGGGGAACTAACGTGGCATTATACTGTGAATGTGGCACCAAAGAGCATTTTACTGTGGTTGGGGGCATTAAGGAGCATTTTATTGTGAGTGGAGACATTAAGGAGTATTAAACTGTGAGGTCACTAATGGTACATTAGTGCCTGCACACAGTATAATGCCCTATTATTGTGCTGCCTCAGTATTCTCCTTAGTATCCCCCCACCCACAGTATAATTCCCCATTAGTTCCCCCCATACATAATTTACATTAACAATGGCCTGGAGGAATATTCTTCTGCCTGCCCGCTATGCAAAAGTCCTTATCCCTTACACTAAACGGCAGCAGGGATCAGCAATTGTCCTTGCTGCCTGCACAAGAGCTCATATGTGTGAAGATAGCATGGGGCTCAGGCTTGGAGAGGGACAGTGGTCGAGAGAAGGGTTCTCCCACCCGCTTTCAAAATGAAAGTGCCGGGAGGCAGGGGTCTGGACAGCAGGCGGCCTCCTGCTCCAGTACAGTAGTGAAGCCAGCACCAGCTTCACTATTAGATGACTGGGGGTTCGGGCCGCTGCATCTACAGTAGTGCTCAGGTACAGTAGTGGAGCCAGCATAGACTGTGCAGAAAACTGGGTGCTGCCACATCCATCTTCAGTTCTGGCACTATACGGCGCCAGAACTGATCCCATAGAAAACTATGGGATCCATTCTGACGTCAGTTTCCCTCCGGCTCATGTGCACCACACTGGAGGGAAACTGATAGGTGCGCTGTACGTATGTGAACGCACCCTTAATATTGAAGTATTGAAATTACCTGTAATGAACAGTTTGCTTCACTAAAGTATTGTCATAGCCATGAAAATTCAATGCATTGAGCAACCGTACCCAGGACACTGCTCATAATCACCACTATCTAAAATTTGATGGCCTATCTTACAGATAAATCGTTTTGTTTTTTTTTGTTTTGTTTTTTTTTGTTTTTTTATAAAGCGGATAGCCTCTTTTATGGGGATCTGGCACCAAATACAAACTACTAAATGCCATACATCATTTGATTCTCGCTGTTCCTCTGATCAATTTGGTGTCTTGACTTTTTAAAATCCATCCACCCATTCAAATTATGGAAAATTATATGTACGTTAGCTCTTCACTGGGTGGGAGGAAAACTTTGGCTTTTCTAATAGAAAATAAACGGTTACCACCCACTTGGTGAATATGAGCTAATGGATGGATTTTAAAAAGTAAAAGCGCCAAATTGATTCGGTGGCACAGGGAGCATTAAATGATGTATGGAATTTAGTATTTTGCACTTGGTGACAGATCCCCTTTAACTCAATTTCTCTTTCACGTGAAGCCTAATCCAGCTTTTAGGGCTACAAATGGTATGTGCCTTTCTCATTAAAGATGATACTCTCTTCCATATTAAACTAGTTACCATGGTTACCATGGATACAATTATTATGCAGAACTATCATATCAGCAATCATGTTATTGCCACTTTTGCTTTAGTTGGATTTATTTGGAAGCGAGAGTTTCTAATAGAAGATTGTTATAAGCAAAATAATGAAAGTTTTGTACAAATGTTGCATTTTGTGATTTCTAACAATCAGTAATACCTTTCTTTTTGCATGTTTGCTACACGTCTAACATAGGTTTGATGTTTGTTGCTTTATAAAAAGCATAGCATGGGCCTTATATTAAATTTTTCAGTTTCAGGTTTTCAATTCTTACATATTTTTTTTATATTCGTTCAGTAAATATATTTAAAGGGAATCTGTAAGGTCAATCTGGGACACTAAACTACCCACAGGTCCTTATAGACCTGGGGTTTAGTGTCCCAAATCGCTCTGTTGTAATGCAAGCCACAGGCGCATTAAAAATAAAAAACCTTTATACTTACCTAGGCAAGGGTCCGATTGACGCTGTTTGGTGAAAACGGTCCGGTTTATTCATAAGATTCTTCGTTGGCACGCCTCTCGGCGCCTGCGCTGTTCTTCAGTGAAGTCAAAGATGGACACCCCGGCTTCACTACATAATTGCGGGGCATGCGCACTGAAGCCGTGGTGTACTCCTCTGGCTTCATTGAAGACCTGCGCAGATGCGGGGAGTACAGCGGCAGGGTGAGTATAAAGCCTTTTTATTTTTAATGCGGTCATGGATTGCGTTATATCAGGGTGATTTGGGACACTAAACCCCAGGTCCATATGGATGTGTGGGTGGTTTAGTGTCCCAAATTGCCCTGACAGATTCCCTTTAATATCAGGTGTACCTGTAAAGCAAAATACATGAACAGATGTAGCAAGTTAACATTAATTTAATTAAACTCAATGTCATGTGCTAGTGTACTGCAAGATCAGTCCTGCAGAGCTCTGTAGTCTGGGGTGCACAGTGATTCAGTGGTTCAGTGGATAGAGCTGGAGTCCTGAGTTCAAGTGTCTCAAATCCAGGTACTCCCTCCTGTTTCTTCCCATACTCCAAAGGCCCTGATAGGCGTACTGAATTTAGATTGTGACCCTACTTGAGACAGTGAGCTATAGCATTATCTGTAAATAGCTGTGGAGTATGTTGGCACTATATAAATGGTAAGCTCTTTGGTGGACCCATGGTATATTGGCAGGGGTGTCAGGAATTGATAATTCTACTCAGGTCCTGGATAGTTCCTTTTAAGAATCAAATTAACCTTTGCTAAAGTATGACCACACATTATCAAGGTTGCCTTATTTGGCAGATTAATTTTCAACCCCTTCCTGATCAGCATTTTTTGATTTTGCATTTTCGTTCATTTATTCTCTGCCTTCCAAAAACCATAGCATTATTTTTTTTGTTCACATAGCCATAAGACAGCTGGTTTTTTTCAGGACAATTTGTACTTTCTTACAAGTTTTATTTTTACGGCATTTTGTTTGTGGTACAAATTACACTTTACCTTTTATTCTGTTAAAGGAGTTTACCGGGCAAAAAATAATTTTTCAAAAAAGGTCTTTCAGTGCTATTAATAGGTTAATAAGTGCACCTGAATACCTTTAGTAGTCCTTTGAGTGATTTCTGGGTTTCTCTGCGAGCTCCTGGTATCTTCTGCATTTGTTTACATGGGAATCTTCCTGTTCTTTGTTTTCCTACAAATACCATGATGCCTTGAGCTTCACTCTGAACTGACTCACATCACCTCCCTCTCTCGCTCCCTCCCACCTCTCACTCACATCCCCTTCCTTTTTCCCTAGCTAGCCCGCCCACTACTAGCTCTTCCTAACTAACTCAATCCACCCCCCTACCCCATCATTCTTACCTGTCTTCAAGTCCAGACCACCTTGTGCACAGGACATCGCTTCTTCTGGGCTACTGTGCTCTGGCTCTATTGCACAGGCATGAGCGGCCGGAAGACGGCCTGCACAGTAGAGATGTAGTGCCAGCGACTCCGCATGCTAGCACTCTGGCTCTATTGCACAGACGTGTGTGGCCGACCGCCAGACGTCAAGAAGAGGAGGTGCCCAGAAATGATGACGTCCGTGCCCAGAATCTCCGGACCGGAAGACAGGTAAGTATGATGGGGTGGGGTGTTAGTATAGGTGACGTTCCGTTTCCTCCCTTCCGGAAATGGAACGTCACCGGAAAATCGGAAAATGTGCTTGGGTTAGTCACATGACCGTCCCGGAGATCTAGGTTAATATAGATTTTTGGAACAATGAGTAATTTAGAAGGGAGGGGGGGTATTTAGCTAAGTTTATAATTATCAAATTATCCCGGCAACCCCTTTAATATGGCCAGTGATACCAAACTTTAAAAAGTGTCTTTTACTGCCTTATTCTGACATTGTGATCACTTCTTTATTCTATATATGTTCTTAAACAGATTTTATAAAAGAGGGCTCTTTTGTGCTGGGCGTGTTGTCGTTTTTATTGATGCCATTATGGGAAACAGCAATATGCACATTTTGATTTGTTTCTCTTCCAGTATTCAGTGCATGGGATAATACTTTTATATTCTAATAGTTCATGAATTTTTGGACAAGGCAGTACAGATGATATTGGGCTTTTTGTTTGTTTTGGAATCACACACGCTATTTACTCTAAGGGAAATTGTTGTATTTACGGCAGCTCCACCAAAAGACGCAACATAAGGACAGCTTTAGCACATACAAACATAAAAGATTTTAAAAAGTACAAAATATTAACAGCCCCAAAATAAGCCTATATTAAAATACAAAACTAACACTTTAGCTCACCCGAACCCACCATGCACTAAAAACCATTGGTAGCTATAAAAACAAATTATATAGAGCAATAGCTTAGCTTTTGACACAATGGACTTTTAATATCAGTCTGTCGTCCATTTCAGCTGCAGAAACCGCTTATTAAAATAACTATGCTGTGCAGCCACAGTCTCAAAAAGTGGGTATAATTTGCTAAAATTGCTCTAAACCTCAGCACTAGCTTTCCCTGTCACTTTATTTAGGCGAATTGTCTCTGCCCCACAAAAATTTCCATCTCAGCAGATTACACCATAAAAACACTTGAAACAATGGATTTATAGAACACCCTCAATGTCTTACGGCATACATTAAAAGATTGCATCTTCCACAAAACATGCAGATGGACCCTTGTTTTCTGCAAACTTCATCCACATTCCCAATCCAGTTTAATTTACAGTCCAGATGGACCCCAACTATTTATTACTATACTATTTATTTTTATTACTATATATCCACATTACTTCCCAGAATCTCAACTAGAATTCCTCCTTAAATCAATCTCTTTGGTTTTTATTGACTACTGCCGCCACATGGTATAATGCTCACACATAATATAATGCATGATAATATTGCTGAGACCTTGGGGAGTGAGCAGTGAGTATGGATTTCCTCTGTACTCGCTGCTCTTAGTTCCCTAGACTCCCTACCCTTTCACTGCTCCAGGCTCTGACGCACAGAACTCTAAATCCTGCTTCCTGGAATAGGGAAGTTGCAGGGAGTCCAGGAAGCTAAGTGAAGTGAGTACTGATAAGATCTATGCTCACCGCTCACTCTTCAGGTTGTTTTCTGTGCAGTGAGCTCTCCCATCTGTACTGATAGAAGTTCTCAGTACAGGCTCAGTGAGCCCTCTTGCCCGGGTTTACCAGGTGCTAGCATGAGCTCTGAATAGGACCACCCCCATGCCTAGTTTACTCCTCCTGAGCAAAGATATTAATGACTATTTATACTGAATCTTTTCCAACAAAACTATATATGAATCTGCTCAGCTCTTTTTGCTCTATAAAAGTAGCTTGGACTGCATTTTCATAGTGACAGGTTCCCTTTAAAGGGTTGCCTTATGTTCCTATTGACTTAAAGGGAGCCAGAACCAAAACGTCTCCCAAGCCACAATTAGCTTCATTTAGGGCCTTTAATGGGAGTTAGTAACAAACCTTTTGTGGTCACAAACTAATGAGAGACAATCCTGTTTTTATGAATATGCAAATCAGCCTACAAGTACATCAGGGATGGGCTTGGTTTGCCATTTTTGCATACAAATCGCTGCAAGGACCAGACTCCTTTAGGTTTTAATGCCGCTCATTTAGCTTTGATTGACGTTTTTAGCCTCTGCATGCATTACAGTTGTCTGCAGGCAGGTCAGGCCCTGCCCCTGATGCGCTTGCAGGCTAATTTATGTAGCCCCCTGATGAAGGGAGGGGTGAAACGTACATTGGGGCTCAAGGTGGAGGTTGCGGTGTTTATCTGGTAGCTATTATTGTATTTTATATCTATCTTTGGTTTTCCTCCTGTTGGCATGTGGCTCTAATATGTTTACTCTGGTCTACTAATTACTCTATACACAGTTATCAGATCTTGCACAAGACCATCATTACAAGCCCTTTATTTTATGTGTTTACTTCTTATGGCCACATGTAAATGGGGTGCATATATACAATAGCTGTTTATTGGATATAATTGATAAATTCAGTACATAATCTGTATTATATATAAGGTGTCTACACATAGAACTATTTTGTGATATGAACTGATTAATATGTACACATTTTCTGGTACTTTGTATGATAGTTACATGGGATGCTATCTAGATGACATCGTGACCTCTGCCTTTCTTGATGTTTTTATGTGGTTTTAATAATCTTTTCCTTTTTTGGAGCTAATAAAATGTGATATAAATATATATTTACTGTGGTGAATTATTTTTTGTTATTACAAAAAAAGGATAGGGCTATAGATTCTGTTTTAGGGGAATCGTCATGCTTTGTGTATACTAGTGGAAGAGATTTTTGTAGGTTATATCATTTATATATCCATCTACATTGCTTCATCGGTTTGTGATGACAAAGGTATATTTTTGATACTATTAAAAGACTTTACATTACACTATTATTGATATGGCAGGCATTTGGTAGTGGCCTCCTGTTAAATATCATCCTAACAAGTCACTATGCCCATCTACTTAAAGGCAGTCCATCATCAGAAACCAGCATATCAACCCAACTCTGCAGATAGGTTAGGGTTACCTGAATCAATGTAACAGTGTTTACCCCTGTGAATCGGTGCCTCTGCTGCTAAGATATTGCTGTTTTTGTAAATGTGCAAATGAGCTCTTTGGAGCAATGAGGACATTTCTGTTTCTCCAAGGAGGTTAGTGCCAATGTCCTTGTTGATCCAAAGAGCTCTTTTGAATATCGACAAAAACAGTGATATGTTGGCAACAGAGGCACCAATTCACATGGGAAAACGCCATTTTAATCATTTGACCATAACTTATCTGTGGAGCTGGTTTCTGGTGACAGGCTCGCTTTCTACCAATTTACATTTGTACAGAGTCAGATACTATTAGAGAACAAATTTACAGTGTTATGTATAATGGGTTTGCAGGGATAAGTCATGTATAGGCTAACTGGGAGCTATAGGCTTTCTATATGATTGGGCTCTTTGTATGCTGCCCATAGTATGTATGTGATGCACCTTATTTTCCTCTAGAAGTAATACTTCGAGTGAAGGATCCTTCCAAACAACAGCATGTAGTAGGACATGCCATAATCTGAAAGAAAAAAACAATTATGGATTCATATTATACTGTACTGTACCTGTGTGAATAAAACTGTGTTCACATATAGACACATGCAGTATACCTGAAGCAGATATGAATGTCATGTACTATAACTAATGGAAGCTGCATTGTTTACTACTTAAATGCTTATATGCAGTAAATTTACCTACATGTTGCCTCATGTAATACGCAAGTCATAAGACTCTGATCTGATACATGAGTGTATTTTATATTTATTTGATTGTGTTCCTATTACACACACACAGAGGAGTTCACTGAGCCTATTTGCTACTTTGTAGACTTTTTCTTCTTTAAGCATGCATAAAGCAGCCTATCGATCCTATACAATGATTGTATGATAGTAACGATTTCTTGCAGGCTCTTAGTTGGCAATAAATTTTGCTAACTCATTATTTCCCTAACACTTGGGTTACAGAGTCCCATACTGAGCATGCATCAATATCTTCAACACTGTAGTCACAAGGAAAAAATAACCTAAACATTTATTTGTTAACCCTTCTTATGATGGCAATAATCCACTGTGCTATGTGTCAGTGTTAATGCTAGTACTGGAATATGTACAGTGGTGGAAAAAAAGTATTTAGTCAGCCACCAATTGTGCAAGTTCTCCCACTTAAAAAGATGAGGCCGGCCTGTAATTGACATCATAGGTAGACCTCAACTATGAGAGACAAAATGAGAAAACATATCTAGAAAATCACATTGTCTGATTTTTTAAGAATTTATTTGCAAATTATGGTGGAAAATAAGTATTTGGTCTCCTACAAACAAGCAAGATTTCTGTCTCTCACAGACCTCTAACGTCTTCTTTAAGAGGCTCCTCTGTCCTCCACTCATTACCTGTAGTAATGGCACCTGTTTGACATTGTTATCAGTATAAAAGACACCTGTCCACAACCTCAAACAGTCACACTCCAAACTCCACTATGGTGAAGACCAAAGAGCTGTGGAAGGACACCAGAAACAAAATTGTAGACCTGCACCGAGCTGGGAAGACTGAATCTGCAATAGGCAAGCAGCTTGGTGTGAAGAAATCAACTGTGGGAGCAGTAAATAGAAAATGGAAGACATACAAGACCACTGATAATCTCCCTCGATCAGGGGCTCCATGCAAGATCTCACCCTGTGGGGTCAAAATGATCATAAGAACGGTGAGCAAAAATCCCAGAACCACACGGGGGGGACCTAGTGAATGACCTGCAGAAAGCTGGGACTAACATAACAAAGGCTACCATCAGTAACACACTACGCCGCCAGGGACTCAGATCCTGCAGTGCCAGGCGTGTCCCCCTGCTTAAGCCAGTACATATCAGGGCCCATCTGAAGTTTGCTAGAGAGCATTTGGATGTTCCAGAAGAGTATTGGGAGAATGTCATATGGCCAGATGAAACCAAAGTAGAACTGTTTGGTAGAAACACAACTCGTCGTGTTTGGAGGAGAGTGAATGCTGAGTTGCATCCAAAGAACGCCATACCTACTGTGAAGCATGGGGATGGCAACATCATACTTTTGGGCTGTTTCTCTGCAAAGGGACCAGGACGACTGATCCATGTACATGAAAGAATGAATGGGGCCATGTATCGTGAGATTTTGAGTGCAAACCTCCTTCCATCAGCAAGGACATTGAAGATGAAACGTGGCTGGGTCTTTCAGCATGACAATGATCCCAAGCACACCGCCAGGGCAACGAAGGAGTGGCTTCGCAAGAAGCATTTCAAGGTCCTGGAGTGGCCTAGCCAGTCTCCAGATCTCAACCCCATGGAAAACCTTTGGAGGGAGTTGAAAGTCAGTGTTGCCCAGCGACAGCCCCAAAACATCACTGCTCTAGAGGAGATCTGCATGGAGGAATGGGCCAACATACCAGCAACAGTGTGTGCCAACCTTGTGAAGACTTACAGAAAAAGTTTGACCTCTGTCATTGCCAACAAAGGATATATAACAAAGTATTGAGATGAACTTTTGTTATTTTCCACCATAATTTGCAAATAAATTCTTTAAAAATCAGACGATGTGATTTTCTGGATTTGCTTTCTCATTTTGTCTCTCATAGTTGAGGTCTACCTATGATGTCAATTACAGGCCGGCCTCATCTTTGCAAGTGGAAGAACTTGCACAATTGGTGGCTGACTAAATACTTTTTTTTTCCCACGGTATGTACATCCTATAGTGGGTAAATGTGTTAATCACCGATAACTGTTATAGGAGAATTATTAATCTTTCCAATGACAAAGAAATAGTGCACACATGTAAAGGGTTTCTTAAAAATCATCTACATTGAACCCTGAAGAAATATTACTGCATATAAAAACAAGAACAATCTACATGGTTAAAGGAGAAGATCTGTGGAAATATGTGTCCATTTCTGCTGTCCTACACCCACAGGGCAAAACAAAGCTTTGAATGTTACATGATAGTAATCCCCATCAAGTAGGTGTTCAAGGAACAAATAAGCAATAAACCTTTTTCACTCTTGTATTTTCTTAAATAGCGCAGTATAATGTGAGTATGTACAGCACCTTCTCTCTATTCAAGCACATACTATCCTGTTTCTTGTAGAAAGCGAAGATTTGGGATCCTCTGTAGGTAAAAGTTTTCCTCCATGCTGTTCTTCCTCAGTCTCTCCTTTTCATTGGTGATATGAAGTTAAACATGAGTATGCTTCTTCAGGTCTTTTAAAAGAATCCCATGTTGGCCAGCTTTTGGCTTATAACCTCAACTTCATAGGTTATACCATACCTTGTCGAGGCCTTGCTGTATTTCTGTCACATCTCTATGATGCAACACTTGGTCAGCGTACACAGAATTTATATTTCTTTGGAGGCAAACCAACCTTCCCCCAAAGCAGTGCGGTTAAGTAAGTTTCAGATCATGAGGATAGAGGATCTTACATCTGCAGTCACTAACTTTCAGACAACTTAATTTCATTTAATAGAACATGTGGTTCTGAATCAAAGTGTATGTACTTTTTGTAACACTTTAAAGCTGTATGGTAAACATTCATCATGAGCATGGGCATGTGGCCATTATCAGAAGCCCGGCTGATACACACAGCCAGGTTTCTGCTGCAACTACCGAGGATGGATATCCCCGATCCCCAACAGTTTAACCGTTTAACTGCTACAGTCAATAGTGCATGTAAAGTGGTGAGAGTGAATGGGTACCATCTGCCAGCTCCCAGTAAGTGGGTTGCCATGGTAGGCCTCCAACACTGCAGTGTACAAAAGCCAATTAGACCACGGCTGGGTCTAATAGACTGGATATTAGTGTATCACTGACATTTATAATACCCTGCAGTACAGGAGTATTTCAGTATATTATACAAGTAATCAAGAGATCACAGGTTCAAGTCCCCTAGTTAAACTAAAGAAAAATTTTAAAAAAAAATAAAAAATAAAGATATATATATATATATATATATATATATATATATATATATTTATTTATTTATTTATTTTTTTAAGTGAAAAATACAGCTTGTCTCTGCAAAATCAAGTAGATCTTCTTCTGATACTGCAAATATCAGCATAACTGATTGTTTTTAAGGTGGATGGTGTCACTAACAAGCATACAATTGGGAATGAAACAAACAATTCTGCCTTGCAACAGGATCCACCTATCATAATTGGCCAAGTCTGTCATCCTAACTGACTGCGGTTTTCTTTAAACCTGTTATGAAACCAGGCCTCATCCTTCCACATCCTAAAAACATTCCTGTTTTTTCATTTTCTTGAATACAGTTTTATAACATAATGTGTTCTTTATTTAAAAAATTGGTGTTTATTGAAAGAAGAATCACTTTTACTACACTTGTATCAAGGGTGTAGTGAAGAAATCACAGGCTACTGCCCACTAACATTTGAGGGCATTTTTTCAATCCTTATATGAAGAGACTCCAAACTGAAAACAACATACTCTGATAGAAGGAAATCTGCTCTTTCTAATGGTGCTAAAAGAAAGAAGATTGACGCTGTCCCACTGGAGATATAGGGCATCCAAGATAGCCAAAATTAGGCAAAAATGCTTTTTATACCAACTTTGAACGCTTATATTTTTTCAACCATTTGATGGAAAGTGCTGCAAATTGGAAGGCCTCATTACAGCCGTGTATTTAGTACACCTACCAAAAATCAACCTGAAAGGCCAACTAGTTTTGACACTACAGCAGCCTCAACATCGCTGTAAATTCATTTTTACAGTTGTTTGAGCCTAAACCATGCAAAAAGTAAGAGGACTAGGAACATGGGGTTTTGCCAGTTCATTAAGCCCTAAAAGTTGTGCAGGTTCTCCAAATATCCCCCTTATACTACTAAAACTTCCATGTTTACAGCTTCTGGAAGTTGGCCCAAAATGTCATTTTTGCTCAGGTGACGTTTTGCAACCCTTTACTTGAGGTCCCCTAGAACCTCCAAGTTGTAGTCTTTTGAACTAAAATTTTGCACAGCTTAGTTTTATATCATAGAGAAACTATGTACCAAATTTCATCAAAATCTGAGATGGTGAACTGGGGACGACCATTAAAATTGGTCCACTTGACACGGAATGACTCATATGCAATAAATATTTGTTGATGTACAATATGTTCTTCCATTTAACAAAGTTATGTTCCAGTCTGCAGGCTGATATTAGTGTATTTGTCTCTACTTTTATGTCTTGAAAAATGATAAATAACTAAAAATACATATAAACCACTACAAGGTGCTAGATCCATTGCAACACACACCAGTAATGTCAGGTGGACCATGTTGCCTTATAATTGAGTCTCTTGGATTCTACCAAAGTGTCTGTCCCTTTTACAGATAAAATTGTGCTTTTTTTTTTTCTGAAATATGCAGCAATACCTTTCCGATCATAAATGGCTGAAAACATGATGAAGACTCCATCTAATGGAGTCTCCAACACAGATGTTCCTATTATACTAAAATGTAGGGTAAGGAATGATTTGGATTGCTGTGTTTTCTATAGGTGGTGGTATTTGTGACCCAAATAGTTTGTGCATTCTGTTATGTCAGTGGTTATATTATGGATTGAGAACTTGGTTTGAATAGTGGGTATACAACATATTTTGCAACTGAGAGGTGACAGCAATCTGCAGTTATATTCAGTGACAATATCATGGTCACGCTATAACACAGCTTTAGGTATAATCTTCACAAAGAAAGCTTCTTAATGATGATGGTTTTATTTTAACTTTGAAACTATCGACAATCCTGTATCTGTCTCATTGTACTGATCTTTTACTTTGAATTTGCTTAATCCAGCGAACGTATGGATTGTACAGGCATTACAAATTCTTTTAAGGCTTGCAAAATACACATTACAGCCTATCTTGTACACACGCACAATATTTGACAGAGATTCTGTACTCCACAAGCAAAACCTATGTAAGCAGGTGTATAGTCTGTGCTCCCCATTGAAATCACTGCGTTCTCCTCTTAAATTAAAAGCAGCACCTTACATGGTTCTGGCACATGTTGACAAACTGCACCTTGCTGCTCTATTACAATATATTTTAATTATACAACTGTAACCAATGCCTATTTTTATTTTAATTATGCAAATTAAAATCATCTTCCAAAGGCTCCTCTGATATCTCCAAGAGTAGTTACAGCAAAAGAAGCATGAAATCTGATCCCATAAGCTACATGCTAATTTAATAACGGCATTATCAACCCTTTTTGCCTAATTTCCTTATACAATAATTCCCATCACTTTTCATCCATAGCTTAATTGATTACTTATTATTTTAGACAGCTAGAACCAGATACTATAAAATAGTTTTGTTTTAACATATAAGAATAATGATTGGAGCCAAAGAGAAAAATTTTCCAATCCTTTTTTAATTTTATGGAAATGTAAAACAGGTGAATTTAATCTGTGAAAAGCCCTCCAAGTCATTTTGTCTATCAATATGCATCATAGCTTCTATTTGTATCATCCAATCCCAATCCCTAGACTCCTCGTAAAGGAACCCATGCATTTCCCATTCAGTGCTGAAAATAAGTTTACATACACAAGCCACAGATCTTCAGTGAGTAGCGGTGCTCTCCCTTCCTGAACTGTTGGCTGTGACCACCGAAACCCTGTCTCTCCCAGCAGTCACAGCCACTACGTCTCTCACCTGGCAATGCACTCTCAGCTCCTGGCATCCCCCTGCCACACTTGTGTGGCTATCACTCCAGCTGTCCTTCATGTTTGCACTCCCTAGTTATTTAAAGGGCCAGCACATACACACTCAAGTGTGTCCCCAGCTAGTCCCTAACTACCAATAGGTATATAAGGTTTGCAGATTACAGGTTGCCATAGCAAAGATTTCTAGTTTCCTGCCATAAGGTATTTTCTCTGCTGACAATACCTTGTGTTTTGACCTTCTGGCTTGTTATCTGACTTCGCCCCTGCCTGCTGTTCTGTAGCCTGCCTTGATACAAATGTCTAATGTCGGCTAGTTACTGACAATTTCATTAATTCCTCCTGCCATGACTGCCTACTTGTTCTTGACAATGTCCAACCTCTGCCAGCACTGATGTTTGACTTAGTCTCAGACTACTGGCTTGCCTAACTCCTGGTGTTTTGCATCTTAGTATCTTGACCTGCTTGGCAGCCACTACCAACACTGAGTCCCCCAAGTAAAGTCCATATCCATATATAAGGATTAAAGGGTAAATACCGGGGAGGCTAATTTGACAAAACCCTTAAGTATGTTCCAAAGTCGAACTTGCTTGGTAGCACTGTGGATCCATATGCACAGATTTTTACAGTTTGCAGAGGCCGTTGATCCTGCAGGCAAAGCCAAGTCTGCAAGACTTCTGTCAGGAGCTTGAAAACAAATAAGAATGCCAGAAGCAGATGATACAATTCATGAACATTGTTGCAGTCCTTCTCTGCTCCTGCACCTGCCACAACACAAGCTGCTGCAACTCCTATTCAGTCTGCCCTATCTGTCCATAGTGGTACCTCCGGTATGCACCTACCTCGGCCTCCATGTTACGCTGGAGTTCCCATAGTATATGGCCTCCTAAACCAATACCTCATCCACTTTGACCAACATGCACATCAGTTTCCTACTAATCAGTAAAAATAGGCTTTCATCATCTCCCAGTTACCTGGAGACACGCACTCCTGGACTAATTACATTTGGAATGTGGCTGACCTGCATGCATTCTTTACTTTCTACACAGTTTTGGAAGGGCCAAGTCAAACTTCTTCAGCAGCCTCTTCACGCTTCTGTTAGGGTTTCTTAACCGTGGCAGAGATTTTTTGCCCACCCTGGGTGCTGTGATATCAATTGCTACTTGCATTGACTTGTGTTTAAAGAGGACATTTCATGTCCTTATGCACATGCGGTTTTATATACCGCTAGAAAGTTGACGGTGCGCTGACAGTCGGCTTTTCCGTTATGTGCTCTGGGGCTGGAAATATCGGTGCCATTAGTTTCCTGACAGTCTAGCTGGGCTGTGAGGAACGCCCCCTCTGACGGTACTCGTTCATAGCCCTATACTGTCAGAGGGGGGCATTCCTTAAAGCTCAACGATGATGCTAAGCTGTGAGGAATGCCCCCCCCAGTACAAGTCTATGAATGAGTACTATCAGGGGGAGAGTTCCTCACAACCCAGCTAAACTGTCAGGAACGCCCTTCTGACAGTGGGCAGAGATCTGTGCCGAAACTAACGGTGCACTATCAGCTTTCTAGCGGTATATAAAACTGCATGTGCATGAGGACATGAAAGGTCCTCTGTAACCACTTCTGTATCGCCCATTGACTATATACGTCCGGAAGGTGGTTGTCTATTTCTGCATGGACGTACCGGTACGTCCAAGCAGAATTCAGCAACTGCACAAAATCGTGCAGCTGCTGAAATGGGGAGCCAGCTGTAACTTCAGCCGAAGCTCTCCGAGAGAAGGAAGGGAAGGTTTATTACCTGAATGAGCGCTGTATACTCCACTATGGGCGCCGCCATTTTGTGGTTCCCCTCGTGATCCCTTACTATGATCCCATAGTATATGGCCTCCTAAAACAATGCCGGTATCAGCGTGTGTTAGAGCTGCTGGGTCCTACAGGACCCAGATCAGCTCTATAGTAACGTGGAGGAGGTTGTTTTCCTCCTGCAACTGGGGCTAAATGTACCAGCCCCAGTTACAGGGGAAATCAGCCTCCCCAACAAAAAAAAAAGTGATCAGATGTCTCCAAAGGTCTATTATGACCTTATGGGGACACAATGTAAAAAAATAAAAATAAAAAAAAAAATTAAAAGAAGAGGAAAAAAAAAAAGATAAATAAAATAATTTAAAAAAATAAATAAAATAATACGCCAATAACACGCCCTTATTACAGGTTATAGCCCCACCCCCGACGACACCATACAAAATAAAATTTACTGTAATGGAGAGGAAAAACTATTTTATAAAGTTTTTTAGTAGCCCTTTGTGTTATTAAATAAGAAAAAAAGTAAAAGTGAAAAACAGACAGATTTTCCCAGATATAAAAGAAATGAAAACACATGCTAAAATAAAAACATAAAAATAAAGCCCTATGTGTCACCGAAAAAAGACGCAGAAATTTGTTGAATAACGCAAATGACAAAAATGTTATAGCCCTCCAAAACCGCACATACAAAAAACCCGAAAATGTGTCTGGTCTGGAAGGGGGTAAAGCATCTGGTATGGAAGTGATTAAGAAAGTGAAGCAACTCATGAGAGTGGCTCCAAGACTGGTACCTTCTTTCCAGAGATTCTTATACAGCCTTATCTGCTTTCTCAGCTTTCTAACCTGGAGCAACATTGCAGACACACTCACAATCTGTATATTTTGTGGAGGCAAGTTTCACTTTGTACAAAACTGTCTGAGACTGGGAAATTCCAAAACCTAAGTTTGATAAGACCCTAGGACCGTGATGGCGAACCTATGGCACGCGTGCCAGAGAGGGCACGCAGAGCCCTCTCAGTTGGCATGCGCGCCGTCGCCATGATCGCTCATTAACGGGTATAGGAATCCGGTATAGGAATCCCGGTTTGTGAGCGATCGCTTCTTTCAGCTGTATGTGCATATGTACATACAGATGAAAGCTGTCCCTGTAGGCCGCGGTCCGCAGAACCGCGGCTTAAACTGACTGCAGAGTGTGACCTCTGCCCCGATGCAGGCGCGATGACGTCATTTATCAGTGCCTGCGAACAGAAGAAGAAGGAGGGCGCTTTTCGTGGGACTGGGTGAGTAACATAAACTACTGTATGGGGGACACTGAAGCATCTAATACTGTATGGGGGACACCGAAGTATCTAATACTGTGTGGGGGACACTGTGAAGCATATACTACTGTGTGGGGGCCCACTGTGAAGCATATAATGTGGGGGGGCCCAAAGTGGAGCATATAATACTGTGCGGGGGCCTCTGTGAAGCATATAATACTGAGTGGGGGCCACTGTGAAGCATATAATACTGAGTAGGGGCCACTGTGGAGCATATAATACTGTGTGGGGCAATTCTGGAGCATATAATACTGTCTGGGGGCCACTTTGGAGCGCATTGTACTGTGTGGGGGCCCTTCACTATTTATATCACAGTATCTGTTTTATAGCAGACAGCTGTAATAACATTGCACAGTCAATATAAAACAGATCCTGGTTAATTTAAGGTTAAATTGCCGTGTTTAGTTTAGTGGGTTTTGGGTTGCAGTTTGGGCACTCGGTCTCTAAAAGTTTCGCCATCACTGCCCTAGGAGAAACTGACCCCTCTTTACTTGTCCACAGTAAAGATCTTATCCAAGTGTCTGCTTATCTACAGTCATGGCCAAAAGTTTTGAGAATGACACAAATATTATATTTTCACATGATCTGCTGCCCTCTGGTTTTTATGTGTGTTTGTCAGATGTTTTTATCACATACAGAAATATAATTGCATTCATATTATGAGTAACAGAAGCTTATATTGACAGTTAGAATGAGTTAATGCAGCAAGTCAATATTTGCAGTGTTGACCCTTCTTCTTCAGGACCTCTGCAATTCTTCCTGGCATGCTCTCAATCAACTTCTGGACCAAATCCTGACTGATAGCAGTCCATTCTTGCAGAATCAATGCTTTAATTTTGTCTGAATTTGTTGGTTTTTGTTTGTCCACCCGTCTCTTGATGATTGACCACAAGTTCTCAATGGGATTAAGATCTGGGGAGTTTCCAGGCCATGGACCCAAAATCTCTATGTTTTGTTCCCTGAGCCATTTAGTTATCACCTTTGCTTTATGGCAAGGTGCTCCATCATGCTGGAAAAGGCATTGTTGAGCGCCAAACTGCTCTTGGACGGTTGGGAGAAGTTGCTCTTGGAGGACATTCTGGTACCATTCTTTATTCATGGCTGTGTTTTTAGGCAAGACTGTGAGAGAGCCGATTCCCTTGGCTGAGAAGCAACCCCACACATTTCAGGATGCTTTACAGTTGGCATGAGACAAGACTGGTGGTAGCGCTCACCTCTTCTTCTCCGAATAAGCTGTTTTCCAGATGTTCCAAACAATCGAAAAGGGGATTCATCAGAGAAAATGACTTTACCCCAGTCCTCAGCAGTCCACTCCCTGTACCTTTTGCAGAATATCAGTCTGTCCCTGATGTTTTTTCTGGAGAGAAGTGGCTTCTTTGCTGCCCTCCTTGAGACCAGGCCTTGCTCCAAGAGTCTCCGCCTCACAGTGCGTGCAAATGCACTCACACCTGCCTGCTGCCATTCCTCAGCAAGCTCTGCACTGCTGGTAGCCCGATCCCGCAGCTGAAACACTTTTAAGAGACGGTCCTGCAGCTTGCTGGTCTTTTTTGGGCGCCCTGGAGCCTTTTTGGCACCAATGGAACCTCTCTCCTTGAAGTTCTTGATGATGCGATAGATTGTTGACTGAGGTGCAATCTTTCTAGCTGCAATACTCTTCCCAGTTAGGCCAGTGCAATGATGACTGCACGTGTTTCTTTAGAGATAACCATGGTTAACAGAAGAGAAACAATGATGGCAAGCACCAGCCTCCTTTTAAAGTGTCCAGTGGTGTCATTCTTACTTAATCATGACAGATTGATCTCCAGCCCTGTCCTCATCAACACCCACACCTGTGTTAATGGAGCAATCACTGAAACGATGTTAGGTGGTCCTTTTAAGGCAGGGCTGCAATGATGTTGAAATGTGTTTTGGGGGATAAAGTTCATTTTCTAGGCAAATATTGACTTTGCAAGTAATTGCTGTTAAGCTGATCACTCTTTACAACATTCTGGAGTATATGCAAATTGCCATTAGAAAAACTGAAGCAGTAGACTTTGTAAAAATTAATATTTGTATAATTCTCAAAACTTTTGGCCATGACTGTAGATTATGGTTCAGGTGGCAATTGAATTCACCAGGCCCTTGTAATTCAGCCACAGATGGTACCTACCATCTATTTGCAAAAGCTTTGCTTAGTGGCTTCAGTCAATGAAATCCTGAATCAGGCTTTTTTTTTTCACAGAACCTCTTAAACGCTGTGTGGAAACTTGGCATTCTGAAAGCATCTCATTGTACATCCTGCCAGATTCTGTGAATCCAATACTTCTGGTCATTCCTTAGGTGTGTCTATATATGTCACACCTTGACTGGGACTTCAGGCAAATCCTACAACAGGGTTGTCTGTCATACTATATGTCTATCCGAAGTATGTCCAGTGTCTCATCCTGCTGTTCAACAAACTCTACCTGGCCTCTCACCCCTACATGCCCTGTATGCTGAGGTCTTCAGTAAGAAGGAAGCTGAGTGACTTAATAAGTCTTATGGCTGCCCAATACAACAATTTCCTGAGTCCACTCCTCCTTGTGGATTAGTGTATCCTCTGTCCCCACCAGAAATTCAGGCTATTGTCAGAGTATATTAAAGAAAAATAGAATATGTGAAGGAGCCTTAACCTTATAAAAGTGAAAGCATCATAAGAGATAAAGCTACAGTATAACACAAGGACTTAACTGACTGACTATACAACTAATTGCTTAAAGATGCCTAATCCATTAATACACACATAGAGGTTTCAGGACTATAGATGATCTCCATGTAGACATGATACAGTAGTAGCAGCAATTGCGGTAATTATTTCCCAGGAGATTGTAGTTTGCTGGAGATAGTTCAGTGCCCTCTGAACAGTCTGTTTATTTACTTCAGGTAATTAAAAGACCCTTATTTCTCTTCTAATTGAAATGTTACACTTCCCCGCATTATAAGCAAAGATAAGCCTTCCAAGCGCTTTCAGGTGAAGGAATGCACTGTGAGCAAGGTTACTGAATAGCTCTTCTTGGCAATAGATAAGGCATGTGTTTTTACCTTGCATGTGATAAAAAATAAAGACATTTTGGTAAATTGGAGCAAATGTTAAAATGTACGCATTCCGCTAAGAGATCTGCAGGAACCGTGACTTGCTTTCAGTAAGCGTTGCACAGATGGTTGAGGCTTTATTTTTTATTTTTTGAATTTATTGATTTGTTATGATCTCATCTGGTGTGCTGGAAAGTTTTTCTGTCTTTTGTGTTTATTTGTTTCCATAATTGTACTACACTATATTAAAAAGCAAGCAGCAAGCTGTCTTCCTTGCTTTTTGCACAGATTTGTTTAAAATAACACTAGCGATTTTCTGACATTTGGAAACTAATCTGCTTTGTTAAGGTAACTGGTAGGCATTAATATATAATAAATGTAATGCACATTGTGACACTGTGCTTTCTTTGTGCACCTGAAGACAAATAGATCTGGCACGTGGAAGAATTTCCAATGACTCAGGAACTTTTTAAATGTACCCATTAGTGTAAAGCCTGTGTACCACGCGAAGAAAGGCAATAGCTCTAAATCTTCATTTATTTTCAGATTGATTTTAAATACAGTATCGTGTCCCCCTATCATTCAGCCGCTTAATTAATGGGATTTAATTTTCTTTCTCTGTAGCAAGCAACAAAAGAGAATATCAGACGGCGAGAAGCGGAGGAAAAACAAAAGAGAGTCAGGCTGGCAAAAGAAATGGCAGAAAAGGAGAAAGAAGAAAGGCAGAAGAAGAAGAAACGTCTGCTGGAAAAGAACAGAGGTGCGTACTGTCTGTCGAAATCGATAATCTTAGGGATCACAAGTAAGAGAATGCCCATCCACTTCTTTTTGAAGTTGCAACTAATATGAAGTCTTCCCAACCTCCTGCCCTTCTTCTCAATTCTCGTCCCCATGGCTGTTATGAAGTACAGCACATTTCCTATTTGCACTAGTCGCTTTTATCAGTGTTTTGACATTTATCAGACATTTTTGGCTTAACCTGTGGGTATGCCATATATGTCTGAGATGAGAAATACTCCTCTAACATTGATGGTATATCTCTAGGGTTTACCTCAATGTGTAATCTATAAGGTGTGAATGTTGGAGCAGCCCCACAAACATTGCAACATTAAACTCTTAATGCTATTACCTGTGGGGGGCACTATTTCTGTAATAGTGCTCTAATAGCACCACACCCACAAGTAATAGTAACCTCCCCCACATAAGTAATGGTTTTACCTATGGGGGCACCATTACAGTAATAGTGGCCTAATAGTGTCCCCCACAGGTAATAGCCCCCCTCGACATTCCCTCCTCCCATATAAGTAATGCTGTTACCTGTGGGAAGGCACTATTATTGAAATAGTGCCCTAATAGCACTCCCCCCCCCACAGGTAATAGTTCCCTCCCACACATAAGTAATGTTATTACCTATGGGGGGGACACTATTATTGAAATAGTGCTGTAATAGCACCCCCCCCTGCAGGTAATAGTGCCCCCTACAGGTAAGTCCCCCCTTCTTAAGCAATAGCCCACACATAAGTAATGCTATTATCTGTGGGGTGCACTATTACTGTAATAGTGCCCTAATAGCAACCCCCACAGGTAATAGTTCCCTCCCCCCATATAAGTAATGTTATTACCTATGGGGGGGCACTATTATTGAAATAGTGCCCTAATAGCACAACCCCCCCCCCCCCCGCAGGTAATAGTGCCCCCTACAGGTAAGTCACCCCTCCTTAAGTAATAGCCCCACACATAAGTAATGCTATTATCTGTGGGGTGCACTATTATTGTAATAGTGCCCTAATATCGCCCCCTACAGGACTTCCTCTGGCACACAGCCTTTGTGTATTTTTCTACTTTCCTCCCAGAACATTGACTCCTATTCAATGGTACCATTGCTCTGTAAGTTCAATCATTTTACATTTCAGAGCACAGGTGTAGGTCACCTGAGGTGATTCATGCTCTAATGTTTTTCTGTCTGTCACAAAATAGACATCTCAAATGGAGGCAAAAGAGACAGTTGTTGTTGTTTTTTTTTTTGTATATAATTATTATAGTCTGCTAAAATGTGCTGTGAATACACCCTTACAATGTTTGACTGTTTCCGGATTACTTTGCCAGATCCTGGCCAGCAAATGTTTGAATCAACAAGAAATATATTGATCGACACTTATTTGCATTGTCCGAATTACACAGGCCAATGCACATTGAATGGGGGAGAAGCATTCTCTAGTGTGATTCTCTCTCACCCATTCGGCTGCATTATTTACATCCCTGATGAAAGAGGGCGATGTGCTGCCGATAATCTGCATCTTATTCAGCTTAAAAGATACAATCAGTTGACCAACAAGCATAAGTTATCTGATCGACCTCTCTATTACACAGGGCTATTATCGGCAACGAGCATTCCTAGGAGTGTTCATTGCTAATTCCCTGACTATCGGGCTAATAGAGACCTTAGACTGGATCTTTCAGATCAGGTTTTGTAACTTTATTTTGGAGTATGGATTTTAGTTTTGCCTGAAGACAACCTTCAGATAAACTTCTAATGACACTGGTGCTTCTTGTAGAAGAGGCTACCTAACTATTAACATGCTCATTGAATACACTGTACTATATTTTTTTCAATGTTGAAAAGGTCTGTATTGGCATTAATGGATATCTGCTGGTAGGGGGCATATGCAGTAGAGAAGCTTTTAAATACTAACTTTAGAGTCTGGAGATTGTGGAAGAAGCACTCATGCAAAAAGCTTCTCCATGGGAAACAATGTTATTTAACAAGATGACAGGTTTACTGAAAATTTAATTGTTTGTAGCAGTAGAAAAGCATTACCATATAAAGCTTATGAGAGTTAAACATTAAATTTATCGCCACCAAAAAAGTCATACTTAAGTATAGTAAAACATAAGAGGAATCAACTTGGTGTTTTACAGCATATGCAATAAATGCTGCTATTCTCTATACAGTAGTGCTAAGTCCTTTACCGTTTTGCATAAATGGTGCAATATTTTAAATAAAATGCAAGACAGTTGTGCAAAATTTACTTTTTTTTCCTGTAGCGTTAAAACGAGATATAAAATCTAGATGAGGACCTAATATAAACTTCTGATCCTAATAAGGTCCTAAAATTAGGTAACTACAACCTCAGATGAGCAACAACACATGACAATTTACACGTTAGAAAACTAGGTAAAAATACAGAAGCAGTGTGTGAAAAATTAAGTACACCCTTACTGCTTCCATAGGAATTAAAAGGGCAAATAGCAACCAGGTGCCCCATTGAAATCTATGGGACAGCGCTGCAATATCCACACTTGCCGCTAAAGTTTGCATGGCATGTGAGCTGTGTGGCTTGTGGTATATAAACAATACCGAGAGTTCGCACTGTCCGACACCCGGGTCCCCCACATATCTAATATTTATGGCCTATCTTAAGGTATCTGAAAGTCTGCAAAGTTGCATCTGAACAAACCACAAGACTTCAGTGTCCTTTAGACAGACAAGTAGGAGTATCGACTGGACTGAGACATTGAATGCCGTCATTTTTCCTACTAGTGACATTCACCGTGACGGATCCTTGACTGACACCACCACCTGCAGAGTGCAATCCTATATCATATAGACTTTACACAAACAAGAACAAACTGGAGATGCTTGATCCTGATGCACAGGGCCATGTTTGGCAAAAACTAAACATAGCATATCCGCACAAAGAGCTCATACCATCTGCCAACTATACTGGCGGTGGGGCTGATGATTTGGACTTGTTTTGCAGCCACCGGATAGAAGCACCTTGCAGTCATTCAGTTTACCATGAACTCCTCTGTACACCAAAGAATTCTAGAGTCAAATTTAAGGCCATCGGCTGAAAGTGGGTCATGCAACAGGACAATGATCTCAATCACGCAAACAATTCTACAGCAAAATGGCTGAAAAAGTAAAGAATCAAGGTATTGCCATGACCTAGTCAAAGTCCACTTATTCCCTATCCACAGGATAAGGGGTAAGTGTCAGATCGCTGGGGATCTGACTGCTCGGTCCAACTGCAGTCGGGAGAAGGATGCCATGAACTGTGCTCCATTCGCTGCTAGCAGGCTGCTAGGATTGCAATCTCTGACAGCCCCATAGCAGTGAATGGATAAAAATAGCAAACATTTTTACTCACCTGTCCTAGGCGTCATCTAATGGCCTTTAGGTGACGTCACGCGTTCTGTGAGGCGTGCTGGCAGCGTGCCACAAGTGACCGCTGAGGCCCAATCACAGGACTCAGCGGTGGCGTCCAGAATGCCTGACGTCAGCCGCAGAGAAGAGGAAGCAGAGCGAGGAGGCCCAGGAGAGGTAAGGCAAGGTGAGTAAACTGTTTATTTTCCCTTACCACCCCTGGGCTTCCGATTATTATACTCTGGGGTCTGAAGAGACCCCAGAGTATAATATAATAGCACTGAGGGAATCTGTTGGGCTACTGCATTATACTGGGGGGGCCCTCTGGAGAGCACTTTATATTCTGTGGAGCGTTATACTGGGGGGGCCCTCTGGAGTGCATGTTATATTCTGTGGGACCACTGTGGAGCATTATACTGGGGGGCCCTCTGGAGAGCATGTTATATTCTGTGGGGCCACTGTGGAGCATTATACTGGGGGGCCCTCTGGAGAGCATGTTATATTCTGTGGGGCCACTGTGAAACATTATACTGGGGGCTCCTCTAGAGCATATTGTACTGTGTGGGGCTAATGTGGAGCAAATTATATTTGTGTGCAGCTTCTCAGGAGCATATTATACTCTGTGGGGCCAATGTAGAGCATTATACTGGGGTGCATTGTGGGGAGCATATTATACTGTTTTGGGCCACTGTGGAGCATTATACTGGGGGAACCCCTCTGGAGAGCATATTATACTGTGTGGGGCCACTGTGGAGCGTTATAATAGGGGTGCCCTCTGGAGAGCATATTATACTTGTGGGGCCACTGTGGAGCATTATACTTGGGGGGCCCTCTTGAGAATATATTATATTGTGTGGAGCCACTATGGAGCATTATTCGGGGGTACATTAAGGAGCATTATACTAGGGGCCCCTCTGGGCAGCATATTATACTGTGTGGGGACCACTGCGGAGCATTATTCTAGGGGGGATGATCTAGGGAGCATATTATATTGTGTGGGGCCCACTTTTGGGAGCATATTATATTGTGTGGGGCCCACTTTAGGGAGCATATTATATTGTGTGGGGCCACTGTGGAGCAATGTACTGGGAGGGCCCTCTGGGGAGCATATACTGTGGACCACTAAGGGTATTGTACTGTGTGGACCGCTGTAGAGTATTATACTGTGTTGGGGCTCTGGTGCGCATATTATACTGTGTGGGGCCACTATGTGGGGCTCAGAGGAGCATTTTATACTGTGTGGGGCCACTGTGGAGCATTATATACCATGTGGAGAAACTGTGGAGGGCTCAGGGGAGCATTTTATACTGTGGACCATTATATACCATGTTGAGCATTATACTGTGGAGGAGGGGCTCAGTATTCCTGCTGGCAACCCTGTGTGATTTGTCTGCATCACAGCTCCCTCACTATAATCTTGCACATACGTGTAGTGCTCCATGGCCATGTCATTTCCCATACAGTACTGTGCATGAACTGGCCGTGGAGCTGTTGGGGCCTGCACAGTACTTTAGGGGTCGACTATACTGGGAACATACTCAGTAACACCAGATAGTCAGCACAGGAGTGAAGGAGCCGTGGTGTAGGCTATTAGCAGGAAGCTGTTGGGTGGTTCCCCAAAACAAGTTACTCTGGTGGGCCTAAGGCCCTTCAGTCCAACACTGTATAAGGGAGGAACTGTTATATACAGTCGGGAAAAGAGTATTTAGTGAGCCACCAATTGTGCAAGTTCTTCCACTTAAAAAGATGAGAGAGGCATGTAATTGACATCATAGGTAGACCTCAACTATGAGAGACAAAATGAGAAAACATATCTAGAAAATCACATTGACTGATTTTTTAAGAATTTATTTGCAAATTATGGTGGAAAATAAGTATTTGGTCACCTACAAACAAGCAAGATTTCTGGCTCTCACAGACCCTGTAACTTCTTCTTTAAGAGGCTCCTCTGTCCTCCACTCATTACCTGTAGTAATGGCACCTGTTTGAAATTATCAGTATAAAAGACACCTGTCCACAACCTCAAACAGTCACACTTCAAACTCCACTATGGTGAAGACCAAAGAGTTGTGGAAGGACGCCAGAAACAAAATTGTAGACCTGCACCAGGCTGGGAAGACTGAATCTGCAATAGGCAAGCAGCTTGGTGTGAAGAAATCAACTGTGGGAGCAATAATTAGAAAATGGAAGACATACAAGACCACTGATATTCTCCCTCGATCAGGGGCTCCACGAAGGATCTCACCCCGTGAGGTCAAAATGATCACAAGAACGGTGAGCAAAAATCCAAGAACCACACGGGGGGACCTAGTGAATGACCTGCAGAAAGCTGAGACTAACGTAACAAAGGCTACCATCAGTAACACACTACGCCGCCAGGGACTCAGATCCTGCAGTGCCAGATGTGTCCCCCTGCTTAAGCCAGTACATATCTGGGCCCATCTGACGTTTGCTAGAGAACATTTGGATGTTCCAGAAGAGTATTGGGAGAATGTCATATGGTCAGATGAAACCAAAGTAGTACTGTTTGGTAGAAACACAACTCGTGTTTGGAGGCGAGTGAATTCTGAGTTGCATCCAAAAAACACCATACCTACTGTGAAGCATGGGGGTGGCAGCATCATGCTTTGGGGCTGTTTCTCTACAAAGGGACCACGACGACTGATCCGTGTACATGAAGGAATGAATGGGGCCATGTATCGTGAGATTTTGAGTGCAAACCTCCTTCCATCAGCAAGGGCATTGAAGATGAAATGTGGCTGGGTCTTTCAGCATGACAATGATCCCAATCACACCACCAGGGCAACGAAGGAGTGGATTCGTAAGAAGCATTTCAAGGTCCTGGAGTGGCCTAGCCAGTCTCCATATCTCAACCCCATAGAAAACCTTTGGAGGGAGTTGAAAGTCCATGTTGCCCAGCGACAGCCCCAAAACATCACTGCTCTAGAGGAGATCTGCATGGAGGAATGGGCCAACATACCCGCAACAGTGTGTGCCAACCTTGTGAAGACTTACAGAAAACGTTTGACCTCTATCATTGCCAACAAAGGATATATAACAAAGTATTGAGGTGAACTTTTGTTATTGACCAAATACTTATTTTCCACCATAATTTGCAAATAAATTCTTAAAAAATCAGACAATGTGATTTTCTAGATTTGTTTTCTCATTTTGTCTCTCATAGTTGAGGTCTACCTATGATGTCAATTACAGGCCTCTCTCATCTTTTTAAGTGGGAGAACTTGCACAATTGGTGACTGACTAAATACTTTTTTTTCCCCACTGTTTAAGAGGGAAACTGTTAAATATGAGGGGGCTATTATATGGGAGAACTATTATATATAAGGGGCTAATATAAAGGGAAATTATATATACGGGGGGGCTATTATTAGGGTGAACTATTATTTATAAGACAGGCTATTATTTTTAAGGGAGGAACTATTTATAAGAGGCCTATAAAAAGGGGGAAATATTATATATAAGGCTTCTATTATAAAGGGGGTTCTATTATTTATAAGGGGGGTATAATTAAGTGGGCTTATTTATAAAGGGGGCTATTAGTGATAATGAGGACTATTATTTATAAGGTATCTATTATTTATGAGAGGGCTATTAATAAGTTGGGAACTACGGTATTTATAAGGGAGCAGTATTATTTTTATGGCTTGACTGTTACTGATAAGCGGGAACTATTACAGATATGGGGGAATATTACTGATACAGGGCACTATTTATCATTTATAAGGGAGCTATTACTGATAAAGATGTAATATTATTTGTAAGCAGGGACTATTATTTATAAGGAGGCGCTATAATAACTGATGACTGGGTGCAAAAATCTATTAGCAGTACAAAGATGCTCATTTGAATTGTGTGTGGGAAAATGGGGGTGGTTTTTACTGTTTTGGGGGCAGAAAGGAGGCGTTATTAAAGGGGTTGCCACTGGAAGACAATGGTGTTGTTTGTATATCAGCATTTGAGACCCTGCTTTTAATTTTGCGCTGGGCCACACTTTGTCTAAAACCAGCCCTGGTGTGCATGGAGCCTTGAAGTGGTTCTGCAAGCTGTTGATTCATGGGTGGACTTAGTTTTCACACAAATTTGTTAAATAAATAATGAAATGGTAAAATCTGTTGCATATTGTTATTCATCTGACATTGTATAAACCTAATTCTAAAATCCAAATGTTTCTTTTTTAGTTATGTCCTGATATCTAATATCATAGAGAGTGTACTTTATTTTTCACCATATTTATTGAGTAGTTTGTGCATTATTAAGTGTGAGCCATTGTATTAAAGGGGTTATACTGCAAAAATTATTTATCGCCTATCCAAAGAATAGGAGATATATTGCTGATCATATGGGTTCGACTGCTGAGACCAATCCCCACCAATCTCTAGATTGTGAATGTAGCAGTGGACACAGAATGTGCATCCCTGCAAAATTCACTTTAATGGGAGCACTGGAAATAGTTGATGTACAGTGCTTGGCTATCTCTGACACTCCCATTAAAGTGAATGGAGTGGAAGCACACATTCTGTGTCCACTGCTACGTTCATAACAGGTAAAAACACCCCTCTTTTCAGGATCAATGGGGATTTCAGTGGTTGAACCCCCAATAACCAGCAATTTATCGCCTATCATATGAATAGGGGATAAGTAATTTTTGTGGTATAGCCCCTTTAATGATAGATTAAAGGGGTTGTACAGGAAATAGTTTTTTTTACCCCTAGAGGCCGGGGAAGGCGAAAAAAAAAACATACTCACCTGTTCCTGGTCGCTGTTCAGTCCCACAGCACCCCGAGGCTTGTTTTGGCGGGAGTACTAAAAAAGGCACTGGGTCGCGTCAGGTGATGTATGTGGTGGGGCACATAGGACCCATCATGTGATGGATCCTGCATCGACGTGAAGAGTTGAGTAAAAATATTTGGGATGACCAAGAACCCCTTTCACAAAGCCATTTTTTTGCATGTCATACCTTTTTTTTTTTGTGATGCAGACACACAACATACTGGTCATGCTTCTTTTTTGCGACCTGACTGGCACTTAATGTGCTTATGTTACGTGTAAAATGACCCAGAGCTGGGCAGATGTGGAAGCATTCTGGCAGGCCCGGAAGATTTGCCTCTTTTGGGACTTCAACCGGTTACCCTTTTCCAGGTCCCCCCTAAATGTTCTGAGAGAATAGGCAAGTATTGGTGTTCTGCAGACTATGGTCACCCCAGGATGGGTTCCACAGAGATAGTGGGACCACCAAACCCACCCCCCATCCCAGAAAGTATGCCTTTGACTTCATGACATACATACACCCCTCTGTATAGGAAAGCACAGTCTTTTTTGCTTTCCTATAAAGTTTAAAGTGGAGTCCTATAGATATGTCTAACTTATACATGAGGAGATTTTTCTGGTTCATACTGTACACCAAATGTAGCCAACACTGTGTGCACAGAACCTTGCTGGTATCACAGTCTTAGCTTTGTACCATTGCTTTACCTGCATTGTTAAGGAACTCTCAGTATCATGCAGAAGCTCAGATACATAGCAAATAGAGAATAAAGAAGCAAGCAATTATTTCCGCCTAAACATCTCGCTCAATTAAGTCTATGTGTGAGCCCATAGTAGAGATACTGCGCCCTGTGTTCCCGATCAGGATGTCTTACTCTGATAAGAGATCTGTATAATGGCTCGTCATTAGGAGCAAAATATCAGCCTTTGAAATCTCCTTTCTGATCAGTCTCTCTGCTGTCCTGTGTGGAGTCACAGACATAATATACACAATAACATGATTTTTCATCTCAGCCTGTACTAAACTAATTTATTCTTTTCATAGGCTTTTTATGCTAGAAGTGCATTGTGCAACCACTCCTTCACTTTTTTAGTCAGTTTTTTTTAATGTGCTAATCTATCCAAAAATGGAAATCTAGCTGACTGTTTCTTCCCAATCCCCATGTAGAATCTGTTGAGTTTTGGGGTGCTAACTAATAGTACATGTACAACCAAATACTACTTTACTTTATAAGGGGATTTATTAATAGTACAGGGAAATATAATAATAGGTTACCTAACTAAGGGATGGGAACACAGGGAAAGTTATAGGTAGATGGTTGATAAGGAACTGCTTATTTAACTGTGCAAGTGCAGTCTTGTATACCAGCCGTGCACACAGCCCATATATTGCCCATTACTGGAACACCTCCAAGATGCCATGCCGCCAATTATTACAGTCCCTTTTACTGCGTAGAGACAATGATGTAGAGGTCAACACTTTCCTGTAGGTGGCAGCTTTGAGTCCAGAGCTATTCTTCTTGTGTAAGGCTCAAAACAGACTTGAAGATTGCAGGATTCCATATCTGGGAGAATCCCCAGGGAGTAAGGCCTACATCCTTTACTCCATGATCTCCAAGGCATGTTGACTCTTGAACTTCCAGAAGTAATAGCAATGTCCATTGTTTATTGAAAAGATAAATTTTCTCTACCCAATAGATGCTTATCAGGAAAGTTGCTCACATATTTACAGCCCAGTTGCTGCCTTTGTACTGCTCAAGCTATTAACTGAGGTCAGGACTCTAAAACATATTGGGCTTCCAGGCTAAATAATTTATTACCTACAGGGGCCCGACACCCGGATACCAGGCCAATCAGCTGTTTGCAGTGTATGCATGAGTGCTGCAACCTCTTCAGTACTTACCAAACACAGTGCCATACATTCCGTACAGCGACTGTGCTTTGTATTGCAGCTCAGCCCATTCACTTGAATGGGTCAGAACTGTGATCAGGCTATGTGACCGACGAATGTGGTCCAAAAACACACTGTCTCATGTAAGTTATAATTATACTCCCTGGAGAACACCCTTTAAGTCTGCAAGCAGTTCAGACAGATTGTTGTTGCTGTGGTTGAAAGGAAAATGCCCTTTACGCAATAATAATTTCTCATTATTATTGTCTAAGTCCTACTTGATGATAATTTGCTGTTTTTGATCAATATAATGGCTGGATATAAGAAAAACCACTGTGTCCCTTGTGTGGTGAAATAGCAAATGGTGAGGGCCATGGAGATAAACTGACCGCAGACATGGTCCATACATACCACACACCTACCTACAGTTTGTGCGGTAGAAATGTGGCAAGTGAAATGCTGAATCTGGGACTGTTGGGGAGGTATGCATACATAAAGGCTGCACACAAGTTTACACACACTATGCGTTGCCACAGTGTGCATTAAGCATATAAGAAAGAGACCCCTGGATGCTGAATCATGACATGTGCAGGTTAAAGTACAAGTGGTAGGCGCTTAGCTCAGAGATCGAGCCACAGTGTATTAGGAAGCAGATGGGAGACTAGATCTAGAGCAAATCATGAAGTGCTGGTTCCCCCAGGTTTTTCTTTTGCACTGATGTCTCAGGTTTGTTACAGCAGGTACTTCTTGTAAGTGGCTATTTTTGTGTGACAGACATGCTGTTTTAACCAATAAGTACTTCTCTTTAGCCACTTGGCCATTACGCAGAGCACCTAAGAACAAAAATGTAAGTGATGAAGGGGTGTGTTAAAAATGTATTGCTTGTACTAAATTGTGCCCACCAGCAGACACGGAAAAGAAGGGGAGAGCTAGGGCTGTTTTAATACATTAGGTGGCCCTTTCCTCACACACATCATTTAATTTCCCCATAATTAACCCCCTCATAAGGCCCCCTGCCCACTCAACCACACAAAAAAAGAAAAAGATCTCTCCTAACCTTGTTCCCACAGGCCTACAAGCTCCAGCTGTAATGATATCTGTGACTCGATGCTCATTGCCCTTCCCTGTTGCAGACAACATCAGTCGAAGGCTGGTAGCTTCATGGTCCACTATGGTATTCAACTTCTATCTGTGTCCTAAGGAAACAGAGTTGAAATCACTGCCTGCTGTTCAGAACAGCGGGACAGGACCCAAAATGTGGGACTGTTCCGCTCGATCCGGAATGGCTGAGGGGCCCCTGCAACCATCAGGCCCAGTGCGGATGCACCGATGTTCACATCAACTTAATTTTCATTGGTTGCTCTAATCTGTTATAGGATCAGAACAACTGATCGATAAGCTAATATAATGACAGATGTAGATGGAGGACATTGTCTCATCCCTCATCATTCACTGTAATGTTACAAACAAAACAGAAGCTTTCTTCCATCCTGTTATTGTTTTAGACAGATGATATGTATGTACATATTCATACCTGCAGGACTTTATTTTCTGCTTGAAAAGTAAATAAACAAAACAGAAGTAATCTTCCATCAGAATGATGACTGATGCAGAAAGAATGTGCTCCATTTGCAGCTATCATTATCTTAGTTTGTCAGTCTTTTGTGCTGATCCTATGACTGATAGACTGATGAGAGCAATAAACGAAAATGCAGTTGATGTGATCTTATCTTTTACAGCATGAGCGTAAACCCATACAAGTAGAGTTAGAACATGCAAATTCCGTGACAATTTTGCTGTTGTTCAGATTTGATACACAGGGCCCCCATAGTTGACATATAAACACTAAGTGTCCTATAGACTTTCCTGGGTTAGTGATCATATTCTAGACATTTTCTAGGTTTCATTTTTCATAATCAGAACTTGTCACCTATCCTAGGATTAGATGATAAATGTATGATCACTGGGGGTCCCTCTGCCAGAACCATATGATCATCAGAATGGGTATTCTTCTGCCTCCCTGTTGGAGTGGAGTGGCAATCCAGCATGTGCACTGCCACTCCATGGAACTGGCAGAAACAAAATTATCATTGAATCACTATTTGCTGTTCCATCTCAATTTACCTTTTCATTTTTCTCCATTGGTAAGAACAGGCATTACCATGTTGCAACTTGTGAGGCCCTGGTACAAAAAAGACGTTGAGAAATGAAATGTTAAGACATACATAGATTTGAGAGAAAGGGATAGATGGATTATATAGATGGATTAGATAGACGGAAGATCCAGTCCTTCTTTCATGTGAACATTTGAAAACAGAATATTTTCCAGGCGCAGCTTCTAACCTAACAAATGCATTCAATGCTAATCACTCTACGGATTTCACATTTTGTCTGCAGTCAGATACAGAAACTGCTGTCATATGATCATGAACCAGTTTTCTATAAACTTTAATGAGCAAGACCCTGTACCTCATTATAGAGATGTACAAGGAGACCAACTATTTATTGAATGTTGTTAACTTTTAAGTCAACTTCGGTCGCTTCTCATTGGCCTTTCCAACATTATCATTTCTCGGGCAGAAGTTTTTGGAACTTGAGTGATTTTTTTTTTTTTTTTTTTTTATACAGTGTGTGTATATATTATACAATGGAGAAAAAGGGGTAAATAAGCCATCTTGTTTTATTTCACCATTTTCCTCTGCACATACTGAAATATTCAGCATGAGAGCTTTGCCCATATGACCATATGACAGTGGGTAAACAGCACTTATAACTGACCAGGCCACGTTTCTGTTAGCTTCTGTAGAGATTAAAACTATATACAGTAAACCATTTTGAGATGACCACCTTGGTCTTTTCAAGGAGGAGTTTTTCAAAAAGTTGTAGACCCTTCTAAATGTCAGGTTGAGATAGACAAGTGTGATGCTAGGCAAATGATATAATAAAACAATCTCAAATAATAGCCTGATGAGAAAGGCTATCCTCCAAAATGTGTGCTGGTTTCCAATTTTTTTCTTCTATGCTGAAGACTGTTCTCTGGGTCTACATCTGCATTGGGAGCCAGATATATAAGCACGGGTGCAGCAGTAGCAGACGCTACCAGGCCCTGGACTCTGAGAGGGGACCTAAAGTTCCCTCTGCAATATAAAATATACCACTCTTTTAAATGTCTCAAGATATGTCGAGGCCCCTTTACAGATTTTGCAATGAGGCCCAGGAGCTTTGAGCTGCACCTCTATATAAAAGATTTACTTTTTAGGTAGCAAGCTGACTACATTTGGTTAATTTCAAGTAATACTTGCAGAGATAAGCGTAAAACAAAAAATTTTACAAAACACACAAATCAGCTAGGAACTTTTAAAACGTGAAGGAAAAGTACAGGGGAGATATCTCAATGTTCTAACTAGCAGAACAAGACAACTAAAAGTGCCTTGTGCTGGCTGGTGCATTGTTGCTTGTGGGGTGATTTAGATCTGTTCACACAAAGGAGTACAAGTTTGCTTGAAAAGTCATATCTGATAAAGTTGCCATTTGTCAGCTATTTGAATGAGTGGTAAGAAAATGTAAAATGTCACCAAATTTTTGTGCAAATAAGACCAAAAGTCTGCAAAAGTTTGGGACTTTTTGCTATAATATTTACTGAACAATTACTGGATGCAGTACTCTGGATGTTCTCCAGATAACCGAACATCGCCCCGGCACCATGCTTGTTCATGTTTAAATTGATTCTCCTTGAACAATAGGTGCTGCAGAACAGGGATTTATATTTATTTGCTATACTTTCTTGGTATGTTAGATGCTTCTACCTACTGGCCATGGAGCACCTAACAAGTTAATGAGCTGTAAGATGTCAGTTAATGGCTTGGGGTCACTTCTGGTCTGCTTAGTAAATATGTCTCTCTGCCCTCGCCATTTTTGTACCAGCAGTGCCAATAAAGGTAATAGTTTTTGTAAGCTGTACGGTGCTGATTGATGACAGTCCGTTCTGCTTCATCATCTGTTTGAAAGCTTTAATGTACACAGGACGAGAGCCAAAGCAGTCACAAAGTAGCGCTTTAGTCTGACCTTTACCTCTGACAATTGCTTATTTCAACTTCATTTTAGGCTATCTAAGTAACAGCGAACATGTATGGCTCATTAATGTGCAGAAAAAAGAACCCACTCGTACTATCATTATGACCATTGTAGCCAGTAGTGTTCTTTTGTAGTGTAAATGTGCACTTGGCCATAAAACTGTAAGTGGCCTCTGTCCTCAGAATCAATATTGAAACAAGCCATTAATACAGTCATATGAAAAAGTTTGGGCACCCCTATTAATCTTAATCATTTTTAGTTCTAAATATTTGGGTGTTTGCAACAGCCATTTCAATTTGATATATCTAATAACTGATGGACACAGTAATATTTCAGGATTGAAATGAGGTTTATTGTACTAACAGAAAATGTGCAATATGCATTAAACCAAAATTTGACCGGTGCAAAAGTATGGGCACCTCAACAGAAAAGTGACATTAATATTTAGTAGATCCTCCTTTTGCAAAAATAACAGCCTCTAGTCGCTTCCTGTAGCTTTTAATCAGTTCCTGGATCCTGGATGAAGGTATTTTTGACCATTCCTCTTTACAAAACAATTCCAGTTCAGTTAAGTTTGATGGTCGCCGAGCATGGACAGCCCGCTTCAAATTATCCCACAGATGTTCAATGATATTCAGGTCTGGGGACTGGGATGGCCATTCCAGAACATTGTTTTGAGGAGCCCATGATGCCACTCTTCAGAGGAGATTCAAATAGGAGAACGACTTGCAATTGGCCACCTTAAATACCTTTTCTCATGATTGGATACACCTGGCTATGAAGTTCAAAGCTCAGTGAGGTTGCAAAACCAATTTTGTGCTTCAGTAAGTCAGTAAAAAGTAGTTAGGAGTATTCAAATCAATAAAATGATAAGGGTACCCAAATTTTTGCTCCGGTCAAATTTTGGTTTAATGCATATTGCACATTTTCTGTTAGTACAATAAACCTCATTTCAATCCTGCAATATTACTGTGTCCATCAGATATTAGATATATCAAATTGAAATGGCTGTTGCAAACACCCAAATATTTAGAACTAAAAATGATTAAGATTAATAGGGGTGCCCAAACTTTTTCATATGACTGTATAAACAGTGTATAGATTATGAAAGTAATTAGCAATGTGCTTTTCCAGATCTGCATCATATGCTTTCCTATAAAACTATCTCACTCTATGTATTATATAAAGACCCATCTTAAGTGTGTGGAGGCTGCATGAATGGTGCTGCTGCCCTAGAACAAGTTGTTCTAAATGTCTATATTTCAATGAATCATACTGGCATAGGAGAAGTGTCACACTGAGAGACTGGGGGTGGGGGGAGAATCAGATGCTGAAATATTAGGGTCTGTAGCATCTAGAACCATGACTCTGGTGTGATTTTGAAACCGAGAATCTCAACTTTAAAACCACACCAGGTGGGTCTATGTGCCACAGAAACTGTGCTTAACCTTTACATAGCAGCTGGAAGCTTAGGGAAGGCCCCCAGGTCTGCTGTCTGTCTCTCTATAATACACTGCCTGTCAGTTTGCAATATACAGTATAATACATTGCACTTCATAGACCCTTTACATAGATTAGCTATACAGGGCTATCTTTGCTGCCTGCACTTAGCTGCAGTAACAGCACATGGACAATATACAGGGACTGGAGCCAACTCAGATATTTAGGGCTTGTCCTAACAGAAGGCCATAAAAAAATAAATCTTTAACAACTTTTTTTATCCTTCCATCTCAAAATGTTTTGTAAATATAAAAAATAAAAGCTTAATACACACATTGGGTATTGAAGCATCCATAGTAACCCAAGCAATACGCAAATGGTGAACGTTGTAAAATAAAATCTAGAGAATTGCCTTTTTTTTTTTTCTTTTGACCACTGAATAGAACATTACAAAAAGTTACCAAAAAGTGTTCTGTTTCCCAAAATAGCAACAGTAAAAATGTCAGGAAAAAAAGCAACAGTGCAAAAGATTTTTTTTTATATATATATTAGAAAAGGGGGGTTTGCTTTGCAAAAATAGTAAAACTTAGGTTTTCAGATTATTTAAGTCACATGGTGAATGGCGCAAAATTTATAGCATTAAAGGCAGAATTGAGGTTTTATTCTATATCTTTCCCAGGTTCATTGACAAAAAATAGTTATAGTTCTTGTTATATAATGACAGAAAAGTGCAAAAATTGGTTTGGCCATTAAGGCCTAACACAGGTTAGTCACTAAGAGTTATGACACCAGAACCATATTGGCATCTGAATTGATCACCTCCTCCAGCTGCTCCTCAGATAACAGCAAATGTGACTCTTCTCAGCTAATTTGTGTACATTTTTCTGTACGCAAATTCTCTCTGCAGTCAGAGAAACGGTAACAGGGTTCCTGCAGAGCAGATGTGGAATAAGTGTGTTGAAGTCAAAGGGAGATTACATTGAAAAGTAGAAAGTTCAATTTTTTCAGAAAATTTTGTTTTCAAAATCAGGTAAATAACTTATTTAACACCCCTTGTATCTAGTAAGATAATGCTCTACCACTGCACAGAATAAGGCAATAAATAATTTTCTAGCTGCCAGCAGATTCTTCCTCTCCTCTCCATACATTTTGGAGTGTGAGGGTGGATACCAGTTTGATAAGGGATAAGAGTCTGAGTGAAGGGAAAGAGGAGGAAAACAGCATACAGTAATAAGTGGAGAAAGAAACATTATTCTTTAAGAAAGTATATTACAAAGTTTCTTATACATCAAAAATTGTTTCATAATCGGGGATGCACGTTAAAGGGAGTCTATCATTGGGGAAATGTGTTTTTAGCTGAAGCAATGTTGGAATAGCCTTTATAAAGGCTATTCTACTCCAACCTTTACTTTTCTTCTACTCCTACCTTTAATAATAATAATAATAATAGTCCTTTAATAGTCCCACAATGGGGAAATTCAGTGTGTTACAGCAGCAAAGATAAGCAAATACAAATACAACATGTACAGGAATGTTCCAAGGTAAGAGGCATTACATTGATAGTAGACAGACAGATAGGAAGTAGGGGGGGGGGGGGGGATTTAACAGGCAGAGAGATATTTCAGTTCTCTGTGTGTATTGATCTCCGCTTAGGTCGGTGTTGGTTGTACAGCCTAACCGCGGTGGGGAGGAAAGACTTCCGATAGCGCTCCTTCTCACACCTAGGGTGGAGCAATCGGTCACTTACAAGTACTGCACAGCGCGATCACTGTCTCATGCATGGGATGGGACTTCTTCTTCTGCATGGAGCTCACCACGGACAGTATCCTTTTGTCACCCACCACCTGCACTGGGTCCAGTGGGCTCCCCAGGACAGAGCTGGCCTTTCTAATCAGCTTGTCAAGTTTATTTCTGTCCCTGGTTGATATACTGCTCCCCCAGCAGTCCACTCCAAAAAAGATGGCTGATGCCACTACCGAGTTGAAGAAAGTTCTAAGAAGTGCCCCCCGGATTCCAAAGGCTCTCAGCTTCCTAAGCAGGTAGAGCCTGCTGTGGCCCTTCCTGTACAGGGCCTCCATATGATCTGCCCAGTCCAGCTTATTATTAAGGAGCAAACCCAGGTACTTATAGGTGTTCACAATCTCAATGCCCGTCCCCAGGATGTCCACTGGTTTAGGAGGGCTTCTGCCTTTACGGAAGTCCACCACCATCTCCTTGGTCTTCCCCGCATTAATCTTCAGGTGGTTCCGGTGGCACCAGTCCACAAAATCCTGGTTCAGTTCTCTGTACTCCCTGTCATCATCGTCTGTGATGAGGCCTACTATTGCAGAGTCGTCAGAATACTTCTGTAGGTAGCAGCTGGATGAGTTGCACCTAAAATCTGCAGTGTACAGTGTGAAGAGGAAAGGGGCGAGAACCCTACCCTGAGGTGCCCCCCGTATTACAGATCACGGTTCCTGACACACAGTCTTGGGCTCTCACGTATTGAGGTCGATTTGTGAGGTAGTCTAGGATCCAGTTGGAGAGGTGGTGGTCCACTCCAGCAAGGCCCAGCTTGTCCCTCAATAACCTTTGCTGTATGGTGTTAAAAGCACTGGAGAAGTCAAAGAACATTATTCTCACTATGTTCTCTGGTTTCTCCAGGTGAGACAGAGCCCTGTGCAGAAGATGGATGATGGCATCATCTACCCCAATGCCCGGCCGATAAGCAAACTGGAGGGGGTCCATAGCGGGGCTCACTAGAGGGCGGAGATGTGTGAGAACCAATCTCTCTAAGATCTTCATCAGGTGGGATGTCAGTGCTACAGGTCTGTAGTCATTGAGGTCCATAGGGTGGGGTTTCTTTGGAACTGGTACCACACAAGAAGATTTCCATAATTCAGGGACTATTTCCTGCCTCAGGCTCATATTATATATATATGTAATTATACCACACAGCTGGTCCCCGCAAGTCTTAATTAGCCTTTACTTAGCATTTACTTTTCTTCTCCTCGCCGCCGTTTGTCCAAAATAAAAACATTTTATTCTCATATGTAAATTAAGCTCAGGGAGCACTGGGGGTGTTCCCCCTTTGCTCCGAGCACCCCCGTGTCATTGCTGCAACCTGCCTCCAGCGCTGCTTTTTCACGCCCCCTGCATCTTCTGTTCATCTTGCATCTGCTTCTTGCTCCGTCGGCCATTTTTCTGGAGTACACTGGTGTAAGAAACTAAACAAAAATGGCCGCTGGAGCCACTTAGAGTTCAGGCAGAGCCGACGGAGCATGCTCCGTCGGCCATTTTTGTTTAGTTTCTTACACCAATGTCAAATACAAAAAAACAAAAGCACAGCAGGCACTACCAGAACATATGAATTGAATGATATGGCTTTGTTACTTAGCTGAATCGCTGGTGCAGCAGAGGATACACAGGGGCACGCTGTAGAAATGATGTCCAAAATATAGTGGGAAAAAGCAGTACAGCGGCAGTCACATCCGGATAAAAAACCTCTTTATTTCAATAAGTTACAGGCAGGTTTTAGCTGTGGACTCACAAGCAACGGGCTGTTTTGTGCTACTGCAAGAAGTAGCCTGTAGAAGTGCAGTAGCACGAAACGGCCCGTTGCTTGTGAGTCCACAGCTAAAACCTGCCTGTAACTTATTGAAATAAAGAGGTTTTTTATCTGGATGTGACTGTCGCTGTGCTGCTTTTTCCCCACTATATCTTACACCAATGTACTTCAGAAAAATGGCCGACGGAGAAAGCAGATGCAAGATGAACAGAAGATGATGCAGGGGGCGTGCAAAAGCAGCGCTGGAGGCACGATGATGCGGAGTGCTCGGAGCACAGGGGGAACGCCCCCATTGCTCCATGAGCATAATTTTACATATTTTTGGACAAACGGCAGCGAGGAGAAGAAAAGTAAAGGTAGGAGAAGAATAGACTTTATAAAGGCTATTCCAATATTGCTTCAGTTAAATAACACGTTTCCCCAGTGATAGAACCCCTTTAAGGTTTTTTAAGATGGTCATACATATTAGATATCTGTTGAATGAATGAATGCTTGTTCTACAGACAGCTATTCCTAACAATCCAGTTTACCCCAATATACCTGTATGCACTGTTAGTTCGAGCATGCATGTGTTTTCACTAGGCGCATGGAAGTAAATTGCTCCCGTAATGCAGGGTACCCTATTTAATGCTGAATATAAAAAACATTTTCAATCAGAGCAAATATTGATCTCAAAAGTGGGAAGGAAATTAAACACAGTTGGGAAACTTTACTGAGGTATACTGTTAGTATAATCATAAGTTATATAATTTTCCAATTTACTTTCTGTACTAAGATCTAGATCTCTGCTTGCTGTCATTCTTTCTGTTAACGTCCAGTTTGTTAAAACATTGGGCAATAACATTTGTCTTTCCGTATTTGTCTGAAACTGGACATCCCTTTTAAGACTAAGTAAATGTATCCAGCTCACCAAATCCTGAGGTGGGTCCAGCAATAATAATAATGAGCATCACCCCCAAGTATTGTTATTGCTGGAATGTTTAATATGTATTTCTAATAAAGTGTAAGGAGCATGGTCTTAAATGCTTAAAGTTCTGTTTGCAGCTTAAGACTGTCTAGTTGAAGTTTGCACTGCCTAAAATCTAGACAGTATTAGTAGATCTGCCCCCAGTGTCCATTAAAAAGTTGCAAAATTTCATCATACAATGGCTAAGCTTCAGTTCCATAATAATGGACAGTCATATTTAGGAATATCCCTGGTAAGGAGAATACAGATGGCAGAGTTCATCCCAGGAGATACGATCCATGTACTGATCGCATTTCCCAGACTGTTGGTGGGCTGCTAACCTTAGCTCCCTGTATTGTAAATCTGTATTGCTGTGACTTCCAGCCCAACAGCAGATCTACTGTCCAGTGGTCAGGCTACAACTCTGCAACAGAGATCACAGGAAATGCATTCATCACACAGGACCATGTAACCTGGGCTGTAGACAGGGATCTGAATTCACCGTAAAGCTGGTGAAATTGATAATATACAGTATGTTTTTTCTATGCTGTGTATTGACCAATTTCTGAAGGTGCCATGTTCTAGCAGATAAAATAAGATTAGTGAACAGAAATGTATCAGAAATGTAATTTAAGAGACATTGGTATAAATCAAGAGCCTCACCAGGACATTTTAATTAGAAATATGCGTCTGTTCCTGTCTATTGCCGCTCTTGTTCTGACAGTTTTGTAACTTGGTCTGTTACAGCTTGCAGCACATGCACAGTTTATTTTCATTGTGTTATACTGCCGTAGTGTTTTATCTTGTTTGGGCTTATTGTTTTTCTTAACTGTTCCTCCAGATATTGCTTCATTCATCTTGTTCTAGGTGAACTTCTATCATAACTCAGCTCCCTATCATGGTGTTGTATTGTTAGGGATTGCCATCAGGAAAGAAATGCATTGATGTTATTTATCTGCAGATATTATCCACGTTCACTGCTAGTCATGGCTGTCCCTGTATTACCTAGCTGTTATCTATGTAAACAAAATATGTCTGCTATTGTGAGTCATACTTAATAACTATTATGCTTCTAATAGACTAAAGTGATTTTCCTTGCAGATGAGACTCAGGGTTCACAATTAATGTTATTGAAGTACACACAGTGTCTGATGTCTTTGGCCACCTTCCCCACATTGTATTGTGTCCATTGCACAGCCTAGTACAAGTGCTGTGCAGGGGTACAACTAGCAAAGACTGGGCCCCATAGCAATCTTTTGACTTGTCCCCCCCTCCACACACAACATAGTAGCCCCTTTGCTGGACCCCACACGATACAATGCCCCATTTACACACACAATATTGTCCCATAGTGGCTCCTCCACGCAGTACAATGTCCCATAGGTGCACCTCCACATGGTATAATATCACACAGCTTCCCCTTCACACGATATAATGTCCCATAGTGGCCCCTACAATGTTAGGTGGAAATATTACAGAAATTTTGGGTGTTCACCACCCACAAACTATTATTATACTCTGAGGATTCTTCAGACCCCAGATTATAATAACTGGAGGCCCAGGGGAGGTGAACAAACGAGTGGTACTCACCTCTCCTGGGCTCCGGTGTGACTCCCTGCTGTCTTCGGCGCTTCTGATGTCACAGATGAGGGTTATGTCGCCATCATTATGCGTCATGACACCAGCCTGAACCACATGACGTCTACAATGTCATTGAAGAGATCCAAAGACAACAGGGAGTCGCGCCAGATCCCAGGAGAGGTCAGTATTTTTTTTTTCCACCTTTCCCTGAACCTCCAATCATTATACTCTGAGGTCTGAACGCCAGTGTATAATAGAAAAAAAAGAGTATAAGAGAAAAAAAGCAGCAAGGGACCCACTGGGGTCTCCTAAGGTCATGGAAGCTGTAGCATCGGCTATAGCTGCTAGGTCAGTAGTTCCACCACTGGTACTGTGTCCAGTTAGTCCTTAGCTTGCTAGAAATGCAGCTGTTGATCTAGTCTAGTGCAAATGATTTAGCATGTAATGAGGTTCTTAATTTGCACATGACAAATAATTGGACCTAAAGGTGCCCATGAACTTTTTTGTAGCTTAGAGTCCTGCTAACTCCCAGTGAGTTTGGGCAGTAATGTGGAATCCAGTACAGGATGTAGTGTGCAGGTCAGTGACTGTCTTTGCTCCGTAATGTCACATTGGTCGACTACAGCTGAAATGTCTTGTTTCCAGTTGTAGTCAAAAGAGTGATCCTGATGCAGTATAACAAATGCAAAACTGGGAATACATAGAAGACAATGTTGGAATGATAAAATGTCATGTAATATAAGCGCTAGCATATGAGCTCTTAAAGTAGTAGTCCCATTTTGTAAAGTGATGATCTATTTTTGAATTATGCCATCACTTCATGATTGTCAGGGTTCTGACCTCTGGGACACTCGGCAATCTTTAGAATCAGCATGCACAGCGGCACTCCTGGCCTCCCAGCTGTGCATACACCATTCTGTTGACTAGAGCTGTGCTGAGCAAGGCACCTTTATGCCAGGAAAGACTCTGTAGGGGCTGCAGCATTAAATTATAGCTGTAACTTCCTCTTCAAGATCAGTGAGGGTCTTAGTGGTTGAACGCCAAAAAATCATAAAGAGTTTTGTCCTACCATGACTTTATGGATTGGGAATAGACCTTTAATAATCCTACTGTACAGTTTAGCAGCTATGGTATCCAGAATGGTCTCCATGCAGATCTAATTTCAACATTAGGAAATCTAAGGTCTTTATCATGCTATGTTCACACTGCAGTTCACAACCTACATTGGTGGTTCTGTTAAATTTGACAGCAAGAATAGCATGCAGCATTATTCTTGCCATCGAATCAACAGAATCCAGACACACTTGGGATCCATGGTAAGATGGATCTGGCAAATGGGATGCCCGCTGTACCGATTTGAAATTTAAATTCCACTGTATATCCAATTAATTATTATAGGATTTAAAACATATCTTGACCAATAGTATACTGGAGGGTATTGAAACGAAGTGTATACCTTAACATGTCCACCTAGTGGAAGCGCCTTGCCCATCTTCAACAAAAGCTCATGTTATTCACTTACATAGCAAGCCCTTATAGAAGCAAAGCTATAAATGAGCGCAAACTATAACTGCCCATAATTCATCCTAAAGCACCCGCCTTTGCTGAGGACATTACAACCTGGCAGAATCATAACATTGCTGCGCCTTTTTATTTATTTCTCTATGATTTACATTTTTTGTCATTTGCAGAAACCTACAATCTTTATAAAATGCAAGCCTCCATATAAATAGCTGAAAGCAAATATGCCAATGCTCAGGGTCTGGTAAATAATCTATATTTTTGTTTTTAGCATAAAGCACAGAAAATATTAAGACAAGTTTCTTCCTAAGAAATATGGCATTTGCTGAGGGTAACTGGAGTGCTTTTTTCTGTGCCTCAGGACAGCTTCAGGCAGATTGCATCCCTTATAGAGAATTGCCATTCCTAAGCTTTTCTGTACTTTGCTGTGCTTAATATTTGTAGTATTTTCCCTATCTTTAGAAAGATGCTTAATACAACATTTAAATGGGTATTTACAATAAGTGCAGCTGGGTTAAATTTTCATTCCGTTTCTGCTATAGCATTGTGTTGCTCTTCTGTGGTTGCTCTTCCTGTGTTTGCAGTCACTAACATATTGGGTGACTACAGGTCAATGCCCTTCTTGAAATTATCAGTCGGTAATATATTGTAATTATTCTCCGGTTTTGGACAGTATTCATTGATTGATTTTTTTTTTTTTTTTTTTTTTTTTTTATATATATCCTTTTTAAATGCAAAATTAAATAACTTTCTAAAAAGTCTTCCTTAAGAAACTGTTGCTGTAAAGTATGTGCAACTCCTGTACATAGCTAGCTGTTCTGCTGCTGTCAGCTTGATCCTGACACCATCTGTTCTCTCCTATAACAGAAGCAGAGTGTACCAGCACAGAGAGGAGGGAGAATGTTATATTAGAGAAGTGAGAGATTCTACGAGAGTAAAGATCACACAGGCAGTATCAGTATAGTAAGATTGAGGAGCGAACCTACAGCAGAATCTGCAGGGAGAGGGAAATAAATAAAATATACAGAAATGCATCAATGGTGAGAACCCACAGCAGGATTTGCAGAGGGATAGGTGAGTGTCATGTACGGGCCGTCCTAGCACGTGATGCTGGTGCGGCTCTCAGGGGTCAACTCACTCCATTCAATCAATCTTGCACTCACCCATCACTCAGGTTGCAAATTGAGTGTAAATCACATTCCAACACAGTCCACGCACCCCAAATGCATGCCGCCGCTGCCACCACTGGTTCCCCGACAGAAGTCAGGCACAAACACACCTCTAAAAGGTAATGGGTTCACAGAGGAACACAATGTAACCTTAAATTTAACTATTTAATATCCAAAGGGTTTATTGCTATATATACAGGAAAAGTTGACAAAAATAACACAAAAGCATTAAAGTAACTGGGATAAAAACAGGATAATACTTAAAAGTCTTTGTCCCAGGAGCTTGGGAATCTTCTGTAGTGAAATGGACTTCTCTCAGCTGGCTCCACAGATGTGACATCAGTTTTAAGGTCTTGTAGACTCTAAAGATAGGGTTTAGCCACACCTCCCTGCCAGGGTGCCTTCCTCTTCTTACTCCCTGAGGTGGAGGATGATTAGGCAACAATACCTCATTTCTGTCATCACAGTGAGAAATCACACACTATCAATGAAGAGAGAGATAAGAACCCCTGGCATAATCTGCTGGAGCAGTAGAGTGAGAATACATACACAGGGTACTGTCTGTGTTAGTCTAAGGAATAAGAGATGCATTAAGGGTTCTATTAAAAAGGCAAAGAAGTACAGGAATGAAGCTGTGCTTGTAGATCAAAGCTAATAAATATAGCAGTATTTGGATATGCAGAACTACATAAAATCCTAACCCAGTTTACAACTGTGATCAAGTTGCAAACTCTACAATGTGAATGAAGACATAGAAATTGTAGTGTGAAACTCAAGTTAACTTATGTAAAAATCCCCTTTCAATGTCAAAGGTGACTATAGCCTTGAAATATTTTTTTTTTTCTTGCACATTAGCAAGCAAGAAAGCAGCGGTGCTTTATCCTAATACGAGGCATAAGCATTTTCATTTTTAGTACATGCCTTTTTGTTCAAGCCTTTTGGGTTTATCTATGTTGTTCCTGTGGAGACACAACATCCAGTGTGATCTCTAAAGAAGGAATATTCAAGAGGCTGAATACTATGACCAGCTAGAGTATTCAATCCACTACACTGGCTTGATTTTGGCATCTCAATAGAATTATGTTCAAGAATGTATTTCTCTGCTGGAATGAATAGGATAGAGATTGTGAGATCCTTTCTGACATCCTTTGTATTAGTGTAACGTTGTTGTGCTGTGCTGTAGTGGTTCGGGTGCCTTAGTTTCCTCAGCTCAGAAGACACTCAGCAGTATATTGGAAAAAATTGATTCTGTCAATCAGGCAGTCACTTAGAATAGTCACTAATTTTTCCGACAACTTAGTCTCATTTAATAGAGCATGTGATTCTGGATCAAAATGTAATGTGCTTTATTTAAAAATGTTGCTGTTTTCTGCCTGAAAACCTCTCTAATGTTGCTGCCACTGCGTGTCTCTCTTCTCGCTAATTTGCTCTTCACTCCCTGTTACTATGGAAGTTCAGTCTTTAGAAACTACCAGGCTCAAGACTGGAAAATAGTAAGTGGAGGGACGGGTCTTTCTACACAGTCTCTGCATGTTTCCAGACAGCTTTCCCAGTACACTGCACAGAGATAAGTCTGCAGTTTGGCAGTGAATGTAAGGAGAGTCTACTTATATCTACTATCTTCTGTCTATCTACTTGTGGTATTGTTGATGGGATGTTAGTCATAGACAGCAAGCAGCTTTCCTTATTGTGCTCAGATTTCTCTATTTTTGTGTCGGGATCTTTTTAGCTGTATCATAACCTCCAATACTATGTTCACTTGGATTTTTCTCATCTATTTATTTTCCATTTTACAGTGACTTCTGTCAGTATTATGCTCCATTCAGATCATGTTTTTTTTTACATCAGTTTGGCATATCTATTTCACAGATGCAAGCTTTACTTAGACATCAATGTTAAAAACATAAATGATCCATTTCTATCCATTTTTTTTGTTGGACTAAAAAATGTAATATATCATACTTTTGTGTCCATCAAAAAAGAAAACAGACAAAATGTGATCTGAATGGAGCCTTACATGTATTGAAACCAGTAAAAGTAGTAATGGGTAGGGTGGGGGGGTCACGCTGCTATGTTATTGTACATACCCCCTGCCTCAGACAGTTGTTTGAAGGGCCACAGGATATGCCATAAATGTTTGATAGATGTGGGTCCAACTTCTCTGTCCCTCACCTATCTCTAATATGGACCCACCCAGAACCCGTCCTGCCTTACCATATCCCACTGACAGCCAAACCCAGGGTGCTAGTAGCAAGACTGTGGAGTTTGTAGGCCAAAGCAACGACTCATTTTCCCACAGCCCAACTCTGAATCCTTCATAAATGGCTGACAGCCATGATCAGACAGATGAAGTAAAGTACCTTCAAATTCATTAAAAAGCCATTGATTTGACTTCATGTAAAAGTAAACATGTAACAAGCTATTCATCTAATTACTTATACAATGTCGATAATTGTGTAATATCACTGAAAACTTTTAATAATTTTATTTTGAAGCCATGGTCGGTAACTTTTTTCTGATTTCACCCAAAAGTGGCCCTGACTCAGACTCCACAGTTCTGGCTAGTAGTGGCTGCATTCATGGAAACAGCCAACCCCATGGGGTACATAGAAGGGAGTTGAAGTTATGGGATCAGTGTAGTACATTGCGCTGCACAGGTTTACTTCGTATTTCCGAAGTTACAAAAACCACATGGCTCACTGTTCTACACCTATAACTCCCAATCACTTCTTTTGGGAGTTACAAAAACTGCTCAGTGAGCTTGGCTGTTTCTGTAAAACCCAACCATTGCTAGAAGCCTGGACGTGGCTGTCAACAGGATGAGGTTTAGGGGGGGTACCATTCTACTGTATATACCGTAAATGTCTGTCATAGAAAAAACCTGAGTACAGCCTAAGATATTCTAACTAAAACTTTTTAATCCTGTGTCCAATAAATTTTTGAGACTAGGAAAAAGTCTACTTTTAGGTAAGAACTTCAAAATGTGTCTGCTCTGTGGACCAGTAATGCTATATTCATACATCCTAGATTGAGGGGTCCTTCAGATTTAAGTTCCATAAAAGCTCAGTGTCACGCAGTCTTGACTTTATTCCATCATGGTAAAGTATCATATACTGGCTGAGCTCTTATTTAATACCCAATCTATCTGTGGATTAGCAGTTCAGACACATGCACAGATGTGAGAGTTAGAGCATAAAAGCAAGAACTTATCTGTAGAACTGTGTGTTAGAGAATCCAAATATAGGACAAGGATTTAAAGAAATTACCGTTTTACAAGTTTTTTCCTTGTCAACGGATCTGACAGAATCAGTTTCTCAAGACTATGAAGTGTAATTACATGTCTGAAGTGTGAATTGTAAAATCTACCACATGGTTGAGTTACTAGACTGCTAGGTGCTTCTCAGAGTACAGCCCGATTTTCCCTTTCTCTAGTAATGGATGCATCAGTAAAATTCACTTTTCAGACTTTTACAATGAGCAGTCACTTATTGACCTATATTTTATAGTATAGTGTATCAGAGTGCTTTTATGGTTATATTATCCATGCTGTAGGACCACTAAGGTATACACAGAACGTGATGGATACTGGATTTGCGAAATAGAGTAAAGATAAGTAAAACCTTTGTAATATACTCTTCTTATCTTAAAATTATGTCCCCCTTGAGTGAGTGAGAGAGAGATTTTTAAGTCGCTTTATGGAAATGTTATATTAGTTTGCAGACCCACCTTCATACAGCAGAGATTTCTGTATACAGATTTGTCCACCTATTAGCTTAGCTTGAATTCACTTAAAGGGGTATTCCCATCCCTTTCTAAACATATCTAAGATGGGAATATATATAGGGTTACAGAAATCGCGTAGCTTGCTGTGCTCTATTATTTTTGTAGCAGTGTACAGTCATGGCCAAAAGTTTTGAGAATGATACAAATATTAATTTTTACAAAGTCTACTGCTTCAGTTTTTCTAATGGCAATTTGCATATACTCCAGAATGTTATAAAGAGTGATCAGCTTAACAGCAATTACTTGCAAAGTCAATATTTGCCTAGAAAATTAACTTTATCCCCCAAAACACATTTCAACATCATTGCAGCCCTGCCTTAAAAGGACCACCTAACATCGTTTCAGTGATTGCTCCATTAACACAGGTGTGGGTGTTGATGAGGACAGGGCTGGAGATCAATCTGTCATGATTAAGTAAGAATGACACCACTGGACACTTTAAAAGGAGGCTGGTGCTTGCCATCATTGTTTCTCTTCTGTTAACCATGGTTATCTCTAAAGAAACACGTGCAGTCATCATTGCACTGCACAAAAATGGCCTAACTGGGAAGAGTATTGCAGCTAGAAAGATTGCACCTCAGTCAACAATCTATCGCATCATCAAGAACTTCGGGAGAGGTGCCAAAAAGGCTCCAGGGCGCCCAAGAAAGACCAGCAACCGGCAGGACCGTCTCTTAAAAGTGTTTCAGCTGCGGGATCGGGCTACCAGCAGTGCAGAGCTTGCTGAGGAATGGCAGCAGGCAGGTGTGAGTGCATCTGCACGCACTGTGAGGCGGAGACTCTTGGAGCAAGGCCTGGTCTCAAGGAGGGCAGCAAAGAAGCCACTTCTCTCCAGAAAAAACATCAGGGACAGACTGATATTCTGCAAAAGGTACAGGGAGTGGACTGCTGAGGACTGGGGTAAAGTCATTTTCTCTGATGAATCCCCTTTTCGATTGTTTGGAACATGTGGAAAACAGTTTATTCGGAGAAGAAGAGGTGAACGCTACCACCAGTCTTGTCTCATGCCAACTGTAAAGCATCCTGAAACCATTCATGTGTGGGGTTGCTTCTCAGCCAAGGGAATCGGCTCTCTCACAGTCTTGCCTAAAAACACAGCCATGAATAAAGAATGGTACCAGAATGTCCTCCAAGAGCAACTTCTCCCAACCGTCCAAGAGCAGTTTGGCGTTCAACAATGCCTTTTCCAGCATGATGGAGCACCTTGCCATAAAGCAAAGGTGATAACTAAATGGCTCAGGGAACAAAACATAGAGATTTTGGGTCCATGGCCTGGAAACTCCCCAGATCTTAATCCCATTGAGAACTTGAGGTCAATCATCAAGAGACGGGTGGACAAACAAAAACCAACAAATTCAGACAAAATTAAAGCATTGATTCTACAAGAATGGACTGCTATCAGCCAGGATTTGGTCCAGAAGTTGATTGAGAGCATGCCAGGGAGAATTGCAGAGGTCCTGAAGAAGAAGGGTCAACACTGCAAATATTGACTTGCTGCATTAACTCATTCTAACTGTCAATATAAGCTTCTGTTACTCATAATATGAATGCAATTATATTTCTGTATGTGATAAAAACATCTGACAAACACACATAAAAACCAGAGGGCAGCAGATCATGTGAAAATATAATATTTGTGTCATTCTCAAAACTTTTGGCCATGACTGTAGAACAGCCACATTTGGCTGTTTCTGTAACTCCCATCCATCTCAGGGAGGTGGAGACTGGGCTTTTTCCTTCTCAGAATTTAATGAGGACTCCTGACTTCTCATGAAACTTATTCAATAAAATATTGCAAAGTGCTAACAAAACGCTTGAAAGACTGAAACCCACAGCACAGTCACTGGATGGCCAAACATAGACACATATTGGATATCACTTTGTGATAAACTGTAGTGAAACAATATTATCTTGAAAAGCAAATCATCTTAAGACACACATCTGGGCAGGTCCAACCAAGAGTTTCTGATGTATATAACAAATCTACACGACCAAAGTCTAAACATACAGCTGTAACTAAGTTAACCTGGACTTTTGCAGTTGGTTAAACTGTATTGGCATGATATCTTATTAGAGCAGACAACAAAAACCAATGAAAAGTAATTGGAAAAACATTTTTCAAGAACTTTTCATTAGTTTTTGTTGTCTTCTGTGATAAGGTTTCATGCTACAGAAGGTTAGCCAATTGCAGAAGTTTGGATTAACTCTGTTACATCTGTATGTTTAGACTTTGGTGGTATACATTTGTTGTATACATCAGGAACTCTTCAAACTTATACAGCATATGTATCCACAACCTATTGTTGGCCGGATGTATGCCAAAACAGTATCCTATCAACTTTTTGCTGGGCATTGTATGCAGCTATATGGTAGCTTGTTGCATACATCAGGGAGATATACTCCGTTTAGTGTAGTGTTAAGGGTTAGTACAGATGTAGGATGTACCGCCTGTAAAGATGGCATAGTACTTGAGTATGCAGAGTTGCAGAATGGTGCCCTGTTCCACCCTGCCACGGTGCAATATTCGAATGTCACTTGCTACATCTGTATACAGTATTAATCTTAGCCAGCTATAATAAAATACAGTGAGAATTTAATGTTAAGTTGAATTTTTTAGGAAACTTATATTTGTAAAGTATTGAAGTTTTACAATGTTTGTATCCAGTAGTTAGAAAAAAAAGATATTTCGATTAAATAAATGAAACCTCAGTAAGGATATGTAGATGTAACTGAAATCTCTGCCTGGGAGTGGTGTAAAATGTCAGATGCTAACACTATACTGATGGTGGTTAATGAGCGGAGGATGGTTGTTGATAATGTTGAGGCTGCATTTCAGGAGCAAATCACATAATTATTCTTGTAGTGTATCAAAAAAAGAGAAATGAAAGGCATACAGGCCTACATCAGACTGAATAGCTGTATCAAAATTGCAGGATCAGAAAGTGTTTTCACATGGAACCTGCCTTTATGTGACTGTCTCATTAGCCATTAATGTAGTTATGTTGTCTTTTCTGTCACAGAAAATAGAAAAATTGTGTGTTATCATATGAGAAGTTGCATTTTAACTCTTTTAGTTCTTAAGGTATTTTTTAATATGTAGAAAAAATATTTATAATGCATGTACAGTATGTATATAATATATAAACTATACTAAAAGGTATCTATCTATCATTCCAGATATTGATATATAAAACAGGGGGTAGGGGGAGTCCATCAACTTTACAATAATTTATTCCCAAAACTGCATGTATGCAAATAAACATCAATGACAGCACTAGGACTTATGCACAAATTCATGCATAAAATAATATAAATAGGACAAGTCAAGAAGTATATACAGTCATATGAAAAAGTTTGGGCACCCCTATTAATCTTAATCATTTTTAGTTCTAAATATTTGGGTGTTTGCAACAGCCATTTCAATTTGATATATCTAATAACTGATGGACACAGTAATATTTCAGGATTGAAATGAGGTTTATTGTACTAACAGAAAATGTGCAATATGCATTAAACCAAAATTTGACCGGTGCAAAAATTTGGGTACCCTTATCATTTTATTGATTTGAATACTCCTAACTACTTTTTACTGACTTACTGAAGCACAAAATTGGTTTTGTAACCTCACTGAGCTTTGAACTTCATAGCCAGGTGTATCCAATCATGAGAAAAGGTATTTAAGGTGGCCAATTGCAAGTTGTTCTCCTATTTGAATCTCCTCTGAAGAGTGGCATCATGGGCTCCTCAAAACAACTCTCAAATGATCTGAAAACAAAGATTGTTCAAAATAGTTGTTCAGGGGAAGGATACAAAAAGTTGTCTCAGAGATTTAACCTGTCAGTTTCCACTGTGAGGAACATAGTAAGGAAATGGAAGATCACAGGGACAGTTCTTGTTAAGCCCAGAAGTGGCAGGCCAAGAAAAATATCAGAAAGGCAGAGAAGAAGAATGGTGAGAACAGTCAAGGACAATCCACAGACCACCTCCAAAGAGCTGCAGCATCATCTTGCTGCAGATGGTGTCACTGTGCATCGGTCAACAATACAGCACACTTTGCACAAGGAGAAGCTGTATGGGAGAGTGATGCAAAAGAAGCCGTTTCTGAAAGCACGCCACAAACAGAGTCGCCTGAGGTATGCAAAAGCACATTTGGACAAGCCAGCTTCATTTGGGAAGAAGGTCCTGTGGACTGATGAAACAAAGATTGAGTTGTTTGGTCATACAAAAAGGCGTTATGCATGGCGTCAAAAAAACACAGCATTCCAAGAAAAACACTTGCTACCCACTGTAAAATTTGGTGGAGGTTCCATCATGCTTTGGGGCTGGGTGGCCAATGCCGGCACCGGGAATCTTGTTAAAGTTGAGGGTCGCATGGATTCAACTCAGTATCAGCAGATTCTTGAGAATAATGTACAAGAATCAGTGACGAATTTGAAGTTACGCCGGGGATGGATATTTCAGCAAGACAATGATCCAAAACACAGCTCCAAATCTACTCAGGCATTCATGCAGAGGAACAATTACAATGTTCTGGAATGGCCATCCCAGTCCCCAGACCTGAATATCATTGAACATCTGTGGGATAATTTGAAGCGGGCTGTCCATGCTCGGCGACCATCAAACTTAACTGAACTGGAATTGTTTTGTAAAGAGGAATGGTCAAAAATACCTTCATCCAGGATCCAGGAACTGATTAAAAGCTACAGGAAGCGACTAGAGGCTGTTATTTTTGCAAAAGGAGGATCTACTAAATATTAATGTCACTTTTCTGTTGAGGTGCCCATACTTTTGCACCGGTCAAATTTTGGTTTAATGCATATTGCACATTTTCTGTTAGTACAATAAACCTCATTTCAATCCTGAAATATTACTGTGTCCATCAGTTATTAGATATATCAAATTGAAATGGCTGTTGCAAACACCCAAATATTTAGAACTAAAAATGATTAAGATTAATAGGGGTGCCCAAACTTTTTCATATGACTGTATAAGGAGGAAAAGATATATACAGACAACTGGGTCTAATCCAGAGACGTGTTTCACCGGCTTCCTCTAGGGGCCTAAACCTGGATATCATATTAACCAGTTCCTGCTCTTCGCTGTATTATTATGTTGTACTGAGCTTATAGTTAATGCAGGAGCTATGCCTGCTGCATGACTTCCGGGTCTCAGCTGTGTTACATAGCTAAGACCTGGGACAAGCTGCCAGAGTTGGAAAATACTCAGACTCTTGCAGTTTAACTCCTCAAATGCCGTGATCACGGCATCTGGATGGTTAAAGGGCAAGATGGCCCACCTTGGATCCCCCTTGATGAGATCAAGGGGTCTGAGGGGTTGCCATTGCCGCCAACAGTCCAATCAGCGACCTCCTGGCTGCCTTTCCTAATAGCACATAGGGAGCCTATTTGCAAAAATTTGTTTTAAAAAAACGTTTAAAAGTATATTTAAAAAATAAGTAAAAAAAAAAAACCTTAAATGTAAAAAATACACACTGTAAATAAAAAAGTAAATTAATATATTAGGCATCACAGAGTGTATAAGTTCACACTATCCAAACAGTTTTTTTATCCCAGTGTTTATTACGGTGCACATCGTATTAAAAAAAAAAAAAAGCACTGCAATGGTCACCTTGCCTCCTCCAAAAATAGCAATTAAAAGTGATAAAAAATAAGTTGTACATACCAAAAATAGGTAACCATGCCAACTACAACTTGACCAGCAAAAAAAACCCTCACACAACTCTGTCCACAAGACAGTAAAAAAAGTTATAGGCATCAGAATACGTTGACCCCTGGCAAATTGTTTGTTTTTGAAAAATAATAATTTTATTTATATAGCACTAACATATTCTACAGCACTTTACAAATCAAAGAGGAAATGAACAGACAATATTACACCTGCGTTAAGGTTTCCTTTCCCAACCCAATCCGCTTAAAAAGCGGTTACCCACGGAAACATAGACTATAATGGGGTCCTCTGGGTTCCCTCTCGAAAAACGCGGAGAAAAAAGTCCTGCTTGGGGGACGGAATCCTTGAACGGTCACCGAGCGCAGATGTGAACCCAGCCTTAGACATGACAATGTAACAAAATAATTAGCATATTAAACAATAGGATTGAGGACCCTGTTCGCAAGAACTAACAATCTATGAGGTAAGAAGCGTTTTATTTAGTAAAAGTGGCAAAACATAATAAAGCCAATATAAATGGTATCACTGTAATTGTAATGACCTGACAGTCAAAGTTGCCATGTCATTTTCATTGCAGAGTCAACACCATAAAAATAGAAATGCAAAAAATAACTATAGAATTGTAGGTTAATAAAAGCTAATAAAACATTCTATGTACCCCCAAAATGGTGCCAACTGAAAGTACAACTCCTTGCTTAAATAATAAGCCCTCGCATGGCTATGTTGAAAAATAAAAATAAAGAAATGAATTTTGGAAGGCAGAGATGGAAAATATGAAAAAGTCGCCCAGCATGAAAACCCAAACTACCCTGTGTCTTTAAAGGGTTAAATAGATGCTACCAACCAATAGAATAACACCAATGTCAAGTTAAAAGGATACCTCGTGAAGTGTAATAAACTCCAAGAAGGCGCCATTTTCACTCATATATGCGTCCCCATAGATGCCTGAAAGGGAGTGAATATATTGGCGTCATGGATAATTACAAAGTAGGGTGCTTGCATCTGACATCACAAAGCATAGGTCGCTGGTGTCCTGCAGCACTCCACCAACTGCACCACCAAATACAAATACCACAAGGAGCCGGCATCTAACGTCAAGGTGCAAATCATAAATTATTGCTGAAATCTACAGCAGCACCTAACTAGCGATTTGCGTTTCTGGCATACGACATTCTAGAAATTATGCCTCTTAATAAAATAGGTACATCTCCCCCCAGTACAGAGGAGATCAAGACTAGCATAGTATTGATAAATCTCCCCATAAATTGCTTTTTCGTTCACTAATCGAATTTAACCAAGTTATTCACATTGACTGTGCTACCATCTGTGTATAAACATTGACACTTCCTTGAAACCCCAATGGCTCTCCAATAGGTTTGATATATGCATCTATAGCAATTTTCAGCCATGGATGTAATAAAGTATACAGCACATTTTATATTATTATTCTTCCTTCTTTTTGTACTTTTGCGACTACGAACAGTACAGGAAACACTTTTCCAAAGATGTCACAACAAGCACGAGTGACATTATGACTTGCTGTCCTGTGCAAGGCCCTATTGAGGAAATAGCCTAAAATTGTCCTGTCTGTTATCTTTATGACAAGCTAGTATTGGACATTTTAGGTGACACTGCAGATGCAGGTGGAGGTATGAGTTAGTCTACAAGGGTTAAAGGACATTTTATATCTATCTATTTCTAGCGGAACCTCTTGTGAATGTGTTATCCATTCTATCACTGTAGGAAGTTGTTTTAAAATTGATCGGTGCTGTTCGGCTTCCTTAAGACGTGTTGCATTTGCTCATGCATGTCGTCTGTCAGGCAATTTTTTTTTTTCTGTGTAATTTCTAAGAGCAGGAACAGATCAGCTCCTCTTCTGTAATCATCTTTCAGACTTGTCAAACCATCCTAGCAGAATTACACCCGCAAAAGGATGTTTGTCTTCCTCTAAAGTATAATTCTGCTGACTGAATATATGTGCTCATTTAACGTTGAATTGAGCCATGGGATTTTTATTTAATGATCGGCTTCATATAAATGCAAATTACAATGAATCCAGGGATCCCTAAGCTGTTTCATGTTGTTTAAAGCAAAAGTGTTAGTTTCCAGTTTGCTTACACCGTAAATGGTGCTACCACTGCTCCGTGCAATTACAGAATGTGCTTACTGTGCCTTTTACCTCTGCGCAGCATTGTACATCATTGGATCCTATCTCTTAACAAATGTGTACTATTCATTTCCTCGCTAGACACCAGGAGCGACACACTAAGCTGCGGGCTGTGAAAGCTGCGCCTGTCCACCGTTAAACAAATTAAATATTGTTATCTGTAATTACAAAAACATGGCGGAAGCATGTTCAGTCTTAACGCTATTAATTGAATTTCTCTGTAAGGCAGAGCCAATGTCCTGGCCTTCAAATTAATCTTACGCAGCCAGATTAATGTAGATTTCCAGTTCTCTCTTTTTCTCCTTGCAGTGCAGAGATCCGTGATCTTTCAGAAATGTTCTGTTGAGCTAGGACAATACTGTACTTTCTGCTGTGTAATAGTGGCCATAGGAGTGATATCAAGTATAGGTTTTGTCGTTTCAATTCATAGAGATTTACCCTTTAAGACACATTCTGATGTGTTATCATAGTTACATTGCAACAATGTAACTGTTATTATTGACTTGACTGTTAGGTCTGGTTTATACATCAAGGATACATTGCTTTTGGTGTGCACCCAGTCTGGGGGTAAAATTGGCATCGACATGGAAAGTGGTATGGTTTTCCAATGAGCACATCTGAAAGTATGTTCAACTTTAATAGCCACATGGTGAATAGCTGTTTCACTGCATAACTGCACAGCCTTTTGATCTTGGGAACACCTTGGACACAATCAGGCAAATTTAAGACTATTGTCATCTATTGATAAAGGGGTGCACGCCTCTTAATAAATCAACAAATTTTGGATAGTCTTTGTTACAAAAATTGACATCAACACATGCTATGAGCAGACATAGATATGCGCTATAATTTATATTAATTTTAGTCAATATATCTGTCCACAAAGGCCCTGTCTCTACCTAAATCCTATCCACTTTTCTCTCAACTTTTGAAAACTAATAAGAGACATTAAAAGTCACACATTTTAGCTGAAATATGGTGTGTGCAGGAGCATACATGTGTGTTTCAAGCCTTAAAGAGAGTTTTTTTTTTCCAACAAATGTGGTGGTGAATGCATGTTGTGGTTTATTAAAATGTGTATCCTGCCCTATCCTATCTGGTGTGATTGTCTGTTTGCGCTTAAAGTGGTTGTGTCCAGGGCGGTGGAGTAAAAAAAAAAAATATGTTACCACCTCTGACTCCCACTTAAAAATGTAATTATTTTCTATTATGTCATCCTATTATTGATATTGTATAATTAATTTGATGTATAGCTTGTTGCATATTTACTTTTATAGAAATTCAATTGTTGGCTTTTTAATGTATTAGAGGAGATGTACTACTTCTGACTGGAGTCAAACATGGGCTGTGGAAAAATACAGGAGTGGTAGTCTGTGTTTTGGCCTACCGACTCCATGGCCCTGGTTGTATTTCTAAATTAAGTTATGATCTACCCACAGGATAGGTAATAACTTGCTGATTGATGGGGGTCTTAATTCCGGGACCATGATCTTAATCTTGAGATCAGGGTCCTATCTCTCCTGTGTGAATGGAGCAGCAAGTTACATATGTACGCTGTTTCTCCATTCATTCTCTATTGGACTACTGGAGATAACTGAGTGCACAAGCCTTTAGGGTTTAGTGTAATGCAAGCATTTTTCAGCTGCATCACTATTCTGTAGTATAAACCTCAGCTGTTGTGAGTTGTATATAAACATGCACACGAGTTCTACCAAAAGGTAGGTTATATACTAGCTGATAACTATTATCATAATCTTATACTATTAATGCAATGTTAATGACTTTGTAATCTGTCTCTCTTCCTCTCTCTGAATCTGTATAGATGTATAAGCAGTTCATGAATATGTAGTGACATAACCTTGTTTTCTTGATTTTCCTATGTGCTAATTTTCTATTTTATCCTACATTTTACCAGATACATGCCGGTGTAATTGTTCCCCACTTTTCTCTGTTCACACAATTCTGCCTGATAAGATGATTCCCTAGATGTAGTGTTCGCCATGCTCCAGTGACCATGATATCACTTGGGTCATCAGCTTTCCCATTCATTGAAATGCAAATGACACGTTCATTATTTTGCCTGGGATTTTTGGATGCCTAGTTTAGTTGTAATCAAGCAAATCATCTGTTGATGAAGAATCGGCGAAACAGAGTCCTGGACTAATACAAATAGTGCGCTTCAGCAGAAAGCTCTCCATGAATGGCTGCTAATGAGAGATGAATAAATAATTGGCACGTCTAGACGTTTAGGCATTAAACTCTGTGCAGGTCTATTAATCCGGCCTTGTTTGATGCATAAACTATTCATAAAACTGCATCCATTGGAAAAGGTAGATCTTGACCAGAGGCTCTTGTTTGACGTAGTGGGTATAAACAATTTATTTCCGTCTCGTATTTCTCCAGTACACGCTTTTAATAATTAAGTGCGTTTTTCTAAATACATCAGGGCCAGCCTAATGAAGATAAAGGTGCGCAAAGGGAGAAGCCTTTACAATTTAACGCCTTTGGGTTCTGTTAAGTCAGATATAACTACACTTGATTCCTTTTTAGGGAGCGAGAAAGTTACAGTTTTTCACCGGGGACATATGATTTATGAGTGACCTTAGCTTGCAGGGTTCACAAAAAAAGAAGATAAGACAGAAGCCATATTCCTTTTGAGATTACTGTCACTGGCTGTAAAGCCTTCGGCCTGAAGTAAATCAATTGAACTTTCGTCCACTTTACTAGATAGCAACACCAAAACGAAATGAGACTGATTTTATTAAGAAAAGGATGATATATGAGTCCGTTAAAAGCTTGTCTAGTTTTAAAATTGCTGGTTTTAGTCATAACAGAGTGATCTTTTTTATCTGTCTGTATGTCTTTGACATTACTATGGTAACCTAGAGGGCTGATGGAATTCCCTCAATCTCTTTTTGCAGAGGGCGATGAGACTGGAGTGATGGATAGCCTGCTAGAGGCCCTGCAATCCGGAGCAGCTTTCCGAGACCGGAGAAAACGGACTCCGCGGCCTAAAGGTGACTAGAATACCTTTCCTGTGTTCCGAGGCATATTTTTCAGCTTGTGCTCCTAAAACATTCATCATAAATACAGCGCTACCGGGAAGAAGTGCTTAAAGTGCCAACAGCCAGCATAATCCTTTTCTGTGCAATGACAAATGTCAGGAAAGACGTTAATTCCTGTTGGCTGATGTCACTACCACTTTGCCTACCAATGCACTGAACTTAACATAAGCTGCTGATTATGACAAGGCTCATCTTAAAAACCATATGTACGTTATCTCCCTAGGGTGTATGCTAATATGATTAAATAGGTTGTACCATCCTGATCATTTCTATTATGTCAAGTATTCAGCCGCTACACCAGCCCGTCACCTTAGTGTATAATTAAGATTACATGTACAGGATTTGTATGCGAGTCTTAGGCATGAAACGTATTATGCTTCACTGGTATATAAAACATCTTTATGGTTTTTCCAGATATACAGGACAATCTCAGTCCGTCATCAGAGAGGCCTATTCTAAAGCCTTGTAACCATGGTAATGGAACTTGCTCATGCATTACAGGCTTATGTCTATCTTTATTCTGCTGATATATGATTTTGGCTTGAGGTTTACTGCAAAAGACAATGACACTAACTGTACCTCTCAAGGCTTACATCTTACACTGATCAGTCTCCTTTTCTTTGTGCTTTGCATGCTGCTTTGGCTTTCATGCATGCTCATTATGCATTTTGCATGTAGAAAAGATACATAAATGTTTTAATGATATGGTGTATTTTGGAAGTAATTGCATGTACTGTACTGTGCTATTTTCTTCTACAGGATTTTGGGTGTAACAAGTGCTATGTAAAGAACGTTACTTGCAATAACCATAGTATATAGCTCTAGGCCATAACCACTTGTGGAACTAATAATAGAAACGTCTTTTACATCTCTGGCCATACAAGTGCTTTACAATATATACTTTGTACACCGAAAAACGCTGCCTTAAAGGCATTGGCCACTTTAACATTTAATTGTGACATGTAAATCTGTAAATTGCATGATACTGTACTTAACCACAGCTGCTCAGTAGTAGACACTTGCTGCCATGTATGGGCTATGCTTCTTAGCTCTCCCAAACTGCACCCACTTGTAAAGAGTCACTGAACATGTTACATACGTGTGTTAGATAAAGGAGATTTTGCCTGTCTGTATCTTTGCATGAACTGGATGTTTTTAGTTACAGTTCAGCACATAAGAGGATGCAACTAGGGATAACTGAGAAAGTGATCTTGTGGGTAAATCATATGACTTCTGCTATTTGCTTCCTGTGGACTTGGGAATCCACCTGTATACAATGCCCATAATTGGGCAACCGGGACTTTCTGAACTGCTGTGGTAAAGTGTAATGACCTTACATATTTATGCTCCACAATCTAAATAAGTTGTCCAAGATGAGATATTTTTGACTTATCCTTAGGATAACATCAGATCTGGACATCCGATCCATGGGATCCAGCACATTGCGCCATTGATATCTGATCTAGGAGAACCCCTTTAAGAGATTAGTGCCTTTTAGTCAGTATTTTTATAAAGTAGCAAGCTCCTTTAAGAAACTTTAGTATTTATGATAGAGAATCGTGCAAATATATGTTCTGCAACATTGAAACATTACATATAGAACAGAATAGAATACTTTATTGATCCCAGAGGGAAATATGTTGTTCAACGGCTCGGTATAAGACATACAGGTGCATCTCAATAAATTAGAATATTTTTGAAACGTTCATTCATTTCAGTAATTCAGTAATACAATTCATAATCAGCGTCTTCCATGATTGTGTGTCCTACTGAACCAGACTGAGGGACCATTTAAAGGCTTAGGAAACCTTGGCAGGTGACACACTGAATTTACAATACTGAACTTTTTTACAATATTTAAATGTTCTTAGATTTGGGTTTTCATTACCTGTAATCCATAATCAACATTTACAGAAATAAAACACTTGAAATAGAACACTCTGTGTGTAAAGAATCTAGAAAATATAGGAGGTCACTTTTTGAATTTAATTACTGAAAGAAATAAACGTATCAAAGATATTCTAATTTATTGAGATGCACCTGTAGCATAAGATACATAGCATAATTAGGCATGCAATATAGTAATACTGTGAAAGATTATACAGTTGAAGGTGGGGCACTAGTCCAAGGCATACAGTTAGTTATTGGGGCAACCACATGAACACTAGTACACTACTCCTTTGCAAAGTTGCTGAAGAGTGAGATGCAATGGGTTACTTATGATACATTTGTGCCTGCCCTCTTGATCTATTTGCCGATCCTGTTTACATCCACCTTCCTTGCGTTAACCCCCTCCCAAGTGGTTACACCATAGAACCATATTGACCATAACTTCTAAAATAACCAGGTTTTATCACTTCAGCCATAATGCAAATACATTATTATGCCCTGAATGCTGGCCTACAGTTAGATAGGCCAATATTTTTCTACAGAATGTAAATATAGCCTTCTCCTACTGCAGTTTTTGGGAACGGTAAGTACATGATCTAAATGTCTACTGCTAGATTAAAAAAAAAAAAAAGTTAGGATGATGTATGGGGGCCTATAGATGTCAGTAGCAATACTGCCACATTTGCAGAACACATTAAGCTAAGATGTTGATAATTACCAGTATTTTTATCTGATAATGTATGGTTTTTAAGATACACTTATCTTTTGTTTCATGCACGTCAATGACCCTATTATCTAAAATAGAGTTTTCTCACTTTATTCTGTCCAGCTGTCCATTCGCACACATAAATTTAAGCATTCCCCACTGCTGGCTGCTCATATAAAATATTTCTTGGTGTGACATTTTACAGATTTTTAGGCATGATATTAAAATGAACATCTTAGCAAAATAAAATGTCAGCTAAAACTACTTTCTATTTGGAATTGCCTGTAAACTCATTTTAGCATTTCTTTTATTATTGGATTCTGCTTGATTGAGCCTTGTTTATGCCTTTTAATAACTCAGGACAATTCAGAAGAGTCAATGGGCTGAATTTATTTCAGCATCACAACTTGGCATTTTCACTTCTTATTCACATTGTTATTTGTGCATATTAATGTACTTTCTTTACAATCTGCGGCTCCATGGGAGTAAGCTAGTCGTGTTGAAGCCCAGGTTTGGTTAGCAGCACTGTAGCAAGGTCTGTACAATGACTAATGTGCAGCTTGTGGGCTGGCACTGGGTCGGTAGTATTCTGTATTGAAATTCAAAGTCTGATTTGCCTTTGTGCGGAGGATTTAACATATTATTTCATTCTGTATAAAATATTCATGCATCTCAAACTGTACCTGTCTGTGTCTGTAACTCTTCCTGAAGTGGATACTATATAGTTTTTTGTGAAATATATCCCTGGAAATAGTTGTGAAATTTCAAAGCAGGTAAGAGCTTTTTTTTTCACTGCGTTTCTATATTTCTTACATTGCTAAGAGTACGTTAATTTGTCTCAGTGAAAACATTTGTTTGTTTGGTTTCATTATATATCTGCTCAGTTCTGTCTTCATAGGTATCTTCAATCTGTGGTGGTATACAGCAAAAGCATGTCTTTAAGGAGCGTCTGTCACCAGAACCCAGTATACTAACTGTGCAGGTAGACAGGTTAGGGTCACCTGAATCAAACAGTGTTTTGCCCTTGTGAAGCGGTGCCTTTGTTGCTGAGATATTGCAGTTTTTGTCAATATGGAAGCCACAAGGGTTTTGCAGTTACCTATTTGGAGCAATGGCAACACCTTCGTTGCTCCAAAGAGCTCATTTGCATATAGACAGAAAGTGATTTCTCAGCAATGGAGGCACCGATTCTTAAAGGGAAAACAATGTTTGATTCAGGTGACCTTAACCTGTCTATCTGCGGGACTGGGTTGATATCCCGGGGTTTTGGTGACAGACTCCCTTTTATATGTACAGTAGTATAACATACATTACATCTGACTATATTGTGTGCATAATGGACACCGCTCACAATGGTTCAGTATGCGTTGCTGAATGATGCATGTTTCTAATGCACCCTTTTAACCTATATTTAGTAAAGTGATGGCATAACCTGTACAGCCATGCTGGATGGCACCATCCTTAATAAGTAGACCACAAATAACCATTTTACATAAGTTAAAGGGGATCCTCAAGACAATTGATGGCCTGTTTAATCTAACCACTGTGACCTCCTCTGATCACTAGAATGTAGTCCGCTTTGATCTACTTTCTCTCGATTCCACCTTCACCGGTCTATTATAGTCTATAAGGAGACAAAGTGGCACAATGCTTGTGTAGCACCACTATCTCTTTTCTCTTGTGAACAGTGGGGGTTATTGCAAAATGCCACAAATGTCTTTCATTAGAAAACCAATTTACTGTTATACATAAAATAATTTTGAAATACCCTTGATACAACAATATATCAGAGAAGAGTCTATATAAATACAACAGTGACATGATAGTTGTAATAGTATGAATGTGTACTAGCACAGGTGCATCTCAATAAATTAGAATATCTTTGAAACGTTCAGTAATACAATTCATAATCAGCGTCTTCCATGATTGTGTGTCCTACTGAACCAGACTGAGGGACCATTTAAAGGCTTAGGAAACCTTGGCAGGTGACACCCTGAATTTACAATACTGAACTTTTTTTTACAATATTCTAATTTTCTTAGATTTGGGTTTTCATTACCTGTAATCCATAATCAAGATTTACAGAAATAAAAGACTTGAACTAGAATACTCTGTGTGTAAAGAATCTAGAAAATTTAAGAGGTCACTTTTTTAATTTAATTACTGAAAAAAAGATATTCTAATTTATTGAGATGCACCTGTAGTTAGCTAGTAAGTTGCAGCATTCTATCTGCTTTAAAGGGGTTTTGCAGGGCTTCGAAAACATGGCTGCTTTCTTCTTCTCAAGAAGTGATATCATGTCCGCTGTTCACATGGCCATACTGTAGCTCAGTCCCATTCATTTTAATGTGACCAACGGACATGAGGTCACTTCCTGAGAAGAAGAAAGCAGCCATGTTTTCGAAGTCCTGCACAACCCCTTTAATTAAGTTCTACAGTAGTTCAGTGGAGATGGCATTGGGAGAGGTATCACAGGGATGTCTGCTTTGTAAAAGCATTTTGCAGTTCCGTTGCTGCAACCTGCAGCAATCAGCTGTAATTAGTGGGGGGACCATACGGCAATCAGCTGTAATTAATTAATGAGGTACCTGGCATCAATCATCTGTAATTAGGGGAGGGGAACCTGCAGCAATCAGCTGTAATTAATGGGGGGGGGGATCCTGCAGCAATTGGCTGTAATTGGTGGGAGGCAGGGTAGGACTGGCCCACTGGGGGATCGGTGAATCCCCCGGTGGGCCCCGTGCCTTTAGGGGGCCCTACTGGACCCCCACTGCTTTTATATAATAGGCAGTGGAGGTGCGGTAATGGCCCCTATTCACTTACCCCTCTCCGATCCTGGCCACGTACGCCACGCATTACGTCATCACGACCCAGGCTGAAGCGGGAAGAATAGAAGCCGTGAGCAGGAGCGGGGAGAGGTAAATGATGCGCTTGAAGCAAGAAGGAGCGGGACCGGGGAGCAGACAGGTAAGTAATGACCTAATGCTGCTATAGGGGGGGACCAATGAAGGGTTAGGCCCCTTCACTATTCCCCCCATACAGTGACCCCTTCTTCACTATTCCCCCCCCCCCATGCAGTGGCCCCTTCACTCGTCCTCTATACTGGGGACCATTAATATGGCCATTATATTGTGGGGGGTATGGGGCAGTGATGGAGGCCAATATCCTGGGGGATATTAAAGGAATTGTCCAGGATAACATTTTTTTTTTTCTTTAATTAGACTGGGGCAGGTTAAAAAAAAAAAAAAAAAAAAAAAATTACTCTCCTGTCCTCAGTGTCTCCCAGGGCAGTTTGGTACTGCAGCTTTGTTGTTTTGTTCCAGCGGAAGTTCCCTCTCCACGTGACTACCTGTGATGTCACATGACTTCTGAGGCAAATCAGTGGCATAAGGGAAGGGACTTGCTACGTCACAGCCAGTGAGGACTTCCGGCAAAAGAAGACAGCGGAGCAGGACCGGACCACGCTGAGATACCCCGGAGCATCGGGGACAGGTGGGTATATTTTGTTTTTGTTTTTTTTTTTGTTTCGTTTTTCCACCTCCCCCCGACTAATTATAAAAAAAAAAAAAAATAAAATTATGCTGGACAACCTCTTTAAAGTGTGGCGCATATTAAAGGGGTTGTCCAGGCATTATCCTCAGGATAGGCCATAAATACCTGATTAGTAGGGATCTGACTCCCAGCCTCCGGACCGATCAGCTGTACGGAGTCACTTCCGGCGCCCATCCTGTACACAGCATGGGGCAACTTTATGGGGAGACCAGTGAAGTGGCCATAAAAAAATTTGGCCCAGACAACCCCTTTAATTAGGCCACTGTGGTGGCCAGGGAGTTGTAAAAAATAAAAAAAAATAAAAAGCATACTCACCTGTCTCCAGCACCCCGTTGTCCCCCGTCTGTGTCTTTTTGGTCTCATGGCAGCGTTTCATTTCTGGAAATCCTGTACCTAATTGGTCTTAGCCATCACATGAGGTACAGGACTCACAGCAAGAAGGCGCCGGCACAAGACTAAGTGGATACTGGCAGCAGACAACGCAGTGCCGGTACAGGTGAGTATGCTTTATTTATTTATTTATTTTTTTAATTTTATACCTCCTGCTCGCCACATGGGTTGCTCCAATTCCTGGACAACCTCTTTAAAGGATTTATCAATCTTTCTAATATTGACAGCCAGTCATTAGGATAAGCCATCAATATTACATCTGCGGGGCTCTGACAGCCAGGACCTCTGCAGATCAGCTTTTCCAGGACAGTGAGGCTACAGTTAATGATTACAATTCTAGGAGTCACGCTGTTCACTTGCCATACAGGGTGGGTTTAGCAGTGTGTTTAGGTAGTGCAATGGTGCACATCGTATGGCGGGTGAGCAGCATGGCTCCCGACATGTTATTACCTTTAGCCGCCCTGTCTGGGTACAGCTGATCTGAAGGGCTCCTGGCGGTGGGCCCCTAGAAACAATTCCACTGGTGGGCCCTAGACATCCCAGTCACTGGTGGGGGGGACCACACAGCAATCAGCTGTAATTAATGGTGAACCCTGCAACAATCAGCTGTAAGTAGTGGGAAGACCCTTCAGCAATCAGCAATAATTAGAGGGGGTTCCTTGCAGTAATGTAAGTGGAGCACCCTCAGCAATTAGGTGTAATTAGTCGGAGGACCCTGCAGCAATCAGCTGGAATTAGAGGGGGGAACCAGAACCAATTGGCTTTAATTAGAGGGGGGCCCTGGAACCCTGCTGTAATTAGAGGGTGGACTCTGCAGCAATCAGCTGGAATTAGAGGGGGGGGACCCTGCAGTAATCAGCTGGAATTAGAGGGGGGGACCCTGCAGTAATCAGCTGGAATTAGAGGGATGAACCAGCAGCAATCAGCTATAATTAGTGGGGGACCCTGGAACCCTGCTGTAATAAGAGGGTGGGACCCTGCAGTAATCAGCTGTAGTTAGAGGGGGCCCTGCAGTAATCAGCTGTAATTAGAGGGGGGACTCTGCATAATCAGCTGGAAATAGAGGGGGGGGGGACCCTGCAGTAATCAGCTGGAATTAGAGGGGGTGCCCTGCAGCAATCAGCTGCAATTAGAGAGGGGACCCTGCAGTAATCAGCTGCAATTAGAGGGGGGACCCTGCAGTAATCAGCTGGAATTAGAGGGGTGAACCAGCAGCAATCAGCTTTAATTAGTGGGGGACCCTGGAACCCTGCTGTAATTAGAGGGTGGGACCCTGCAGTAATCAGCTGTAGTTAGAGGGGGGCCCTGCAGTAATCAGCTGGAATTAGAGGGGGGGGGACCCTGCAGCAATCAGCTGCAATTAGAGAGGGGACCCTACAGTAATCATCTGCAATTAGAGGGGTGAACCAGCAGCAATCAGCTTTAATTAGTGGGGGACCCTGGAACCCTGCTGTAATTAGAGGGTGGGACCCTGCAGTAATCAACTGTAATTAGAGGGGGGACCCTGCAGTAATCAGCTAGAATTAGAGGGGGGACCCTGCAGTAATCAGCTGCAATTAGAGGGGGGACTCTGCATAATCAGCTGTAATTAGAGGGGGGACTCTGCATAATCAGCTGTAATTAGAGGGGGGACTCTGCATAATCAGCTGTAATTAGAGGGGGGGACCCTGCAGTAATCAGCTGGAATTAGAGGGGGGGACCCTGCAGTAATCAGCTGGAATTAGAGGGGGGGGACCCTGCAGTAATCAGCTGGAATTAGGGGGGGGGGAGACCCTGCAGTAATCAGCTTCAATTAGAGGGGGCGCCCTGCAGCAATCAGCTGCAATTAGAGGGGGGACCCTGCAGTAATCAGCTGTAATTAGAGGGGGGACCCTGCAGTAATCAGCTGTAATTAGAGGGGGAACCCTGCAGTAATCAGCTGTAATTAGAGGGGGGACCCTGCAGTAATCAGCTGTAATTAGAGGGGGGACCCTGCAGTAATCATCTGTAATTAGAGGGGGGACCCTGCAGTAATCAGCTGCAATTAGAGGGTGGGGGGCCCTGCAGTAATCAGCTGTAATTAGAGGGTGGGGGGCATGCAGCAATCAGCTTCTATGACATTCCTGCCAGAATTTAGAAGGTGGTGCAATATAAAATGAGAAACTTAAAGGGGTTGTCCTGGATCTGAAAGTAATTGATATTTATGACCTATGCACAGGTTGGGGTGTGACTTTAATATAAGAAAGGCTGCTTCCATTTGTATCCCTTATATATTGCTTCCAGCAATATACCACATCACCACACCACATCAGACCCTGACTGATATGATACTGATGGCCTAGCCTGTGGATAGGTCATCAGTATCAATTTATGTTCAGATCCTGGACAACCCCTATAAATTTCTCTATCTATATAGCACCACCTCCAGAATTATGGCTGGAATGCCATAGAAGCACATCCCAAATTCAAAGGACCTACTTCTAGCAGGCTGATAACAGAAATAATCGATTAGACCTTATTCTTATGTTCTACTTGATAACAGTATTATAATAATGATAGATATAGGTGGGTCCTCAGAATCATTTCCTCCAGTGGACCCAAGAGACCCCAGTGTGACACAACCTGCACCAATGCTGCAGTCCCTCAGCATCATACAGTGGTCCTAGGAATATGCCATAACATTGGAACAAATATGCTAAATCTAGCAATAAGGATCCATCATTTTATTTTATTTCCTGCCAATATATTTCAGAGCACTGCTCACAGATTAGAGGCTCTCGGTCTCTCTATATTCCATGTTTCAAACACATGTACACACTATGACCAGTTTCAAAGGAAGTCACTTATGGCATGGACAGTAAACAGAGTCCCCAAAGGGAAGCAGACATCCAGAATTCATACACACTCCATGCTTATATTTCCTTTGACAGGTTTGTACATACGACCCCAGCACTGCAAGGCCACAAACACACTGTGCTGCCATGTATAATTCATAAGTCTTGCTTCTTTTCAGTAACATTTGTCTTCTCACCATCTTGTATGTGGTTTAATTACTTGTATTTGACTGAAAAGGAAGAAACTGAATTATCTTCCAAGTTTTCGTTTCTTGTAGAGATTAATGACCTTCGCTGTCACTGAAAAAAAAACTTATCAAATTCTGTGTTTTAAATGCAAATTTAAATTGATGTTGCTTTTTTTTTATTGCTGTTTTACTATTATACCTTTGTGATGGAGAGTTCTTAGATCAATACCTCGCAGCACTTCTGACATTCTTATTTCTCTCTCTTATTTCGGCTTCTGACTGTTGTTCTACAAAGCATACATTTACTTTGAAAGACACTTGCTGTCTGTCCTCTGCTCACAATTATAATCTCAATATGTACTACTTGACAGGACAGTCATACTGTCCCAGCTTTTGACATAGAAAGGGGGACAAGTTCCAGTGTAGTCTCTGACTAATGTAAATTAGATTTAAATTCTCTTGTCACTTTGGAAACACAGAATTTCCCTTAAGTCTATAGACTTTGACTTTATACCGACTTTAATCACTGTCCTGCTGGAACTTTAGCATGTGAATACTTCTGGCTGTCTTTTAAGGAGTTTTATTTTCTTTCCTTTTTGATTGTGTTGTCTTAATCTCATCTCCTGTGTTCTTCAACCATTTGTTGTGCCAGTTCAGTAAAGAATGAGATGTTTCAAAAGAATTAATCAATTTTTCCTGTGAGTGTTCATGCTGATAGCATCTAATTCCACTTGAATATCTTATCTTTTACACCTAGTTTTTTTTTTTTCCTTTAGGCATGTATATTCTTTAAGGTTAAAACAAAATCTCATACACATGCCAGAGCAATGCTTGTATTTTATAAGAAGTAGTAAGAAATATCTTGGCTGTTGTCGCAGTAATTACACATAATAAAATAACACTTCATTTCTGCTTTATGATGGCTCATGGTGGGCACTGTTAGGATTCGCCAAACCTAGTAAGATTAGAAGAGGACTTGATATCTTGCTGTCATCAAATGATTGGATGTAATCTTTTTTTATACGTGCGGATGTGCTTGCAGCAGTGGGAGACATTTTGCCCATTGACCACATGGTGCCAGCAATTGTCTGCATTGTTCATTGGTTAAAATTATCTTTCCGTACATTCCTTCTGACGGGTAACTGCTGATTGGTTTAACGCTTTGATTTCACTCCTGTAAAAAGTCTTCTCCTGAGGAAGGAAACTTAAAGGGAATCTGTCAGGGCAATTTGGGACACTAAACCACCCACACATCCATATGGACTGGGGGTTTAGTGTCCCAAATCACCCTGTTATAACGCAATCCATGGCCGCGTTAAAAATAAAAAAAACCTTTATACTCACCCGGCCGCTGTACTCCCCGCGCCTGTGCATTTCTTCAATGAAGCCAGAGGAGTACTCCTCAGCTTCAGTGCGCATGCCCCGCAATTACGTAGTGAAGCCGGGGTGTCCATCTTTGGCTTCACTGAAGAACAGCGCAGGCGCTGGGAGGCATGCCTCATGAATAAACCAGACCATTCTCACCAAACAGCGTCGATCGGACCCTTATCTAGGTAAGTATAAAGATTTTTATTTTTATTGCGCCTGCGGATTGCATTACAACAGGGCGATCTGGGACACTAAACCCCAGGTCTATAAGGACCTGTGGGTGGTTTAGTGTCCCAGATTGACCTGACAGATTCCCTTTAACTCTGATGTGTTTTATACCAGCTGGGTATATGGTTAACCAGAAAAATTAATGGGTGGACTGTTTTTGTTCTCCTAAGATGGCCATTTAATTTAGATTAGTATGCACTAAACTTGTTGATTTCGGAAGAACCAGTTGACCACTCAGTGTGAAGGATCAGGCTGTCGTATTTCAACATTCCAGTTTTTTTTTTTTCCTAGGGAAACAAGCTGAGCCAGAGGAGTCTGTTAATGGCATTTTATCACTCTCCCCATTTAGAATATATACTGAGCCTGACATGTACTGTATGTGTGTGGGAGTTGGCAGAGTAGGTATCTAGAGTGTATGGCCAGGCTTTGATTTTAGAAGGCCAAGGTTCTGGATAGCTATATGAGAGGCGAATGATTATGGTCAGTGCTGGTGTTCACATTCCTGTCAGTACTTGTGGTTCTATACTTTGTATAGCTGGACTTAAAGAGGTTGTCCAGGCAAAATTGGACAACCACTTTAACTTTTAAATCAGCCGGTAAATCAGTAAAAAAAAAAAAAATCATACCTGTCCCTGATGCTCCGGTGTCCTCCCCTTGCAGTCCGGTCCTTCTGCTCCGTCGTCTTCTCAAAGTGAAACTGCTCACTGGTTGCGATGTCACGGGTCCCTTCCACTGAGGCTGCTGATTGGCCTCAGCAGGCCTCAGGAAAAGACTCATGATGTCACAGGTAGTGACATCGCATGCCATTTGCTGATTGGCCTCAGCGGCTTCAATGGAACTCCGGAAGAGACCCGTTCAGCAGAAGGACCGGAACGCGCAGGACACTGGAGTATAGATTTTTTTTTATGGTTTTCACTGTCCCTGGCTGATTTAAAAGTTAAAGGGATTGTCCATTTTTGCCTGGACAACCCCTTTAACTTGAACTACCACAGTGGTGGTGCAAAAAACTGGAAATATTCCTGGACCTCTTCTATTCATGTTTTTTTTTATAGGAATACTATGAAATATTTATAGAAGTGACACTTGTAAAACAACTCATGTAATTAAAGTTCTAAGTAATATGCTTTGAAGCAAATGAATACAGAAGATGTTTACAACAGCCTTTATTCTGATATTGATTTTCAAGCATGGACTCCTCAGTCAAGCCTTAGTCTGCAAGGTAATGCTTGGAGCTGAAGTTTTCATAAATCTGAAGAGCCAAAGGTTGCAACCCACTGTGTAAATGGCTTGTGAGGTCCAAGGCTCTGTTGGTGTAGATTGGGGTCTCTGATAAAGTGGCCATTCAGTGAATGTGTTTCCTGCTCCTCATATATTGGTAGCAGAATAGATTACCGATTGCAGTAAACTGACCAACCAGCTTTGTTGACCATCACAACCAATCACAGTTCAGTTTTCATTTTTCAGAGTCAAATAAAAAAAAAAAAAAAAAAAAAAAAGCTGTGCTGTTATTGGTTTCTGTTGGAACAAGAAATGAGGTTTTTTTTTTTTTTTTTTTCTGCTTTGGTTTGTTTTGAATGGTTGTGTCATGCACAGATCCCTTGAGCCTTGCATCAGGCATAACAGCGCTCATCAGGTTTGCTTGGAGTGTTACTTCACTACATGAATCAATAACCTTTACTGTTTTTGGCTTTTTGTTTTTCCATTAAAAAAATGAGCTGCCTCTCTATCATTGACATTATGGGGTCTTGCAGTCATTATATAGTATTATTTGTAAACAACATTAATGTATATATAGACTTCTGATAGGTTATATACAGCAGGGAAAAAAAAAGTATTTAGTCAGCCACCAATTGTGCAAGTTCTTCCACTTAAAAAGATGAGGCCTGTAATTGACATCATAGGTAGACCTCAACTATGAGAGACAAAATGAGAAAACAAATCTAGAAAATCACATTGTCTGATTTTTTTAAGAATTTATTTGCAAATTATGGTGGAAAATAAGTATTTGGTCAATAACAAAAGTTCATCTCAATACTTTGTTATATATCCTTTGTTGGCAATGACAGAGGTCAAACGTTTTCTGTAAGTCTTCACAAGGTTCCATGCAGATCTCCTCTAGAGCAGTGATGTTTTGGGGCTATCGCTGGGCAACACGGACTTTCAACTCCCTCAAAAAGTTTTCTATGGGGTTGAGATCTGGAGACTGGCTAGACCACTCCAGGACCTTGAAATGCTTCTTACGAAGCCACTCCTTCGTTGCCCTGGCGGTGTGCTTGGGATCATTGTCATGCTGAAAGACCCAGCCACGTTTCATCTTCAATGCTCTTGCTGATGGAAGGAGGTTTGCACTCAAAATCTCACGATACATGGCCCCATTCATACTTTCATGTACCATGATCATTCGTCCTCGTCCCTTTGCAGAGAAACAGCCCCAAAGCATGATGTTGCCACCCCCATGCTTCACAGTAGGTATGGTGTTCTTTGGATGCAACTCAGCATTCACTCTCTTCCAAACATGACGAGTTGTGTTTCTACCAAACAGTTCTATTTTGGTTTTATCTGACCATTTGACATTCTCCCAATACTCTTCTGGAACATCCAAATGTTCTCTAGCAAACTTCTGACGGGCCCGGATATGTATTGGCTTAAGCAGGGGGACACGCCTGGCACTGCAGGATCTGAGTTCCTGGCGGCGTAGTGTGTTACTGACGGTAGCCTTTTTTATGTTAGTCCCAGCTTTCTGCAGGTCATTCACTAGGTCCCCTCGGGTGAGATCTTGTGTGGAGCCCCTGATCGAGGGAGATTATCAGTGGTCTTGTATGTCTTCCGTTTTCTAATTATTATCTTCTAATTTTCTTATTATTTACTAATCTGCTTGCCTATTGCAGATTCAGTCTTCCCAGCCTGGTGCAGGTCTACAATTTTGTTTCTGGTGTCCTTCCACAGCTCTTTGGTCTTCACCATAGTGGAGTTTGGAGTGTGACTGTTTGAGGTTGTGGACAGGTGTCTTTTATACTGATAACAAAGTCAAACAGGTGCCATTACTACAGGTAATGAGTGGAGGACAGAGAAGCCTCTTAAAGAAGAAGTTACAGGTCTGTGAGAGCCAGAAATCTTGTTTGTAGGTGACCAAATACTTATTTCCCACCATAATTTGCAAATAAATTCTTAAAAAATCAGACAATGTGATTTTCTGTATTTGTTTTCTCATTTTGTGTCTCATAGTTGAGGTCTACCTATGATGACAATTACAGGCCGGCCTCATCTTTTTAAGTGGGAGAACTTGCACAATTGGTGGCTGACTAAATACTTTTTTTTCCCCACTGTATAAATATAATATGGGTGGTTTAATTAGTTTTTGAAGAAAATGTGCTAAAGGCAGGAAATAGCATGACGTATCTGGTGAATATAGTTTTTTTTGTTGCTTTTTGTGTGCTGAATCTCATGCCCCTTTGGTGGTACTCTCAAGTCAGTGATATTCTGACTATCCAAGTGACCTCTACAACTGGTCATTGGTCTCAGTGGTAATGCTGGCATGTAGAGCATGAGATGGTTGAGTCCAGTAATTGGCTGCACTGTTCATGAGTTGTCACTATATGTAGCCCAGCAGAGACCAACGAAACATCAGCTAGGAACTTGTCAGGAGAGGTAAGTTTCTCTGCGATCTCAACAACAATCGGCAAAAATTGGTGCTCTGACAAGCATGGTCCCTCCCCAGGTGCACAGAACAGCTCATTTGCATGTGGAAAATTACCCAAAACACCACCTTAAGTCTTCATGTGTGTAGAAATTGTTAAAATGACAATAACCATTAATGTTCCAGAATAATTAAAGGATGCTGCACTCGGGCATGGGTTGAGAACCATACTGTAGGCAGCAGCTGACCTTTCAACTGTTGCAATATTTGCTAGTGGTTATAACTATGTAAATATTGCCAAATATGGTAAGAAATTGTTCTTAAAACTGTCTTAACTCGGAAGCATTAAATCCTAAATTCTTAATAACGTTGTTTTAAAAGAGTGTGTTAGCAAACAGTAAGTAGTACTGTGGTTGTCTGTGTGGTATAATAACACTCAGACAGTGCATTTAACCCCTGAGCAACCGCCCATATGCTCTTCCAATGGTAATTACAAGAGTTCCACTGGAACTCTCGGCGGTTAAAAAACGGGTGTTCTGACCCACAGCCTCTCCCCAAGTGGTGTAGAAGCAATTTTGGTGGTGGAAGAATCCCTTTAAGTGAATATTCCTTCAAACTCAATTGGTCAGTAACAGTGTGCATTCTGCAACATTTTAAAATCAGAGACTAAAATATATTTTTATGTTTGTTAAGAAATAAAAGCAACAAAAACACCAAAGCAACAGCCTGCAGCGGTGCCCACATTGCAACCTTTATTACTATTCCCACATGTTCTTGCAGCACAAAGTTGTTTGCTATTCAGGCAACAAAGAGATTTACTAAGAACATCTCTACTGCTGAATCTCATGGATACAGGTCTTTTAAGTCCTGGAAATTCGCATTCAAAGAAAGGGCCCACCAGCCAGCCATGTTAACTTCAATTTTACATGGCTAAAATCACACATATTAGCAAAGCAGAAGCATTCAGAATGGTAAGACCAAGCAGAATTGTTAGTAATTTGTATATATCACCAACCAACCTTTTCCACTGTGCTGTGAAGAAATACTGAAGTATGTATTAGTAAAAATAGTAGAATATAAATCCATAGTCAGGATTGTTCCGCAGTTTCTATATCTATTAAGAGAATACTCACCAGGAACATCTCTTGGCCGTTGAAGTAGAGGAATTTTCCTGAGATCAGAATGTTAGGTGCAGAAATGAATAATTCATTTAACACATTAGACTAGGTGAGGCCAGTAGTGAATAAATGAATCAAGCTGTCTATGGCGATAGCTTTCAGAATTCCACAATTTATATTAAGGAAATGTATCTTTAGATGAGTTAGGATTCGGTGGCGCTGTGTGTGAAAAATAGTGGCAGAGTGCATACTTTGTTAGAAAGACTGTGAGGTTTCCATACATATGTATTATGGCTCTTTGAAGAAGACATTAGGAGTCAGATGTGTCAAGATGCAGTCTAGTTTTAAAAATGTCACTAGCTATTACATCTGAAATAAAAGGTAGCGTATGAATATTTACATACCTGAGCACTGGATGTGTTTTAGCCATGTTTTCATTAATATGCTGGAGCATGAAATAAGTGTTGAGACAGGAGTATGTAGGGTGACATATTCCAGTGGGAGTCTCTGTCACATTTTCAGTCTGCAGGCATGCTTTTGTCCTCATCTCAAGGTGATGTCATTGGATGTTGTCACTTCTTGGCAGACAAATAAATGTCGTTACTCAAAATATTTTTGTGTAAAGCATGCTGTATAATAAATTAACTTTTTTTTGTAAAAATGGCACTTGCATTTTGAGTGACAAGTGCAGAATTTTTACAGCAAAATTAGTTTTAACCCAAAATATTATTCTGTGTGTGTGTGCCAGTGCTGAAAATTGTAGAGCCTACTTAGAATATCTAGCAAATAATGCTTCTCTATTAAATATACTACATGATGTGGAGATTTTCTTAACAAAACAGGTCACTGAGTATCTGGGCAATTAATTGAAAAATAACCAAAATCGAAAGTCAGCTCAATATGTCGATATGAACTTGCTCACATCGATTATTTTAATTATTTTGCATCCATGCCATTCTGTCTTACATGGTCATTGGCTAAAGGATATGCACTGTACACTATGCAATCATGATTGCTGATATGTCAATATCCAAAGCTAAACTTCAATGGCTTATTGTCATTTTAGGACAAGCTGCCATGGGTGTACATGAATTGTAACACTATTTCTAGCCATTGTATGGCTGTTTTCCCTTCTGGAGGCTCTATCTGTAGATTGCAGTCCTCTCTGAGCTGGTAGGTGAAAACTACATGCCTATAAACAGTAAAGCGGAATTTGTTTCCTTACTTTCTCTCATTTTTAAACCGCTCCAGGTTCATGTAGGACATGTGCAGAGAAGTCCTTGGTGCATTGGCTATGATAGAAAGTTCATATTTCCCAAACGTGTCTCTGCTTTTGTCTCCTTCAGCACCTACACACTCTCAACCTCTCTGCTCTCCATAGACTTCTATAGACATGTCATTTGAAGTATGTGACCTTCAGTCTGTCTTGAGCTTAAATTTTAGTGAAATTCATTTTAGCAGGTGGAAGTGGAGAACAGCCTGATGAGAGAAATAAGCATTTTCCTTTTATAAGTTATATTACAACATTTCTTATATTCACCTGAAGTATTGATGCATGTAGAGTTTGTTGAAATGACAGAAGCCATTAAAGTTCCAGAATAATTAGAGGATGCTGCACTTGTTCTCATGTGAAGCTTTTTCTGTAATTTATGATTTCACCACTCAGGTAAGGGTTGAGAACCATACTGTTACATAGCAGTCACCCTTACAACTGTTGCAGTATTTGCTAGTAGTTACACATTCGTAAATATTTCCAAATACGATCATAAATTGTTCTTAAATTTGTCTTCACTAGAAATCTTTGAATCCCAAATTATTAGTAACATTGTACTTAAAGAGTCTGTTAACAAACAATAAGAAATACATTGGTAGTCAGTGTTAGATAATAACACTTAGGCTGCAAAATGCAGCAAAAAAAAAAACTGCGGCAGAAATACATTGTGTTTTTTCTCCACAGCGTTTTTCACAGAAAGTTTGCAGAGTTTTCCTCTGTGGATTTTCTGCCCCTATCATACCTATACAGAAAACACCAACATTTCCATAGGTATAATTGACATGCTGCAATTTTCAAAAATGCAGGTGTTTTTGCAGCCAGAATCCCATCCACTTTCTAGGTACTGTAAAATACAGCAGTTTTCGCAACATTGGGCCCCGGTCTTACTTTGACAGTTTAACGACTTAGCAACCACCTGTACGCCTTTCTATGGCAGTCACCAAGGGGCTTTATTCCAATACATGCCCCTTATATATAATTATTTTTACAGTACATGTATCAGAGCCCAGCATGAAAGTTCCACTTGCTCTTAACGTCCAGGATCAGTTCTAATCCTGAGCATTTGATCCTTTAGATGCTGTGGTCAATAGAAACTGCAGCATTTAAATGGTTTTGGAGGGGGGGGGGGGTCCCTTTATCAGGCGTTGATACATACACAAATGAAATTGCAGTGTGCCAATACTGTTACGTGGGAGTCGGGGGTCTAATGAAGGCCCCCAATTCTTTCTACAGTGTATGCCATACTGACAGCATGATACATTGCACTGCATAAATAGATTATAAATAGAATTTTAGATTACATTAATAAATATAGTATTTTAGACATACTCTTTTGGGAAATGACACTTTCTATAGGTTTTCTATTAAAAAACTATAGTTTAATATGACAGAAAAGTTAAAAAAGCACATAAATTTTCCACATCAAAATGTTTCTTCCTTTGCCTCCCTACAACACTATTTTAAATCTACTGTCCTCAAAGCAGTACCGCTACCTACATTTATGACACTTAATTTCTGCCCTCCTCAGAAATACCAATTCCACCCTTTAGACTTACTAGTTTTGAGAATTATTGTTTGACATACCCACATTCCAAAGGACTGGTATCACAGATCTACTCTAACCTTATCCATTCGTCCTACTGTGCCCAGCATCCTCATGTTTTCAAGTAGGAAGCCGAATTAGGTTCCATCCTTTCTGAGGAGCAGTGGTCCCAAAACACACTCATGTTAGAAACCACCTTTAAGGTTTTGTTTCAATGGCATCTAGTACCCACCAGGGTAGCACATGTGGTACGTAACTGTCCATGCAATTATTAAAGGGGGGTGCCAATCTCCAGGACATTTGCTTCACATATGGTAGTCCTGCCCTAAAATAAAGAGGTTCTGGATACAGGTATACCACCTTATCTAATCAGTGACAGGAATCAACACACAAAAGGATTCCTGGGAAGCTTAACTAAATCAAGCATATTGAAAATACCCCCTAAAAATTGCATCAATTGGAATTCTTTTTCCTAGCAACAAAACAGACTATAGGATTTTTATTGTGCAAAAAGAGTAAAACGTAAACCAAATTTATATATATATAATATTTTTATTTTTTTTTTAACTGTAATATTATCCAGAGAATATTTTTTTCTTATTTAAGCCACATGGTGAACAGTTGTGAAGTGTAAAAAGACAATGATGGAATTGCTGTTTTTTTGGGGGGAGATATATTTACCTCAAAATATTGTCACTAAACACTACAACTTGTCCTGCATAAAACAATCCCTAATATAGTTAAATTGACAGAAAAAAGTTATGGCTTTTGGTATAAAACGATGGAAACCTACATGGCTTGGTTGCTCAGGGGCAAACCAGGCATTCATTAAGCACTTTAAAAAAAAAAAAAGTTTTTATGCTGTTCAACAGTGAAAAAATGTAGTTAAGCAGATCTGTACATCTTAGTTTAATTAAATCAACCTTTATTCAGTTCATTGACCTGTTCCTCTCGCAGCCATTTTTCATTTCCAATATTTGTTTTTTTCACTTCCCACCTTATAAAAGCCATAACTTAATTTTTCTGTTCACAGATCCATAAGAGGGCTTTATTTTTGTGGGACAAATTGTACTTCGTAATGGTATCAATTAATATACTGTACAATGTACTGGGAAGCTGGAAAAAAATTCAGAATGGGGTGGAATTAGGGAGAGAAACTGCATTTGAGCGACTTTTCATTTTTCAGCCAAATTAATGTTTCCTGAATTCTGTGGCAATACTAAATGTATATAGTTTTTGGCACGTTTCAACAAATCCAAAACTTTGAGAGAGAATTCTTGGAGTCAACATATTCTTAAACCCATAACATTCTTTTGTTTTCATATGAGGGGATACCAGATACTGTATACAATTTTGGGCAGTATCTAATGTTTTGATCACTTTTTTTTTTTTTCAAATTTTTAAGGGAGGTGAAAAGGAGAATAAACAGTGGTTTGGCTCTTTTAATATTTTTTTTCCTACTACGGTGTTCACTGTATGGGAAAAAATATTTTTGTAAGTTTGTAGATCGGGCATTCTTGGATGCAGGGATACCTAATGTGTATGTGTTTTATATTGTTTAATTATTTTTATATCTGAACTAGGGAATTTTTTTTTTTTTTTTCGATCCCCTAAGGGTTTTGAACCCCAGTGGGTCTTATCACTATTTCAAAACACTATATTGTGAAATGGCAATAATTTTATTACAAGCTGTCTAGCACAGCCTGAAATCGAACCTATCCAATGACAAGCCTGGGAACCTTCAATAGACTCATCGCTGTCATAAAAATAGATTGCCGTTCCAGGATTTCTTTCCGATTGCCCATGCGCTACCGGGAAAATGATGCCTCGGTTATGTTTGACCAAGGCTTTAGCAGGGTTCAGTGGATGCCATATTTAAAGACCCAACATCCGCTGCAATAGTAAAATAAAAAAAATTGAGAAACTGTGCTACTAAAACCTGAATAAAAGTTAGTTTTATGAAGATTTAACGTGTGTCTGCAGTGCTGATGCGGCTTATGGTCTTGTTCTCTTGCACTTGGGATTAGTTCATATGTAGCGCCCACAACAAGATGGTTGAGCTTAACCAAGATTTAGCATTTTCTTTCTATGTTTAATTTTTTTATGCAGTTGCAGTTTTTACAGGCAATACATAGTTAAAGGGGGCCATCAGTATCCAAGGCTCCAGACCAATCAGCTGATCTGGTTTCTTTTATGAAAATTGTCTGGGAGCCCAGTAAACCCCTTCAGTGTGTTTTGCCTGTAAAACCTATGGGTATATATACATATTGTAGGGCTGGGGGCATAGTGAGCATTACAATTTTGTATAAATGGGCAATCATGCTGTTGAGAAATTCAACTTTTCTATATGTAATTACATTCCATAAGTAATGGAGCTCTTTAGTGCCCTCAGGGCAGGGCTACACCTGCTAGGACACCCATTTTCTTTTGTGATCGATGCAAATCCCTGTTCATGGAATGTTAGTCCTTCTGTTTGGGGGTGTAACTGGGAGGCAACCACAGAATAAAATGGGTGCTGTGTCCCCACCACAAGTGCACCAAACTGCTCTTTTGCAAGACTGGACTTTGATACAAGAAAGACTGTTCTCTATGCCACTAACTGGCCCAACAGCAGCATATGAGTGGTTGAGAAGCAATTTTGATGGTAGTAGAGGACTCCCTTTAAGTACCCAAACACACCATCTGAATGCATCCTAATTGTGAATACTGCACCTTTTGACTCAATATCAGCCTCCATATCACAGTCCCAGGAACTCCACTTGAGCTTTCATTCTGACATAGAGACATCCTCTCCTTTACAGTTGCATCCTTGCATATATGTCAAGACAGATGTGCTTGAGATGCACCAGCTAAGGGAACTTTTTAGATTGTCCATATTGCTGTAGGTAGAATAATGCTTCAAAACCCATCACCACTTAAACACTGAGTTTGGCCATCAGTGCCAAACTTTCTAGCATATGCCGCATGCCCGCAGAATTTTTGTTTTTATCTAATCTTAAAGGGTATATTATACTTATTATTGGCTCTTTACCTCCCATGCTATGTACAGGTCCAATCTTTTTCTTTGCCATTTGTATAAAGATTAACCAAATGTTGTGGGACTCTGTGAATACTGCACCTATAAAACATTGGGTATCTTGATCAAGACCTCCTAGTTTACCCAGACGGTCACTGTTACTGCCATTCAACACCAAAAGCTATTTTAACAATGAGAAGGTCACTTGATAAGGTTACATGCTGTGACTGACTCTAAATAGAACATTCTGAACACAACCCATGCATAAAACAAGAAGAATTATTAAAAAAGATCAGGAACAGACCATTTGTGCTGCAAGAAGTGCATGTTCTAATGATGAAAATGTCCTTTGCTATGTAAGGTTGAGCTGTGTGACATCATCATCATCCTGTAAGTGGCTTCATTAATGGTCTCATTGAGAATAAACACCATGTAAGAGACAATTTTCGAAGGCTAATTTTAAATTTGAGATTTTCACTTTCTAATATTTTAGAGTAATTATATAGTTGCTAAACGTACTGTGGAGTGATATACATTTCTGACAAGTTCTAACTTCTAATTTAATTATTCTACCATGTCTTGAGCAAAAATTCCCTGCATATTTTAAATGTAATGGAAAAAATAATTTGACTTATAACCTTTTTATGTATTAATGCATACTTTAGTCATTATCATGACATTGAGTTGGTGATGAGATTTTACTAAATGAAAATGGTTATTCTGGCAAAAAATTCCGATTCAGGTTAAGGCAAGTTCAACAACTGCATTAGAACCTCATGATCTGTAATAGTCCTCAGTTTATCTGCCATATATAAGGCTGCTGTTTTGTGCAAACAAAAGAACAATTTACATACAATTACCATGAGAAAATTGAGTTTAGTAACATGATATGAGCATTTCTAGGAAAACTGTTTCTTTTTAGCCAAATACATTCAGTAGTGAGCTGTAGTGTTTCTTTATAACTAATGAATCCAATTATTGCTGTAGATTCCATTTAATGGGTATGTTCAAACATTTTTCTTTTATTTATTATTTATTAAGCTTACTTATATAGCGCCATCATATTCCACAGCGCTTTACAGACATTGTCAGTCACTGTCCCATGTAGGGCTCACAATCTACATTCCCTATCAGTATGTCTTTGAAGTGTGGGAGGAAACCGGAGTACCCGGAGGAAACCCACGGAAACACTGGGAGAACATACATACTCCTTGCAGATGTTGTCCTTGGCAGGATTCGAACACATGACTCCAGCGCTGCAAGGCTGCAGTGCTAACCACTGAGCCACCGTGCTGCCCATTGTTCCAATGCATTTACAAAAATTCTATTGGTATGTGTCTACAGCACATATGCACTGTGGACTTGAGTGTGTCTTTGGTTATAGGCTACAAATAAACCCTGTATAATTGATCTTGCAATCATGGTCTCTTATATCTGCCCTCTACGTTTGTGGACATACAGTACATTTTTGATAGGCCAAACAGTAATGCTGCATAAACCCAGTAAAACATAACCTGTGCTTAGAATAGTTGAGGTCCTCAGCTCTAAATAGCAGCTGAAGATGGAAAAATCATAGAAGTGCAGATACCTCACAGTAGTGAAACACCTACCTGTTCTTTTGTAGAGCAGTCTGTTCTTTTATACACTCCTTCACTTTTGATGGTGGTCGATTATATAATGTTCTTGCAGCAATATTGAGGGAGTGGGGGGAAGTCAAAACCTTGGGGGGACTTCCCCATACACAATATAAGGTCCCCTAGTGCTGCACACACACTATAATGCTCTCAGTATTGACTCTACACAGTGTATTGTTCCCAGGTCCCACACACTGTATTATGGCGGTTCCCTGAGCCCACACAGTGCAGGGCCTGGAGAGTAAGCTTGTGAATAAGGTTCTCAGTACTCACTACTCTTAGGAGTCCCCAATCCTTCTCTGGTTCGGACGTCTGTGACCCCAGCATACAGAAGTAGCTAGGAGTCCTAGGAGTGTTGAATACTGAGAATTTTACTCACCGCTCACTCCCTGGACCCTGCTGGTAACCAGTGGTTATTTCCATCTCTGCTGACAATTTCAAGTACCTTGCTATTATATTAAAGCAGTTACTCATATACGATGTGTAAAAGTACATACATAACCATAGTTTAAAATTCCTGCATTGCGCTAACCTAGCAAAATATACATAAACATACCAAGCTATTCTTGCTGTTTCTCTATTGTTTGTTCTGTCCCCATTCTATAAAATTAAATTGCACAATGTTTTTTTCCGGATTCTTGTTTTTTGTTTTTTTTACACTGAAGAACTGCGTGATTTTTTTTTTTTTATTTCAGTAATAAGTAGCACATGTTACTATGCATTTTACCTCTACACTAATGACCAGGAAACCAGAATTTCTCTATTTAGTGGCCCTTAGTGTACAGGTGAAATGCAAAGTAACAGGTATAAATCTTTACAGCAATTAAAAACTGCATGTAGTTCTTCAGTAAGAAAGCGCTATGTGTAAACCCAGCCTTACTGAACTACATGCAGTATTTACATTGCAGTTATGTGTGGCACATTTCTACATTACCAGTAAACCAGAGGTCTTTAATTTAATGGCCATTGGCGCACACAGTGACTATGCTACTTATCACTGCATTTAAAAACGGCATCCAGTTTTTAGGTAAGGCTGGGTTTATACAGGACTTTTGTATGAAGTTTTTAACTCCTTAGGAATGCAGCCTATTTTGGCCTTAAGAACAGAGCATTCCTTTAAATTTTTTTCATCTCTATATTCCAAGTGCCTTGTTTTTTGGCAGAATTAGTTGTATTTTTTTAACATTACCATTTTTATATCACAAATCATTTAATGAGTCACTCTTTTTAACACTCTTTCTGGGAGAGACTGGGGAAAAAACAGCAATTCTGCCACTGATTTTTGCGCCGCTCATTGCATTGTACAAATAACATTCTAAATTTATTCTATGGGTCAGTAATATGGTACTATTATTATTATTATTGGTACTAGAATATGCAAATAAGTCCTCCTTGATGGAAAAAGGGGAACTTACTCTAGTGCCACCTTTTGGAAGGGACCCATCCACAGACAGTTGTTAGGTGGTTATTGCCTCTCATCAGGGGGAAGCAGGCTACGGACTGGCTGGGTGAAAGGTCATAGACATGGGTCAGAAAGAGGTACTGTGTCTGTATGGAGATTTATTAAACCATGCATGCCCTGCTAAGAATTCTAGGAAAAGAATATGCAAATAAATCTTCCTTAATTTCATTAATGAATAGCATATTCCTACTATGCTAGTAAACCAGAGGATAGCAATTTAATGGGCATTAGTATACAGGTGAAATGCACGGTAACATGTGCTAGGGGAACTTGCTCTAGCAATGCCTTATGCCACTAAGTTTCAAGAAAATTGGCCATTGATCTGTAGGAAGATAGTGTACAAAAAAAGAAGGCACTAGAGCAAATTCCCAGTTTTTTTTTCTAGTAAAGAGGTCTTAAATATTCTTTTCCTAGAGTTCTTAACAGGGCATGCATACCCTAATAAGTCCTTGTAAGTATTTGGGTCACTGTTTTTTTTGTTTTTTTTTACTAAAACTGTGTGACCGTTTTCTTTTGCAGGATAACTTAAAGTTTTCATAGCCATCTTTTTGGGATCATGCAACTTTTTCATTGCTTTGTACTCTGTTTTTTAGATGGTGGGATAAACAAAAATTGCAATTATTTATTACACTATTCGTCATGAGTGTGAAATATTGTAATAATATTATAGGTCAGGTTGCTAGGGACATGGTGATATGGCAATATGTGCAGTGTGTTTTTGTTTTTTAGGGGTTTTTTTAATATGAAAATGAACATTTTAATGAGGAAAAGGGGGTTGTTTATCTCTTTTAATATTTACATTTTGTTTGAACATTTTATAAATTTATTTGTTTTTGGGTTTTTTTCTTTATCCATGTTCCCCTAGGGTACTTTAACCATATAAGGGTCACGATTATAGGACAATTCATTACAATATACATGCATTTCAGTTCACCAATAGAGAGGCTATGATGGCAGCCATGGGAGCTACTGATTGTGGCATCTTAGTGGTTAAACAAACAGGATTGGTTGAATCATCATTCCATCTGTAGTAGGAGCTTAGCTGTCAATTACAGCTGGGCCTCTTTGGTGATTGCGTTGGTGCTGCTTTTGAGCCTATACAAACACCATCCTATACATGTATATGGGAATGTGCAAATCAACTGCATTCCCTGATGTACTTGAAAATGTGAGAAGGGGTTAATTGCAGTAAGGCCTAGCACATGTTGCTATGCATTTCACCTGTATACTAATCCCCAGTAAATTGCAATCCTCTGGTTTACTAGCATAGTAGGAATATGCTATTCATTAATGAAATTAATAACTGCATACAGTGAGCTCCCAAACGGCTAGATCTTTACTGTACTGAACTCATCTGTTCTGTTCATCTGTTTTTCACTGTCGTTTTTTACTATAGTCATGAGAATATAGCTCAAAGAGGACCTTTCACCACCCCAACCAAATCCACTTCTTAGCATCTATTAATAAGCATTGCTCCACTGATTCCGGCACAGTTGGAATTTTTTCTCCAGCCCCACCATTTTTGAGCAATCTATGTTCATTTTGGTGCCTCACATATGCTGCTTAGGCTCTGTACTGTGAAATGGGCAGTGTCAGGCAGGAGCAGGAAAGGGGGTGTGATTCCCAGCTCCAATCAGAAGTGGACAGTGTCAGAGCTCAGAATCGCATCCCTTGCTTGCTCCTTCCTGACATTGCCCACCTGATAGTACAGAGCCTAAATAGTATATCAGGCACCAAAACTTCCAGCACTTAATGTTTGGGAATGGTGGGGGCTAGAGAAAAAATTACAAGTATACTGGAATCAGAAGAGCAGTAACTTTTAAATGATGCAAAGAGCTGGACTTGGCAGAGGTGGTGAACAGTCCTCTTTAAGAGTTCTATTGCCTGCAATAAGTTGAATGGATTCTGTGTACGGATATCTCAGGGAGGGAAATGTAGTTTTCTTTATTAGTATGGTATAATTTTTGCTACATTCACCAGAATTATGGCATAAAAAGGTTTACTTACTCTTTAAAGCCTGCATTTTTAAGAATTATACTTAAAATAAGCCCATTGATCTGCTATGTTATTTTATGGACTAGAACTAGTTACACTGTATATTATTTACATGTAAAAATAAATGTACAAATCTATATAATAAAACACAATCTGGCTGGATTCACTATAGATCAGGAGTAAAGTAACATTCACCACCTTTGCATGTGTCCATCATTGTGTACATTTTCATGAGCACAACAATCAATGATCATGGTAGTAATCTAACCGCTCCCAGCAAACCTGCATACAGAATCAATGAATCAATATCTTGTGGGGTAATTGGCCTGTGAGCGCTTCCTTTTGTCAAAATTATATAATTAAATTGGAAATTAACACAAGGAATGACATTGTCAACACCAATAAATCCAATGAAATGGTGACTGTATTAAATGTTTGTACAAATAATCCCGTATCCACTGTGCTCCATTTATGTAATAAAAGATACAAATTCCCTGAAATTTAATGAAAGTGATAATAGTGGCATCAAATGGTTGTCTAAGAGTAAAGCTGGCTATACACATTATGTTTGACTACTGAAGTGGCAGGTTTTGAAGTTTCAGCAGACGATTGTTCGTGCATAAACCATATAGCCAACCATCAACCAAAGTTGTTTGCGTCTCTCATCGGTAATCATTTGTGTATGAGCAAGAATGTAAGATCTAGGGCCAATTTTTTGTATTGTTGGTGTGTGTTTTTACTCCTAAGATACCCCCACAATGTGTACACCATTTCATATTTTTATTACTTCATTAGCATTGACCAACTTTCATCAGTTTATTGGAAAGTTCAATGTTTGTGTGTTTTGGAATAGTTGGATGTATGATCAATAGGCAAACGTTCATTCCAGATGAACCATGGCAGTCTAAAATCTAATATGTACAGTCATGGCCAAAAGTTTTGAGAATGACACAAATATTCTATTTTCACATGATCTGCTGCCCTCTGGTTTTTATGTGTGTTTGTCAGATGTTTTTATCACATACAGAAATATAATTGCATTCATATTATGAGTAACAGAAGCTTATATTGACAGTTAGAATGAGTTAATGCAGCAAGTCAATATTTGCAGTGTTGACCCTTCTTCTTCAGGACCTCTGCAATTCTCCCTGGCATGCTCTCAATCAACTTCTGGACCAAATCCTGACTGATAGCAGTCCATTCTTGCAGAATCAATGCTTTAATTTTGTCTGAATTTGTTGGTTTTTGTTTGTCCACCCGTCTCTTGATGATTGACCACAAGTTCTCAATGGGATTAAGATCTGGGGAGTTTCCAGGCCATGGACCCAAAATCTCTATGTTTTGTTCCCTGAGCCATTTAGTTATCACCTTTGCTTTATGGCAAGGTGCTCCATCATGCTGGAAAAGGCATTGTTGAGCGCCAAACTGCTCTTGGACGGTTGGGAGAAGTTGCTCTTGGAGGACATTCTGGTACCATTCTTTATTCATGGCTGTGTTTTTAGGCAAGACTGTGAGAGAGCCGATTCCCTTGGCTGAGAAGCAACCCCACACATGAATGGTTTCAGGATGCTTTACAGTTGGCATGAGACAAGACTGGTGGTAGCGCTCACCTCTTCTTCTCCGAATAAGCTGTTTTCCAGATGTTCCAAACAATCGAAAAGGGGATTCATCAGAGAAAATGACTTTCCCCCAGTCCTCAGCAGTCCACTCCCTGTACCTTTTGCAGAATATCAGTCTGTCCCTGATGTTTTTTCTGGAGAGAAGTGGCTTCTTTGCTGCCCTCCTTGAAACCAGGCCTTGCTCCAAGAGTCTCTGCCTCACAGTGCGTGCAGATGCACTCACACCTGCCTGCTGCCATTCCTCAGCAAGCTCTGCACTGCTGGTAGCCCGATCCCGCAGCTGAAACACTTTTAAGAGATGGTCCTGCCGCTTGCTGGTCTTTCTTGGGCGCCCTGGAGCCTTTTTGGCACCAATGGAACCTCTCTCCTTGAAGTTCTTGATGATGCGATAGATTGTTGACTGAGGTGCAATCTTTCTAGCTGCAATACTCTTCCCAGTTAGGCCATTTTTGTGCAGTGCAATGATGACTGCACGTGTTTCTTTAGAGATAACCATGGTTAACAGAAGAGAAACAATGATGGCAAGCACCAGCCTCCTTTTAAAGTGTCCAGTGGTGTCATTCTTACTTAATCATGACAGATTGATCTCCAGCCCTGTCCTCATCAACACCCACACCTGTGTTAATGGAGCAATCACTGAAACGATGTTAGGTGGTCCTTTTAAGGCAGGGCTGCAATGATGTTGAAATGTGTTTTGGGGGATAAAGTTCATTTTCTAGGCAAATATTGACTTTGCAAGTAATTGCTGTTAAGCTGATCACTCTTTATAACATTCTGGAGTATATGCAAATTGCCATTAGAAAAACTGAAGCAGTAGACTTTGTAAAAATTAATATTTGTATCATTCTCAAAACTTTTGGCCATGACTGTATGCTCAACTTAACTTTTACTAGAAGCGGGAGCAGGAATTGCCGGGGGAGGGGTTTGTGGGGACAGGGTATTTCACAGGGAGGTGTTAGCATATTGCCGGGGGTGTGATTATCACAGGGAGCTTGAGAATAATACTCATGCCCCCTTTACTCACCCCCAAAAGTATATTGCCCCCTTTATTCATCCCCAGATAGGATACTGTCACCGTTACTAGTCCACACACAGTAACAATGTTAGCATGTGATGGCAAAACAGAGGCAGAAATGAGCAAGAGTTGGGTTCAGTGAGTAATTAATATTGTCTATTACCTGTTGGAATAATTAAAAAAAATAAATAAATTAGGAGAGCAGTGCCGGCCAGTGTCAACAAGGGAGCTGTTTAACCCCCACTACAGTTCTGAACGAGCACGACTCACGTTGCTGAGCAAGGAGCTTGAGCTAAGTGCATTACAGTTCACCCCAAGAAGAACACGTTCATTGACACTGTAACTTTAAATGGTTACAAAGGAAACATGGGGGAAACAAAGATAAATTAAAAACATGGAAGTCAACCTAAGTCAAGAGAGAAAAAGGGAGGGAAAGATAGCGCTACTATGGGTTTGAGCAATCAAGGAGTGACACCTATGGGTCCACCAGAGGGGTGGGGAAAGAATGGGCTCAATGCAGTATCAGTGCTAAAGTTGAAGACAGTATGAAAGACCTGGGATGTGAGACCTATTGACCCAAGGAGCTCAGACCTTATAAAAAATCAGACAGGTATCAGATATAATAGAATTAATCTCCTCATGAAGCATAATGGTATTGACCCGTCGCATAACCTCGGTCACTGAGAGAAAAGATTTTCTCCAGTTGGAGGCAATGTGAATTCGGGCAGCTAATAAAATGTATTGTAGTAGCTTAAATTTGGCGTACCTCAGAGTAGAGGATTTGAGATTAAGAATAAAGATAAAAGCCAGAAATGGGAAAGACTGTCCAAAGAGCCGTTGCGCAATCCTATGGATAGGCAGCCAATAGCGTCGGGCATGAGGGCAGGTCCACCACACAATGAGGGTAGTGCCTAAGGCATTACAACCCCTAAAGCAAAGGGGTGAGACAGTAGGAAAACAGCGATGAAGTCAAAGAGGGACCAGATATGGTCCCGTACTTTCACTTTAATCAGTGTATAGGAGAATATGAGAAAATAATTTTATTATTCTCCTGTCCCTGTCACTTCAGATAACCCCAGGGTTATGGACTTTTGTTCATGATATCACCCCCCCCCCCACACACACACACACACATTATTAGTCAGAAGCATACTTGACATTTAAATCCTTATATGCTGCTGTCAATGCTGACTGAACCTTGTCATGTAACAGAAAAAGTAAAAAAAAAAAAAAATTTAATTGGTATCCCCACATCTGTAACAATCTCTAAAATAAAATTGCTACAATATTTATTCTACTTGATAAACACATAAGCCTTAAAATCAAAAAGTGTTGTGTACCCACAAAATACAAGGTCTCGTAAAACTACATTGAAATAAAATGTAAAGCGTTATGAACGCGGGAATGTAGAGAGGAATAAAATGTTACTGGTGTAAGACTGAAATGTTAGGTTGCTAAAGGGTTAAAATGCACATAAGGCACCAGAGTTATGTGTAATATTTTTTTCCGCCATGAATTCAAAATCTGCAGTAAAAAAGTGACAATTTTGGGGGAGAGGGGGGTTTCAATTTTATTGTGACTTATAGGGGCTTAAACCATCAAATGTCCCCTGCTTAAACCATCAAATGTCCCCTGCTTAAACCATCAAATGCCCCCTTTTCTATGCCTCTGAGAAGTAGTATAATAATAAGGCATAAAAATGTAATGGTTCAGTCTTACTAAGTTTATAGTTCTTATGTCAAAAATAGTAAATATGGGAAGGAATATAAAATGAAGTCTATGCCCTTGTCAGGCTTCATTTGTTATAGGAGCTGAACAACAAAACTAGTGGAAAAGCCTGATTTTCCTGATTTGATATGTTTTGTAACAGACACAACATCAGACCTTATTGACTATAATGGGACCTGTTGGTTTCATGAATGGCATTTTAGCAGACTTACATACCTGTAGTGCAGCACTCTACTCTTTGTGGCCTGACATTTTTCACACAATCTGTGACAGTCACCTAAACAGTTTCCTAAGACAGATGTGAACAAAGCCTAACTGTGCATTAGACCCTGCGAGAAATGCAAGTAACTGTCCTGAAAAGAGCAAAACCACCAGTAATATTTTTTCTAGTCAGGATGTTTTACCCTCCAAACCTTCACCAATACCTGACTGTTGTGCTGCAGTACATTTTAAAGGGGCCTTATTCTGAAGAAAAAGAACTTTATAACCAGTGTGCACCATATGCTAATGAGTACAGGCAAGAAGGGTGGCTGCTCTCCCAGTAGATGTCAAGATGCCTGTGCACCAGTCCTAGTCATAAGACCGGCAAAACCCAGCACAGTGGTACAAACTAAAGATTTCTGCTGGGCTTGTTGATATTTCCTAGGCAGATGGGACTGGGGTATGGTCGTCTTGACTTCTCCTGGGTAAGTAAACACTTGTGTGACTTCACAATGTTTATTAGCATATGGTATTCATCAGAGCGACACACTGTTTTGGCAAACTAAGGACACCGCTAGAAAGTACTACAGCTCAACAATTAAGTATTGATGGTGGTTTGTGGGGCAAAAACTTCCTGACAGATTCCCTTTAATTTCTCCCAAAGTATTTTTTTGTTATGCATTGGTTTATCAGGGAATGTTAAGAGCTGTTTTGGCTACTCCTGCACCGAAAATCCACAGCAAAGTACAGTGCAAGTGATTTAGTGAATTGGATATTAATAAACTTAGCTTTTATTCATTGTGACGCAGCGAATGAAATTCATGGCTAAATTCTGCGCCAAAATGTATAAAAACCAACGGGAGTTTTATTGCTTATTTTGTTCTGGATTCACAGCATAATTTTTAAGCTGTGTATGCACATACACAACAAGCTATACTGTATGTACAGAAAACAAATATGTATAGAACAAGAGAAGGAAGGCCTGATATTATAATAATTAGAACATTTAGTTCTAAATAACATAGACGACTAATAAACAATTACCAAATGTAAAAATTACGCTGTGTCCATTGTGCATGTAATAATAAAAAGCAATCTGACAACAGAAGGCACATGGTTAAGAATTAATTTATCCAGCAGTCATTTTATACTTTTCTGGCTGGTTTCTTGTTCTTAAATGTGTAATCTGCAATCACAACACATAATTTGTTGAGTATTTTTTATAATTGCTTTTGAAATTGTTATGGGAGCTTTCATTTCTGAATGCTGGTGAATAAAGAAAGGTGTTTTACATTTCAATAGCTTTGATAATGATAAGGCAGTAGGTGGAATCGAAGGAGAAACTTTGCACAGTTCACTTTCTTTAAACATACAGATATTGCTCTTTGAAGTTATCACTGCTATATATACTGTTCAATGACAGATGCATTTTAATCAGAAGCACAATTTAGCATGTTTTGAGTTGTTGCCGCTCAGCCTTTACCAGCCACAGAGCTGTTTTTATGGTTTGCGAAAAAGAACATTGTTATAAAATCCCTTATTAGAAATAAACTGAGCCATGACAGCAAACTTACCACCATCAAAAAGCACGACAGGTTTGAAGTTTTAAATAGAAATAAGAGCTTCTTGCTTCTAGTCACTGCCTCTGTTCAGACTTTCCTGCATTGTCAGAAATCCTTTTATTGTGTTACTGGATCATTGAACGTTTTTCTACTTTTTTTTTTTTTTTTTTTCTTTGGACGTGACATTTCTTTCAGCCAGGTAAAGTTTCAGCAGACTGCAGACAGTCCTAACCTTAGCCTTACAAACTCTGCCTTGGGATCACAGTTAATTGATTTCTGGCTCAAGATGTTTTGGGCTCAATCCTTCAGCTTTATAAATAATAGACGATTCCTCTATCTGCCACGTGGATAATATCATTATTGGGAATAGAAATGTACACTCTACTTTCAAGGTAAAAATTATTTGGACACATATTAGGAGCCGTTTTTCAATGCTATATAGCAATTTAAGCAATAGTATAACTTGCATCAGGACTTTGTTAGTGCATGTATACCTTAAGTTGTTACATTTTAGTTGTGTTCATTAAATTACCCCAGAAATTGCATTTGAAGGGGAAAATTGCAGGCAAATAACCTTGGTATTAGACGTACTGTTAAATACAGAAAAGGTCATACTTACTGATACAGTTGTACGGAAGTAGCAAAGTTTAACTTGACAAGTCAAGTTAAACACTGCTACATCTGTACGTCCACACTTAAAGGGGTATTCCGGGCAAAAAATTATTTTTCAAAAAAGGTCTATTAATAGGTTAATAAGTGCACCCAAATACCTTTAGCAGTGTTTTGAGCGATTTCTGGGTTTTTCTGTGAGCTCCTGGCATCTTCTGCATTTGTTTACCTTGGTATCTTCCTGTTCTGTTTTCCTACAACTACCATCATGCCATGGGCCACTCAGAGCTGGCTCACACCACCTCCCTCTCTCACTCCTTCCCCGCCCTCTCTCACTCCCTCCTCCTCTCATTCCCACTCCCCCTCTCTTTCTCACTCACACCCCCTCCCTGTTTCCCTAGCTAGCCCATCCACTAATAGCCCTTCCTAACTAAATCAACCCACCCCACCCCATCATACTTTCCTGTCTTCCGGACAGGACCTTCTGGGCACAGGACGTCACTTCATCTGGTTGTCCGGCACCTTCTCTTCTCGACGTCTGCTGGCATCCCACGCTTGTTCAATAGAGACGGTGTGCTGGCATGCAGAGGGCAGACGCCAAGAAGAGGAGGTTCCGGCAGCCCAGATGAAGTGACGTCCTGTGCCCAGTTAAGTATGATGGGGTGGGGGGAGGTTAGTATTGGTTACGTTCTGTTTCCCCCTTCCGGAAACCGAACGTAATCAAAAAAATGTGGCTGAGGAGGAGGGGGAGAGGTTGTTTAGCTTAAATTATAAAGATCAATTTATCCTGGACAACTCCTTAACTTAGCTCTAATTTAGTTAAAAACAAATTTATCAAAAAGTAAATTCACTACAATATGATATGCTATCAAAACCCTTCAAAGGGTCGACAGCACAACCACAAATACATATAGCTCATCACTTTGTGACAGGGTATCATGAAATCATGTTGGTTTGAAAAGCTAGTCATCACTCGACACCAGTTCTCAGTGAGATGCAGACAAGCCACAATATTATATAGCACAGGTGCTAAATACTGATGAATAGCCACTTACATACCTATCATTCATAAGGCAATTATAGTTGTACATGGATAAGACTTCTATAAGCTGTCAGGCACATGATTACATATAGTGCACCATCCTGACATACAGCCTGTTGATGACCCACACAATGAGATCAGACAGACACCCCAGCACTCTCTAAAATACCATACAAAGCACTGACAAACCTCTTATTCTAATTGTTTGTGATGTCATGTGGGCTGCAAAGGTATGTATTTTGTCCAAAATATTAACAAAGGCTCCATTCACATGAACTTTGCAAGTTGTACTAGCTGTGTTTTAAAAGTCTAGAACACTGACCCATTATTTTCTATGGCCCTATAGACATGCCCGTGTATTATCCTGGATCCATGTGGGGGCACCTTGAGCCTGGGGTAAAACTCAGGACAGGTCCTATTCCTGTCCATTTTGTGGCATGGGCTCACTGCAAGAAATCAATGAGTGTGTGAAGGGCACAGATGTCGCACGGATACCATTCATGTGCTGTGCATTTAGCCTAATACCTCACATTTGCCATTTTTGCAGCATGCAGTTTGGCCTTGTGATGTGGTTGTCAGTGCTTCGTGTTGTGCAATAAGAGGGTGTTGGGCAGCCTATAGGATCTAAAGGCTGTAAGTGTGCATGGTGCACTACATTTAACCATGTGACCTTTGTATATGCAAGTACCATACTAAGCAGCCACCCCTTCATCGATGGTACAGGAAATGTGTGTTTATCTGTATTTTGTACCTGTGTACTCTGCCCCATAGCATTGTACCTTGTCTACAGGTTGCAATTTTGGAACCTGCCCTTGATTCAATAGGTATGAATCATTTCTGTGATTTTATGTAAATTTGATCCCAATTTTTGGTGACTTGGCATTAGATACACTTCTAAGATACAGTAGTTGCAAATATAAATAATTACATTTTGCAGAGTTTTACAGATTTTCTCTAACCATCTTAGTGGTGACAGCCTGTTGTCTTGATCAGGTGTCAGTGGATACGACTATGAATGCAGGAACTTTATACAGTCTGGGGAATTGACAGAAACCCAGCCATGATTTCCATATTGTAGTCTGATAACCCTCCACCATAAGGAAATCATGGATGGGTTTCTAACAAATGCCAGACCTTAGAAAGTTCCTGTATTTGTGGACATATGCATTGGCAAGCAATCAAGACACAAGACTGTCACTATTAAGACAAATAGAGAAAATCTTAAAAATTCTGCAACATTTTTCATTATTTATATTTGCAAAAATGTTTAACTTTTAATTGTCTACAAATTTAAACATAATTGTGTTCATGGGAAAATCCCTTTAAGGTAATAGAGGGGCCAATAAGAAGCCGGGCATGTCATCTTTATTTATTTCAGTCCCCAGGGGCCTTTTAGTGTCTGCAGTTCCACCCCATAACCTTTGTTAGAGCATCTTACACATACTCTAATTTATAAGGGTATGTCCAGGACATATACCATAATTCCATCTACTGTACTGTACCTAAAACAGATACCTATGTGCCCTAGTCTCCAGTGTTTTTGAATAGAAATGGATGTAGCATATTCATTTTGTAGCTTTGTGTCTGTAAAGCTCTTGTCATTAGTAGATTCTATTAATATAGCATTATTCATATATTTTCTCTATTATTATACATAGTGCAGTTGTGGGGTAACACATTGTAACAATTAAAAGCAAAAACCTTACAATACAGACAGATGTAAACAATGTAGATGCGATACATTAGTGAGAAACCCTGCCCGTACTGTGAAGCCGATATATTCTGAATTCCCGGTTTCCTTTAGCCATATGTTACTGATTTGTCTGCCGAATGGCATTATGTTGAACTATATGAATAATGTTTTTAATGCTTGATTTAATAGTGTTGCTTTGCATTGACACTTTCTAATGTTTGTTTGTTTTTTCACTTCATTTATGGCCTGCTAACCCTGGAAATCTGCCTAAAAGTTAAGTGATGGTTACTGTGGAGAAATAAATAACCCTAAAATGTGACACGTGTGATGTCTGTGCATTTTGCCGTGTGAGCGTAGTCTGGAGCAGGCACAGATCATTAGTAAGGGATGAGTTGCCTAGTTTCCTGACTGTACTGTAGATGGTAGTCTTCCCCTACACTCTGCAAATAATACCAAAATCTCCAGCTTGCAGCAATCCATCACAGTACAACTACTCCAAAAAAAAAAAAATGGTATCGTTCTTAAATGCTCTCAAATGTCCAGTAGCAAAAATAAATGAAGGGTATAGTGCATTAAGGGATTTCCAGCCGAGTCTCACAGGGTAGTGGAAACTGCTTGAAGCTGGACTCTCGGGATACCTCTTGCTTTTGCTGCCTTTAGCAATAGCTTCCTAACTAATCAGTCTCTGGGCTTACATCACTGCTTCAAGTCTGTTCTTTCTCTGTTTAGTGACTGAAAACAGGACACAGCCAATTACTCTCCACTGAGTTAACCCAGTTTCTGTTTATCCACCTAACAGCAGTTGTCATGAAATCACACTATTGAAACCTTGCCGCAGAGAGATCTGAAATAGGAAATGTCATTGTTTTGGCTCACAATGAAAAAGAAAACTTAAGTTTTTTAGTCTAATCAAAGATTAGATCATGCATCTCTAAGGAGAGAGCAGCTCCTCCTGTCACACAGGAATGCTCAGCTTACAGATCAATAGATATTTTACTTCTGCTGTCACTGCTTAATTCTAGCAATGGAAGGCGTACATATACAAACTGTGCTCGGTGGCAGTGGCTACACAAGATATACAACATTAATTACCTAACACTGTCTGGGTCGATCATCTACTCTGCATTCATCAAGCAAGTCTGGGGAATTGGCTGCAGTTGGTATCTGATGGCCTAAGCATCTAGCAGCCGCTGCGCTCTGTTATGTTTCTGCTTACACTGTTTGCAGATGTGGATATCTCCTGTTAAAAGTTTAATCTTTTGCATTTACATTAAATCATGATAGACTGCTATGTACCTGTGCTCACATTGTATCTGATGCTAAAGACTAGATCCATCCTGTAGTTTATCCAGTATCTGAAAACTGCAAGTTTAAACCAAAAGTTAACATGAAGTACAGTATATTAATACATTCATATTTGTTTTATCATTTTATATACAGCATATATTTGCTAACCATTTGTCTTATGGCAGCCCATGCTGCAAGCCACTGAAAAAGTGAAGAAGCGATGAGTGGTTGGAGGCTTATATATTATAAAATAAAAGCTTAAGTTCTCCATCATAGGAATATATTAATAAATCCAGTATTGTGCGTTAATGGTGACCAACATAATTAGAAATTGTAGTTCCTTCTGTATTGTGCAAATGCTTTAATAACATCCTGTTAATATAGAAGGGAACTAACAGGAACTATGTATTTCTTGGACTTTTTGCAAAAAAAGGGGTTTTTTTGGAAGCCTGGGTCTTCTGTTTCATAGACAGCACCTGCATTATTTCAGTGGATTCACAAGGCAATAGTGGGAATTTGTATCATTACAAAGTTTATTGGTGAATTAAATCCAATAATAGATAGATAATGCTTGTCAATGGAAATTAAAGTGACTGTTAATAATACTTTTTAGAAAGACTGTAAACTTGATTACATAAGTGTTACTACATAGGCACATCTACTTATAAACTAATATTCAGTGCTATCTCTGTTTAAGAATGAGGTTTTTCATCAATATAAAAAAAAAAATCATATATACTATAAAGCAGGGGTCAGCAACCCCTGGCACGTGTGCCAAGAGTGGCATGCGAGGCTTATTTGCCTGGAACGGCAGCGGATTCCTCACCCACCAGCTTCGATCGGACCAAACACGGCCGAAACGAAACTGCTATTATTATACTGTGTGGTCTCTTCAAACCCCCCAGTAGAATAAGCGGAGACTTAGGAGAAGTGATGAAACATAAAAAACAATGATACTCACCTTGTTCCCTGCGCTCCGCGGCGGCTGTGAGATCAGCAGGCGCTTCCGATAGCTGACAGGACCTCAGGGGTCACGTCTGCGTCTGACGTCATTACGAATAATGACGCGACGTGACCCCAGAGACTCAATCAGCAGTCGCTGGCTACAGGCAGAAGCGCCGAAGAGAACACAGCGGCTGCAGAGTGTAGAAAAAAGGTGAGTATCATTGTTTTTTTTTATGTTTGTCACCTCTCTTGGTCCTGCACTTATTATACTCGGGGGTCTGAAGAGAACTATGTGACATAATAACGTGTGCAGGGAACGCTATGTGACATAATACCGTGTGCAGGGGCCACTATGGGACATAATACCGTGTGCAGGGGCCGCTATGTGACATAATACTGTGTGCGGAGGCCACTATGTGACATAATACTGTGTGCAGAGGCCACTATGGGACATAATACCGTGTACAGGGGCCACTATGTGACATAATACTGTGTGCAGAGGGTGTTATGGGATATAATACCGTGTGCAGGGGCCGCTATGGGACATTATTCTGTATAACGGTGTGTTTTCTGCATTAAGGATGTGTTTTTGCACAGAAAACACAGGCATTTTTTTGTGCAAAAATGCACCATGTGAACTCAGTTTTACATTGAAGTAAAAGTTCCAGTGGCCTAAGAATATAGCTGCATTCAGATACATAGTGTGTTATCACCATAAGGATGCCGCCATACGCTGCTCCTGGACACTTACATTTAACACTAATTTGGGGGCTGTACATGGACTCTCATTGCTTCTAATCGGAAAGTACAGGAGCGTCCCAGGAAATAGCAGTAAACGCATGTGTCCTAAAGCATCTGGTGGCAGCACTTCTGTGTTATGGTTTGTGGTATATGACTTTAGTTTAGGGGTCATCAAACTTACAATTATTGACCGGCACTCCGAGTACCTCATCTTTGATTTTTTAATTAAAATCGGCACGCCGAACAGAAAAGGTTGCCTACCCCTGCTATAAAGAGTATGCATTGATAAACTTAAAGGGGTTGTCCAATTTCTGCATTTGTTGGTATATTATTTTAGTATTAGATCTGCAGGGGTCCGACACCCGGGAACCCCCTAAATCATTGGTACCTACCCTGTTTCCCCCGAAAATAAGACAGCGTCTTATATTAATTTTTGCTCCCAAAGATGTGCTGTGTCTTATTTTCAGGGGATGTCTTATTTTTTTTTTCAATGAAGAAGAATTCACATTTATTGCTGAACAAAAAAATGAACATTTATTATATACGGTACTGTACAGTAGTTGTCATCACAAACCAGCATAACCAGACAAACTGTGAATCCTATCAAGAATTTCTTACTACCGTACCATTATTTCCATGTACAACAATTAACAGTATGGTACATTTACCAATATTTACGGTACGAATAGAAAGTAAAATTTATTCAATGACAGTTATGTCATCATCTTCTAGGACATCATCATAACAATCCAAACCATTAATTTCCCTGCACACAGTATCATGTCCCATAGTGGCCCCTGCACACAGTATCATGCACCATAGTGGCCCCTGCACACAGTATCATGTCCCATAGTGGCCCCTGCACACAGTATCATGTCCCATAGTGGCCCCTGCACACAGTATCATGTCCCATAGTGGCCCCTGCACACAGTATCATTCGCCATAGTGGCCCCTGCACACAGTATCATTCCCCATAGTGGCCCCTGCACACAGTATCATTCCCCATAGTGGCCCCTGCACACAGTAGTTTGCCCCATAGTGGACCACCCATGAACAATTATTATACTGTGGGGTCTTTTCAGACCCCAGAGTATAATGATCGGAGACCCAGGAGAGGATAGAAACATAAAAAAACAACGTTGCTTACCTGTTCCTCGCTCCGGTGCATGCCCGTGCGCTACTCCGGCCTTCTTCAATGTTAGACCAGGCCGCGTCACGTGATCCGTCCGGCGTCGCGACGCAAAATGACGTCTGCGACGTCACCAAACAGGCCCGAAGACTGGAGAAGCGTAGGACAGGTAAGCACATAGTTTTTTATGTTCGCTCACCTCCCCTGGGCCGCCGATTATTATACTCCGGGGTCTGAAAAGACCCCGGAGTATAATGATAGCAGAGATTGTGGGGTTCTCCCGCGGCCTCACATATCGTATATACCGTATGTTCTGTTCGGGAACATACGCCTTACTTTCGGGGGGATGCCTTATATTAGGCAATTCTCCGAAACCTCTCCTATGCCTTACTTTCGGGGGTGTCTTATTTTCGGGGAAACACGGTAGGCAGTGAGAGAGAACCGTGCTTCTCACTTGTCGTACTGCACACTTGCTGTACAAACTATAGCGGCGAGTATAGGTACTAAAGTGATATCTCATTGATAAGGACAGTATATCAGTCTTAGAAACCATATAACTCCTTTAAACAATTTTTCAATATACTTTCTGAATGAATTCCCCGCAGTTCTCGAGATCTCTACTTGCTGCCATTGATTGTGTACTTCCAGTATATAAAAATCAGTCCACGGTCATGTGTTGTACAGTCCATGGTCATGTGATGTACACAGGTGCACGGCTCGTTACAAGACAGACCTCTGATTATTTTGCTGTGACTGTAACGAGCCGTGCACCTGTGTCCATCACCTGACCTTGGACTTTTTATATCCATTGAAAGTAAACTAGGAATGACAGCAAGCAGAGATCTAGAAAAACGTGAGCAAATTAATAAAGTACATTGAAAAATTGTTTACGTTTTCATCATAGAAACAATACCATTTACTTGCTGACACCCCCTTTAAAAAGGATGTGCCACCAAGTACAAAACACTAAATGACACAGTGCATTTTCAATTTTAAAATCCATCCACAGAAAGATAAGGCCTGTGGAAGATTATATGTACATTAGTTCTTATTCCCAGGGGGGGTGGAAACCCTTTATTTTCTATGAGAAAAACAAAAGGCTTCCGCCCACTTGGGGAATAAGAACTAATTTTCATATAAAGTTCCAGGGGCCTTATCTTTGCAACAGGTGGACGGATTGTAAAAATAAAAACACCAAATTGATCAAGAGCACAGAGTGCATTACATGATGTATGACATTTAGTATTTTGTACGTGGTGGCAGATCTTCTTTAAACTTGCCATTGCTAAAATATAACAACTACCCCAGATATAATATTTAGGGAGCAGCACTAGTGTGAGGATGGGAAATGGGATGAAAAATTTTACTTTCTATGTATCTATAACACATGGGTGGCAGAGGGGAAGATGACATCAGGAAAAAGAGATCACAGGCTGTGCTGTCATCACTTCCCCTGTACAGCCTCCACTATATCCCAACAGATACTGGAGATCTTCTACTTATCACCAACCCCTTTCCTGTCTGGTAGGAAATGTGCCTACAGATTGTCATGTACAAATGTAGGAAAGTTTAACATTATAAATAGGATTTACTCTGTGGCGCTGAGTATTATCGCAATTTTTTCAACAGATTTTAGTGTCTTTTGTTGTCTTTTGTGACAAAATAAAACAGTGTGCCAACAATGTAATGTTAACCTTTGCTATATCTGTGTCCATGCACTTTTAGATGAATGTTTGCCATATCCGCTGATAGATGCATGGGAGTCACAGCTTTTTCTCCAACAGCTATTGTTGTGGGAAAGGAGAATTGGCATGTTAGGTTGCAACATGCCCAATTCTTCACGGGATATGAGATTCTGCCAGAGGTGTCTCAATGCGACTTATTCTCCTCTACACATTGAAAAGAAATGGTGATTATTTGTGTGTAGAGTTGGAGAATTAGCTGCTTTGACTAAAGTTGTATAGGCACGTTTTGGGGGCCCTTATTTTCTCTAGTAAAGTTGTGAGTAGATGAGCAGTTGAATGTCCAATCATCCCCATATTTCAGTTTTTTGATTTTGCGCAGATAGGCACACTCCACAACCTTGAAATTGCAACACCAAGAAGGGAAAGTCTTGGAATTATGGAAATCACATGATCAATAGACATGTTAATATATACAAGTGATTACAAAAAATGTAAACAAATTATTCAAAGCATCTCGATTTATCCAGTATAGAGTATAAGTGCCTCGCATAGAAATACACACACTTTGGCATGCTATCAGTGAGGTTATTAATGGTTGTCTGAGGAATATTATGCCACACTAAATGCACTTGGGCACATAAATCATCAAGATTGGCTTCTGGCAGCTCTATTTGATATTGCCCACCAAAGACGTCCCAGATGTGCTTGATGAGAGACAAGTCCGGAGATGCTGCTGGCCTTGGTAGCACGTTTAGGACATGAAGGCTGCTCACAGTAGCATGAGTAATATGTGGCCTGGTGGTGTCCTGTTGAAAAATGACTCCTGGGACACTTTGGAGAAATGGCCGCACCACTTATTCAGTGACCAAATCAATGTAACACAGAGTATTAGTGTACGTGAAATGAAGGGGTGCGAGTACGATACAGTATGCCACCCCACCTAATCATACCAGCAGTAGAACAAGTGTGACATTCCCTTGTTGAAGGCCTCTTGTGGAGATAACCTCATGGTTTACAGACCAATCTCCGGCTAGCATTACATCAGAAACAGAAGCAGGACTCATTGCTGAAGAAGATAGACCTCCATTCCAGCCCCCATTGCAGTCTTGCTATGTACCGTGATCACCTTTGAGAGGGGTGGTGTGAGGTCAATGGAACTGTAGCTGAATGTCTGCCTCTTATTCCATGGTATAACAAACACCTTTTGATGTTTTGTGCCCTAGGCCTGGGATGAGACATCCAATTTCACTTGCAGTACAGTATCGATCACTATGTACTATTCCTCCAATTAGATTATCCTCTCGCTGCTGTTCATTTGTTGTTGCTCTTCCAACAACCAGGACACAGGACAAGTTGAACAGTGCTGACTTCTCAGCCTAGGCGCATAGCGATCTGCTGGAGTGATAAACTGAGGTCTCACCATTCAAGGATTGTGTACCTCTGTTTGTGATAAGTGACGATAACAGGCATGTAGAAAAAAAAGGAGGTATCGCACAATTATCCCACACCATTTGATCTGATTTCTGAAGTTTCATGTGGTTAAAAAACTTTATTTCCACACTAGCTTTAATGCCCCGCCCACATGCCGCAGGTTGTCACTAGGTTGCCACTTTTATCATTTGCTGATCTTGGCAACACCTGCTACTTTCTCAATCTGCGTAACATTACGGCTTGTCGTTCTTGGTGTTGCAGTTTCAGTGGACCGTGATTAAAAGCACCTGCGCCTCCATGGCCATATTTACTAAGCTCAGTGAGCATATGCCGCAAAACAGACATGAATAGGACATGTCCTAAGTTATGTACGTGTTGACATAAGGCAAAAGAAGCATGTTTGAACTATGCTTATTTATGAACTTTTATTTTATGGAGGTGTTTTGCGTATCTGTCTGTTCTTGAGTCAATCTTTCATCTCAAGCAAAATCTTTTTTTCTGTCTTTTTTTTTTTTTTTTTTTTTAATGTTCTGTTTGATGCAAAATTGCAATAGGTGTGAAGTGCTGGATGGCATTTTCACAATGTGCCCTGTGTTTACTTTCCGAAAATATATGTGTAAGGAGCTATAATGTGAATTCTTTATTTATAAAGTATGTCAAGAGTTTTTCCTAATTCTGGGATAAAGGGCACTCTTCCCAGGAGCAGATCACCAGAGCATGCTCTATGCAGACATTAAACCACAAAAGAATTCTAAGAGATTTCAGCTCTGAGGCCTTCAGAATTGTCAATGCAGGTCTACATTAAAACACAGGATAGCTATCAGATTGTAATAGAATTTGTTCAAGTATTAAAATGTGTATTTTATTGCATGAGCATGTACCTTTTAATATTATATGCTGATTGTAAAATGGTTGACATGTGCTTTAAATCTTAATCCTTATGTAATAAATAAATACCTATGCAAAGTGGGTTTACTAGAGAGTAGAACACCACACAGAAAAGCATGTTTCTCTAGGAATAGTCACTTTTCGATGACTTCACCTCCAGGCCCTATAAGGGCACTGCATTGTCACCCTTGCTTCTCAGTGTTGAACTCTGTATCTTCGAATGGTCCCACTAGACTGTATTCTGTGTCTTCAGGGCTGAGGAAACCAAAAGCAGTCTCAGATTTCCCATTCTTGTTTATTCCAGTTTTAATGTGTGGGCTGCATAAGCCTAACAATGAAACACATACTGTAGCTGATAATAAGGACTCTTTTACATAAGAGTATTTAAGTATATACTTCCATCTTCTTTTTTTCTGATTTTTTTTTCTTTTTCTTCAAAATGTGTTTGAGGTAGGAAAAGAGAAAATAAAATATATAGAATTTGCTTGTTTTTTTGTTTTGTTTTTTAAACAAAGGAAAACAGCTAAAATGCAAATAAAGTTCTTGTATGAAAAAGAACAACCGTGCCACCTATTATACGGTAACAACCTTATAATGCAATATCCTACTCATATCTATGTGACCACCTAGCAGAGGAGGGTGAATTGGAGCCTTTCAAGATATTTGTTATATTGTGATATTGTGTTGAGTTGGTTTCAAGACAAGTTGACATCCTTAACCCCTTGTCAACATACTCCTTAATAATGCACTTTAAATATGGTGCCCACACAGAAGCAGGGTGGGTGCCATAACCACCAGGCAGGTCTTTGCTATTTTACCTCACCAGACCAAGTTGTAATGCCCACAATAAGTCAGATCACAGGCATTCAGCATGCCCCCTTGTGACCTCCCACCCCTCTGATTTGTTGTCCCTTATGTAGCCTTATGAAGATCTGTCATAGGTATATAACTACTGAGGCTGGCAGGCCTCAATAGTTATGTAATATTTTAGCTATAGTCTGCAATACAGTAGAATTGCAGACTATGACACAAGCGAACTAATGGTTCAAACTCCTGGGGGGGGGGCTAAAAAAAACAAAAAAAAACTTAAAAAAAAACTAATTCAAATCACCCCTCTTCATCTGAAATATAAATAAACAAAAGCAAACATTCAAATTGCTCATTGCACATTAGAAAATGTCTGAAGTATAAAAATATTTATCCCATATAGTAAATACCGTAGCGGTTTAATAAATTAATAAAAGCAATTTTGCATTTCACCTCCAAAATGAAATTGAGTAAAGAGAGATCAAAACATCGGGCATTCTCTAAAATGGTATAAATAAAAATTTTATTTTTTTTTCCTTCAAAAAAAAAAACTTATATGCAAAGGTATTAATTCATGGCAAAAACTATATAAATTTGGTACACTGTGGTCATAGTGATCCAATATAAGGAACATGTTATTTTTACCACACAGTGGACATCATAAAAGCAGAATATGTAAGAAAATGGCGCAAGTGCAGTTTTTCTCTAATTCCACCCCTTTTTCCTTCTTTGATTGGAATATTAAATAGATTTGTTATGAAGTACAATTTATCCCAATAAAAATAATAAGTCATGGTTTTTGGAAGGTATCAAAATGAAAAAAAAAAATTTAAAATAGCTGCAGTGGTAAGCAGTGAACTAAAGATCAGCTAACTGTGGACACATTTGTAAGCTAAACCTGTAAAATCTCTTCCAGATGGAAGACAGCTATCAAAAGACTGTTGTTTCAGGGCCCTTGCCCCTTTGCCAGAGTATTTGTGGCTAGGTAAGATGCCATTGACATTGGTAAGGAGCAGTGTTCCTCCTAAGTTGAGTGCTCTGGAAAGGAAGAAGTTAAAATAATTTACTACTGGATGTATTATGGACACCACTGAATCCTGATGGAACCCATTACCCTAATAATGGTGTGTATGAAGCAGAGCTGTGAAGTTGGAGTCAGAAAAAATTTTCCGCCTCAGACTTCGCCTTCAAAATAAAGATTCTTTTTTAAATTTTTATATTAAAAAATTAATATTGTATAGTTAATTAGATGTATGGTTTGTTACATATTTACCTTTATAGGAATTAAGTCACTAGTTTTTAATAAATTAGAGGAACTTTACTGCCTGTCAAGCATTTATGAAAGAGATGGTGGTTTGGGCTACTGACAATACAGTCCTGCTATGAAATTACTGCAGGGTCCTGATAATTTTTGGCAGCAGGAACAAGTCTGTAAACTGTTCTTTTCTCGTGGGCAGAAATACCAAAGACCCTGATAGAATGGCAAAAATAAATTCAAAGAGAGTGCTATTAATTGAAACCTAAGCTGTTAGGTTATATTTCTGACATTGGTGTGGAAATAAATCATTGTCAGTTCCAAAGGCAACCAACAAACATTTGGGAACCACTGTAGAGATGAAAGGAGGAAAACGCACAACTCAAGAATTGTATATCAATATTAAAGCCCCCTCCAGGTAAATGTATAATGTCTTATACTAATTTGAAGTGAATGATGCGCTCCACTCCTCCCCCTCCCCAGGAGGATCATGTGGTTGGCAGACTGACCTGCCTATTCACACAACAGCCAGAAGTCTGTGCAAGTCTGTAAGAGTGTAACCACCAAGCTGTCATAAACTCGCATAGTCTATTTTTGAGTGGTGTATGATATACAGGTGCATCTCAATAAATTAGAATATCTTTGAAACGTTTATTTATTTCAGTAATTAAATTAAAAAAGTGACCTTTTATATTTTCTAGATTCTTTACACACAGAGTGTTCTATTTCAAGTGTTTTATTTCTGTAAATGTTGATTATGGATTACAGGTAATGAAAACCCAAATCTAAGAAAATTAGAATATTGTAAAAAAGTTCAGTATTGTAAATTCAGTGTGTCACCTGCCAAGGTTTCCTAAGCCTTTAAATGGTCCCTCAGTCTGGTTCAGTAGGACACACAATCATGGAAGATGCTGATTATGAATTGTATTACTGAATCACTGAAATGAATGAACGTTTCAAAGATATTCTAATTTATTGAGATGTACCTGTAGTACACTGAGTCATGAGGTTGTCTTCACATGCACTTGACCTGCATTGAGGCCTGTTGTAGTGCCCCTCACTTTGATGAGTGTTGCACTCTTATTCCTCCAGTTAAACGTAACAGGTTTTGTAATGGGTGACCTGAACAAAGCCTCCAAAAAATGTGAATAGAGCCTTACATTATTATATAAAGGATAATCCAGAATGTGAGATTAGTCATATATATAAGAGCGAGCACTGGCTAAGGCTTGTCAGTTAGTTATGTATTATTTCCCTTTGTGGAAGTTTTTGCAAAAGATGCAACTGTAAGTGCGACCGTAATGGTTGTCACCTTTTAAATAAGTTGATGGTAAAATCTCACATTAATATTGACAAAACCAGAATAAATGTTGTAACCTCAGTCTTGAGAAGCTCATCCAATAGGCAACCAATATGGCTTCACTTCCTGCTGAAGAAATAGCCACCATAGAAATACAATTGCCAGCAGTTTTACATTTTGTGAGCAAATCCTCTGTACAACATAATGGCATCTCATAAGATGAGTGTGGGGAGTGTGAAATAGAAAGCAGATACTTAAGCTGGCATACAAGAAAAACTTGGAGCTTTATACAGTGCTGGCCAAAAGTATTGGCACCCCTGCAATTCTGTCAGATAATACTCAATTTCTTCCAGAAAATGATTGCAATCACAAATACTTTGGTAATAATATCTTCATTTAATTTGACTTCAATGGAAAACCACAAAAAGAATTGTCAAAAAGCCAAATTGGATATAATTCCACACCAAACATAAAAAAGGAGGTGGACAAAAGTATTGGCACCCTTTGAAAAATCATGTGATGCTTCTCTAATTTGTGTAATTAACAGCACCTGTTACTTACCTGTGGCACATAACAGGTGGTGGCAATAACTAAATCACACTTGCAGCCAGTTGAAATGGATTAAAGTTGACTCAACCTCTGTCCTGTGTCCTTGTGTGTACCACATTGAGCATGGAGAAAAGAAAGAAGACCAAAGAACTGTCTGAGGAAGCATGAGCAATCTCAAGGCTACAAGTCCATCTCCAAAGACCTGAATGTTCCTGTGTCTACCGTGCGCAGTGTCATCAAGAAGTTTAAAGCCCATGGCACTGTGGCTAACCTCCCTAGATGTGGAAGGAAAAGAAAAATCGACGAGAGATTTCAACGAAAGATTGTGCGGATGGTGGCTAAAGAACCTCGACTAACATCCAAACAAGTTCTAGCTGGCCTGCAGTCCGAGGCTACAACAGTGTCAACCCGTACTATCCGTCGGCGTCTGAATGAAAAGGGACTCTATGGTAGGATACCCCGGAAGACCCCACTTCTGACCCAGAGACATAAAAAAGCCAGGCTGGAGTTTGCCAAAACTTACCTGAGAAAGCCAAAAACTTTTTGGAAGAATGTTCTCTGGTCAGATGAGACAAAAGTAGAGCTTTTTGGGAAAAGGCATCAACATAGAGTTTACAGGAAAAAAAAGAGGCCTTCAAAGAAAAGAACACGGTCCCTACAGTCAAACATGGCGGAGGTTCCCTGATGTTTTGGGGTTGCTTTGCTGCCTCTGGCACAGGACTGCTTGACCATGTGCATGGCATTATGAAGCCTGAAGACTACCAACAAATTTTGCAGCATAATGTAGGGCCCAGTGTGAGAAAGCTGGGTCTCCCTCAGAGGTCATGGGTCTTCCAGCAGGACAATGACCCAAAACACACGTCAAAAAGCACTAGAAAATGGTTTGAGAGAAAGCACTGGAGACTTCTAAAGTGGCCAGCAATGAGTCCAGACCTGAATCCCATAGAACACCTGTGGAGAGATCTCAAAATGGCAGTTTGGAGAAGGCACCCTTCAAATCTCAGGGACCTGGAGAAATTTGCCAAAGAAGAATGGTCTAAAATTCCAGCAGAGCATTGTAAGAAACTCATTGATGGTTACCGGAAGCGGTTGTTCGCAGTTATTTTGTCTAAAGGTTGTGCTACCAGGTATTAGGCTGAGGGTGCCAATACTTTTGTCCGGCTCATTTTTGGAGTTTTGTGTAAAATGATCAATGGTTTGACTTTTTTTTTTTTCATTCTCTTTTGTGTTTTTTCATTGCAAGCAAAATAAATGAAGATATTATTACCAAAGCATTTGTGATTGCAATCATTTTCTGGAAGAAATTGAGTATTATCTGACAGAATTGCAGGGGTGCCAATACTTTTGGCCAGCACTGTATGTTCATTTAAGTGTAAAAGGCCACTTTTAAAGGCTTTTTCTGACATATATAAAAGTAATTCCCATATCTAGCTTAAGTTGAGTGTGAAAGGGGGGAGCATTGGATTAGGATTTGAACTAAAATCCAGTTTTCATCATCTCGGAAACCATTTAAGTCCTTCACCCAGGTCAAGGTTTTCAAAGACTGATGTAACTTATATACAAGCTAATTTTGGCAGGAACACAGTGCATTTTTAGCTGATGCATACCTGCTGCCAGGAAAGTATATCAAAATGTCCATGTAATGTGAAGCCCTGCATTTTATTCATATATTATACAAAATTGTATTGTACGTATCTGCTTCTTAACACTTACACTGGATTTCATTTAGTTTCCTTTTTTTTATGGATAATGTGTGTAAGTCATGGTAATTATTTACCGTTTTCAGTGGAAATTGCTTATTTACATACAGAATGGATTGAAAAAATGCAGTGTTTTACAATGTGCTGGAAACCGCACAGTTAGCAATTTCCGAAGTCGTTCTCTTAGCCTTTTCTTGGAAGAACACAAGTCACCATAAACAGCACCAGTGAGGGAATCTGTAAAGCAATAATGGCAAATACTGTATAAATCTGGTATGCTTTTGGCACAGAATAGAGTGTGCTCTAATGGCATGTGAGTGCGTAAATCCATGACTATATGGTCACCAGTACTCTGTCTTTGAAAATTTGAGATTAGTGGCATATCTCCAAAAAGTACATTCCTCTTGAGTCACTTCCAGTCTGTCTGAAAAAGGTCAGACAACCACAGGCTCAGACTGGCCCACAGGTTAATCTCCCGGTGGATCCATGATTAAACTCCACTCCTTATAAACTTTTCCTAGCTGTGCTCTTGCAGCTGGGTGGAATGGGGGCCCCTGTTCTGGCTATCGATTGGGGTCCCCACCAATCTAACATTTATCACCTTCCTATGGAAAGGTGATAAATGTTTTTGGCTTGAACACCCTTTTGACACTAGAGTGAATTCAGCTTTATATTTACAAAAACCACATATAAACCTACAGCAATTTTACAGACCCTACAACAATTACGACACATCCAGCAGAGCTGTAGCTTTTGCTTGGCTCTTCTGCTCCTGCACATTGTTTGCCAGCTATGACAAGGAGTAAGGTATCGCCACATAGTACAGACAATCCCTACTTCTCTCCTCTATTCTTCTGCCCTAGCCTTAAACAAAGACAAGCTAATAGAGCTGCTTTGTATAATTTGGCTTCCAACATTTTCAAAGGAAATCATTTTCTAAATTGTTTACTTCATTTAAATGTAACCCAGCTAAAGAATATGTAATGTTTGGTGTAATTAAATTACCTTTCCCTTATCTTACCGCACCATGCAGGCAGTCTGCTCATCCGCCACCATTGCATGAGCTACAGCACACTTTGTATTTGCTCATAGTGTTATCATTTTTTAGGTCGGCTGCTTTTTTTCCCCCACTTCTTCCCTTGTATTTGCTGGAAATTATGACTGTGCTACCTGCTTAGGAATTAACATTGTTGGAAGGAAATCTAGCATTTGGCAGCTTGGAAGAATTCCAAAGTTTGTTTATTGCTTGGTGAAAAATGGGCAAAAGTGGTTTCCTAATTGCATCAAGACTTAATCTGGGCACATTCAGATGGACAAGAAATTGAAGACGCTCCATTTTCTCCTAATATAAATCGAAAATATAACGGGAGGACCATTGAATGAGGCATTAACTTGCGTGCCAGCTGTTCCATACAAACTCTTACAATGCAGTTCACTAGTCTGTCATAGCCCTATGTCGTCTGGACAGCTTAGGTTGCCATAGAAACTAAATTCTGTTTCAAGGAGCAGGGCGAATGCTAATTGTAGCCATTTGTTGTTCCTTCTGTCATTGCCTTAGCTTGCACTGTTGTTGAAAAGCCAGTGTTTCTGGGCAAACAGTATGGAATACCCCCCTCTTCTCTCCCCCAAAGCATTGCTGCTGAAGGCAAACGTCTGCTGCTCCGAAACGGAAAAAGAGCAACCAACAGGTCTGACAGTGCTATTAGATGGGCGCGCGCACACACAGCTTGACGCCTGCCCTGACAACTGTTGATCGGTGAGTTGGGGAAGCCGTTAGCTGTGTGGAATCTGCTGAAAGTATACTGTTGACATGGATATTAAACTGACATTAATCCCCCTGAGACTCATCCAGTGTAAATTTTAACAAGTGTTTATCTTAGTTTAAATACAGCATTGATGTGCCAGGGGTATAAGCGCCATCCTCAAGAGCTTTGCCTTTATTTTAATTTGGTGCTGCACTTACATGGCCCTGGGCAATAGCACTTATTAGGTTAGTACTGACTGTTTTCTATTCACAGCGGTATTTAAATAGCTGTCATCCCCATACATTTCGATAATAAATGACAAAAACTTCATGTTCTTACGGCAATTAAATATACTAGCAAATGAGACAAATTTTGAGCGAAGCATCTGTCATTCAGCTGGTGTACACTGTTTGCCAGCTTATGCAATGTAAATAATTATAAGTAAACTAAAATGTGAAATATAAGATGCCGTGAAAGCAAATTAACTGACTTTTATGAAGTCTGATTTCTGAGCAAATATAATGTTAGCATGGGACATAAATGGTCAGATGTGGGATCTTGTTACAGATTCGCATTGGCAAAATAAGTGTTACATGTATAATATATTATGAAATTTCATTTAAAGCCTAATTCCACTGGCAGAATCACATTTCTATAATGTAATAACAATAAAATACCCTGGAATGTGCTGCTGTATGTTTTCTACTTAGGTATTCCCATTTATATGTTCTTATGCCCCCTCCCTACTGCTGCCAATGATTTCCTGTGTTGGTGCCTACCCTCTCTTTTACATTCAAGGGCACATGGTGGTATGATTTGTACTGTATATTTAGAGCCATTGTTCCAACTTCTATAAAGAAAATCTCCAAACCCATCCTTTGTCCTAAATATATGGTTCCTTCATGGAACACTAAAGACACAATGGCCTTGATGTGCAAATACTACACAGCACAGCAAAATTGTGCATTAACCCTGGTACTCCAATTGTTAAAGGGAGTCTGTCAAGTCCAAAATGCCTCCCAAACCAATAATAGTGCCTTTAAGAAGAACAGAAGCATATGTTTATGGCCATAAAGCGCTGAAGCAATGCAGGGATAATCATCTTTTTATGAATATGCAACTCAGCCAGTGAGTACTTTGGGGGCGGGGTTAAATTAGCAGGCTGAATTAAATATCCATAAAAAGATGATTATCTCTGCATTGCTTCCTTGGTTTGTGTGTCCGCTCCTTACAACCTCCTGTCTGCATTAGCGGATAGGAGGAGTTAAAGGGAGATGTATGCTGCTATTCATTGGAACTGGCATAGATTTCAGTGCAGCTTCACGGCCCCAGCAGAGGGTATGCCTGATTTATGAAGAGGTTTACACTTCCTCATAAATCAGGTGCGCCCTTTGCCAGCGCAGGAGGTATTGAAAACTCTGATCTTCATAAATTTCCCCCATTGACTTACTTTGCACCTTGATATCCTTTATGAGCAAAAACATACATATTAGCTTTTTTTTTTGGTGTTACATTTTTGTTCTGACCAGCCACATTAAGTTTAGGTATTTTTTTTTTTTCCTCTTCTGTTTACAACCAAGAGTTTACCATTTCTCCAGTTTATTCCTGGGCCCATAAGTCTGTTGCCAAGGCAACAGTTTTACTTGCATCACGCTCCACACTACAATATCTCCAAATAGATGGTATTTGTGAACCTCTAGAGGCTGTTGTGATAAATTGACCCATTACTACAGTGCTAGTATTAGGACTTGTAGCTTCATCAAAGATGAATCTCTGTTCCATCTAAACACCACAATTTGGAGACTCTTCTGGTCGTCGTGATGTACCATGCGTGCAGTGAATGACAATATGGATTATAAGAGTATGAATGATGCCCCAGCTATATCATAAAACATGTGCGGATGGTTACTGCAGTCTGGGTAGGAAGATAACTCACATTGATATGTTATGGCAGACGTGTTGATGAAATAGTACTAATAAATAGTGGTGCTGCCCTTAGCAACTGGTTTTACTTTGTGGTTTGAATCAGCAGGTTTTTGCACTTCTTCCTATACATATTGCTTGGTAGAAAAAATTTTGAGCATGCTTTTATCAAGTACCTGAATTTATTTTGTTTCCTGATTATATAGTGTATTGTATATTGGATAGAAAACAAAAAAAGCAAGGTTCCAAGGGAGCAACTTTCTTTCACTTGGAGAGGGCATCTTTTGACTAGCATACTAGTTACTTCAGGGCAGGTAGTGACTGCTCCCCACCTGTTCTTGCAAGGAGACATATGATATTGGTGCAACCTGTGCAGCTGCACAGGGGCCCAGTAGGTTGGGGGGCTGTCATCTTAACAGCAGTTTTCTGCAGTTTTTTTTTAGATTGTAGGTAAATGCTAAGGAGACCTACAGGGGAATTCTCTTTGCTCAGATATTAGAAAACAAAGGTCGCATAACTACTGTATTCTTGCACTGACATCCTCAGGTGTCAGTTTCCACTCCTGTGTTCTTGTAATAGTGCACTGTGTACAAAGCGAATACATTATAATAAGGATGACAAGTGCAGATGTAATAAATGGTTGGAGTAAAGTTTAAATGGGTATTCTCATCTCCAGTATCATATTCAGACTGTTTTACCAAATACATTACTTTATCGATCTTATTCTGTTTGCCAGATACAGCTAAAAATGTGTCCTTAGTGTGTACAGCTGGTTGCCTAGGTTACAGACCTCTTCTCTGTTGGGGCTGATGACTCAGTCCCTGCTCTGGGCCATCTATTTTCTCTTATCTAGAGGTAACAGCGATTTACAAACAAGCATAGAGTATGGTGCTGGTCTAAGCTGAGAAACAGGAAGTGGATGGAAGAGGAGATATGAAACTTGGCTGATTCAATGGCAGAAAGTTATCAGAAGTTTAAACTTTGGTAGATCTGTATTGTTTACTACTTTATTACACAAAATATCTTGTTTATCTTCATTAAATAGATTTTCTTGCCTAAAGATATTGTTGATCTATCCAGAGAATGGTGCTGTTTGCTTTCAGCTCAATTCTCTATGTATGTTGCGGTTGCTGTTAAACAAAACCTTTCACAGCCTCCAACAAGTTCAGTACAGTTGGAATTTTTTCTCTAGCCCCCACCATTCCGAGCAATCATTACTTTTAGTTTTGATACTTAATATGTTATGTAGTCTCTGTACTTTCAGGAGGGCGGTGTCAGGCAGGAACAGACAAGTGGTGTAATTGAGCTCTGACACTGGCTTCCTCTGAGTGGAGCTCTGAATCACACACCCCTGTCTGACAACACCTTTCTGATATTACAGGGCTTAAATAGCTAATAAGACACCAAAACTAACTCTGCTTGTTGCTCAGGAATGGTGGGCGCTAGATAGAAAATTCCAACTGTGCTGGAATCAGTGGAGCAGTACCTATTAACAGATTCTAAGAATTTGAATTGGTGAAGGTGGTGAAAGGTCCTTTTTAGCAGCTGATCTGTGGGTGTGCTGAGTATCAGACCCTCACTGATCTGATTTATGAAGATCTATCCTTTAACCCGAAAAAAAACAACTTAAAATACAGTTTCTGTGTTCAGTTATATAACGTGCACCTTTGTCTGCAGGGAAAATTTCACATTTACTATAACATTCACAACACCACAAACAGTCTTTAAGAATGGAAAATGAGCTTCATCATATGGATGTTGTGTGTTTATTGTGTTTTTTACAGTTTTATGGCGATTACACGTGTGACCTGTATCTATTCTATGAAACTTTCCATATTTATATGGCACTTCTGTTAGTTTCTTTACTTCAGAGGAAGCCTCTATGAGGGGTATGATACCCGTGGGGCCTTGCTTGCCACTATATTATTATTTTACAGTCCAGTGGTAATGTGTATTTGTCACATTTTCTTTTGCCGTAATTTTCACAGTTTTGTACTTGTTATTATGGAAATTAATATTGATGTTCTTTATGTAATATTTTTAGTTGACTGGTTGTTAAGAGATATATTTGGCACTTAGATTAGGGATAGTAGTAGAGTAGATTTTATCATATCTATATACGTTCACTTCACCACTTTACTCTGATCTTACTTTTTATCTCATAACCTGACATGGTACAGTGGGGTGAACAATTTTATTGTCCTTGTCCTCGTTTCCATGGAGTTTTAAATGCATTCAACTGTTTGTTGTGCCAATAACATATTTGATATTTTAGAAGTGATTATCTTTTTTTTGTGCACTCATCTTTTTTGCAATGTATTATGTAAACTAATACACACCCACTGCTGCTGCAGAACATCTTAGGACTCTAAAGATATGTATCTGATAGCAAGGTATGTGTACCAACAACATAGAGAAAATCCCCAATAAAGAAATAAGTACACTTAAAAACTAACTTTTATTAATATCCACTAAAAGTATATAAATCTATATATAAAAGAAAGCACCTGATAAGGAGATGCCATACTATAATGGGATTATATAAAGGGTAAAGGTAGCCTACCTCAAAATAAGAGGATAGTATGGTGATACCTGTATCACTTCACAAACACCCCTCAGTTATAAATTGCAATTCCCAATATTTAGATCTCAGTTCACTGAAGGGGAAAAGTAAAGGATAAATCAACTGAGATATAACAGACACACACATATACACCAGCTGGCTAGAGGTCAGTAAAAGACCGACCAAATTGTCTGACTAGCCACTACCTAGGGAGCTTACATTACACTCCCACAATTGACTGCCTAATACCACAAACAAACACCATAGACGATACAAAAAGGAGTATTTGCCCTAACTCCCAGCCTGCCTGACGCGTGTTTCTGCTGAACTACACCAGCTCTTCAGAGGCACATGCATAAGGGCAAAGCAGAATACACCATAAATGTTTGCAAACTGCCTGTATAATTTAGAGCGCCTAATATAACCGCCCGGCCGTCCGTGATGAATGACCGCGAGTGTCGGCTCACACAGCCTAGCTTGATATCTGCTAAGCCACACCCCCTAGCAGTCCGTGTCATCAGAGGTGCACCCAATCACAGAGCGCCAACACCCAGAAGCTCCGGACAGTGATGTAAGCAAGGAACGCCCATACAGGGCGTTCCTTAAGGTCTAAGAAGATGCACATATGCATCCATGGTAACACCCGGACCCTAACGTCACGGTATAGCTGAGAATCAGGCTTTAGAGATATAAAACACCATGAGAGGTGGCCAAGTAACACCCACCAAAAACAGAAGATAATCACATAAAGATAATCACATAAAGAACACATACAGAGGACTCAAACTGTAAACCACCCCATAGGGATCTCAGAATTGCAGGCACAAAAAGAAGTCAACGTACTTCAGCAAAAACGAAGTTGACAACAAGGATAAGGCTCACAAAAAAAAACCAAAAAAAAAAAACCCAACACCTCCTGCCTGCTCATTCCATACAGTAGGATTTGATCCCTTCTTCCTACCTAAGTGGTAAAGGCAGTGCTCCAAGGGCTACCAGCACCTATCTGTATACAGCAAGGAGAGGGGAAAAAAAAAATATATATACGCAGAATAAGGGGAAAGGTAATTAAACTAGATAGAGACTGCCTAAAAACAGTCACTAGGGATGGATGATTAGAACCCTAATCGATAAAGGATGAGTAAGATATAAATTCATTAAGGCCCATGGGATAGACCGTATCAAACAAAAAAATCCAACGTGCCTCCCTCTGGAGCACACGTCTGTCATAATTACCTCCTCTAGGGGACCGCACAACCATCTCAATACCATGAAAACTAAGATGCTTAGCATCACCACCATGTTTTTCCCGTATATGTCTGGATACAGATGTATCCTCCTCCCTAGCTATATCATTGATGTGTTCCCTTATCCTCCTGCGGAACTCCCGGATAGTCTTACCAACATACTGGAGTCCGCAGGAGCAAGTGATAAGGTACACAACCCCCTTAGTCTTACAGTTAATAAACTGGTTCACCTTGAAAGTTCTACCGGAAACTCAACTCAGAAGTTCATTCCCTTTTTTTTATGTATCCACATGATTTACATGATCCACAGGGAAAATTTCCATTCAAGTCTCGTTGCATCTGATGTAACCACATATTTCCTGGGGTACTGGAGAAATGGCTGTGCACCAATTTATCACATAAATTGGGCCCCCTCCGATAGGATAGACTAGGTCTAGGGCCCACAAGTGATCCTATTTCAGGGTCAGTCATCAAATTATTCCATGATCCGCCTTATATCTTCCGCTGCCTGGTCATAAGTCGCTACAATCCTAACATCAACCTTATTACTTTCCCGATTGCGGGGATTCAAAAGCTGCGCTCTATCCACCGTCAACGCTTCATGATATGCTTTACATAATAACTTCTCCGGGTAACCCCTTCTCCTAAATCTCCCCTGTAAATCCCTAGCCATCACCTGAAAATCGGACATTCTTGAGCAATTTCTACGGACACGAAGATATTGCCCCTTGGGTATCCCAGTTCTCAAAGAGGGAGGATGCCAACTCCCCCACTGCAATAGTGAGTTCGTGGCTGTCGTCTTTCTATGAACACAAGTGCAAAGACAGCCTGAGGTCTCCTTAAAAATAGATAGGTCTAGGAAAGTCATTTTACTCTCCTGGATCTCAAAGGTGAAATATAAGCCTAAGTCATTACAGTTCAATACCTTAACAAAGGCAATAAATGGGGCGCCACAATGGGGCGTCCTTTAAGAGGGGGAGAGCCCCTTGTGAATTTTTTTATACCTCTAAAGCCTGATCGTCAGCTATACCGCGATGTTAGGGTCCGGGTGTTACCATGGATGCATATGTGCATCTTCTTACACCTTAGGGAACGCCCTGTATGGGCGTTCCTCGGAGCTTCTGGGTGTTGGCGCTCTGTGATTGGGTGCACCTCTGATGACACGGACTGCTAGGGGGTGTGGCTTAGCAGATATCAAGCTAGGCTGTGTGAGCCGACACTCGCGGTCATTCATCACGGACGGCCGGGCGGTTATATTAGGCGCTCTAAATTATACAGGCAGTTTGCAAACATTTATGGTGTATTCTGCTTTGCCCTTATGCATGTGCCTCTGATGAGCTGGTGTAGTTCAGCAGAAACGCGCGTCAGGCAGGCTGGGAGTTAGGGCAAATACTCCTTTTTGTATCGTCTATGATGTTTGTTTGTTTGTGGTATTAGGCAGTCAACTGTGGGAGTGTAATGTAAGCTCCCTAGGTAGTGGCTAGTCAGACAATTTGGTCGGTCTTTTACTGACCTCTAGCCAGCTGGTGTGTATATGTGTGTGTCTGTTATACCTCAGTTGATTTATCCTTTACTTTTCCCCTTCAGTGAATTGATATCTAAATATTGGGAATTGCAATTTATAACTGAGGGGTGTTTGTGAAGTGATACAGGTATCACCATACTATCCTCTTATTTTGAGGTAGGCTACCTTTACCCTTTATATAACCCCATTATAGTATGGCATCTCCTTATCAGGTGCTTTCTTTTATATATAGATTTATATACTTTTAGTGGATATTAATAAAAGTTAGTTTTTAAGTGTACTTATTTCTTTATTGGAGAACATCTTAGGACAGAGCGTCTTATGACTTATTATGTATTACTTGCTATGATACTCTCTAGAAGAAGTAGTGAAGAAAAAGAAACAAGGAGGTACATGTGGAGAAGGAATTCACTTAGGAAGTAAACTAGTTGGTGCTAGTTCGGCATTTGTAGGAATCTGTATGTTTGTATTGGGCACTGCCTGTGTATTACCCTTCTGTCCTATTATCAGATAACTTCTTGCTTTTATTTTGCACAACACATTTTTATCCTGCAGTGCCACATTCTTCTCTATTAAATGGCTCTTAACCTGGCATAGTGCGCAAAGTATCCTGTCTTGCAGGTTGATGAATCAGGAAATCACAATATTCTATCATTCACCTTCTTGAAATGACTGTAATGGGGGAAAAAATAAAATCAAAGCAAAGCCAGATGGACTGAGAAGAGCGGACAGTTCCATCTGAGTGATGAAAATGCTATTGATTTATGACAACTGCCAGCCAAAGCGGGCATGGACCGTTTTTGTCGCTGTCAGATGAGAAGTGGAAGCAGACAGGTATTGTTATCAATCATTTGTTCTTAATGGCAGGCTGCTGTGACTGATTTGAGGACTGGCTTAGAAAAGTCCTAGTGGCATTTGTGGTTTGTGGCAATGCAGCCCTGCAGAGAAGTGACAGAGAACGGAAGTGACACCACAGTCGAGAGACCAAGGCTTGTATGCTTTAATATAGCATATTTCTGAAAACACTTCAGAGCCACTTTGTTTGTAAGGCTCCGATCTGAAGAATTCATTTTCTAAAATGTGTTGATTGTGTTAGATTGCGCTCATTTGCAGATTGACAGAAAGATTTACATGGCTAAATAGGTCTTAGCTTTTGCTCTTTTGGAGCTCCTGGGAATGTCTGTCTGATGTATCGCTGGTGCACAAGCTCATTTCCTGGAATAATGTATCATGACCAGTGGTGCAGTTTTATTTATAGACGGCATGAAAACAAGTTGTTTATATTTGTTGAGCCTCATATCTCGATGTACTTGGCTTTATATATCTTTGTTTGCTTCTATATTCCGCATTCTACTCCAGAAAACCGCCGTTGTCTGCTCTTTGTTTTTCTCCGGCGCTGCAGTGACTATTTTTAATTAAAGCCTTTGCATTTAACATTGCCTGATTGTGCTTTTATTGGTAGTAAACACTGCAGCTTAACACCCCACCATCAGCCTGCACTACATTTCAGCCTTGTCAGAAAACCAATTACCGTTTTATTAGTAAGAGATAATTATACCGATTCATTTTTGCATGTCCAAAGTGCATTGATTAGTAAATAGAGATGACTGATCGCATTATTTTGGAAACAAATAAAGGCAAAGCAGATAACATGACAATTATGCCTTCTCTCTGTTAAAGGGGCTACATTAGCATCCAGAGTATTTGCATTTATTGCAAGCAGTAATGGACGATGAGTGTTTTGGAACATAGCTGCAGCCTGTGTTTGCTGATCTTTAAAATGAACCCTTGGTTACCCTACACTTCTGTATTTGGGAATGCCATAACCTGCAGGGTAGTATATATCATTTCTCCTAATAATCTGGAGTGATCTAATGTTAAAGTAGGAAGGCTGTAAGGAATACAAATTGCTCTGTGAATTCTTTGCTAACACAACCCATCATGAGGTACAGGTTACTGTAGCCACCGTCAGCCTAAATATGTAGCGCCAGGACAGGTTATACATTCTTAAACTTTCTTTGACGCAATTTAAAATCTCCAGCAAAGTGAGTGGTGTAGAATGTCTACATGTTTCGGGAGTACACAGCGCCCTTAAACATAGCATGCCATGATGAAGGGTTCATTGTATGCCCAAACAGAATAGGCATTGTTTGCGACTTGCATTGCTGGAGATCTTTAACTGTATTGAACAAAGCTTAGGATTTTATACTTGTCCAGATGATGGATTCTGTGTGCACTGTGACCATGTGCAGTTTCCATACACCAGAGGAGGGGGCAGCGGATATCAGCTGGTTTCCTTATGAGCTAACTGGTTACTGTATGTTCGCTGCCTAGCAAAAGTCCAAAGTCTTAACCTGTCAACTATCTTATAGGTTTTTCCCACCAACTGTACAATATTTTTTTTGCCTCCAATTGCGAACCTTCAGCTTTCTGTGTACTTTAGATAGCATGTTTGACTGGCTGTGAGTCCTTCTTATTACTTCATGAACATGCATGCACAGAGAAAGGGGAATAAGCCGCTGCCAGACACTTCAGGCAGTTGCTTATTTGCCATGAGAGCAAAGGACAGGACTTAAAACTTAAAACCAGCATAAGGCTGGGGCCACATGTTTCAGAAAAGCAGCCTTTTTTGTTGCAAAGTTTAGAAGGCCTTACTGGCCTTACTGATCCTTCTTTCCCCCAATATAGACAGACAGTAAAGAGTCAGGACACATCCATATACACTGCTAAAGTTTCAGGTTTGCCCAACTTTTATCTAAATGTATGGTGGCCTTAAGGTATCCATACACATTAAATGAATGTTGGGAGAACCTTCTGATGATTCTAATGCAACTGAATATGTAATGTGTATGGAGGTGTTTGGACTGTACCCAAGCGGTATATGTCAAAGGAGAAAAAAAAAAACAGAATTTAGCATGTTGGATTTCAGAATGTCCAATCCTCGCTGAAGGTTTTTGTTAACAGCGTATTGCCTACCACCCATTAAGAAGAATGAGCCAAGTGTGCATGTGTACGAGGGCAGGGGCGTAACTAATGGTTCATATGCCTTGGGAGAAAAGCACATCTTGGGCTCTCCTGCACAACTTCTCCTCATAACTGTCTGCTGCATCCCATCTATACATTTTAGCAGCACAGAATTTCCCTTTCCTTGGGCCCAGACCACCATGAAGACTTTTTCACAACATGTCTGTGCACACAAGATTCCCATCCAATGTTGGTGCCCCATCCATAGTAATCATTATTACTTTTGTGCCACAGGATCTCTCCTTGATTTTATGTTGCCGACCAGCTTCTGTTTTTACCATTAAAGGATTCATTTTCTTCCTTCTGACTGTTGAAGGGTATGTATCATAAATCTTCTCACTCCAAAGCACCAGAAGGCAGGGGTAATAAATATAGGGTGCACAGACAGCCGGCCATCAAAGGGAATTGGAAAGGAGATCAATGAGGCTTAACCAAACTGTGTGTTGAGGGTTACCTGTGGCCCCATGACTTTTGGGCCCAGTACTGTCACCCTTATAGTTACACCAGTGATGGGAGTTGGAAGGAATAGCTGTCATATACAGTATATAGCACTAATAGTTTGCTGTGGGTATTGGAAGCCTATAAGTTTAGCACTGGATCACTGTCATCACATTTTTGGAGAGGAGGAGGGAACAGTTTTTGTAAGAAGTTATAAGTACTGTATGTGCTATGGAGTTCCTGAAAAAATATACTTTCTCCCAAGTTTTGTGTGTCAAAGATATACAGAATGTTGTTATAAAATACTTCATTCTACTGGAAGCAAGCACATACAGTATTTGGAGCCTTTTTATTATTTGTCTTTGAGAAATCCGAGCTGCAATCCATCAGTTTGTTATAGCTGATTTGGCATGAAGCAAGTAGCCATGGTGACTGTAAATAAACTTCATACATCTTGCAATACCTTTAATGCAGCAGATATGTCTTTACATTTATTTTTTTAACCAGAGAATAAACCATGGTCTTGGCAGAGACATGACTTGAAGGCAGTAACTTCTATATAACTTATCAGTTTGGTAAGCAGAACTCTTTTCTATATAGTTTTCCAAGCTTGCATAGATAATAAATCACTACTGTAAAATGTTACATGTCCTTCATCCTTTCTGTGCCTAAAAGCCAATTTGTTAAGAATCTTTGTAATTTCTAACTCTGCCCCAGAAACACAGAATATAATTTAGTTGTTTATGAAAAAAGCTGTTGAATTAAGATAATAAATGTGTAATAAATAGTCATCAAAAGGGAAATATGTGTGACAGCACTTTCTTCCTGCATATTAGGCTGCTATCGCTGTGGATTTGTTGAAGGTTTCACCGGCTATCATTACAGAAGGTTTTCATACTCTTAAAAATCTGGTGAATTTTGGACACTTGACAGCATGTCCTTATTGACCGGTGGTTTAGTGTCCCATATATGCCTGTAATATACCACGCTGGGATTATGTAATAAAATAGTTAGACACAAATAAGTTACATGAGAACATTGAAGTCATCTTTGGTGCTCCCCAGTCATATATAATTCTTTACTGAAGCAAGGAAGGTACGCTGTGGCTTTACTGTTCATGCGTCTTATTTGGAGTAAGTGTTGTGCTCTCTTCAGTGGAGAATGTGCGTGTAGTGGGAGTACAACTATTGGTAAGTATTAAAGAGAGTCTATCATTTGATTTAGCCAAATTTCAGGCTATTCTAGTCCTACCTTTCTTCATCTGTTCTTCAACTGCGTTTTTGAATAAAACACTATTTTTCTTATATGCAAATACTGTGCACGGAGCACAGGGGGCGTTTCCCCTGTGCTCCGAGCACAGCACCGTCATCCTCAGTATTCCAACTCCTCCGGCTTTGTTACACGCCCCTTCTTTGCTAAGGCATCCAGGCAAAGCATACAGCGAAGGGCGTGGGATTTGCACATGGAGAACACCCCCCTATGCTCTGTACACAGCATTTGCATATAAGAAAAAAGTGTTTTATTCAAAAACGCAGTTGAAGAACAGATAAAGAAAGGTAGAACTAGAATAGCCTTTCTAAAGGTTATTCCAACATGTCATTAATGAAATTTGGATCAAACGATAGACTCTCTTTAAGGTGTTAACTCCTGGGCAGACAGATGAAATATAGAAATATTTGTACACTGTTTCTTAAATATTTCAAGTGAAGTTCTCCCGAGAAAATAGTCCCATCAGGGCTCCCACATGTAGTAAAATGGTCCCCTCAGTGCCCCCACATTTAGTATAATGGTCCCCTTCAGTGCCCTATATGCAATGTAATGTCTTCCACACCCAATTATGTCTAAGGAACAAGTGGTGAGCTATTTTCATTGCTCACCACTCTGCTCTATGTTTCCTCTCTGCTCTGGGGTCTGCTGTAATGTCAGCACTCGGTGTCTGGAGCAGAGTGGATATTAATGAATGTAGCTCACCACTTACTCCTTGGGGGGGCACTTGTAACTGCAATGAATGACCTTTTGCTGGTGTTTAGTCTGGGTGGGGGGGGCAGTGACTCTCTCGTACCCCTGGGGACTGCAGGGCGTAACTTCTGGGGTGTGCATACTGCAGGTTGAGAACCACTGCGCTTAGCCACTCGTCCATAAGGACATGCTAGTGTCCAAAATTCTCGTAATAGGCTCCTTTTAAAGGGTTTTCCCTAAGAGTGTAGGTTATAGCATGTGTGTAGAGTTGGGTCTAACTACTAACTTCTGTAGTGCCACTCGTATTTTTCTCTGCACAGTGGGACTCTTAAGATGGGTCCACATGGAATGTGCTCAGATCAGATTAGCAACCACTAACTTCCTTCCTAGATAATTTGCAGCGGTGTGCAGTGTTTTTATGGGTGAAAACAAATCTTATCGACACGCTGCAAAAACATTGTGGAGTGCTAGTTGACAATTTATGCTGTGGGTTTTCTCCATGGCTTCCACTCTTTGGAATATAAGGGGTAAAATCTGCTGCCGTTGCACAGCGATTATCCTGTGAATCCAGTCACAAAAAACACTCCAGATTAGGTGTTTTTTTCCATGGCAGGATTCAGGAAAGTCCACTGCTATTTCCCACAAAAAAGTCCACAGTGGCATGATCCATCCAACAGTCTTAGGAGGACCTTTCACCACATTCAATAATTTCAGCTTTTTACATTAATTAATAGGTGCTGCTCCACTGATTCTAGCCCCCACCATTCCCGAGCTATCACTGCTGTTAGTTTTGGTGGCTGATATGCTATTTAGGTTCTGTACTCTTATGTCAGGCAGGAGCAGACAAAGGGTGTGATTCTGAGCTCTGATACTGGCTGCCTCTGATTGGAGCTCTGAATCACGCCCTGCCTGACACTGCCTTTATGACATCAGGTACCAAAACTAACTGCCCTTATTGCTCAGGAACAGTGGGGGATAGAGGTAAAATTCCAACTGTGCTGGAATCAGTGGAACAGCACCTGTTACCACATACTAAAAACTAGAATTTGTTGAGGTGGTGAAAGGTCCTCTTTAACCAGCTGCAGCACAGTTTTACGTGGAAAAAATTGCAGTGAAGTACAACATGCAACTTTTTCAGTTTAACTACGCATAGTCCATTCTAATGTAAGCCTCAAGTTTTCTGTTTATCCCTTAAGTCATGTTTAGCTGGAATCACTTTTTTTTCAGTCTGCACAGCTGCATTATGCTTGTTTTCTTTGGAACACATACTTTCTTTTTGTAGCATATTGAGATACAGCTGTAGCCTGAGTTGTCTTTGCAGACATTGCTAGCTGTCATCTCCAGTGCACCGCTTCTCCGGCGCTCTGCCTCAGGGCTTCACAACACGGTGCTCTGAAGATAATTAACAAGTGACATTACTTGTCACTTTTAAATTATCCACAGTAGCCACATCGATGCACACCTCCCTCTCCTCCCAATCCCACAACAGCGACATACTGTGGATTCAGATACAGTCTACACACGTTACACATATAATTGATAAACTGATATCCATGCAAAGAAAATGATATATATAATATGAGACAGATGTAGCAGAGTTAACCTGACATCACACTGCAGCAGTTTAACCAACCATCTGTGTGTGTGTAATATATATTATGGTGTGTTACAGGTAGAGGTTTACAAGTAATTTTTTTAGTTGCAATGTACCGTAAGTATGTTTTATCCTTTCTAGAACCAGCTGATCTTTAAAGAAGCACTCTAGCAGAAAATGTTTTGACATGTATACCTCTTCACCTGCAGTATTCTAGCTGTAATTGGTTTTGTCCCTGCTCAGTTGCCTCCATTTAGAACCATGCAGCCATTAGCATGTAATTGCCTCTTTGCGGACATGTGCCCCACGTTGCTTCACCTTTAGGCGCCATTCACATCACGTCTTTAGAATCTATTTAGTGGACCTGTTTAAGGGAGTGTACCACTGCATTATAGAGTGCATTACAGTGATACATAGCATTCCTATGTTGTGTATGTCCCTTTTGTAGATTTGGAGAAAAACAAGTTTGAAATCTTATGCAAATTAGGTAGTTGGTGCACGGGAGGCGGGTCCTGAGGGAGGTCATTTACTCTTGTCATTAGATCCGGTTTGTGAATAGAATATACCTTTTTATTTTTCAAGGCATGTGAAATAAATAAAATAAAACAACTTTGATCAAAAATGTCCTACCATTTATTGTATACAACTCTTTTGCTCACATATGTATATATAAGGCTACAGACAAAAACAGACCTGGTGTAGTTTGTTTGCTTGTCTCCTAACTTAGCTTTTACTACCCACGGTACATAAAACAGGATCAAACTACAATACCCCAGGTTTGTTTGCAACCTGTAGCCATCAAGGCAGATAAGTCTACATGACCCCTGTAAACACAAAATAGTAGATTTCTAATTAAAATTATTTACATACAGTAGTTAATGAAAAATGCCTTAGAACCATTATTGCAAATACTTTAATGGGATCTGTCAGCAGATTTTTACCTACCACATGACTCCCAGTACTTGGTCGCGCGTTTAGAGTCTTTCATAGCATCTTTTTAAGCTGGAACGTGTCTTGGGTCTCTCATAACAGTCCTGCCAAATACTTTCAATTTTCCTCTTATTCGACCATGCCACCCTTCTAAGACATTGGTCTTGTTGGTCTTTCGGTCAGACAGTACATTTCCTGCTGTAGGTAAATGGCCCAGGAGATGTACAGTACTACACATGTGCCCTGGCCATCATCTCTAAACCTAAGAGAGCCTGCTGAGTCAGAGAGCGGAGCGTGCCATGTATAGTTGTATCCTACTGACAGAATACCTTTAAAGATGACGGACAATTTCAGAGCAGAAATTTACAAGAAATGTTTTTTTTATTTATAAACATATTTTGTTCGCTATCAGGAAAGAAACAAGACAGGTAAGAAATGTGCATCTCCATAGAATATAAAAGCCCGTCATTTGGTCTCCATATGATGTGAAAGTTTTAAAATTTCTTATGAAAAACAGGCAATTACTTGGCTAAACCAGATTATGTTGAAAAAAAATATTGGACTATAGTGGGGCTGAGAAAGTTTAAATAATCATGTGACAAGCCATATAATCATTGAGGACTCCATTGCTAAACTTTGTCGTCTTGAATCCATGCACTGATGGATAAGACTTAATACAAAGACAAAGAACTTTTACCACGTTATTTGTCCCACTGACCATTCCATTGAGTACTTGATCTTTATGATTGTTACAAGGACTCATCAGAAGGGCCTTACATATTGTTTTATCCTTCTGTTATAATTTTAGCAAAAATTTACCCAGTGTTTTTTCTTTATGTGACATATCCTACAAGTGAAGATGCCTTTTAAGGTTATGCATGTCTAGTTTCACTGACTGAGTAGGTATTACCAAGAATTGCAGATCTCATTTTTAATGCATTATTTATATGTTCTAGGATATACTTCTTTTTATTAACACATCATTGTATACAGAAAAAGTAGAGCAGGTGTGAGAGTGGATGAGCCCTTAATGCCAGCACATTGCCATTTATCAGCCTTGGTGGTTTGGGATCTCTATTCTCTGAATATTTAATCAAAGTGACTTGTTTAGCAGAGAGCCTCTTTATTCATAATCATATGTGGACTTTGGTCCAGGTACAAGTGACGACATCTTTTTGTTTGCTGCAGTTGAGATCTTATCCTAGAAGTGATTTTGAAAGGTTTAAGGTAATATAGGCTCTGAATATGAATATACCCCTTCAATGCCAGCGCTACCACCAGGGAGGTCCGGCTCGTGAGCTTTAATTATGGAAAGCTTTTTGATTTCCCAGGCCATCTGCAAGATTTGTAACTCTGGCAGAATTTCCATAGGTAGAACGGTTGAAAAAGTCTTTTGTAGCTGGCTTGTAACGGCGTTGTCTTTTGGGTGATGTCAAGCCGCTATTTCTTTCTGTCAGTTTGGGAATACAAGAAGATCATAACACAGAGTACCAATTATTTTGCTATAAGGATGTAAATAGTGGCACACCAAGCCATATTTCTAATGACTAATGAAAGATAGTGCAGCATATCTTGACAAATGCACAGCGTATCTTGACAAAGGGCAATTCATTAGAAGAGTATGGCTTACAAATTGCTATTTTAAATTAGTTTACACTTTCTACAGTGTAGAATTTTCCAGCACTTAGGGCTAAAATGGCAGTTGTATTCTTTATGTATAGACAGCTCTGGGAATATGTGGTTGTGTATGTTTAAGATATGAGGAGAATAGAAGTTCTGCATTAAACGACCATATTTTGCTTTACCATGGTATTTACTATAATGACCTACCATCTTATAGGAACTATTCACACTGCAGGGAATTTATCACCAGTCTCAATCCCCTGTGTGACGGAGAAGGAGATGCACCTAATTTATTAAGAGGCCCTGCCCTCCATCCACCAGAAACCCAAATCTACACCTGCTGGGGGCAGATTTTAGCTATAAATTATACCACACCGCTCTAAGTCAAGAGATGCCCACCTTTCTGAAAAGTGCTGCACTGGGCACAAAATGCTCAAAATTTTTGACACAAAATTGTCCATGCTCCAAAAAAAAATTGCAACTTTTTTTTACTCCTAGTTCTGCCATAAAAATATAAATTCCTCCATCTATGTATTTTAATAATAGCGATAGTACAACAGCTGCGCAAGTGTTAACCACTTCCTGCTGCAGCCATTTTTCATGTTTTCATTTTTGTTTTATACTACTTTACCGCCTTTTTAAAACCACAACTTTATTTTTCTGTTAACAAGCCCATGCTAGGGTTCTTATTTGTTTGTTTGTTTGTTTGTTTGTTTGTTTGTTTTTCTAGGACAACTTGTGCTTCCTAATCGCAGCATTTAATATTTTGTACTGAAAAAAATGAAAAAAAAAAATCGGAATTAAATTGAAATTGAAAAAAAGTTACTCCATTTTTATACAGGTTTTACAGCATTCACTTTGCAGTTAAAATAACACATTACATTTATTCTGGGAGTCAGTATGGTCATGGTGATTCTTCAAACTGTTCTGTAAATGAAAAAAATAAAATGATGACCCAAGCTATAAAACTATCCTATTATTTGCTGATTTTTGTTGTCTGACAACGAAAAAAATTGTCAAAAGCGACCCAAAAGTCTTATGTTCCCCCAAAATGCCAATAAAAACATCAGGTCTCCACACAAAAAAAAAAAAAAAAACTGGAACATTTTCAGACCTCGGCAAAGTGTTGACCCATTCAGCAATAGACCAGCCTAAAATGGAAGATAAACTGACTCATTTGTTCCTTGCAGGTTTTCTACAAGACTGTATAAAGCTTTTATAATTTACACATTGGTGACGTCACATGGCAGCATTAAATTCAATGTCAGTGAATGGGGGCTATTCACATGACCATTATTTTGATGGCCCGCCATCACGGACTGTCAAAATATAGGCCGTTTTCACAGATCCCTTCATATACTCAAATGTATGGGGGATCCGTGTAAACTGCTGCAAGTGGTAGTGTAAAACTTTCAGGTTTTCTGATGCAGTTTTAAAGACAGGAAATCGGCGTGGGTCATAAAGGGAGTGAAAGTACAGGACATTGGTGTTAATTCTCATCTTTTTCAATCCACTCCTGTTTTATTTTCAAAAACTTACCCTGCTTTGTATGTTACTTAAATGATTTGTGACTGTTCCTCTAAAGATGAGTGAAACATATAAGTTCTCTCTCTTCAGTAAGGTACAGCGTACCAGTACTTCAGTAGCGTTGTGAGAGTAACAGGTACAACATGACTTTGATCAGAAAAGAAAACATTTATTGTCGGTTTATGCTATAAAAAATAGTTGGCTTGTAGAAAATATTTGGGATTATTGCATATTATAGCTATTTACATTTTTTGATGATCTTTTGTAAATGGTATTTAGTATTTGGCAAGTTTGTGTTCAGCTAATCTTTAAATGTTCCTCTCCAGAGTCTAATTACGGCATGGGCAGAGCAGCAAGTCTGTATACACTAGAGATCCAGGGCTCTGTTTGTGTTTCATTATTTTTGATCCTGCTCATCAAAAACTGCGCTTTGCAATTTTTATTGTAATAATGGTACTCCTGTGGCTGCTCACATATATGTGTGCTTATCTCTGTCTTTAGAGAGAAGTTCCACATTTATCGGCTTTCCATGTTAGAGCCAAATTCACATCTGGGTTCACATCTGCGCCGAAGTCAGCAGAAACCGCCCAAAATCGGTGGTGAGAAAATTCCTGCACTGGCCATTGGTGGCATAGTGAACATACCTTACTTGTTGTTAAATTGAGTTATTGCTATGCCTGCCAGAGCACCTATCAATATCTTTTTATAAATTTGTTTAGGCCATGATCATACTGACCAGCAGAATAAAGCTAATGCATGTTTTTACTAGCGGTCACTGAAAAAACAAAACCTGTGAGAAAGCAGCACAGCTGTTTTTTTTCCAATTCCAGATTCCCAGCACATTGTATGAAATATTAAATGGTACCATTCATAAGTACAATTTGTCCCAACAAAAACATGCCTAATATGTCTCTGTGAACAGAAAAATAAAAACCTTATGGGCTTTGGAAGAAAGAGTAAAAAAAAACAAGTAAAATCTGTAGAGATTGAATTCTTGGTAAAAACTTTAAAGCAACTGACTGCAAAGTGGTAATTTTGCTATTTATTATCATATGTGCAGATATTTAAAGCACTTTCTGCCTGTTTTTACCTTGCAGTAGATGATCAAAGATTATGGATTTCCAGGTAGTTTGGTTTAGATTACAGAACACATGTAAATAACCTAAATTACTGTCACTATTTCTTTTTCCAGGCCTTTTGCTGTCCAATTATAAGGCTGTGGTTGTCTAGTTTGGCTCAATCTAACATTCTCAGATAGTTTCATGTGTTTCTAGTAGCTCTAGATGCATGTAATTGTGCACTAAATCAAATAGTTTACCATAAATAGTATCTATAAATATGAATAATTTCATGGGTTATTAAAATTAAATATACAACCCCTCTATGAAATGCACATTATAAAGGTAAGATGTAGCCAATACCACTCTCAGAACAATGTACAATGTCAGATCTTTATTTATATTGTACTAGTACTTTAAGTTATGGTCTCCGAAGCAGCCAATTCAACAGTTCCTAATCTGTAAGGTTATTTTAGCAGCTCTTTCTCTCCTCTCCCAGCAACATCTCCAAGATGCATTCAAGTACATCCAGTGAATCATCTGCATTTAACCAAATAATTATGTTTGAAGAAATACACATATAAATGTTAATTCATTTAAGGGTCTCTGGTTGGATTTTTATTTACTGGGAGTGGCTCTTGCATCATGTAAAAAAAAAAAAAAAAAACTTGATTGCACTGCTTACCGGCTGTTTTTTTTTTTTTTTTTTTTAAATACGCTTTAGTCTAGTTTTGTAGTTTACAGAACTGTTCACAAAAAAAAAAAAACACTTAACGACACATCATGTACTATTATGTCTTGTTTTCCCAAAGGAGGTATGAAAGAGGGCTCAGAAGCTATGCCATACCTTGACGATGCGGGCTGTATTATTCAGCAGGCATGTGCCGCTAACAGCCATGATTGGTGCCTGCATCCAACGGGGCTGTTAACCCTTTAGATGCCTCAGTCAATCGTGATTTAGGTATCTAAACATCAGCAGCGCGTAGGTGACCTGTTGTTTTGACAGTCAGGAGCATATTGAAGGCTCCCAAGCCAGAGATTACTGAGGTTCTATTACTACTACCATAATAGAAGTGAATGGAATTTACAATATACTACAATGCAGGTGTATGTTGTATAAGCGTTTTTGTTTTTGTTTTTTTGTTTTTTTATAAGAAGCGATCAAAAGGACATACATTGCCCAAAATGGTATTAATAAAAAGTACAACATTTACAAAGTTACGTATATGGAAATATAAAAAAAAAGTTATTGGTGTTGCAATATAGTGATGGAAAGAAATCTTTAAATTTTCCAGTTTTGAATTTTTTTAAAGTAATTAAATATAACAAAACTATATTAATTTTGTGTCGCTGTTATCGTACTGACCCACAGAATATAGGTCTGATTGATGCGATAAGACCCCAATGATCCCCTGTTGTACAATGTAGGCACATGCCTGGGATGCACAGCAGACATTTGCTTTCCCATTCACTTCATCAGAAGTGCCTAAGTGCTATACTTCGGCTATCTCCCGAGCTCCCATTAAAGTGAATGGGAGTGCTGATGCATTAATTAGTCTGAATGCACAATGGGCATAAAACATCCCTGGTCTCAGTAGTCAGACCTCCCACAATTAGCTATTTATCCTGATATATCAGAATAGAGAATAAATATTCTTCATGGCATAGCCCCTTTAAATATGTCAAGAATTATGACTGTTGTGGTCTGTTTTAATAAATACTTTTCTTTGCCATGACCGTTCTGGAGTGTCTTTTCTTAGAACGCTACATTGTACCATTCCTCCTAGAAACATATCAATAAATTAAAACTGGATGTTAGCATTCCGTCATGTCAAAAGGGTTTGTCCCTTCACATTCTGATATGCGCAGTTTGGACATTGCAAGGACACACCACCATCTGGTAACACCCAGTTGTCAATTTATTCATAAATATTTCAGCAGAGGAGCTGCACAACCCATATTTCTAAAAAAAAGATGCTTCAGAATTGTTTTTTCTTAGAGAAGAAGAGAGAGGACACCTTTCTTGTGTTAGCTGACACCCTTCCTCCATGATGACTTTCCTTTGGTTGCATTTACTTTCCATTCTCACTCATGCATTTTTCTTCATTATCAGTAGCCGGAAGCATACACCATCAGCTTTGCTAGGGAAATATTGAACATCGTGTTCCCTCCTTTGAGACATGTAGATTTTCTCATGAATGTACTTTATTCTTGCGGCATTTAGTATTAGATTGCATGTAGCAGAGAAGCTTTGTCAGAATCTTAATTAATCCAGGGCATGTAAACTGTCAATTTGTTATCATCTGGAAAAGTGTAGACTTCAAATGAGACACTTAGAATTCATTGCTATGGTGTCACCTAATGCTTTGCTTTATGTCAATACTTTGAGAAGGGTTAAAGAGGGTAATTATAAGATATCTGTTTCCATTGAACCCCACTGTGCTTGTTTATTGACAATGAAAGTATTTACATCATGAAACCATGATCAGGAAAGCAAAGAAGCCGGACAATATGACATTAATTACCGTTGCCTTAAAATATTAACGTTACCTTTGGGCTTTTCACCGAGTAATTAGCATAGTGCAAACATTCAATTCACTATGTTAAATAGGATGAACATAAGTATCTGTAACCCCTGGAGTGGTCAGTGATCCGGCCTGGCATGGAGATGAGAAAAAAAAAAAATTCTTCATTTCGGCTCAACATTTTTTCCATTGTAAGTAAATCTGACTTAGTCTTCTAATAGGCATTGTAAAGCTTCACAGGCATCATAGTGAATGATTCTTATTTGAACAACCTCATTTAGTGCCATCTTGTATTCTGTTCTGCAAATCTGCTGAGATTTAAGCATTTATAATCCTTAGTTTAGGACTGAAAAGCATTAAACTCTGGAAAATGCTTGTGACAGCGGCGTTGTTAATGTAGATTTAAGCTTTTGCGTTCCTTCTCTGGGAATCATATCTATTTATTTGCCCTAATAACTCATTTTCTCGGTCATATTGCCTGTGGCCTTCTCTCAATATACTGCAGCTATGGACGGAGGTGAGTAGTAACAACTTTGATTTGTCATAGATCCGGGAAGATTCCGTATTCTATTTGCTTCCAATCATTACTTAAATGCTCTGTTTTGTATTCTCCGCCATTTGATTGGCGGCATTTATGCAGGTCATTTCTTGTAAGTGCAAATTACAAAGTGTACTCAACATCCTTGGTAAATGAGCTTCGGTACTTGCTTGTATTACTTAAGAACTCGAAAAAAGACTTTCTGAATGATATTGCCTTTCCTAATTCCAAGTATTGAGACATTCCTTTTCGGTGTAATTGAATCCTTTGGGTTATTATTCCAGCTATACTTTTCTAAAGGCAAAGTTTGTTCAAAGTAATTACACAGAAAGTTCTAAAATACTGTATGTTCCCTCTCGAATTCTGGATATATTTGCATGAAAAAGACACATAATGTACTTCATTTTCTGTGACTGCTCGACATAGCATACTTTGTAAATGTGAACAAACCTAACACTAGATAGCTGCCTTCAAAGAGGTTTTGGGGCTAAAAATATTGATCACCTATCCTAAGGATAGGTCATCGGTATCAGATTGTTGGTGGTCTGACACCCCAATCGATTAGCTCTTCCCAGCTGCTGGTGAAGGAGGAAACAGAGAACACTGTTCTCTGTGTAGTGGTAGGACTAGGTACTGCAGATCAGCTCCCATTCATTTGAATGAGACCTAACTTGGTTCCACCAATACACAGAGAACAGAGCTGACTGCTTCCTGCTCCATTCTGAATGTATAAGCTGCTGAGAACAGCTAATTTATGAGTGTGGCAGTTGTCAGACCCCCACAGTTCTGTTATTGGTGGCCTATGGAAAACGCCTTTAAATAAGAGGCTCGAATTGGTAACTAATAGAAGTAAGCTAGGTGGTACGACCATGGAAACAATATCCACCCCTGAAAGGGGAAGCCTTAGGCATTGCCTATAAGAATTTTTACATCTATTTCAGTATTCAGTACTGTTCTCTACGTGAAAGCCAGATAAATTTGCTATCTGGGATGTCACTATCCAAGATAAAAAAAAATAATTGTAAATGAGGCACATCAGGCCTTGCGCCTGGACGGAGATCATTTATTATCATTTACATAATTTACAGCATCATTTACGCCAGATTTGTGGTGTAAATGATAATAAATCTGGCGCCCTCACAAAAAAGCTTTATTTTTTTGCACAAAAACAACATGCACCAAAAATGTGACTTTTTATACCTTGTAATCCAAATACAATAAATGTGTCCCACTGTGTCTCTGACAAGGCTAGGTTCACATCTGTATTGGAGTCTCCATAGGAGATTCTATAGATTCTGTCTAAAATCAGCGGATAGAAAAGTCCTGCAAACTGGCTGAAACCCAGCGGATCCCTTTAGAGTCTATGGGGTCTGCGGGTAATCTGGACGACAGAAAGACGAGTACTAGTGTGAACCTTTGAGGGGGCACCACAATAATACATATTTTGAACACTGATTTTCCCTGTAACTGTAGCTGATAAATTAGCCCCAAGTACATGGGGAATATACACTGCAGAGTTGATCTGGGTGTGCCAAGCACCTGACTATCATGTAACTGCTAGGACTGGAGCAGGCAGTGGCTGTGCTGCTTCCTCACCTGTATAAACAGCACTCATTACAGTGCTGTGTATACAGAGATAAAGACTGGGATAGTAATAAACGCTCTGCCTTCTGTGTTAGGAACCTGGTTGTCACGGGGTACTTGGCTCCCCTCTCCTGTCTTCTGCAAGTAGTTAATTCTGCTTGTGTGTGAGGATCTTTCCTTTTAAGATGACAGCACTATTAAAGATGTGTTTTGTTTTTCCTGCTTCCTACATCTGCTTCAAGTACCATTGGGCACCATATTGAAGGAGGTTGGCACAGCAGTCTCTTACAGCTGAGTGGGTGAGACACACATTAATTTGATATGAGCATCTTGGTTATACGGTGCAGTCAGCACCAAATTCCTGATATGAGGTGACATCCTCATTCTTATGTATTTTTTGCCTTCTTGCATAAAGAGCCAAGTGTATTAGGCGAGCTGCATGCTGAGCCTTTTCTGTGTATATAGTATTGTCATATTCTGCCTTATCTAGTCCTCCAGCAGGCCAATGGAGCTGTCATTAAATCCTCTGCTGACCCTTCCCCAGTCTACACAGCAAAAGTGACACTGCAAAAAGAGATTTTATTTCCCTATTGTGTGTGCTCCAATGTCAAGAGTGAAAGTTGGAATATTTCCAGATTTTTTTTTTCTCATAATCCTAAAGTAGTGATTAAAAAGACTCTCACATTAAAAATAAGTTTTTTGTTTTTTAATAAAAAACTAATTGAAATACTTAATCATTTTCTGATTATACAGTACCTTTAAAGATGTTATAATGGGAACTGTGTTCCATCCTTTTATCCATGTCAGGCAACAGTTTTATGGGGAGGAATTATGAAAATTTGCAGAAAAGGGGCATTTCTATGGTTTTAGAGGACTTCATTAGTGAATTTGTGACAGGGCTTGAGACAATTGTGAATTTGAGTTATTGGAAATAGTGGTTATACATGTAGGTTTTTCACTTTTACAGTAGCTGAAACCTTCGCGTTGGATAAATGAGTACACATGCTATATACAGTACATCCTCCGCTTACACAACGAAGTCACGTAACTGTTATGCCATAGAAAGAATACATCTTAATAAGATCAGTCACAATCCAGTTACATGACTGCCTGTTATAAATAAATCTGACACTACATCAGATTTCCTTTCTCCTAAACCCACATATATCTTTTCAAGTGCTTGCTACTATGCTCAAGTAAATTCATCTACTTACATATTTATCCTTAAGCTTTCCCAAACAATAATTGCACGGAAATAGATCTGCCGCATGAATCACGCTTTGTTTTCTGCAATTTAAGTATGTGGAGAAAAACCTGACAGCTAAATTATTTGCTTGGTTGAGCAGCTGGAAATTGACTAATTGTTACCCCAAGTATACAAATAATAGAGAATCATTTGGACGTCTTACCTGCTCTCATATTGCTTGCACAGGCATACAGTACAAATGCTGGATGATCTTTTTGTTCTTCCTTCTGTTATAATTTCCTTTGGGCCTAAAGCATTACTTTCCCCTGTGATGTTATGTTGATTGCAAATTACTTGCCCATATTATGAACTGTCTTCCTGGTATTCAGTGGTCTACATTGCCATGTTCACATTCTTATGGTTTAGTGGACCATCTAATTTTTTACATTTATCTCCCTATCAGTCTCCGGTGCCAAATGCAGTAGATTGTATGGTGGCACATGGAGTGACCTTGGCTCTTCACTATGGACTCAAAGGTACACCTCACCACAGAAAACCATCCCCATTCTGGACTGGTTTTCTGTAAACAATATTCCTCTCAATTATACTCTAAGCAGACCACAACCCCCATTCCGACCATTGACAACTTCTCGAAGTAAATTTTTCAGTGTATACCCCTTTGAAAAACAAAAAAACACACATCACTTACATGTGCTGTAAAACATCTGGATGTGGGTCTGAACTGCACCTCATCTCTGGACTGTAGCTAGGAATAGGAGACTTCCAAGGGAAGAGAAGACATCAGGGGAGATAAGCTTGTAGAGAGGAGCACTAATGAATATCCATAGAAAGAGGCGGTCTGTCCAGTCTAGTGTGCTGATGTGACACCATGCATAAAATATATGATTTGGGGCTCCTTGATTATTTGTGCTTTTGAAAACTGTGCATGTATGCTAACTCTAATAGACAATTTGAAGGAGTTTTCCCCATCTACCTCTCTCAGCAGTTTGCCTGCTGTCTCTTCTTCTCACTTCCTGTATTCTCCCACAAGCTGGTGTGCGGGTACCTCAATAGATATAGACATTGCCTTTACCATGAGAAATTATTTATTCTGATTACTAGATACCCACTATTACCATTGTGAGGTCCTGCCAAGTGTCAGCTATTATTTATTTTGCATAAAACCTAAATTAAGTTACCAATTCCCCCTAGTTTTCACAAGCCCCTATCATTTTGAATATCTACAGATATGACAAGTCTGATTTCTGCTTCCATTTAAACTTTGCAAATCTGTATATGTCAATCTTGATCGTTGGAAGTGAATTGAGCAATAGTTATATAATATATAACATGGCAGTCAGAATAAATTCCTCAATTAACATCCCATCTCCTGTAATCTGGTAACCATAATTTGTGATATCCTTAAACTAAAGAAAGGCATGTAGTCCCAACTTAGATGTCTTTAGAACGGTGGCCCATACTTACTATTATGGTTACAGATGTGGTTGTAAGAGTTGCTAGACATGTGGAGTGGATTTTGCCACATTTTTGGACTGCCTGTCTAACTTTACATTGTCAAACTATTAGTAAATCTGGGATATTGTCCTTTATCCAGTCATCAGAAAAGCCCACATGTGTTTTCTCATGGGAATCCTCCACACATGACCTATTCCTTGAGAACTACTGTAGTTTGGGAAACTCTACGAGCTAATATTTAGCCTGTAGGATTGGATATACAGCTAGAATCGAGCAGACAATCTGTCTGGAGTTACAATTTAAAACAAGAGAACCCCAAGAAGAGTTTTGCAGGTTGAATGACTAGTTGCTTGTTAGGATATAAATAGAGAAAACATTGTCTTTGACGTCCAGATTTTTGTTTCTTTTCCTGATACAGATTAATAAGCTTTAAGGCCTTGTGCACATAGGCAAATATGTGTATATGTTTCCTAGAATCAATCTGTTCTGTGAGTTTTGTAGACATGTTCTGTGACCTGTGCACAGGTCATTGTGCAGTGAAGGGGAATAAATAAGTTGGGACCATCTCCTCTTATGAATGGTAGTCACTATGATATCTGTATGTAATGGTTATTTTCACTGTTATATTATGCTGTAATTGTCACCTTTCATTGTAATTCTGCTTGTGATGATAACAATGTTACTGCTGCAAAGAAATCTTAAAGAACAGGAAGTGTCAGCCTGTCATTAGGATTAATGGCCAGAGTGAAAACTGCATGATTTTAGTATTTTTCTTTAATGCAAATATGTTTAAAGGGGTTATCCACTTTCTACCTTAGGGTAGGCCATCAATATTTGATCTGTGAGGGTCCAATCCCTGCAAATGACAGTGCGGCTGCTGGTAATGTTTACATGCCAGGAGCTGTGCAGCTTACTTGTCATACAATCTGTAGCCAATGAAGTCTATGGGACAGCGCTTCAGTACTTAAAGCTGCTGCTACAGTTTGTATGACAAGTGAGCAGCAGGAATCTTTGCATGTATACATTACCGAAAGTTGCGCTGTCCTAGAGCAAATGATTTGTGGCGATCCTAGTTGTTGGGCCTTCACAGATCTAATATTGATGACCTATCCTAAGTATAGGCCATCAATATTAGAAAGTGGATAACCCCTTTAACATAAAAATACAATTTAAAAAAAAAATGTATTCCCTTTTAAATAATTTCTTTTTTACCCAGTATCCTTTGCACACATATCCAGAATTTAAACTAATCTCCTTTCATTGAAACAAATGAATTAAAAAGCTGATAACATGCATATTTATATAGAAAATGTGTCTCGCTGAGAAAACATGTGGCTCTAAGCCTAACTAGCACTATGTATGCATGCGCATGCTTAAATGTAACCCATAAAACTTCATTATATATTAATAGGAAACTGCTTAATGTAAATATATTAGAAACATTTTCTTAGGAAACACTATCAAAATTAGAAGAACGGGTTTGGTTTAGCAGCCGACACATTTGACCCACAGAGGAGGATGGGGATATCAACTTTCCATGCAATCACATTCAGGATTTTAGGGGAAAAAAAACAAGAAAAGAAAGCTCCACAACAGAAACAGTTTTTCCTTTTCAAGTAAATAAAGGCACTTCATACAGAGCATCAATTTTCACAGTCGTTTAATAGATTAGAAAGCAATTGTAAACAGCGAAACCTGCATTATCAGCTATCTCTAACAGATTTTCTTTCCTAGCCTCTCGCTTTTTACTTTGTCTTCTATTTTTGTACATATTTATGTTACTGCTGTTTGTATGAAATGGCAGCAGAAATGATTGTAGGAGCGGGATGTATTTATGTACTCTCTGTACTAGGCATGCTAATTTTCAAGGCATACAGTACAAGCGAGCTTGTCATTTCAGAGATGTAACAATGGAATTATTAGACAAATGTATTTCTCATTGTTACATTATCAGAATAAGTTCTGCATGCTCATCTGAATGCGGGATACGTGTATCGGTCTTGAAGTGTAACTATCAGCGGAGCATTATAGTTTATTGAGAAACAGATCTCTCTCATGGACTTGTGTTTAATTTCAGATGTATTTGCTTTGTAAAATAATCTTGGTTTTTGTCGTCACCACATCCAGCTTAGTACAGAGTATTAACAGCAAAACAATAGCAAACCGCTCCATGGAATGAACACAATCCTTTGGATCATCACAACTATTACAAGGATTTTCTACAAAGAAATACATTATTAAAACAGGGGAAGATGTGTCAGAACTGGGGCAAAGTATACGCAGAGAAGCTTACCATAACAGCCATTTGTATTGTCACCTTACCATATCATCTATGGTCTCTTTAGGCTACAAAATAGGTCATCAACAAGATATCAGTGGGGATCTGACATCTGGGACCCCTGCCATTCAGCTGTTCCGATGGACCAAGCCACTTGTACAAGGGCCATGACCTATTTACTATTCATGGCACGTTGTCTGTTTCATAGTAGTCATAAGATGTATTTAGAGCCTTGTCCTGTTCACTTCTGTAGAAAAAACAGCAACATGCAGTGCAAACAATGAAGAGATTTTGCAAGCGCTGTATGCTCCTTCAAACAGATGGTCAGCAGGGTCCGGGGTGTAGGACCCCCACAAAGTATAGGACCTCCATGATAAGTGGTACATGTTTGCTTGCTGGGGCACAACCAATTACTAGAATATGGGTCCAAAGACCACCATTTGCAGAGGAATTTGGTGGTTGGTCACACATGCACTCTGCGATGCAATAGAAAAATTACTGCATTTGGATATCTCTGTCAGTCCCATAGACTTTGAGTGGCACTCCGTTCAGTCTTTTCCAGAACAAGATGTTCCTGCGCCCCTGTTGCAGTGAATGGTTGGGACTCCCAATATATAGGCAATAAGTGTGTTTCACAGCATGACCCCTAAAATGTATGTATAATATTTATCAGGGACCACATAGCTTCTGTACTGTTTACCGTTACCAAACTGCCAAAACTCTAAGGTACCATTGACATGAACTAGCCAATCATCACTATTGCTTTTAACGCAAGTGTATAATTTGATGGTAAGTTGATTTGGTGTTACATCCCCTTGAATCCCTTTTGTAAGTTATACAACTTGTATAAGTTGTATTGGATATAATATCTTGACATAATAATCTTATACTTAGAACTGAAAAGATCTGCCACTAGGCACATCTGCTAGAAGTAGCATCCCTAAGACTCATAGTGCCTTCCACAGAGGAGCAGGAGATTAGTGTGAAAGCCAATACCTTCTGTCGATACTTAACTTCAGCCATATTCAGGGTAGAGGCCTGTGGTCGTCTGTGTGTGAGGAGGGACAAGGAAGTGGGTAGGACGGGTGTTTGTGCTGTTATCCTGATCACTGCAAGGATATAATGATGAAGCTATGGATGGAATTACGTTTATTGCTGTGGGGGTCTGAATTAAAATAGAGGGCTTGTTGGAATCTGAGACTATATTTGCTGCAATATGTATTCCACATAGCAGATTTATAGTAATTTTATAATACAAGTGGATGGGATTTTTAAGAGCATGTTTATATGAAACATAACATTTCCTCACAGAAATTAGGGCATGCTGCCTGTTCTCTAATGTCTCGGATTTCATGCTTTGCAAAGCAAAAAGTGAAATCTGCGGCAACATGTAACACGTGAGCACTTTTAACACTTCTGGTTATCCAATAAGGCCTGTTAAGAAGCAGGAGCGTTATGTGTGTATATGACATCTGTCATTTTGTCCTCATAGTTGATTTTAAGGAGCAGTTTGTTCTATGGATTTGTACCTCTAGGCATCACATCGCATCATTTAAAGGGGAACATTTATATTCTCACAGACCCTAATCCTCACATCAAACATAAAAGGCTGGTGTAGAATATGGAACATTTCCTTTAAAAGTGTTCTATTTTCATCACTGAGATGTCACACAGCTTGTCAAGGTGATATGACACTAGTACAGTCTGAAAGCCATAACTCATGCTTACATAGCCCCTACCATGCCAGTTTAGTCGTACATGAATCTACCTGAAAGCCCTTGGTGTATATACAGTATCTGCAGAAATATGAGAAACAAAAATAGCCATAGCAAAACACATCATATTTTATGGATTATGGTTTATCTGCAGAGTAAAACTTCCCATGCAGCCTTCACTTATTTATAACTATATATAGAGAAGTCACAGCACACCATATCTATCTAATTTATACTAATGCTTGCCTGTAAACTGAAAAACCTTGTTTTATTTGTAACCTTATTTAGAGAAGTTAGGCCTTATTCACACACCAGTGTTTGTCAGTAATCTACCTCAGTGATCGTGAACCAAAACTAGGTAATGCAACTATAATACGGTAAATATGATGGAAAGCTTTGTAACCTGGTCAGTGTTTTCAGCTCACTCTTGGTTTTGGCAAACAATCACTGATGTAAGTCACTGACCAAACACAGCCGTGTGTGTAAGGTCTTAAAGGCGTTTCCAGGGAATGTTTTTTTTTGGTTTTTTTTTCTACTTCCTACAGAGTAGATGCTGTACACTATTGGTTCCGACCCAGGTCACATGATCAGAACCAGCATCCGTCCTCTGTGTTGCTCCCTCTCCGCACCCATGTTCACCATTCGTCACCTGTGATATGTGGTATGAGTTTATTATTGTCACCTAGTCCTCACAGCACAAGTAACTACCTGTGACAACTGGAAAGGAAGGAGGAGATGGCGCAACCCAGGGCAGTTGCTGCTTGTATAGCCTTTCAGTATTCTGAGAATAGTCTGAGAATTGTCATACCCTCTCCGGTTGGGCACAAATATAGAGGGAGATTTACTATTATAGTTGAAACTCGACATTGGATTAGAATATGCAAAAATATGAAGCTTTTTGCACATCTAATTTTATTTCAAATTATTCTGATTTGCTCAAAAAGGGACACATTTTCGTGGTGGCAGGGGGCAAGGCTTAAATGTGCCAAATTGCACAAGAATTATATAAAATTCTGGCCCAAAGTAATACAACTAATCTTTTTATAAACTTGCAGTAGGCAGTCTAAAGATACATCCAAATTATCATCCAGCATTAGCCACTGTGATAAATCTGGCACATTTTCATACTGTATATCTGTTTACACTGTCGAACTCTTAATAAATGTGGGTCAAGCATAGTTTTTGAAGATTAACTATAAGTGATATGTTTTAGCCATTGTATATGTAGCATAGTAGAATTTTGACCTTCTGTGTAAATAACTATTTAACAGCCACCAGGTCAGGATACATTGTAGTATATTCTTCAGCTACCACATGTGTGTGGTGGTGGTCACCACCTTCTGCAGTTTCAGCTTTAAGTGTGTGACATGGAGTCTCTACTCAAGATATGCCATTGTTGGGTACATGTGCTGTAATAAGTGTTTTCCCAAAAGCCAGTGGGACGAGCTACAGTGATGGTCTGGAGTATCAGGGTTCATATGAGCTAACTGCAACACCAACGCTGTCTGAAAAATGCTGTTACCTTCATTTAGTGAAACTCTGTGAACTGCGTACTAATTTGACCTGCAGTACAGATTTTATACTGCCGATGTTCACTATGGAATTCTGCAACAATTGTGCATGATATCTGCAACAAAAGCCACATAATATGGCTGCTGCAGGTTACCTGTGGGGGGAAATCTGTAGCACATATGCCCCATCTGGACATAGATTTCATACCCAACTGTGTCAGTATAGTATTGGGCTGTGTTCACAAAATGTTATATTGAGTTGTGGTTTACTCTTTGAATACTGATGAAGATAGTTAAAATTCAATAAACAGTACAGTAATATGTAAAATGTATGTTCATTGTATCAGTAGTGATAATAAGCAGTGCTTCTTAGTAAATATATGCGAATAAGCAACCCTACTACAGCACATATTTATATAGGAAAGAGTAAATCCCCTTTATTAGTCACATCTTACATTTAAGTGGTAGCAATACACATGTAGCCCACCACCCAACCTTAAAGATACTAAAGTATACAAATCGGTATAAAGTGAATCCCACAGGGTAATGTACTACCCTGTAGCATATAACATACATCACAGAGCATTGTTGTATAAAATAAACATCCCCAGATAAATAGCACATGTATAGGAACAGGCATATTGATCCATAGCAGATCACAACATATAGCGATCAGGGAGTGCAACATGCACCAATGCACATTTCACCATAGCTCAGCCCCCAGAAGCATCTGCCTCCCTGGTCGGTATAGGATACGTTGTGATCTGTTATGGATCAATATACCTGTTCCTATACATCATGTTTATCTGGGGATGTTTATTTTAAACCACAATACACTGTGATGTATCATACATACTACAGGGCATTACATTGGTCCATGGATTCACCTTTGTATGGATTTCTGAGCTTTAGTATCTGGGGGTTGGGGGCCACATGTCTCTTGTGTATTTTTCTACCGTATAAATTTTTGGAATATGTGATTAATATGAGGCTGAAAATTCATTTTATGTAAATATGTGAATGTAGATTTTGTTTGGACATCTAAAGCAAGGGTCCTGTCCTTTATCACATATAATGTTTACCCGTCATATGTAAATGAATGTGGCTCTTATATAGATCCCCTTGAATAAATTTCATGTTCAGGCATAAGATGTACAGTAGGTCAACATGCAATTCCCCCGCCTCTTCTAAGGGACTGTGTTTTATAAAGGCTATAAGCAGGAAGTTAGAGCACTACATGTTCTCTTGAAAATATTCATAAAGGACCCTTAAAGCGCCAGATCTGTGAATTATATTAACCTTTCTGAAAGAGAACCAATATGCAGTCTTGTTCTTTATAATGAGTTGTTATGACAAATATTTTCAGAAGTGACAGGAAGACGTATTTCCAAATAAATGTGAGAAAATGAAAAGTACTCTTCGTAAAGCAGGCTTTGCTTTTACTTATTTTTTTTTTTTATGTTTGTTTACTGAGAATTTGTGAATGTGTTCCCGGTTATATATTCACACATACATATCTTTGAAGTGATGTAAAATATGTATAAGGCATAGTATGTAATGCATGCCAGGTCATTATAGTATGTTTTTATCTTTGGATTTCACAAAAGCATTTTTGTAGTGGCGATTTCTCATTTTTTAACTATGAAAACAACATTCGCTTTGATAAAGTAGGTGATATAGGTCAGCCTCTGCAATCCATTAGCACTCTATTGATTTTAGAATTGCGCTACATTGTTCCCAGTGGAGTCATAGAGAGGCAGACATAGTCATTTGTCTCCAAACTTCTACCAAAATCAACTATTTGTTGAGTCCCTTTCTGTTCCTAGGGCTCTAAATGTTATTATGTGCATGAATCACTCAAACGTGGAACGTATTGATATAAAAAGACTATACATATGAACTTGTAGAGGAGAGATTTTCATTCTCTATATATAGGAGTTTTAATATTGCTTTTCTACATGGGAATTCTGAAGGAAATGACAAGACCCTCTACCATGTAATGATGCAAGGATTTGGCAGAATGATTGTTGTCTGCATTCTGGTTATTATAGGTGTTTGTGGCTTAAATCAGGTTATGTTAGTGTTTGATAGTTACGGTAGTGACATGCAGAGGACCTAATGTCAGCATTTATTATGCCATGGAGTATATCTTTAGTTATATTCAGACATGTCATCAGTGTGGGTCCATGAGATACAATAGAGGCTTATTCTGTGAATACTTATTTCCTCAGGGGTTCCAGGCTGATACCAACCTCCGTGTCACGTGATCGGAAGTAGCATCCAGCCTGAGTCATTCCTCCTTCTCTCTCCTCTCCTGTTTTCACAGGTAGTTGCCTGTACTATGGGGGCTATCTTTACTATTATAATTCAGCCAGCCCCCCATAGCGCAGCTAACTAGCAGTGGACATGGGAGAAAAAGGAGGGAGAGTGACTTGGGGACTGGGTGCTTGTTCTGATCACATAACCCAGGGTCTGAATGACCCTGGAACTCCTCGATCCATCACCTAAAAATCCTGGAGGAAGCAAGTTTACACAACTCCCTGAAAAACTCCTTTAAATAAGGCATTGTATAGAAAATGGAGTAGGTTCCTAGCTTGTAACAAATTGGAATGTAATTTAAAGGCATCCTGTCACGTGGCTGGCGCTGCCCAAAACAAACACCAACAGGTGTCCTCATTACTAATAGCTATGTTTCACTCAGAAACCCTGCAGACTTTCATAGAAAACATGGTTTAATATCAAGCCAAACTTTAGGAGAATCCCCGCCACCTTCTCTGCACTCTTCTCCGCACTGCTATAGTGTCCCTGGAGGAACCCTCTAACTGCTTCATATTATACCTTTTGGTACTGGGTTGTAGAATCCTATGAAGGATTCCTCTCTGCACTGTTAATGTACAAGTGGCAGGAGAATTGGGCCTAGAGTTTTGGAGGGCCAGTTTGGGGCCCAGTTTAAGCTTTGCAATAACGCCCCCCTTTTTTGGTATTCTTTTTTGTATATGGATCATTGATGATGATATCCTACAGCAAAATCTGTGGTCTCCAGAAACACCTCCTAAACTGGCAAAAACATTACATTGTCAGCTAAACCTGCTGGTGACCAGACAACTGGCTAGTGTGCTTGGTGGCCTCTCAACTGTCCCGTGGCAGCAGATGTTAGGGGAGAGAAGGATCAAGCACTTAGGTTTCAACAAGCCCAATCCTTTTGTTTTCAAGCCAGATATGCTGCCACCAAAGGTGTCTTGCAGAGGACCCATTGAGGATCATGTGTATGGAAGGATGAGAAGGAATAGCTGTTGGCTGAATGGGTTTTGTTAGGCATCAATAGATATTTGTATATATGTATATGTGAGTGTGTGTATAGAAAGAGATATATATATATATTTTTCACATGCAGTCCACATAATACCAGTGAACGAAGTAATGTAATGGGCTGGGAAATATGATTGAGGAACTTGAACATCCATATTCTGTAAACTAGACTTTTTTATATTAAGGAAAGTAACTGTAAAACTGATGTGTTAGTGCTTATGACACAATTTAGTCAATCTGTAGTGTGTTTCGGTTTACTTGTGCAGTCATTTGACTGGCAATAGAATAATCCATGTAGGCAAGGACTGTATAATGAAAGTGCAGTAAGGATTGTTTGGCTTTCTTTAATGATAACGTATAGATGCCACAAAGTCATTTCTCAGTCCAGCCTCTTTAATGAGGCCGGTGGATGTGATTTTATATGGGGAATCTCGCAATCATTTTTTTTCATAAATAGGTATGTAGTGCAGATGTATAACAAGCACCAAGTAATATATTCCAAGCATAAGATACTTAGAGCATTGTTCATTTTCCATGTTGACAGTTGAGGTAGCAGCAGTTCTGATGATGAAGATGAGATGGCAACATAAAGCCGAGCTAGAAGATGATAGGATGATAGCTATGCTGTATATGAGTAATGAATATAAATTTAGTGCTGTCAGAGATGTGTAACCATGAGGAGGAGTGGAAAACGGCAAGATAAGGAGTTGAATGGAGCAGACCCAACATTGGTTTTAGGCTTTGAGAAAATGTTATTAAAAAGGTGTTGAGTAGTGAGATGTAAACCCTGGTTTATTGTTACTGTAAATGAAAATTTATAATGATGTTCCTTAGGCTAGGTTCACATCTGCGTTGTATTGCCTAAGGAACAGAAAAACAGAGAAAATGATCTATTTAAACACCCATTGAGTTCATCAAACACATCAGATGTCATCAGTTCGTTTTTATAATAAGTAAAAAAAAAAAAAGTCGGGTCTGCAGCACTTTGGCTAGATTTACAGGACTGAGTCCCATCTGAGAAGCATGGATAGTATGCCAGCCATATTTCCTGGACTGAAATCAATAGGTATTTAATCTGATCTGTTTGTCAGTTTTTTCTGTTCTTCTGATAGAGCAGAAAAACTGAATATAACATAGGGCTGGGTAATAATGACCTAAATCAAAATTGCGATTAATTGGGCATTTTACCTAGATTACGATTGATGCCAATGATTTAGTTCATGCCCTTTTAGACCACGCCCTTTCACAGTATGCGTATGTGTTGGACAGACTTCACAAGTGAACACGGCTGAACCAAAACTGCCATTATACTCTGGGGTCTCTTCAGACCCCAGGGTACAATTAGTGGAGGCCCAGGGGAGGTGGTCAAAAATAAAAAAAGTGTTACTCACCTCTCCTCTGTGACTCCCTGGTGTCTTTGGCACTTCTGACTGTCAAGGACCGCTCAGGCCTTTGATTGGGCTTCTGTGGTCAGATAGCGTTGTAACGCTTGCGTCACGATACTACATGACTCACTGAGGCCCAATCACAGGCCTCAGTCTGAATGGACCACAGAGTATAATAATACCAGTTTTGATTCGGACATGTTCGTCCCAACAAAACTGCAAGTAGAACCTCGGTATTATTGTAATAACTAAACTGAAATAACCAACGTGAACAAAATCACGTTGGTTATGCTGGTTGGTGTTCGGTTTCAGTTATTTTGTGATTAATTACTCGACCCTAGTTCAACAGAAATGTGAACCCATACTTGCTCTCAATTTATTCCACTGAGGAAAGAGGATGTAGCAGTGCTGAGTGTGTGGGAGTAAGCGGGGTGTAGCATAGCTCACTGTGGAGAAACTTAGATGAGTAGATTTGTGTGGGGGAAACATGGAAGTAGCAAAGTTGAGTGTGGGGGACATGAATGCAGTAGAGGCTGAGTGTACACAGAAAGCATGGAGTTAGCAGGCTGTATGCAGGGACGAAACATGAATGTAGCACAGTTGTGGATGTGGACGGAAGGCAGAGGTAGCAGAGCTGTGTGTGCAAGAAAGAAAGCATGGTTCAGCAGTATAGTTTGTGTGTTTCTGGTGGAGTAAAACATGAAGGTAACACAGGTGTCTGTGTGGAGAACATGGTGGTAGCACAGCTGTGTGTGGGGAAGAAAATGAAGACAGCAGAGCTGTGTTGGTAATAGGCATGCGTGAAGGAAGGCAACGTAGAGATGAAAAGCATAATAGTGGCCGAATATAGGTGACTTTTATTTTCAAATTAGACTAAATATAGTAGTGGTTGGAGGTCCCTAAAAAAAAGTCTCTCCATAAAGAATGAATGGAGCGACAGTGCGTTTGCTTGATGTGTCACTCAATTCAATTGGGGGTATTGGATAGAGGATAACTTTAAATTACTAGAATCCCCCTTGAAAGTGTTTTGTAATTTTTCAGAATTTTCAGTTTCCTTTTTTACGGTTCATACATAAGAGAGATTTCAGACATTCACTCACAATCTAGGATGTCGCATCTTCATCTTTTCTACTGATTGCAGCAGAACATCTGGCTTTTTAGTGTTACTGAAAGACTGCGAAAAGGAAAGGGCTAGAACAATTCCCGCTCTTGACAACTGCAGTGGATAGTATTTAATTACAGCTCTTGCATGCATGCCATGTTTTATTATATTAAATTACGACCCGTAAATGGGATTTGTACCTAACAACAGGTCCAGATTCACACTATGTTCTTTAGAAGCTGTTGACAATCCCAACCCATTTGATTGAACGTCTCTGGAGTGAAAAGATTTGGCTGCATTTATATGCTCAGATGATCAACATGCTTGATTTGTTAAATAACTATGCTTACAGATTTGATGCACGTGGAACGCAGTGTCTATTTAAAATTGTGAATATTTTATATTTTAATGCGGCTACATTAAATATCTGTCTGCACTGGGAGGCAATTTGAGATTGTTGTCTGAGAAGTGTAGCCTTTATAGAGAATGGAAGGCTGAAATAAAATATCACGCCCTGAATAGTTAAATTCTTCTCTGAAATTTATTTGGGCAGCAATCACGCTAGCATGTAATTGGTGCTAACGTGATTACATTTGTTACCATGGTAACAGATGAGTGATCTGACTTTTAAAGTACAGCAGTGGTCTCCAACCTTTTGCTCACCAGCTGTTGTTAAACTACAACTCCTAGTATACCCATGTTTTGCAATAACTGGGTAGCCACAGGTTGAAGGGACTACATCATGGAGGTAAATGGTGCTCCAAGACCTAAACCCTGGATTCATCCTGGTGTCTATTACAGGTATTTGCTCTGTAGTGCTACATACAACACAGCCATAGTGTTTTAAAAATCTAAGTTACTTTTTTATTATATTTTTTTTTTATATTTTAAGACTCCAAAAGACATACTGATAGGGAGTGTAGATTGTGAGCCCTATATAGAACAGTGACTAACAATGTCTGTAAAGCACTGTGGAATATTATGGCGCTATATAAGTAAGCATAATAAATAAGATGCAGAACAACATTGATTTTCAGTGCAGAAGACAAAAAAGTCTGCTTGAAGTTGTAAAAAGTTAGATTAAATGGGTTGTTCTTCAGATAGCAATTGCTTTCAATGTACAGAATGTATATCTTTGTCTGAGGCAGGTAAGCGATGCAGCCAGTGACTGGCTGAGCTGCCATTTTTATGACTTCTGTGAAGCAGCAAAAAAAAAAACCAGCGATTCAGGTAATTTGATTTTTTTCCCATTACAGAGTTCACTATACAGCATAAATATGTTTATCTGCAATTTTCAGATAAGGCAGCGCCTAATATGTTCAGGGTTTTTTTTTGCATATGTAAAACAAGAAATGGAAGTGGGGTTTGTTTGTTTTTTTATTAACTACTTGCTGATCACCCACTAACTTTATACATCCAGGCAGGGGTTGTTTATCTCTTAATTGCAGAGTTAGCAGCAGAGTGAGATCTCACAGCTTGCAGCCAGACTCCCCAGGGAGAGGGCAGGAACGGATTATTACCGATTCCGCCTTCCCAATCACTGTATACACAGCAATTCCCCCTGTTTGATGGTCATGTGATCAATGATTCTGAAGTAAGTACAAGGAGACTGTATTCTTCCAGTAACTGGATCTAATATATCAGTTACAGAGAAATCAGCAAAAAAAAAAAAAAAAAAAAGTAATGTTAAAATGCCCTCAAAGGTCTATTATGACCCTATGTAGGGCACAATGTGTTTAAAAAAAAAAAAAATTGAAATCCCATGTTTAGCCCTGTCCCGGCGACAAAAAAAAAAACTGTCAGCTACATGAAAATTACTATAACAGGTAAAACTATTGTAATAAACATCAGTAGAATTATGAAAAAAAGGGAAAGTGTTACATTTTAAAATTTATAATTACAGTTCCAATTTATAATAATTTAAGTTAATAATTTATTCAAAAATTATTTGAATAACCCAAACAAAAAAAATGAAAACCAAACCGTGTGTCTGGTCAATAATCAGGGAAAATGGCCTGGTCATGAAGTGGTTAATATAGCTATAAACTTTTTTTTAAAAAAACTTTTTTTTGTTCACCTAAAACTCTAAAAACATTGTATGATGACAGGCCTGATGAGCATTTTCCTAAGATGCTGTGTGGATGCCGAACTGTCCAAAGATGAAGGTCATCAGGCAATTCAACCACTTAGATTTGCAGTTGAAATTGACTGTGTTATCTAAGTTGTTAAACAGTTGCAAATGTCAGTGTTGGTGGCAGATGTTTGGTGTATAGCACAATTCCAGATCTAGCTCCATTTTGTCCTAACACACATCCTCCATACATTTACAGCAGATGTCACCAAGTGGTTTTCTTGTGACACACATTGGATATGCCAACAGTATTTAACCAGGTGGGGTCTTACTTGGGGACCTCTTATTGTGGCCTAAACTGTCCATACACTTTAAATTTTCATTGTCGGTCTTCCTGATCGGGCAATTTAAGTTGTTAATGTTGATGGTGGGATCATAGCCATCCAAAATCGAATGTGTATGGCCAGCTTTACAGTGAATGGACTAGGCACTCTATCTGCAACACAGGGAATGTCCCAGTTCATTGCTTCTCAAACTGTGTGACAGTCCTACTGCTGAGGAACCCCTATTGTTGGGGAGGTATGACTACAGAGGCAGTTTTAATAGAAATTGCTTCTGTTGGACAGGAGGTTCTTTGGCTTCAGAAATATCCGATTGTTATTTAGTAGTAATGTTTACATTTCTGTTTGTGTCAAAGGTGTTTTCCCATAAACATAACTATATTTATATGTCTAGACAATTAAAAGTTCAACATTTTAGCAAATATAAATAATTAAAAAATTTGCAGAGTTTTAAAAGATTTTCTCTAGGCATCTCCCCACTAACAATCTTGTCTTGATCAGATTTGACCATGAGTACAGACACTTTCTATTGTCTGGCACTTGTCAGAAATTATATAATTGTTGTCAGGTTATCTTCTCATACATGTAGTGTACCTGTCTTGATAACCTGTCCACAATAAGGAAATCATGGCTGGGTTTCTGACAAGTCCCAAACCATTGAACGTTCCTGCATTCATGTTGTTATCCAATGGCAACCAATCAAGACAAGACCACTACTAAGATGGTTAGAAAAAATCATTAAAACTCTGCAAAATTTTGAATTGTTTATATCTGAAAAAAATGTTAAACCTTTGTCTACAAATTGAAATAATATGTTCAGGGGAAAGGCCCTTATAATGTTTTATATAGGGGTTCAGGAGAAAAACAGAACTGTAAATTGAGCAATATTTGTAGATTTGGGTTTGGGTTCTAATGGTCATTTGCTTTGACAAATTCAGCTTTAAAAGTGGTTGTGATAATAACAATTGTGTAAGCTGCATAAGTGAAGCATGGTAATACATTGTACATCATAAATAACATTTGTATTACATTTTTTTATGTGAAATTTGACTTGAGAAATGATATAAACATATCAGATTATTAGGAAATTAACTGGAGTTGGATTGGCTAAATACCAGTTTATACTTAAGAGTTATGGCTTTGTAACAGAAAATATAAATAGTAGCCTTCCTATATCCTGGCCAAATATTTTATCATTTCATCATTACAGAAAAAAAAAAAATATCACAGCCTTCGCGGCTACTTTTATGTTTCGTTATCTACTATGAGTAACCATTTGGTCATTTGGACGGGAGTCAGAAAGTTCTGTGTAATGGGTGTATTTGATAATAGCCTCTGCTAGTACGAATGTATATATCACATAAGAGCATGGCTGCTCATGAACATATGACATGTGAATTTGTGAAGTGTTGGGACAAGATGAAGCTGGATGTATGTCATAATGACAAGTACAGTATGGATAAGAAATATCTGTTAATTATCGCATGTTTACTCTCAGGTAAGATGACTTGAAAAGTTAGAATTGGAAGTAAACAAGAGCAATGAGATGAGATACCTTCACAGTAAGCACAGGGAACTGCAGAAGGATTTTTTGGCACTAGTTCTACTTTTCTTTCCCCAGAAATAACATTAGCAAGCAAGTGCAAAATGTGGCACCATGTCATGGATGTAACAGAGGAAAGTTCAGGCAATTAAAATTAATAGGTGTCAGCATTCATGACACCTCAAGATCCAACCTACATGTTGGCAAAAGGAGATATTTTTAAGGCACCACTTCTTTATAAATATGCATATTGGAGATCTTGCGATGCTTAATCCCTAAATAATTCATACTATTTATATACTAACAAGCTTGTGTACATTATTCCTTTATTTTCTTTTTTTCTTTTTTCCTTTAGACTTCCAGTGGTAGATGACAGTTTTTACTTCTATCTTTTCTTTACTATTAATTGCAATATAAGAAAACACATAGCATTAGACATCTACATAAAATCATAACCCTATAACACTGCCGATGATAAGCAGTGTTAGAATCTAGCATGAAGATTATTTGTCTGCCAGAAAGGAAAGCAGTTCCCTCTCCACGGGGCTTCAGCTGTCCATGAATTACATTGATGGCCATTCATCTTCATGGCCACCATGTAATAGTACATTTCCACTGCTGCATATCGAATGTCTGCATGGATAAGATACTTATATTTGCATGACTTCAATTTCTCCCCATTTTTTATGTATAGATGTAGCAAAGATTAACTGGCATAGAGCGATAACGCTGCTCTTTCAATAGTGTTTGTAGTGTTCTGTGATCAGATATCCATGTCAATTAGTGCCAGTTATACTTTGCTACATCTGTATCTGCATAGTCTCCTTTACAATGTCTGACAGGTGACTTTTTTTTTTTTTCAGTTAGCAGCAGGTGCTGCCACTTACTATGGCTGACATGTCCGGCTGTCTATGCTCAGATGAGTCTATTGCAATGCTACTTTTTATTGAGATTGTGCAGTAGATGTACATGTGCTTTTCTGCATGTCTGCAGCATCATGCAAAAACTGTTCCAATTCAGTGTTTTAGGTTTGTGTTCCTTGACCCTAAACATAAAAATCCCTATACAGTATTTCATTCTCTGACTGTAACGACGGACCCCAGCTCCTACTTTAAGTTTAGATTCTATTAACCTATTATTTTTGTCATACCAACTGGTAATGAATTAGCATTTACCTCGTGCTATGTAGTATTAGTTTTTATACATCCATAATGCCTTTTATGTTTCTTATACTTTAGCATGTATTCTTTGGTTATATTCTTGTAGATGGTATTTACAAATAATTGACTAAAATGATGGAAAAGCAATGCAACCATCAAAAATGCATACCTTGATGACTCTGTTCACATTAGTATCTTGATTCAATAGGTTACTCAACCTAGCAAAAAGTGGTATCAATGAAACCAGGCAACATTGAGTAGGTACTTAAATGTATATTAGCACATGAAAAAGAGCTAAAAGATCACCTTCTACCCAAGAAGCTAGTATTATCATGACATACTCTCAAGGCTTCTTACGCTATGCTCACATCTGCGATCAGGTGTTCGTTGTTCTGGTCCCTTGGAGAACCAGAACAACAGACAAACGGATTGCTAAAACAGGTGTCCATTGCTTTAAATTGAAAACACTGGATGAAAAATTTGGACTTGCAGCACTTTTTTGTCTGATTTTTGTCAGTCACTGCAAAAGAGTCTCCAAACAAAGACTCCAATGCAGATGAGAACCCAGTCTTACAGTGTTGGAGGATACAGGAGAGCCATGACAACTTTGATTCTTTTTTTTTTTAATTGATCCCAACAAATGCTGGTGAAATCCTGGGATCTTTTGAAGTTGCAGACTGTTATTCTTTACTTTAGAAAGGAAATGAACTTGATGGAACAGAATCCAATGCCAGGATGAACAGAGTCTTACTACTTGATAATGACAAATGCAAACATCTGTAATGTGCTTTACTCATACAAGGGACTCAAAGCGCTGGGAGAGTTGTGGAGTAGGGGAGTTAGCGGCTGCCTTTACAAGCCTAAAACCTACAAGGGTCAACTGTTTTACAGGAAGCCAATTTACGGTAGGTTTACGCTAGCCTCAGCTGATGGAACAGAACAAGGGCTAGGCGGACCACTACAACAGTGGTCCTGATGGACGGAGCCTAATGGACCCCATTCACTGTAATGGGATTCTTTGGGTGTTTCTCCTTTAAAACTGAAACCTCTGGACGAAAAAGTTGGGCTTGCTCAATGCACACTGTGACAGTCTACAATGCAGATTTGAACGTAGCCTTCCCTATCAGTATATTTTTGGCATGTGGAAGGAAACCATAGTACCCGAAGGAAGCTCACAAAAACATGGGGAGAAACATACAAATGCCATGCAAATGTACTTGGTCAGATTTAGACCCCAGTGCTGCAAGACAACAATGCTAACCACTGAGCAACCTTACTGTCCTATGATTACATATAACACTCACTGGATATAAGGTTTTTTTCATCAGTTATAGATTAATTTTTTGCTTTTTTTTTTTTTTTTTTTTTTTTTGCAGACATAGCATGTTGTACATCAGAATGTGCATTAGATCAGAGTTTTGCTAGGGAAACCTCTGTGAAATGGTAAATGTGCTACCAGCACAGTTCATTTCTACATAGAACATAGAGAATAAGACATAATGCACATGACATGAATGTGCAGCCCGAGGTTGTGCCGCTGGAATAAATATCAGAACAGAGCATCGGAACATACTCTGGCTGCATCGGAACAATCGGGCAACACATGGTCATGTGCAAAAACCCCAAGTCTCAGTTTTAATGGTAAATATAGAATTCAGTATTATGTTTACAACAAAGAACTTGGATAGATAGAATAATAACCTCATTGTCACATTGTTATACCTGTATTTGCTCATTTGTAATTCAGTATGTGCAGGCTCTTGTGGTACTAACTTTTCAATCTGGTTCTTGCTGATGCAGTCATCTGCATATAATACATTTTATGGCTTCCCATTGACTGGAGAAGCTCAAGCCATTGTGTATTGTTTTCTTAATTATTGCTTTAGTAGTTTCCTAATGTGTGATTATGTTCAGGTCTTTGCTCTGCAAGTCCTTAGAAGTGACAATGCATGGAATAATTGTTCTCCCAGTACCTTGATTTATGGGTTCATTGTTTTTCTCTGGTTTCCATAGTAACTGGCACGCATATCTTTCATACTTTATTTTCCAAGCATCTACAATATGCAATACTGAAGCATCAATTAATGTACCACAGTAGAACATTTCCAACAACATCACTAAATTTTAAGAGTTGACTTTTATTTCTCAACTTTCAGTCTTTCTTTCCTCCCTTTAAACTAAAATGCTGGAAAAATAATATAAACAACAATCAAACACATCGACAGACCACAAGGTAAATGGATCATAAAATTAAATTGTTGCTTCAAAAGATACACTTCAGCATTTTTGTAAGATGCATGGTTTTAAATATAGTGTTCCTTTCAGCAGATCAGTCATGGCCAAAGTTCTGAGAATGATACAAAATTTATTTTTTACAAAGTCTACTGCTTCAGTTTTTCTAATGGCAATTTGCTTATACCCCAGAATGTGAAAAAGGGGGGCCCCCACCACCACCAACTTCCGCAACCCCAATTTTCCCCGAGAAAAAAACCTTTCCCCCCCAACACCCCCCCCCCCACCCCCGCCCCCCCCCCCCAAGACACCCCCCCCCCCCCCCCGGGGCGGTGCCCCCCCCCCCGGGGGGGGGGGGGGGGGGGGGGGGGGGTGGAGATCAATCTGATTAAGTAAGAAGACACCACGGACACAAGGAGGCGGTGCGCCACAGTTTCTCTCTGTTAACCATGGTTACCTAAAGAAACACGGCAGCACAGCACGCACAAAAGGCCAACGGGAAGAGAGCAGCAGAAAGAGACCCAGCAACAACCGCATCATCAAGACCAAGGGAGAGGTCCAGGGCCAAAAGGCCCAGGGCGCCCAGAAAGACCAGCAAGCGGCAGGACCGCTCTTAAAAGGGTTTCGGCTGGGGGGGCGGGCCACCAGCAGTGCAGAGCTTGCTGGGGATGGCAGCAGGCAGGTGGGGCACGCACGCACGGAGGCGGAGACCGGAGCAAGGCCTGGTCTCAGGAGGGCGCAAAGAGCCACTCTCCCAGAAAAACACAGGGACAGACGTACGCAAAGGTACAGGGGGGGGGCGGGGGGGGGGGGGGGGAGAGCATTTCCCCTGGTGAACCCCCCTCGGGGGTTGGGGGGAACCGGGAGAAAGCCGCTTGGGGGGAGAAGGGGGGGCGCCACCCCCCGCCGTGTCCCCCGCCGCCAGTAAAGTATCCTGAACCACAGTGGTGGGGTTGCTTCTCAGCCAAGGGGACGGCTCTCTCACAGTCTTGCCTAAAAAACAACAAAATAAAGAAAGGACAGAATGGCCTCCAAAGCAAACTCCCCCAACCGGCCCAAGGGAGGTTGGGGGCAAACAAACCCTTTCCCCCCAGGGGGGGGGCCCCCCCCTAAAAAAAAGGGAAAAAAAAAAGGGGGAAAAAAAAAAGGGGGTGGGGGGGGTGGGGGGGGGGCCCCCCCCACCCCTTTCACCCCTTGAGGGTGTGGGAAAAAGAGGGGGGGGGAAAAAAAAAAAAAAAAAAAAAAAAAAAAAATAAAGAGTGGGGGGGTGAGGGGGGGGGGGGGGGGGGGGGGGAGGGGGAAGAAGGAAACCAAAATAAAAAAAAAATTACTGCTTACTACTTTCTTGTCAACTGTATAATAATGTGCCTATCATGTCAGTACAAAATTGTCTTTTTGTGATATAAAGCAAGTACACTTAAAGGAAAAATGCTTGACGTGCGCGCACACACAAAAAATATTTTAAAAATTGTTTTGTAAATCACAGAATATCTTCTGCCTATTTCATGCTGGATATACAGCAAATGTAGAACTTCAGCGTTTCCGACCTTGGTATTCGAGAGGCAAGTGAGGAATAATCACTGTAAGATAATACAAGCATCTGAACTCCTGTATATAGAGATAAGTCTGACCTTCTGATTGATTTTCTAGTTTTGAAGAAAATAGATCTGAAAGTATTTTAAGATTTCCCAATGTTCTTCTATGCCTCACACTAGTAAACTGATAGTATTAACCCGAACGGATATGCAACAAAGATAGGGAGACAAAGTGAATACTATATGTTCAGGCTTAGGCAAAGCTTACTTTTTCACATAAACGTGAACAAAAGCAGCTGGCTTTTCATTGATTTCATTGATCAATATATTTGTGGACTATCATGAGTACAAAGCACTTTCCATAGAATTATGCTTTATGTAATACATGTATCTGTAATATTGTGTATTGTTGGAGAAATGTCTATAGCCCATACTGTAAGTAATAGTAGTAAAGATGTCCTTTGTGTATGTATTTATTTTATATATATTATGTACTTATTGTCTGACTGCAATGTATAAGCAAACAAATACAAAAATACATCATTAGCCTTGTGGATATATGTGGATAAGATATATGCAAACATTGCTTATCTGAGTTTTCTTAGGTTATGTTAAAGCTATATTTACTATACTTGACATACAGTATAGGTAACATTGATTGTTTTGGTGAAATAGCACCTCTTAAAGGAAGTCAAGTCTATACTGCTCCAACAGGTGTAAAATGCCTTCCAAACCTATAATAGTGCCATGTAGGAGCCTTTAATAAGAGCAGAAAAATATCTTTGTGGACACAAACCACTTAAGCAATGTAGAGATCGTTTTATAGATATGCAAATCAGCCTCAAGTGCCTTGGGGACGGGCCTCATTTGTTTACAGATAGCCAGAAGTGCTCTTAAAGGGGTTGTCCAGACAAAAATAAAATTTTTTAAATAGGCCGGGGGAGGTGAAAAAAAAAATCATATTCTCCTTTCCCCAATGCTCCGATCCCTCTCAGCGCAGTCCGGTCCTGCCAGTCCATTGTTGTCTTCTGGTGAAAGTCCACGCCTCACGTGACCGCTGAGGCCAACTAGCGGCTTCAGAAGAACGGATTCAGGATGTCACAGCTGGCGAGACTTCGAAGACACTGGAGCAGCAGGACCGGACCACGCTGGGAGAGCACCACAGACAGGTGAGTATTTTTTTTAAAATCTTTATTCACCTCACCCAGCCTATTTAAAAAATAAATGTTTTGACCGAACAACCTCTTTAATGTCTTCTAAAATTGTTGCCCAAAGTCACCCTTTTAGTAGTGAATAGCATTTGCAGACATTGTCTCTGTTACAGTTGTCTGTATACCAATATAGCAAACTTGGCCCCCGTCCCCAATCTACTTGCAGGCTGGTTTTGCACATTTATAAAAGTGATGCTTATCTTTGATTTGTCACCACCTACATATGTTTCTGCTCCTATTAAAGGTCCATACATTGTACTTTTATTGGTTTTGGAGGCATTTCGGACTGGACATACTCCCTTTCAGGAGTTCTGGAAACTGGAAGGAAGAGAAATGGGCATGCCTGCTGTGATGAAACAGAACCTGAGTTCTGTAGCACGTTTTCAGAAAAAGTTAGTGTACAGTGTAAGGTTTTTTTGTTTTTGTTTTTGTTTTTTGCGCTATTGTGTAGGAGTGGGAGGCGGATTGGTGACCATTTTTGTAATATTATAAAACAGACTGTACTGTTCTCCTTAGCTACTCTCTAACTGAGCTGTTACCAGGGCAAGTCCATACACATTTGTATTGTAAATATGCAGGGCATGAAGCATTTTCCAAAGGGGGGTTGGTCACTTCAAATGGCTATATCTCTGGTTTTATACCACCTAGAAAAATTATTCTGGTATCACAGGAAAGCTGACATTAACGTACTAGCTATAACCGAACCTATCACTAGTTAAAAACACATCTCCTAATCCCAGAGATATGCAACAGTATTTGACACGGGTTTGGAACCCTAGATCTCAGCTGCATAAGGGCGTTCTGGTGGTTTACTGGTCCCAGCCCACCTGACAGGTTCCCTTTAATCACTTGCTATTATAAAACGTTATTGATTACATGTCCTTTGCACGCAGTGACAAATATGATACAATTAGAAGTAGACAAGGACTTATTTTGTATAGATTGGGTTGGGCTTTAAGAATTATTTCCTTTCTTGTTCCAAGGAATCCTAGTCCATCTCAGGACTAAAGAAAACCTTGCGATTTCTCTAGTCTTGCACTCTTGTCTCCTAAAATATAACAAGAATAGCAGATATAGACCTATTTATATTACCATTATGGTGCTCACTGGATTCATTAGAGTCCAAGAATTAATATCCCATAAAACAGTAGGTCCTCTGTAATGTGTACTTCCGTGACTGCCACCAGCCCCACAAGATGGAGAAATAATATACCTTTAGTTCCTTTGAATGTTATTCATTGCTTTTTATTCACTTTCCTGTTCCTATATGAATTGTTTGAATGGCCATTATTCTTTTCTATATTAGGGAATAATCACTGGGTATAATTGTTCTTTCTTGTCATTATAACGTGGAACAATAGTAAAGGAGTCATTTACAATTAAGTGCCTATTCACTGCACTACCTAGGGTCCAACCTTCTGTTTTTTAGCTACATTGTCTATGCTATATCTCTCTGGTCTCCTTATTTAATAAATTCAACTGAGTAAATGAACAGCATTCAGTGCAATGAATCACTTGGCAAAAGTACGACTAGGAAGCCATTTGTTTTACTTTTTTTCCCTCCAATTTTAATGTAGTCAATGTTGATGAAAAATAATGGGCTCTTAGGTAGGGCTGCCAAGAAAGGAGAGGCAAGGCTCAAATAATCAATGATGAATAACTGAGCAGGCGAGCCGTCCCAGCTAGTTTCCGATTGAATGAATTGCTCAATATTAGTTTACCGTGACACTGCCATTTTAAATATATTTGTCGATTACAGTTATCATTATGTACTGAAGTAGAATATATAGTCAGATGTATGATTTTCATCTCGCCATGCTCTTTGTTTATACTATCAACCATGCAGCAATCAAATTACTATTAATATCCCTTTTTAATTTTGATGGTGAGTTTGTTAGTCAGGGCATATTGGCGAGGGCTCAGCTATTATGGAAATGTGCTATAAGTAATTTATGTCTCATTTACTCATAGTGGCCTATCACATCTCTAAATACAGCTGTGTGACGGCTCTATGTAGTGCATTTACATAAATATTTTTTTGTCTTTGGACTAGAAATATTTAATAAGAAATTAGCAAGGTCACCCATGCGCATATGTGTATACAGTGGAAGTTACTTGGAAGAGTTATTGAGTGCCTACAGACTGAAAATTACATTTTGCTGGTAAAATTGCACAGGCTATGAACTCTATGGCTTTTATGATTTTTGACCATAAGGGCTGTAACTCATCCAGGCCTTAAGGATGTTTTCAATGTTCTAGTGATCCAGACTTACATTCCTTTCCTGATATCCAAAGGTTATATGCATAGATGACCAGGTCATAGAGGATGTGCCATACATTTTTTGTCCCAGTTCTGAAATGCTAATAAAATGCCTTTCAGTGCTTTCATACAAGAGATGTCGGTCAGTTTTATTAAATTCAGTGCTACCCACAATGCTCTGCAAAGTAGTGTAAATGGTGTGGAAATCATAGCAGTATTTAATACAAATTGTTCTTTTTACTTGTATGTGCATAATTGTTACATTATATTACAGAGGAACCAGAAGTAGTACACAAAAGGTTCTTTAGTGTACCGTATATATGAAAAAAGTAAAAATATGTTACTACTAGCATCATGGCTCCCACCTCTGCGTGGGTCCAATTAAGACTAGTAAACAAAAATCGGAGGACTGCCAGGGCTTTTCCATTCGGTCGGTGGAGTTTTGGAGAGAGGAGTATTGTTGTGTGGGTGTTTTTTATTTTATAATATTTGCTGCTAGGCGCCACTTCAATTTCACAGGCCAGTGACATCACATACATTCGTCATGTGGTCTGTTTGCAGATCAGTCCCATTCAAGTGAAAGGGGCTGAGCTGCAGTATGAGGCAGAACCCCTATGTAACGCATGGCTCTGTACTTAGTTTTCGGTTGGGCACTGAGGCTTCTTCACTGAACACTGCAGTCTCTTCAAACATCTGACATGTGGGTGTTACAGTTGTTGGACCACACCAATTTGATATTGATGCAATATGTAAGTCCTGGAAACCTCACTAGTACACTTCTCAACAATGAAATTTCAACACCAAGAAGGAAAAGTCATGGAAATCACAGGATCAATAGACATGTTATCAATATGCAAATTATAAAAAAAAAATAAGGAAACAAAAGGTTCAAAATGTCTCAATTTATTCAGTATAGCGTATGAGCACAACCTCATTACAAGAAAGATTCTGATTACTGAGCTGTGCACCTGTGTGTCCGTCACATGACCATGGACTGTCCGTCACATGACCATGGACTGATTTTTATCCACTAAAAGTAAACAGTGAGTGTAATAAACACAAGGAATTCATGCAGAATGTATAATGGAAGATTGCATTTTGCTGTCTTTTCAATATACAAACAATAACATTTAGTTGCTGAGCCTAGGCAACCCCTTTAACAAAATAAGGCTCAATTTGAAGCCTCTGTAAGCAGTTATGTCAGATTTGATGGGAAGAATAGCATAGCATGCAGCACTTCCATCAAAGTGATGGACAGAATAATGACCTCCTCAGTGCCCTCACACAGTGCAATGGCCCCGTCAGTGCCTCCATACACAGGATCATGAACCTGTTATTGCCCCTACACACAGTCTCTTGACCCTGCCAGTGTCCCTACACACAGTCTTATGACCCTGCCAGTGCCCCCACAGACAGTATAATGGCCCTCTCACTGATCCCTCCACAGTATAATGTCCAGGGTGCAGCAGCAGTGGTATTGAAGGTTTAGCAGTTTCAACGCACTGTAAAAAACAAACATTTTCAGCAGTCTGTTTGCTTCACCTGAACCTCACTTTCTGCTGAAACTATTTGTTAAATAAACTGTATGAAATATTAAAAACTTTTCAGCTACAAGTTTCTTTGACAAGACTACGTTCTGAAACTGCGGTTTTCAGGCATCAAACATTTCCACTACATTCCTAACTACTACAGGGCTCCAGTTTCCTGAAGAACAAATTAAAAAAATCTCCTGTTGAGCTTTCCGAGGGCATTCAATTGGTTTATTCTGTTTTTGAAACTTGCTGTCAAACTGTTTTCTTCAAACATTGACAGATTTCCCTCTAACCACTTCTTGACTAACCCTTCACAGGTCTCCTGCTGGTGTATTTCCAGGCTCTTTGAGAGGAAGGATTGCACTTTCACCAGCTGTGCTTATATGGTGTCAGTTTGTTTAGTGCTCCCCTGTGTATTATATAGTATCTACTACCTGTAAAGACAAATAAGAGGTTTCAGAAAGAAAAGGTACAATATATTTAGGAGCGAGGGCTTTATTAAAGCACTGATTTTAGATTGCTTTCATACCACCATTTCATAAACTCTGCTGTCCCCAGTCTCTTGGTGTTCATTTAATGTTTCGCTTAACCCTTCAACAGACGTGACTCTTGCAGCAGTAATCACAATAACTGAAAGACAAAAGAACAAATTCTTCCCTTTGGCTTTTTCTAACAATTTTCTTGCAACAATATAACAGCAAAATATGGTGTAAATAAAAGCATACGTTGTGCAGACGTGCTAGTAAAATGAATCAGTGTGGAAAAAGACTGTCAGTCCAGTAAAATATCAGTAAATGAATGTAGACTTTTTACCACACATTGTATCTTATATGACATTTGGGCTGGTAGACCTGAAGAAGTAAACTGTAGTATTCCTCTCGTATAACAATAGGTCAGCTGCATAATATGTATCACTCACTATTTCGCTCTGTCATATTTCAGTTCAGTGCAGTGGCTTTTTGTGTGGTTTACCACTTGTTTGTAAAGTCTACTCTAAAGAACAGCATTTTTAGCTAATGGAGTTCACTTATTAAGGGTGTTTTCCAGGACAGTAATAAGCAGCAGAAGAAAATAATTGAAATTAGGTCCAAACTTTTAGACTATCTCAAGGACTATATTCAAAGGCTATGTGTACCTTTACCATGGACAAAATTATTTTTCCATGTTTTACAATGTAAAGTTTCATTCTTTATTCCGTGTTAGACTCTTCTGATGCAGTTTCCAATTCGCATCTAGTTTCAAACTAGATTATGCGAGCGTGTTCCTTCCAGTCATATACCATGAATGGTAATTCTTTGCATCCGCAGTGGTTATGCCTCCACTAGCACACAATTACTGGACTATATCTCTTGTAATACAGCCTGTGTGTCATCTCTTCTGTGCAGACAGACACTGATATTACCTGTGTGAGAGATCTCACCCCCTACAGATTCTGCAGTGGGTTTTTTTTCTGTTTTTTTCCCCCTCTTTCTATACTGATGATTTCTGTATGTGTGATCTCTCCCTGTAGATTTTGTGCACTCTCTCCACTGATGCTATATATATGTATGTATATTCCATTTACCCCTGCAGATTCTGCTGAAGATTCTCTCCTCTCTACTCTTCAGAGGCTAGATTATTGCAGTATGCATTAGAAATCCATTGGAAGACACATACATACGATAGAATAATTTTATGGGTGCCAGAATGTTGTTAAAGTATGACAACAATTCAATGGGTGTGATATCGACTTCACAAGTCAGCTTTATATTTTCTCACGACCAAAGAATTGATATGATCCAAACAATCATGTAAGAACTTAATAGCCTGTATATATGAGCTATAGAGTAGTAGACTATGCTGGTTAATGCACCAGTTCTAAAGTGTACATAACATTTCAACAAGGTTTGCATAACACAACAGTACATGGTGTGTAAATGAGGAATAACCCTATTTCTGGCCATTAGATCACTTGTATATGCATTGTTTACCTTCCATTGTTTCCCTGAATTAGGGAGTGGAGACTACTTTGTGCTACCATAGACAGCACAAAGAAAGTAGATGGCAATCTGCTCCATAGCACTCTCACTCACAAACACTCAGAAGTTGCAGTAGGATGATATAGAACTATATATAGAAGCTCTGACCTGTATTGATGTAAATAACACACCTGGGGTGAGATAGAAAGCCTCCTATTTAGCTACTTGCTGTCTTTTCTGCTCCTCCTCTCTCCATGGTTTCTGCTCACTCCTCTTCTCCTACACTTTTCATAGACTTCTATTGTGATCTGCAATATGTCCCAAACCCATTTACCCTTTTAGGGGACATGGATGTCCTGGAGAGTAGGTCATCTGCAAAGAGCAGCTACTACTGTAGGTTACTCAGTGGCTATATATTTAAATGGGAAATGTACATGTAAATTCCATATTGTGTGTTGACCGCTGCAGCTAATGGTGGAATTGTACCATACACCCTTGGTTGTTACCAATACTTGATTGTCCTGCCATATGGCAGGCAAGAGTAGGCAACCTGAAGCATTCCAGCTGTTGTGAATCTACAATTTCCAGCGTGCATATCTGATGTGCTGTTGTGGGAACTCCCATAAATGTGAAGAGAGTATTTGGCAGTTATAGTTTAACAGAAGCTGGAGTGACAAAGGTTGCTGGCCCCTGCTTTAGGCTAAATCCAAGTGTATTAGTAATCTAGGCATTTATAGCTGTGAATACTGTAAACTTTTTTTTTTTTTGTATATTTGTTTATCTAAATTTCTTTTAAGGTCTTTTTATTAACCCTCCCTTCACCTTCAAAGAAAAAAAAAATTGTTAAAAACATTGTTAGAGCTTATTTACATGACCGTGCCATACAGTCGGGTATGAAAAAGTACCCGAGTGTACATTTGAGGGTTACCTGGTTTCATAGATCTCTCATAGATTTTATCTATTGAGGGATCTGTGAAAATGGCCCAGGAAATGGCATGTTATAACAACGGTCATGTGAATATCCTATATTTCAAATAGGGCCATGTGCTGTCCGCTGAACAGCTAACAAAAGGCCATGAAACACTGTTGTGTGAAGAAGCTCTTAAAGGGTACCTTAGTTTTCATGAAAAGCTGAAAGATGTGCAGAGTCTTGCTAGGCAGTCTGTTCAATGACTATATAGGCCTTCATACATGGTGTCCTATCATTTTGTCTGCTGCTAATGTCCCCATCATTAGCATATTTTGCATTTTACTTTGAGGATGTGGGCGTGTACAAAAAAGAGCAATCTGCCCCTCCCCTCTCCATTGTTTTTTTTTCCAATTAATTCTGATAGGAGTAACTGTACAAGAGCAAACATAGCTGAGAAAAGCCCAAGTGACCATAATATAGGAGATCCAGGAACACTGAACTGTAAATATAGAGCAGATACCCACTACATTCTAGCATCTTACCATGCAGGTATGACACAGGGAAAGAACAATATATGAACACTGTAAGTAAAACTTCTTGCTGTCTGAGAATAATATGCCATCTACAGTATAATCACACAAGCAGCTAGAAGTAGATACAAGTACATAGAAGACTTTTCTTACATTGCAAGCTGTGAGATGCGCAGAATGTTCAGTTTCAGCAGTTTGCAAATGTGCTGTGAGAAGTCTGTGATAAGAATCAGCCCCTCCCATCCGCATTCACTAAAGAGAGAAGAACCCTCCCCCTTCCACTCACTCTGATCCATCTTGCATCTTTGTTGACAAATTTAGCTAGCCTAGCAACACTGAGTAAACTGTGTCAGGAATTTGAGAGGTTTTTTCATGCAAAAAGTGCATTACATTTCAGTCCAGAATATATTAAAGCGTAACTAAACTTTCGGACAACTTTTGATTTTCTGGCAATATTTGTGTCTTTAGTAAATTTTGTAATATACTTTATTAACACATTTTGTCTCCTTTTTGTGAAATCCTGCATATCTTTATTCTTCCCCTCGCTTCTTTATTGAGAGTTGTTCCTGCCTCTCACTGAGTTACTGTGTATGGATTACGGTCTGTGTAACATGTAGAGAAAATGAAGGCGGTGGCAGACGCTTCAAACACTTATATCTTGGGCGTTATAAAAGATAGCAGACACTAATGTTATATATGAAGATCTCCTCTTTCATATAACGCCAAAAGCAAGTTTCTACCTTTTATAGCGCTCGAGATATAACTGTTTTATGGGAGCCTTCCATACCCTCATTTTCTCTACATTTTACACAGCCCATACTCCACGCCTTTCTCCATACACAGTAACATTCAGTGAGAGGCAGAAACAACTCTTAATTCTCTCTCTTGCATCTGTATTAAGAGATGCAGGATTTCATGGAAAGGAGACAAAGTGTGTTAATAAAGTTTACAAAATTTATGAACGATACAAATACTGCCAGAAAATCAAAAGTTGTCCGAAAGTTTGTTATGCTTTAAATGAGACTTAAGGCCCATGTACACGACCGTGTGCTAGTTCAATATGCTAGTTCAGTATGCTATCTGGGTTTTTCCCAGATAGCACACTGACCCATTCATTTCTATTGGCCCATACATACGATCGTGATTTCCACGGATCCATGTGCACACACAGTCCTATTCCTGTCCGGTTTTGCGGCCATGCTCGCTGGCCCCAATGAATCACTGGATCATCACTTTTCTTGCATGTCGGAAGCAGGGGCCAGTGATATTCTGAATCTTTATTTTTTATTAATATCGTTTGAACAACTACTTTAATTTTACATATGACATATATTTATAAATATTAAAAGTGGAATTTTCCAGAACAATATAATAATTGTCAAGCTTGCTTAGTACATGCAGCATTTCAGGCAGTGGTATATAACTACACCAGTGGTCTGAGAAACTGCACTGCTGTTTTTGCCTGCAGAATGTGCTTGACCTTCCTCCTTCCCCCCCTCCATTGATCCTGACCAGTGCTTCTTACACAGCCAGCAGTACAGTAATTCAGTGGCATGCAGTCTGTGCAAGAAAGCCCACTCTATTTGTTTGCAGAGAGTGGGCAGTGGCAGTTACTATGGTGCATACCAATTTTTGGAGTAGATATAGCATTGAAAATGTCATAAACACCTGGCATCAAGCATCATTTTTGTCTGTCTTCCCCAACAGTTTTAACTTTGAAAGCGTGGTCTACTTTCTCACAAATGTTATTTTAGTGCCTACACGATTTGTCCACTGTAGAGGAGTATTCTAAGGGGCAGTGCCAAATTGACACCTCTCACAAATTGCCAAATTACGCTTTTTTGTTTTTTTTTTAATGTGTGCCCCATGATGTTTTGATAGAGTGAAAAATACTATTTCTAGAAAATTAATTTAAAAAGATCAAGACCATCTGAAATTTCAAAAGCAAAATCTGCGCAAAGACATTAAATGCAGCTACTGAGAGAGCCGACATCAAACACACATAGCAAATAATAAGTCTAGATGGAATGACATTCTGAGAAGAGGCATAAAAGTTTGACTATCTTTGGGTTTAAGTCACACTGCATCAATCCCTTTTTTCAGCACGATTAAAAAATGTATAGCTATTGATCTAAGGGGTTTGCATTAGTATGCCAGGGATGTCCGCACAGGGGATTGCATTCAAATATCAGACAAGCAAATACCTGGAAAATTGACAATAAAAGCAAGTACATGTCCAGACTTTGAAATGTGCACTTGGATTTGCTTATTGAAATTCCAGCATCCTTCACAGGTCACTCAAGCCTGATTATATGATATGATAATTCTCAGATAAAATCAGTCGTTCAGATTGACAGTACTATTTCCAACATGTCTTGCACTATGATGAAATCTCTCTAGGGCTACTAGTATGCATAACAATAGTTTAACTTTTTTGTTCTCATGTTCTTTCCTTTAAAAAGCTGTGTCTTCATTTCTGATTGCATTTATGATAGAAGAGGGTGGCGGGTGGAATTAACACAATTACTTATAATAGTCTGTTAGTGCACTTGTGTTACTTTTTAATGGGAAATGGATTTTATTTAATGTGACCTGATTATCATTATGATTTGGTCAGTTTGTTTCTAATGTAGCCCAGAAGTATGAATTCTCCATCAACAGCTCATTAAAATGCTAATGTGGTCACGTTTGTCATTTTCATCTTAAAGGGAAATGATGCCCTAAAAGGTGTAGTTGGGATGAGAATAAAAGAGAGGCATGCTGGAAATATTTGTGCTGTTCACTGATACTACTGCTTCACTCTGCTGTGACTAAAGTACTTTTTTTTCATGGTTTACGAAACCTTAGATGCAGTGTTTGGTGTTTACATATTTTCTCAGAGAAATTAAAAGGTTAAATCCATCTACCTGTTCAAAAGATATGGCCCTTGGTAAGGTGTATGTAAACTAAAGGGGTTGTTTAGGGTGTGTACCTGTACTCATATGCATCGGGTTTTCTTTGCTGGACCTGGGGGTTCCTGGCTGTTTCCAACCTGGGTCACGTGATCAGTACCAGCTGCCATTCCCTGGGTCGCTTTGCTGACTCCCTCCACTCCTGCTTTCACTTTTAGTTACCTGTGCTTATGGGTACTGAACTTTCTATAGTCGGCCAGGCCCCGCAGCACAGGCAAACTACATGTGAATACAAGAGAGTAGGAACAGAGGCTGGTTCCGACCTACTTGTTTAGAAAGTCTCAAATATTAAAACTACTTTTTTGTGCATCCTTAACATGCCTCAAGTGAATGGGATAACTACAATGCCTAGAATGGCCATTACGGAAATATGGCATTCTAGGTACTTATGTAAATAATGAAAAGGCTGCATCATCCCTTCATACAGCTGATTGAAGAGGGGACAGAGAAGCTGTTATCCCCACCAATCTTAAAACCAGGTGGTGAAATGTATCAAATTGCACATTTTTGTTGTGATTGTAGATTTTTTATTCTGCTTTTTTGTATGATTAAAAGGGCTGCGGTCTTGCCTTGACCTTCATCTCTGCTCTCTTAATGGCAATTTAGTGATATGCTTTACATAGGCTCATGGCCATATAATAGCAATAGACTGGAGCCTGGTCCTTGAGGTCTATGGGAGATGCTCTGTGCAAAGAAGAAGATAAGCTGTGACATCATCTGTTGCCAATATTGCAATGATGTGCCAGTGTGATATCTGTAGAGGTGTTATCTTCTATTGTAATGCTGTTTGTCTTGTGATGTAAATAAGGTGACTGTTGAAAAGAAAATCTACTACAAAAATGGCACCTATCAATTTACTATTAGGCTTGGTGGCAAAAGTGAAACTGCAGGATTTTATTAAAAATATAGAAAGTGTATTCCTCCTTTACCCTCCCTCCCTCCCTTCCCCGACTTCGGTTTTGTTTTGTACTGTTTTATTTTATCTGAGGAAAAACTTTAATGAAGAAAAAATAAATAGCAGCATAAAAATTAAAAATTCTTAAATTTAACATAAATATATTTAACACGTATCCCTTGTAAGGACAGACCATCAGTTTTGAAAAGGTGTATAACCCCTTTAATGGAAATTACTAATTTTGACTTTGAAAACGTCAAAGTTGCTGGGACCACCAGCAATCCTCACAATAACAGATACGGGCAACATCCGCATGGAGTTTGTATGTTCTTGCCATGTTTGTGTGGGTTTCCTTTGGGCTCTTCCCACACCACAAAGACATACACACAGGGAATTTAGATTGTGAGCCCTACTTGGGACAGTAAGTGATGACAATATCTGTAAAGTGCTTCAGAACATGTTGGTGTTCTATAAGCAAGAGAAATAAAATTAAAGTAATAAAAAAGGGTTACTCGGTGGCTGAGTGGCTAGCACCTTGCATTGCTGGAGTCCTAGGTCCAAACCGAACAAGGACAAAATCTGAAATAAGTTTGTATGTTCGCATGGGTTTCCATGAGTTTCCTCTGGGTATTTTGGTTTCCTGCCATACTCCAAAAACATACTGATAGGTAATTTAGATTGTGAGCCCTATGTGGCACAGTGACCGACAATGACTATAAAATCACTGCAGAATATACTTGTACAAGACTTAATATATCTACCCCAGTTTTGCTACACTACTAAAAAAAAAATTTAATTTCTCTAGTCCGGCATCTGATTTTCTAGCACAGCTAATCTTCACAAAACCAGAAATAGAAGATTGACTAGAGAAAATCAATGACAAGTCTCCGCTGCTTAAATAGCAAATCTGTGCTGTCGTCCTATGCACTCTACGTTTACAAGTACATTTTAGATATCCTGTAAACCTTCCAGTAATCCAGGATATCTGATAATCTGGTGCTCATAAAGGTCCCATTATTGCTGGATCAAAGGATTTTTTTTACCAAACTATTTGATATCTTATAATTTCAGTGTCTAAGAATATGCCTTCTGGGGAACAGGCATATTTCTAAGTGCACATGCTGCTTATGTCGAAGAATTTAAGAATTAACATCACTATCTTTTTTTCGGATCAGAAAGCTGTTTTTCCTTAGACAAGCAAGACCAGATCTTAAATTTGTAATTCAATTATAGGTTAATGAAGCATTGTAAGCAATATTTATAACTGCATTTTTAAAAAGTCACAAGCCAATTATGCAAAATGTCTATATAACTTTCCTCACCTAGCAATGTAAATAGATTTAACCTTTCTATTAATTACTTGTTCATGCGGAGCACTGCCTTCAATAATGCAGCATTTCCTGTAATAGCATTATTTTTCAAAGACATGACTTTTTTTTTCAAAATTTACACCATTTTAATGAAAAATGTAACCCCTTTCTTTGCCCACTGCTCATTATCAGACCAATATGCTGCAAGCCTCTCTGACGTGCGGATGAAATTAATTTCATTATTGCATTTGGCTGGTTCACTCTTCCATTTTCTTATCCATTTCTTCCTTCATTATGATGTTGTGTTCTCATATTATATTCAATACACTGTAGGAAAAGCCATTATGAGGAGAAATATGACTTTGAATCTCTCCAAAGGATACACAGGGTTAATGTTATAGATCAAAGGTCATGGACCTGATTTATTCAGCATTGGATCATTTCTAGCATAGCCTTTCTTCTCGACACTGTATTACATCTTGTTTCTGCCCATTTAATGTTTGAGGGGAGGCTTAATTGGACATTACTTGGCGATAATTTTCTTGAACAATTAAATCTGCTAATGTAGCCAGACCTCTAAAGTGTGCCATGTTGCTGTAGTCTTATAGAAATGTGCATGGTGAGATAGCATGGTATTACAGCATGCATATGGGAGAAAACGCAGGGATTGGGATGGTAAAACCTTCACTCCCAAATAAGGAATGGTGAGTGAGATTTATTAAAACTGGCATAATGCCAGGTCTGACCACACATTGTGACTCTAAAGATCTGGCCACTTTTTTAGATACATTAATACTTGCATTCCCCTTGAAATAATAATTCTGGAACATTTTTTCTTAGACCTCGGTTGTGCTGTTCTTCTGTTTTTCTCCTAGAAATTTGTGAATAAATTGATATCTGGTGTTACTTGTTGGGGGTATGTTACACAGGACACTATCTAATGTAAGACTTTGTAGCTGCACACCCCTTAGTTGTCAATTTATTAATTTATAGGAGGAACAACATTTATAATGTACAGTACTTACAGTGAAACTTGTGTAAAAAAAAAAAAAAACACACACCTCTTGAAGCGGACCAACCTAATGTTAACCTGAGAATTTAGTGACATATTTTTCATTCCTTTATATCCTATGTATATTGAAAGGACCACCCCTCCAGACCATTTTTCACATACATTTTGGTGATTATTACGAAGAGATTGTACTGTATATATGGATATAGGTAGATAGTTGGATATAGTTTCATCCCTAGATTTTGCAGATCCATAGCATAGCGAATCAGTGTTGGCTACGGCATGAAGGCTTCTTCATTGACAGAGAAGCATGGGCTCCAGATAACATATATAATCTCATTAGAGATATATATACCCAGTGGTTTGCAAAAGTATTCATACCCCTTGAACCTTTTCAAATTTTGTCACCTTACAACCACAAACTTAAATGTATTTTATTGAGATTTTAAGTGATAGACCAACACAAAGTAGCAGATAATTGTGAAGTGGAGCTAAACTTATACCATGGTTTTCAAAATTTTAATGAAATAAAAATCTGAAAAGAGTGATGTGCAAAAGTCTTCAGCCCCCTGTACTCTGATACCCCTAAATAAAATCCAGTGCAGTCATTTAATTAGTCCAGCTGTGTATAATTTAATCTCAGTATAAATACACCTGTTCTGTGAAGGCCTCAGTGGTTTGTTAGAGAACACTAGTGAACAAACAGCATCATGAAGATCAAGGAACTCACCAGTCAGGTCAGAGACAAAGTTGTGCAGAAGTTTAAAGCAGGGTTAGGTTATAAAAACATATCTCAAGCTTTGAGCATCCCAAGGAGCACTGTTCAATCCATCATCCAAAAAATGGATAAAGTATTCTACAACTGCAAACCTACCAAGTCATGGCCTTCCACCTAAACTAACAGATCAAGCAAGGAGAGCACTGGTCAGAGAGTGGTAAGAAGAAAACCATTGTTGAAAGAAAGACATAAGAAGTGCTGTTTGCAGTTTGCCACAAGCCATATAGGGGACACAGCAAACATGTGGAAGAAGGTGCTCTGGTCAGATGAGACCAAAGCTGAACTTCATGGCATAAATGCAAAGCACTGTGTGTGGCGGAAAAGTAACACTGCTCATCACCCTGGTATGGGGATGTTTTTCTTCAGCAGGGACAGGGAAGCTGGTCAGAGTTGATGGGAAGATGGATGAAGCTAAATACAAGGCAATCCTTTAAGAAAACCTGTTGGAGGCTGCAAAAGACTTGGGACCGGGAAGGAGGTTTACCTTTCAGCAAGACAATGACCCTAAACATACAGCCAGAGCTACAGTGGAATGGTTTAGATCAAAGAATATTCATGTGTTAGAATGGCCCAGTCAAAATCCAGACCTAAATCCCATTGAGCATCTGTGGCAAGGCATGAAAATTGCTGTTCACAGACACGCTCCATCCAATCTGGCTGAGCTTGAGCTATTTTGCAAAGAAGAATGGGCAAAAATCTCAGGCTATAGATGTGCAAAGCTGGTAGAGACATACCCCAAAAGATTTGCACCTGTATTTCCAGTGAAAGGTGACTCTACAAAGTATTGATATAGGGGGCTGACTACTTTTGCACGTCACACTTTTCAGATTTTTATTTGATTAAAATTTTGAAAACCATGTATCATTTTCGTTCCGCTTCACAATTATGTGCTACTTTGTGTTGGTCTATCACTTAAAATCTCAATAAAATACATTTAAGTTTGTGGTTGTAAGGTGACAAAATGTGAAAGGGTTCAAGGGGTGTGAATACTTTTGCAAGCCACTGTATGTAATGAGATCAGGGCTCTGGGATGGCCATCATACCTTCCAGGACGCCTTGTTCTTCTTTATGCATTTTGTACTATCAGGGAGGCACCTGATTTGCTCCAAATTTATTCTGCATCAGGACAACAACCTCACACATACAGCCAATGTCATAAAGAACTACTGTATCTTCAGTGTAAAGCAGAACAAGGAGTCCTGGAAGTGATAACTTCCTCACAGAGCCCTGATTTCAACATCATCCAGTCTGTCTGGGATTACATGAAGAGACAGAAGTATTGGAGCAAGCCTACATCCACAGAAGATCTGTGATTAATTCACTGAGCTCTTTGGAACAACCTCTACGAAGTTACTTCAAAAACGGTATGCAAGTGTACCTAGAAGAATTTATGCTATTTTTTAGGCGAAGGATGCTCACAATTGATTTGATGTCGTTTTTTTTTCTTTTGTTCATTCACTTAAACATAAACTATTAACACTTCTGTCTTTTGCACAGTACTGTATGTATGTGTGTGTGTGTTTGTGTGAGCATATGTGCCTAGCCCCACATGCATTAATCTGGAAATTCTTCCCAAAGATGGTCAGCAATCCATTTGAATCAAAGCTTGCTCTGTAGTTGGAACTTTTCAGCTTCCATATTTTCATGTATAAGTGATGGACTAATGGTGGAAATATTTTTCATTTTCCTTTGATGTGAACAACATTAGGTTGTAAAGATAACTCGCTGATCCATCATCCATCCAGTCCTAAATGTGCCAGGATATTGAGTCTTTGCTCTACATTACTTTTTTATCAAGATTGGAAAATCTATAAAGCTTAATATTTGCCGTAAAGCTGGAGTTTAATTTTACAGGTACATAAGATGTATTTACTAGGTGACTCTTATCTGCTCACATGTTTATCCTTGAAACCTCAGTAAAACATAAGTCAAGAAAACTACCCCTCTATACATTCACAAACCTGATCAGATATTCATCCTTGTAGTACGGTATGCATCAGGTGACAGTAAAATGTATTCTGAATATGTTGAGTGGGGACAATATGCTGGACGTTACTAATATTTGGCTGGAAAATCTTGTACCGTTTTAATAAATCCAAGTTAAACTGCACACGTTTTGTTTTAAGATCTGAAGATTTTCTTTTCCTATTTTCCTTTAACCAAACAGTGGACGCACTGTTGGTAATTGTCAAGATTGTGTGTAAAATACTCATCCATCATTGTGAGCCCCTGGTCAGAAAATGACAATGCAGTAAATATCTTCAGCAACCACCTTTTAATGTACAAGCTGTTTTCAGTAGGAATTTTCAGCTCTCGCATAAACCACACTGTCATGAGTGACTGCCTGTGCTCCAAAGTCATTACTATTGAGATGATAGGACATCTTTCAGCCGATAACCGAAAAACTTTAAATGTCATATCAAGTTTCTGAAGCCATTTTCAATCCCCCTGCTCAAGGTTGCCTGAATATTGAATATGCCGGCAATAAGAAGGCGCATATCTTTGGGAGGGATCATTCTTGAAAATGAGCACTAACGATTTGAGGAGTCAGCCGCAGAAAGTCACTTAATCATCCGCCAGTGTGGCCGTCTTTTTCCGCACTTGTGATAAGTCAAGATCATTGTCTCTTAATAGTCGCTTTCTAGAAAAAGATCACAATGTAGGAAAATAGATTTCTTGGGAACATTAAACTGCAGTGCTGATTTCATTGCAAATGTAAAGTTTCCTCCCGACACTGAGACTTTATAACCAGGAAGACAAGCCTGCATATTCTTTGTAATAAATGCAAAAGAAAATAAAATATATTTACTTCTGATGTGTTCTCTTTATCAGGTCTATTTTATGTGCAAATGCAAATTACCCTGATAAAGATGTATTGCCATCATCAATATCCTCCCCTCTCGGACCAGATCAGCTATAAACAACTACTTTACAAAATCGCTTCCTTCTAGAGACTGTCCTTTTAATACCAGTATATATTTTCCACAGCTTTTTTTTTTTTCTTCTATGCCGCTGCACTTACAGCATATTTTTGCTTTTCCTCCTACTTTCAGCTTCAGCCCTAAATTTCCTTTTCTGTGTACTATAAATTGGAAATATAATGCAATGTATGTTTAAAATGTAATTCAGTTTAATAACCTAGCATTTTCTTTTCTTCTAATTTCCACAGAAAACCAAAAACCTCAATTTGAGAGATCACGTTCACGACCAAATATCCACTCTACAGCTACAAGGGCTCCAGTTGCTAAGGAACTCAGTTATGAGTTGGAATCTCATGCTTCTGCAACAAGAAGCAAGGTTAACCCTAGGAAAGAGTTGTGCAACTCTGAAGGGCACAAAGACAAAGGGGCAGGTCACAGTACCGCTGTCAAGGCTGAGTCAATTCCAGAAGTGGAAGCTTTACTTGCAAGATTGCGGGCTCTCTAAGTGATGTGGTCCTTTCTTCTTTTATGAAAAAAAAAAAAGGATAAAGCCATGCGAGCCAAATTGCAAGAAACCATTGAAAGCATCATAAGCAATCTCAAGCATTCCCTAACTACCTATACAAGTGGGTTTTCACTTTAACATTCCCTCCCAGGGCTCCAAGTCTATAAATACCATAATATAGCACACATTTAGACCATATCAGTTAAAGGCTCCAGTCAAGGTCTGTAGTATACAGCTCTTTGGGCAATGCTTCCATAAGGCTGTAGACAGAACTCTAACTCTGGCTTCTCGTATACTCGAATTCTGGTTACAGCCTTATCACAGGATAAGGGGTATGTTGCTGATCATGGAGGTCTGACCACTGGAATCTGACAGATCACAAGAACTGCCAGAGATAACTGGGTGCCATTTTCGACCTGCCACTCTGTTCAAAGTGGGGTACTAAATACATCAGTTAGGTGGGAGATCCAGTGACCAGACCCCCATCAATCAGCATGTTACCCCCTATCCACAGGATAATTTGTCCTCAGAATAATCCTTTACTCAAAAAGTTGTGTGCTAGGTTCACCTGGATACTCCTACTTCAAATAATTTTGCATATATATTTTATATATATATATATATATATATATATTTATCTGCCACATTAATAATATCCATATTCAATAATTATGTATTGTAATACCACAAGTCACGGGTTGTATTGTTATATGGCTCAATAAAAGTGCAATTTCTTCTATGCATATATATATGGAAACTAATATTAAGGGATTAGCACCTTTAAAAACATTAGCAGATTAGTAACTCCTTATTGAATTTTAGTTTCTGTTGGTTTTGGTGTCACTGCTATTTGAATACAGATATATACTCCATCTATGCTTCAATATTTTTTTTTTTATTCATCTTACTGTTCATGGTTTCAACCTGCATTTTGCTCCAGAGCTGCATTCATAATTCTGATAATTGCTATTGGCCCAAGCTTAGCTGAACCCATTTAATAACACTGCTGAACTACATTCTGGGAGTGTTTATTTGGGTGTTTTTATTACACTAGATAACAGTACAGTATTTGGTGTGAAAACGATACTCAGGATGACGCAAATAACTGTACCATGAGCTATGCAGACGCTAAGCAAACAGTAGACACGTACAAATGTAAGCTTTGATGTAGACAAACTTGTGAATGCTGCTCTGGGTTATACTGAATGCTGTAACTAAGGACTTGTACCAGAACACAAAGGCAATGTATTTGTAAACTATATTAATAGTAAAAAAATGTTATAGGTAAAGTTACGCCTTTAGACGATCATTTCTTGTACAGTTTATTTTCATTGTAATGCTTTTGTCTATTCAATATATCATATTCACTGCTTTCAAGAATACACATGCAGAATATATATTTATTATATGATCAGCTTATCAGTACCAAAGTACATGTCTTGTATATGGAAATAACTTTATATGTGCAGGAGCAATACATTTACAGAACTGAAATTACCATAAAGAAGCAGAACCAGTAAATAACATAAGTTATATAACATAAGACTTTAATGAGACCTGCTGTAATAGTAAATATCTTAGTATTAATGAAGCAGATGGACAGAACCAAATGAAAAAGCAGAATTTCTCTCACCCTCTGTAAAGGCAGCATTCTCAGTCAAGGATAAAAAGCACACATAACAGGTCAACAAGTCCAGGGCTGGACAGAAATTCCACATGGTATTAAATGTCTTGTTGTAAACCTTCAAAGCACTTAGCAATTGCCGTCTGACAAGATGTCAGTACACACCACAGCTTGCAGCGGAAAACACATTAGGTTAGTTTATTATATATTTGTGAGAAATAAGGTATTATATTGTGTAATCTTGATTGTAGAGAACATTGCCTTCTTTTGAGGAGCTTTTCTGCTATAAATATTTTTATATGCCAATCTGGATCTTCTTGTATTACCATCATTATTCTTCAGTCTTGCATTTTTTATTACCGCAGTGCATTACTTTCTATAAACACTACATGTTTATTATTGAAATTGCTATTAAACTTGCAAATACCTCATCCATTTCACTCCTCTGTCCACCCTCTTCATGCAGCACAGGTTGTGTCATGCTCTTTCTGATCAACAATACTTAAGGAGCACTCCTAATGGGCATGTGGCTCAGCCTTAATGAGGCCTTCTTATTTCCTGTGTAGTTGATAAATACAATTTGCTATAGTAACATTGTGCCTATGTTATCAAGACACTGCTCTGAAAACACATGAAAAGTCTTACAGTCAAGTTAATGCTCTGACCATGGCTATAATTCCATAGCTGACCACTGTAAAAACCAATGTCAAATAAAGAGAGGAGTTTGTTATATAGTTGATGTCTGTGTATTTTCTTCGCTAAGTATGTTCTGAACTTTGTTTTTTAAAGTGATCATCTAGGTAAATCGGTAACGTCACAAAAGAATAATGGTATAGATTAAGACTGAGCTATCCAGGATTGGAAACACAGGGTTACTTGCTTCCTAACCCTGCGCCACATTTGATTATGGGCCATGTCTGGTATTGTACCCGAACTTTATTAAAGTGACTAGGGCTGAGCTGCAAATACCATGCCAAACCTGTGGACAGAGGTGGTACATGGAAGAAGACAGACAAATATTTATTTCTATTATCCTGATCACAGAACTGTTTTAAATTTTACTTACATACCCTGTGGTAGAAAAGGCAACATTAAGACAAGTTAGGAGATTTGATCACTTGGCCTCCATATTTTAGGACCCCTCACTGACTATCATAAGCAAGGTGCCAATAATGCACATTGAGATATGGTAATAGATTTGATCAACTTGGGAATTTAAAAGAAATTCCTAGGTTCAAAACGTTGGCTTGGTGGTGGTACACTGAGGAGCAAAAGGATGACAATGTTTTTAACTTTTGACTTTCAGGCTCCATATCTCACCATCCACTACAGCTTTGAATGTGACTCAACCATCATTTTATAGAGAATCATCTTGGCTATCCCATACATAAATATGACTTGCAACTGTTTAGCATATAATTAGTTATGCAGATTCTTGTCATGTAACTGCATTGTTACTGTTTTACGCCTAAAAATCTAGATTTAAATTTTTTTTTTTTTAATCCAGATTTGGCTTTCAACACTGTCTGAATCCTTCTGGGTATGATCTTGGTCAGATTCAAGCATGTCTCAACCAAAATGTGATCCCACGTTTCTTCTATACATTCCCGATGTTGATGCATACTGGTCAACTCACTTGGGTACAAATACAGACTTTTCTTCAACTCTACCCACAAGTGTTTGATTGGGTTGAAGTCTGGGGACTGCAGGGGGCGAGTCCAGCACCTCTACTTAATTGTCATTGAACCTAAACTTGAGTCAAAATAGTGCGTGTGTGCAATATATGCCAAAAAGTTAGATAACTGCAATAAGCCTCTCTGTAACTCCTGTACTTCCACCAAGATCCATCAATGACAGGTACGTGTATCGGAAGAACTTAAAGTGAGTCTATCACCAGCCCTGCAGACAGATAGGTTGGGGTCACCTGACTCAAATGGAGTGAATCCATGCCTCCATTGCTGAGATATTTCTATTTTTGTCAATTTGCAAATGAGCTCTTTGTAGCAACGAGGATGTTGCCATTGCTCCAACAACATATGCAGCAAAAAGCCCTCATTGCTTCAAAGAGCTCATTTGCATATTGGCACTGATCCACAAATGAAAATGCTGTTCGACTCAGGTGACTCTAACCTATTTATCTGTGGGGCTGAGTTGGTGAAAGACTCCTTTAAATAGCTAATAAGGGAAGAGATCCAGGTCTCTGCCCTTTATCAGGACCTAGTTCCTCTTTGCTTCCTAAAAAAAACTTAGATCATTCGAATCACATGAATCAGGCCAAGATTCCGACCCAGAAATGCTGGATAGTGAAATATTACGGGGAGGGGAAGTACAAACTTTTAACAAGTTCTACTTTACTTCTCAAGATACGGATATTCTCTGTATCAATGCACCATGAATATTGGCTACATCAGATGGAAAATAAACTGGAGAATAAGACTAGAGGATAAGTTCTCTTCTGTCCATATGCTAAAAAAAAAAAAAAAAAACTGCCTTCCTTTGTTATCGTCTTTGCTGTTTGCTGCCCCATCTTTGGTCAGAAGAGCCCATAGGCTTAAAGGGAGTCACTGCCCCCAGCTACTTTAAACTGCTCGCATTGTACTGTAGATGTTGTTAGCAGAATAAAACCAATACCTTTCTAATGTTTCAGAGCCCCAGGGATGAGTGAAAAAAGCACTTTTATTCTTTATTCAGATGAGGATCTTGGAGCAAACGGGGAGTTTACTTTTATTACTGAGCACTGCTATATCATCACTAAACACAACCATCCTGCATTCAGCTCGTCCCCCTGAGCAGTGTGAGTTGATCTACAGTGCAATGGGCAATACCTGGCACCACATTGGAACCTGAATTGGGTGTTAGCTGATGGTTTTGCCGGTATCTGCCACAATTGCAGATATCTTTGCCATTAGTTTTGGTACCGATATCACAGTACAGTCAGAGAGGGGCTGGCTTCACAGCTCCGCATCATTGCTGGGTAGTGAGGAAGGCCCACCCCACCCCCGACAGTACAAGTCTATAGAAGAGTAAGGTCCTCTTTTAATGGGTTTTTCAGGCTAAAAATATCAGAAATGTTTTGGTTCTGAAACCATGTGCCCTCATCGATCAGCTGTTCTCAGCAGCATATACTCAGAGAATGGAACAGGAAGCAGACAGCTCTGTTCTCTGTTTAGTGGCTGAACTGAGTGCAGTTAAGTTCCATTTAAAATAAATGGGAGCTGATCTGACCACTACGAAGACATAGTTGTCTAATTCCTGCTCAATTCTTCAACTAATCTGATATTGATGGCCTATCCTCAGGATAGGTCATCAATATTCTTACCTTGGAAAACCCCTTTAACCAACAAACCCTTTTAAGCTATAGATGATTCATCTATCACACTTATCAACTTTAAGAGTAACTCATTAGATATACAGTGGGTTTGGAAAGTATTCAGACCACTTTAAATTTTTCACTCTGTTTCATTTCAGCCATTTGCTAAAAGCAAAAAAGTTTATTTTATTTCTCATTAATGTACACTCAGCACCCTATCTTGACAGAAAAAAACAGAAATGTAGATATTTTCGCAAATTTATTAAAGAAAAACTGAAATATCACATGGACATAAGTATTCAGACCCTTTGCTGTGACACTCATATTTAACTCACATGTTGTCCATTTCCTTCTGATCCTCCATGAGATAGTTCTACTCCTTCATTGGAGTCCAGCTGTTTAATTAAACTGATTGGACTTGACTAGGAAAGGCACATACCTGTCTATATAAGACCTCACAGCTCACAGTGCATGTCAGAGCAAATGAGAATCATGAGGTCAAAGGAACTGCCCAAGGAGCTCAGGCACAGATCTGGCCAAGGTTACAAAAGAATTTCTGCAGCACTCAAGGTTCCTAAGAGCACAGTGGCCTCCATAATCCTTAAATGGAAGAAGTTTGGAACGACCAGAACTCTTCCTAGACCTGGCCGTCCAGCCAAACTGAGCAATCGTGGGAGAAGAGCGTTGGTGAGAGAGGTAAAGAAGAACCCAAAGATCACTGTGGCTGAGCTCCAGAGATGCAGTAGGGAGATGGAAGAAAGTTCCACAAAATCAACTATCACTGCAGCCCTCCACCAGTCGGGGCTTTATGTCAAAGTGGCCCAAAGGAAGCCTCTCCTCAGTGCAAGACATATGAAAGCCAGTATAGAGTTTGCCAAAAAACACATGAAGGACTCCCAGATTATGAGAAATAAGATTCTCTGATCTGATGAGACGAAGATTGAACTTTTTGGCATTAATTCTAAGCGGTATGTGTGGAGAAAACCAGGCACTGTTCATCACCTGCCCAATACAATCCCAACAGTGAAACGTGGTGGCAGCATCATGCTATGTTTTTCAGCTGCAGGGACAGGATGACTGGTTGCAATTGAAGGAAAGATGAATGCGGCCAAGTACAGAGAGATCCTGAAAACCTCTTCCAGAGTGCTCTGGGCCGATGACTCACCTTCCAACAAGACAATGACCCTAAGCACACAGCTAAAATAACAAAGGAGTGGCTTCAGTACAACTCTGTGACCATTCTTGACTGGCCCAGCCAGAGCCCTGACCTCAACCCAATTCAGCATCTCTGGAGAGACCTGAAAATGGCTGTCCACCAACGTTCACCATCCAACCTGACGGAACTGGAGAGGATCTGCAAGGAAGAATGGCAGAGGATTCCCAAATCCAGATGTGAAAAACTTGTTGCATCATTCCCAAGAAGACTCATGGCTGTACTAGCTCAAAAGGGTGCTTCTACTCAATACTGAGCAAAGGGTCTGAATACTTATGACCGTGATAAAAATCCATAACACTTCAATTTTAATGTTGCCATAGCCATACAAAGGCTTGTTTTTAATGAGTTGTACTTTTCTATTACACCATTTTGGGAAACATTTAGCTTAATTGATCACATTTTATTAAATCTTAGTGGGATGGCAATAAAAAAGACAGTATCACCATCCTTTTTCCATGTTCTAAATTTTGCATGGTGCACTGGTCGTCATAAATGACATGATAACTTTATTCTACCAGTCACTAAGATTACGGTGACACCAATGTCATATAAATTTATAAGTTTTACTACATTTGTTAAAATAATTTGTTAATAATTTATTCTTAACTTTTTTTTTTTCTTTTCCACCATTGGAGTTGTATGAAGGTTTTTTTTATATAATGTTCTATTTTTATAGTATGGCTTGTTACAAATGCATCAATACCAAATATGGCTAATATTATTTTTATTACAAAAAAAATAGGAAAAATGGCTATTTTTTATTGTATTTTTTTAATTTAATACTTTATTACTTATTATAATTGTACGTCCTGGTGTGCCTAAGGGTTAAGAGTTTGGACATTTCTTGATGTGATTATTAATTATGTTTATTTTTGTTTGTTTTTTTTGTTTTTTTAACATGGGTAAAGTCCAACCACCCTCCACCCCATTCAACCACTCTAATGCACAGTCACCTGAGGGTTTAAATGGCCTTGATCAGAGTGATCTCCAATCCCAGGTTCTGCAGGCAGTGTCAGCTGTAAAACACATCTCAGCTCCTAAACCCAATGAATACATGTATGTCACATATCAGAAAGGGTTCAAGGGTCTTTTCCATGAAAAAAAAAAATAGCGTTAGATTATGCAAGACATAACAGGACATCATTCCCTCTGTCCACCCAGTGTTTCCTGTAGTTACACATACTTAGTTTCTCAGTCAGATTACCACCTAGATCTGCCTGTTCACAGGCAGTAGTAAGTTATGTTTTGCATCATGGAACCCCTTATAGATTCTAGAAAACTCTGAACTTTTATGGTTGTATTTCTTTAGCCATAGATAGTACTTCAGACACTAGGTTCACACTAACATTTCACTTTCTGTTCCTCAGATCTGCTCAGGTCTACTTGAAACCTAATCTACTTGAAAAGTGGTTACCCGCTGACCCCATAGACTATAATGGGGTCCACCGGGTTTCCGCCCAAAAAGATTTGAAGAGAAAAGTTCTGCTCCAGGACTTTCTCTGCATTTTTCAAGCAGATTTGGGGACAGAATCCCGAACAGTGAGTAGGCACAGGTATGAACCTAGCCTGACTGGTAACAACTCATAGTAATTCATAACCATTGATCAAATGGTTCTGAACTACTGTATAAGCAAATCAACCACCAGTGAGAAAAATGTTATCAAATGCCCCTTAACTACTGTGGTAACTAATCTTGATTTCTTACACCCTTTAATTAGTAATATTTCAATGTAAAATTTGTGACAAATTTTTAGCCAGCCTTCATTTTTTATATTAGTAAACCATCTATAAAAGTTGTTCCTTCTATTATCCTTTTATTACAACCTCTTGTTTCTTTCCAATCATAAAATAAAAGAAGAAATATATATTTTACCTAGATCTTTGACATTTTTCTATGTGAAATAAATGTATTTGGGATATCCAATCTGTTGCGTGTTTTCATTCAGAGCTCCATTAAAATGTAACATTTCCAAACAATAAATAAGTAAAAAGAAGGACAGATTCATGTTTTGCTGAATATAATAATATACATTTGTTTGAATTTGAGATTTCCTTTGAATTCCCCATTTTATGTTCTGCATTAGCTATGTAAATATTCTTCTTATGGTGTCAGTGTACATTAATCCACACCAACAGTTAGGGTATAAATAAATAATTTGATGTTACAGTTAATATTCTGTGATATATCAATCCTGCCACTTATATGGGTATCTTTAGATAGCTCAGATTAATAGTGGTTCTACACACAACATAGAAGCTGTAGAGAGAATAACCTTCCAAAACCCTGAGTGGGTATGTATTTCTCATTTTTTTGTATTTCATTGCTTGGAAGCTAGACCTACTGACAGACATGTTTTAATATATCATGTTCAAACTTTTCAATACAGAACACATGTAAAAATGAAGAATGACAAAACCATAGTGTTAGCTGAACTTGGCGGCTAGGTTTAGTCCTCAGCTACGTTACATGTCTTTTCTTCTGTTTTCCATAATTATAAGACTTTTGTCTTAGTTAAATATCACTTATTAGTTTTTTTTAGACAATACAAATAATAGAATACAGTAATAAATCACTGCATGCTCTGTATGGTTTAAATGACCCCATCACTATATCACACTATAAGTTTAGCAATATTGAGATTCTTCCCATGATGATAACCTGCATAAGATTTGTTTGTGTTCAAGGGGGACCCCACGCAGCGTAAACGCTGTGGCAAAAACGGCAGCGTATTACAGTACCTGCAAAGTGGAGGGATTCTGGCTAATGGCAGCGGAAATGCTGCCATTTCAAAAACGCTTGCGTTTTTGTAAATCGCAGCATGTCAGTTATACTTATGGAAATGCTGGCAGTTTCCGTATAGGTATAATAGGGACAGAAAGTCCACAGAGGAAACTCTGTGGACTTTCTGTGAAAAGCGTTGCAGGAAAAAAAGCGATGCCACGGTTTTTCCTCCAGCGCTCTTGAGGTTCATAAATCACCACCTGATAGCAAACAGATAACAGCAAGAATTACAGATCCCTCCGTCACACCCCACAAGTTTCCAGATTGTTTATTTCCTGACCTGTTGTAAATAACTTCTTTACTTATATTGCATTTTGTTTTGTTTTTTAAGGATTCTACAATCCTTTGAAGGTCCATGTCTTGTGCATAAAAAGTGAATTTTCAGTTTCTTGTATAACACCATGTCTGAAGAAGAGAGCTAGTACTCTCGAAAGCTTACTATCAAATATACTCAGTTAGCCTCTAAAAGGTATCGCCTGATTTCTTCACTCTTCCACTACTTTCTATGGCTAGCACGGTACAACATTATACTACTAGTTTGCTTAAATGTAATAATGCAAGGCCACTAGGACCAAAGAGATTTTCCTCTTATGGTGCTTCAGTCAAATAATCCATATAGAAATCATGTATATATGATGAATAATTCACTCCCATAAGAGAAGAATAGTCCACTGCTTTCATACACGATGGGAATCTGACCCCAGCTGGTACCAGTCCACGTATTTTCAGCTAGTAACAAAACCAAAAAAAGATGGCTGCCATTTGTGATGTCACAGAAAGGAAGTATTGTGTCATGGTGGGGTTCTCTGCTTTCAGCTTCTTTTTTATATGCACTTCAGAGACTAATATGTCTCCATCCTCAGGGATATGGCTTACAGCAAACATCTGTCTTAACTACCTGCAGCAGTCCCTGGAGGTTTTCTCTGTCTCCCCATGTAAATGTTGCTGTCTTGGATGTGATTATTGCAACACTTAGTGAATGAATGTGACTACACCTAATTCTCCTATTATGCGACTATTCCTGTTTATACAAAAAATTATATAGCTTATAATACAAAAGCTTTATACATAGCTTTATAAGAAATATTTTTGTGGATATATTTTCAATACTGGTTCCTGGATTAATAAACTTATTCAATTGTTGAGGTAGCCATAGTTGAATTATTATCCATGGTTTCCCATATCACATGTATATTAATTATGTGAGCGCTTTAGGAGAGAATTATAATAGCACTTTAGTAGTTTTTTTTATTGTATAACTTGAAGTAATTGGTTTCGGTATGACTTGATCAGCCTCTCACATCATTCTGGAGGAACTTTGGCCCACTCTTTACAACTTGTGTACCGTATGTAAATCCTCAAATGTAAAGCACCATGGAATTAATGGTGCTATATAAATAATAATAATAACGTTGCTTTAGTTCATTGACATATATGGGCATTCGTTTAGGCACAGCTCCTCTACAACATTTTAATTGGGTTGATGTCTGAACTTGGACTAAGCCGATGCAGCAATTTGATTCTTTTCTTTTTTAGCCGTTCTGTTATAGATTTGCTTGTGAAGTTTGTCCTGTTTAATAACCCAGTTTCAGCTTTACCTGTTGGATAGATCGCCTCACATTTGACTCTAGAATACTTTGGTACACACATGAGTTTATGTTATACTCAATGATTTCAAGTTGCCAAGGCCTTGTGGCTGCAAAACAAACCCAAATCATCACAACCATGTTTATGGTCTTTCTCACTGTAGAATAAATGGACTTCAAATTGTTTGGAAATTGCCTTATAACCCTTCCCAGATCATAGATAACAACACTTGCCTCTCTAAGATCATTGCTGATGTCTTTCTTCCTTAGCATTGTAATAACACACGCATGAATGCTCCAGACTAGTAAACTGCCATAATCTCTGCTTTTATAGATATAATCGCCCTTGCTGATGATCAGTTAATCAATGGCTTTTGATTAGCAGCTTGTGGCTGCTACCTACACCTTGAAATCCTATGGAAGAAGTAAGAGTGTACTTCATTTTTCGCACACCACTTCTGTATTTTGGCCTAGTTTTTTGTTAAATGATGACGTGGTATAATCTGTTCACCTGATGTTGTATTTACCAAATTTTAAGACCTAAGGACCAGATTTTTTAAATTATGTCATACATAAAACTGTAGAATCAAAAAGAGGGTGTACTTTGTTTTTCACATTGTAATACTGTAAAGTTTCGTATTTTCATCTGAACTATACATTTACAGAAAACATTTGACAGTTGCACCATAGTTAAAGGTATATGGAAAAGGAGAGTCAAATTGACTCACCTCAAATTACACCCTCCTTGAATCTGTAAAAGAGTTTTGATAACCAAGGTAAAGTATCCAAAGTACAAAAAGAGCTCAGCACCTTTTCATTCATTGATATTGCTGCTGGGGAAAAGTTGGGAAGGAACAATGTAGCTGCCATTCGAACAAAAGATGAAAAGGGAGAAAGTGCTATTACTAGACAAGGAGTGGTGTAAATGGGGGGCAGTGAAGCTGCTGGTGTTAAGTGGTTAATGTCAGTGGCAAAAGGGGGCAATGCTGTCAGTCTAGGAGGAGTTTACAGGGATAGAAAGCTGCTGGCAGTGGGGAAGGGTTAGAAGAAGGTGCAATGATGATGCCGGTGGGGGAGGCATGGGAATGAGGTAATGCGGATGTCAGTGGGGAAGGAAGGAGAATGCTGCTGTCAACGGGTGAGGTGTGGGAAGGGGGACAATGATTCCACATGTAAGGTTGCATTGTAGTATTTTAAGTCGGCATTTAATCTGTTCTCTGTTTTTGGTGCTTCTATGGAGGTATTTTGTGCAGCTTTGAAGCACCAGGTGCACTGTATGGTTGAAAATGTTTGCCACTGTGCGGTAGTATTTTTCACTAATTTATTTATGAGAAATATTTGCCCTGAAGTGTATTCATGATATTTCTATAATTCAGTAAAAAAAAAGTTTTATTTTTAAAGTTTAAATAAAGTTCTATCATTTCATAAGTTTTTGTCTACTGTAAATTATACCTTATGTGTTTCAATTTGTTAAATTGGTGTCTTAACTAATACATCATGCAGCATTATTGTTCAGGTAACATTATGTGGAATTTTGAACTTTTGAAGCTTATTAATTGTAATAACCTTCACATATCCTACATTAAGACGTCGTTGTTAAATTCATTATCGGTGAACTTTAAATTTCACATGTTCAATATACTGTTCCATAAAAGACTAACATTATATATGTCTTCATACTTCACTTATTAAAGTCTTTAATATGCAGTCTTATTTTTGTGTACTGTGGAGAGTATGTGTAATATGCTATTTTGTTCTATTGTATTGTTTTGGCATGCATCATGTGATCTATTGCAGATAAAGCAAATGATGAATTCCTACTATAAAGATATGCCTGTATTCTATGTTGACACTCCCCCAGACAAAGCTGTTGGTGAAACGCGCGTCATCTCCTCTTGAGGGTTTATTGCTGGTTTATCTCTTGCATTATGTACAGTGGCTTGCAAAAGTATTCATACCGCTTGAACTTTTTCACATTTTGTCACCTTACAACCACATACTAAAATGTATTTCATTGAGATTTTAAGTGATAGACCAACAAAAAGTATCAGATAATTGTGAAGTGGAACGAAAATGATACATGGTTTTCAAAATTTTAATAAAAAATAAAAATCTGAAAAGTGTGACGTGCAAAAGTATTCAGCCCCCCTATATCAATACTTTGTGGAGCCACCTTTGTTTTGGGGTATGTCTCTACCAGCTTTGCCCATCTAAAGACTAAGATTTTTGCCCATGCTCAGCCAGATTGGATGGAGAGCATCTGTGAATATCAATTTTCATGTCTTGTCACAGATGCTCAATGGGATTTAGGTCTGGACTTTGGCTGGGCCATTCTAACACATGAATATTCTTTGATCTAAACCACTGTAGCTCTGGCTATATGTTTAGGGTCATTGTCTTGCTGGAAGGTGAATCTCCTTCCCAGTCTCAAGTCTTTTGCAGCCTCCAACAGGTTTTCTTTCAGGATTGCCCTGTATTTAGATCCATCCATCTTCCCATCAACTCTGACCAGCTTCCCTGTCTATGCTGAAGAAAAGCCTCCCCACAACATGATGCTGCCACCACCATGTTTCACAGTGGAGATGGTGTGTTCAGAGTGATGAGCAGTGTTACTTTTCTGCCACACAGTGTTTTGCATTTAAAAAAGTTCAACTTTGGTCTCATTTGACCATTGCACCTTCTTCCATATGTTTGCTGTGTCCCCTATATGGCTTGTGGCAAACTGCAAATGGCACTTCTTGTGTATTTTTTTCAACAATGGTTTTCTTCTTGCCACTCTTCCATAAAGACCAGATTTGTGGCGTGCACAGCTTATAGTTGTCCTGTGGAAAGATTCTCCCACCTGAGCTGTGGATTTCTGCAGCTCCTCCAGAGTGACCTCTTGGCTGCTTCTCCAACCAGTGCTTTCCTTACTCCATCTAGGTAGGTTTGCAGTTAAAGAATACTTTTTCCATTTTTGGATGCTGGGTTGAACAGCGCTCCTTTAGATGCTCAAAGCCTGGGATATGTTTTTATAACCTAACCCTGCTTTGAACTTCTCCACAACTTTATCTCTGACCTGTCTGGTGAGTTCCTTGATCTTCATGATGCTGTTTGTTCACTAGTGTTTTCTAACAAACCACTGAGGCCTTCTCAGAACAGGTGTATTTATACTGAGACTAAATCACACACAGCTGTACGCTATTAACTAATTAAGTGACTTCTGAAGGCAATTTGATTGCACTGGATTTTATTTAGGGGTATCAGAGTACAAGGGGCTGAATACTTTTGCACGTCACACTTGTCAGATTTTTGTTTGATTAAAATTTTGAAAACCATGTATCATTTTCATTCCACTTCACAATTATGTGCTACTTTGTGTTGGCCTATCACTTAAAATCTCAATAAAATACATTTCAGTTTGTGGTTGTAAGGTAACAAAATGTGAAAAAGTTCAAGCCGTATGAATACTTTTGCAAGCCACTGTAAGTGGCTTTATTCTGATTTGGCTCTATATTACTTATATCTTTGACATTGGTGCTATTATCTGTGAGCTATGTACCTAGTATGATTGCGTGATTATACTGTGGCCTTTCATTATCATTGCTTCTCTTATACTACTTCCATTACTCTTTCTGTGTACCCCTGGTGAGTTGTCTTTTGTATCTATGTAGGTTTACACCTGTCCTCTATATGTATTTTTTAACATATATGTTTCAATAAAAGTCATTATATTTTTTACTGAATATACCTATGTGTGCTTTGTCTTTGTATATATGCTATACTGTCTTAGCACACCACTAGTAAGTTTGTGTACTTGTAGCCCACTTTTGTGTATAAAGTGCTTGATTTCTTATATTTGTACAGGCAGTATTGGTTCACATATGATTATGGACTTTAGGGCTCTTGAGGCGTCCTGGCAATTACATGTGGACGTAGTTTTTGGAGGTTCAGGCATGACCACAGAAACCACAGATCAGTGAATGAACAGAGAATTGAAACATCAATTACAACAATCTCTACATCGTCATAGAGGAATGGTGGGATAAAGTCTCACTTGAAAATTACTTAGCCAAACAGCTTATACCACAGGATTTATGGGTACAAACGTTACCATCCTCTGGTACTGGCAATGATGAATTCACCTCTAGATGGGAGAAAATCTGTAATAGTAGCAGAAAGGCTTTTATTCAACTGATTTTTGAATATGTTGAATATTGTTGAATATTCCAGAACTTTGGATGAATTGGCAATAGAGAAAGAATAAAATCGAACTAGAATTGGCAAAACGACTTCTACCATCAGATCTAGAATCCACTCGCAAAGAATTAGATGAATTGTTTACAGTATGGGAGAAACAGTTCCAGCAGACTAAAATTAAGAAACATCAAAGAGACCTATTGGATGCACAGAATAACTGTATAAATGGAAGTTTTTCAGAAAGGCGCCTCGCAGTAGATCATCTTCAGTTACATCTTAGTTCTACAGGTGGAGATTTGAATTCCTCATTTACAATGCGTGACAGACACCAGACAAAATAACAGCAAGAGACATCCAATTTATCCTATAAGAAGAAGAAAAAACCAACAACTCTGGAGAGGGGACATATTTTACTGATACCTTACGGGTAGTAAATCTCACTGATAAACAGCTTGCATCATCACAGCTGGGTTTTTTGAGTTTAGGACTAAGTTTCTCTCCTTCATCTAGCTTTGACAGGCTCACAGCTGTTAAGGATCTACATCTATTTGCTCAGAAGTTGATTTTTTTAAAAATTATACCATCCAGATATCCCAACAAATATCTTCACAACTGGGGAAGGACAGGAAGCTATTAAAATTTAACAGGAACTATTAGATGATCAACAATCAGAGTTAAGTTCCTTCAAAATGTATTACCTTCCTCCAAAAAATTCCCTCCTTTTTCTAATATTGAGTTATTTGTTAAAATAGTGTATAATGAAATTGGGAAAATTCCATTCTCGGTATGTAATGACAATTGCACTTGCCATTGCTATCAAGGGATTCTAGAAAGAAATGTGCTGCCCAGTGTCAGAAAGCTTGGTCTCAGTCGCAGGTCATGGGTCTTGCAACAGGATAATGACCCAAAACACACAGCTAAAAACACCCAAGAATGGCTAAGGGGAAAACATTGGACTATTCTGAAGTGGCCTTCTATGAGCCCTGACCTAAATCCTATTGAGCATCTTTGGAAGGAGCTGAAACATGCCGTCTGGAAAAAGCACCCTTCAAACCTGAGACAACTGGAGCACTTTGCTCATGAGGAGTGGGCCAAAATACCTGTTGAGAGGTGCAGAAGTCTCATTGACAGTTACAGGAATCGTTTGATTGCAGTGATTGCCTCAAAAGGTTGTGCAACAAAATATTAAGTTAAGGGTACCATCATTTCTGTCCAGGCCAGTTTCGTGAGTTTTCTTTTTTTAAAAAATTCTGTTGAAGCATGGTTGAAAAGCAATGTCTGACTTTCATTTGTTCATTTTCATAGAATTTTTATATATTATTACTTTTGTCAGATTCAAGTTATTTCTGTGACCATTGTGGGTTTTTCTTTCATTAAACGAGGGGTACCAGCAATTTTTTCCACGTGTGTACCTAATCTGATTGTGTGATTATACAGTGGGCCTTTCATTATCATTGCTTCTCTTATACTACTTCCATTACTCCATTACACATTATTCTGTGTCCCCCTGGTGAGTTGTCTTTTGTAGCTATGTGGGTTTACACCTGTCTTCTATATGTATTTTTTAATATATATGTTTCAATAAAAGTAGTTACTTTTTACTGAATATACCCTTGTGTGCTTTGTCTTTGTATTTATGCTATGACAATGGGAAGAGTATAGTCTAAGGCTGAAATAAACACAGTGCACTGCTGTTCGGTACAGATCAGTTTTATAATTCTGCTGGTTGTTATTATGAAATGACAGCACTTTTTCTTCAATGCAGTCCCACAGTGCACAGATATCTGGTAACAAGTATCCATGGGATATTATTGCTTATGAGTGACCACAAACTCTTCTTGTAATCCATTCACTTTATCGGCCTACTGTTACTGCAGTCTTGGTGTGTAACGTTACATTTATCACCCATCTGCCATATCTTACTAGGCTGCCAACTTGTCAAGACTTTTCTATGTCACAATTAAACTCAGTTTTCAACATTCCCATTGTATGTCATCTGCAAATACTGACACAAGGGCAATAAAACAATTAATAAGAGCATGGTATACTATAGATGCCTGGAGTACCCAATGATAACATTGCTGTTATTACCTAGATCCTGTACCTGCAACTTCTGTATTAGTCTATTGTGAGTTACAGTATCAAATACTGATTTCTATCAGCTTCAGTGACATTACCATCATCAAGGTATGAGCTTCTAGTACTGACTATGTTAGTTACATGTGGCCATTGTCTATGAACCTGTACTAGTTTTCTGTTGAGATATTGTACAATACTTTGTATAATATTCTTTTGTGACGTTTTCTTGCATACCGCAAAAGTGAAGTTATCCAGTGCTTGATGTTATCATACCTTTGTAAGGACCTTTCACACCATGTTTATTGGAGCTTTTCTGAAATCCCATCCTGGAGTGTGTCTGTAGGAATTTTTTCCCATTCATCGAGAACAGCATTTGTGAGGTCAGACATTGATGTTGGATGAGGTATGACACTCTACATTCTAGTTCATCCCGACATGCCTTCAAGGAGCTTTCTTCATGTATAGTAGCACAGTCATGCTGGAACAGTACAGTCCCTGACAAAAGTTCTGTCGCTTATCCATGTTGTGGAATCAAAAGCTTATAACCTGACTTTAAATTCATCCATTGGTTTTAGAAATGACTCATATGAAAGCTGAAACCCTCCCAAATGATTTTTTGGTTAAGAAAATAAATTGGCTTCACTGATGAAATGTTGATCATTTAATGAACACAGAAAGGTCAGATTTTGGCAAGACAAAAGTTTTGTCGCCTTGTCATATAATGCACCCAATCCTAGTTTAAAGCCTCACCTGTGCTCACTAATTGATTGGTTAATTAGTGGATGTGTATAAAAAGAACTCCAGCACCCCAGACCTTCACTTGAACTGCAACTTCACCTCTGACAACATGCCAAAAATCAACCCTGCAACCAAAGCCTTGATTATCAAGAGGCTGAAGACCAGATCCAATGCAGAGGTGGCTGGCACCTTTAATGTGTCTCTGCATCAAGTACAAAGAATTAAAAAAAGATTTGAACAGACTGGAGATGGATTTGACAAGCCCAGGTACTGCAGACCCCGCAAGACAACTGCTCAGGAGGAACGTTTGTTGGTTAGAAAATCAAAAGCCAGCCCCTCTTCCACTGCAGCAGAGCTCCAACAGGCCTGGTCACCTCAAGTCCCTGTGTCAACTAGAACAGTTTGTAGGATTCTGTCTCGAAATGGCCTCCATGGTCGAATCAGTGCCCAGGAGCCAGCACTAAACAAAAGGCAATTAAAAAAACGTGTGGCATTTGCCAAGGCCCACAGCCTGCTAAATGGATGGACGCTGGAAAAGTGGCAGAAGGTGGATTTCTCAGATGAATCTTCAGTTGAATTACACCACAGCCACCGCAAATACTGCAGGAGACCTACTGGAGCCCGTATGGATCCAAGATACACCCAGAAAACAGTTAAGTTTGGTGGTGGAAAGATCATGGTCTGAGGTTACATTCAGTATAGTGGTGTGCAAAACATTTGCAAGGTGGAAGGCAATATCAATAGCCTAAAATATCAAGAAGTATTAGCTTCCTCTTACATTCCCAATCATAAAAGGGGTCAAATTTTGCAGCAGGATGGTGCTCCATCTCATACATCCATCTCTACATTAAAGTTCCTCAAGGCAAAGAAGATCAAGGTGCTCCAGGACTGGCCAGCCCAGTCACCAGACATGAACATCATTGAGCATGTTTGGGGTAGGATGAAAGAGGAAGCTTGGCAGACAAAACCAAAGAATCTTGATGAACTCTGGGAGGCATGTAAGACTGCATTCTTTGCTATTCTTGATGACTTCATCAATAAATTGTATGAATCATTGTTGAAACGCATAGATGCAGTCCTTCAAGCTCATGGAAGTCACACAAAATATTAAATATGGCTCTAATAGCACCACAACTTCATTCACCAATGTTATGAAACATATCTTTGTTTTTGAACAGAATTATTGGTTTGATTTTCACATTACTTTATGTGTGCGACAAAACTTTTGTCTTGCCAAAATCTGACCTTTCTGTATTCATTAAATGATGAATATTTCAGCAGTGAAGCCAATTTATTTTCTTAACCAAAAAATCATTTGGGAGGGTTTCAGCTTTCATATGACTCATTTCTAAAACCAATGGATGAATTTAAAGTCAGGTTATAAGCTTTTGATTCCACAACATGGATAAGCGACAGAACTTTTGTCAGTGACTGTATAAGGTTTTCCCCAAACTGTTTCCTCAAAGTTGTAAGCATACAACTATCCCGTAGAACACAACCCCAAAACATTATCCATACTCCTCCACAGTTTACAATTGGAAAAATGCAGTCAGGTAGGTAAATTCTTCTAGTCCAGACTCATCCATCAGACTGCCAGGTAGAGAATCACTATTCATTACCCCATAGAACACATTTTCACTGTTCTAGAGTCTGATGGTGTTTTCCTTTACACTACTTCATTGAATGTTTGGTATTGTGTTTGGTAATATAATGCTTGCCTGCTGCTGTTCAGTCATGGAAAGCTATACCATGAAGCTCTTGGCACACTGTTTTTATGCTGAAGTTAATGGCAGAGCAGTTTTGGAACTCTGCAGTTATTGATTCAGAAGAGCATTGACCACTTTTATGCACTAGGCACCTCAGCACTTGGCATTCCTGATCTGTAACTGTATGTGGCCTGCCACTTCATGGCTAAATTGCTTGGGTTCCTAAACGCTTCCACTTTTCTTAAAGGTTACTCACTCATATTTCTTCTGTACAGTATTAGATACTCCACAAAACTAACTTGTTGCAATACTGTAATTCTATTTCCAGTACCACACTGGAATTCATTGAACTTTTTTGAAGAATATAGTATGTGTGTGTAACATATATATATATATATATATATATATATATATATACATACGTGTACAAAATTGTTGGTACCCCTCATTTAATGAAAGAAAAACCCACAATGGTCACAGAAATAGCATGAATCTGACTAAAGTAATAATATATAAAAATTCTATGAAAATGAACAAATGAAAGTCAGATATTGCTTTTCAACCATGCTTCAACAGAATTTTCAAAAAAAGAAAACTCATGAAACAGGCCTGGATAGAAATGATGGTACCCTTAACTTAATATTTTGTTGCACAACCTTTTGAAGCAATCACTGCAATCAAACGATTCCTGTAACTGTCAATGAGACTTCTGCACCTCTCAACAGGTATTTTGGCCCTCTCCTCATGAGCAAACTGCTCCAGTTGTCTCGGGTTTGAAGGGTGCCTTTTCCAGACGGCATGTTTCAGCTCCTTCCAAAGATGCTCAATAGGATTTAGGTCAGGTCTCATAGAAGGCCACTTCAGAATAGTCTAATGTTTTCCTCTTAGCCATTCTTATGTGTTTTTAGCTGTGTGTTTTGGGTCATTATCCTGTTGCAAGACCCATGACCTGCAACTGAGACCAAGCTTTCTGACACTGGACAGCACATTTCTCTCTAGAATCCCTTGATAGTCTTGAGATTTCATTGTACCCTGCACAGATTCAAGATACCCTATGCCAGATGCAGCAAAGCATCCCCAGAACATAACAGAGCCTCCTCCATGTTTCACAGTAGGGACAGTGTTCTTTCAAGATATGCTTCATTTTTCCGTCTGTGAACATAGAGCTGCCTTGCCAAAAATTTCGATTTTTGTCTCATCTGTCCATAGGACATTCTCCCAGAAGCTTTGTGGCTTGTCAACATGTAGTTTGGCAAATTCCAGTCTGTCAGATTCAAGTTATTTCTGTGATCATTGTGGGTTTTTCTTTCATTAAACGAGGGGTACCAACAATTTTGTCCACGTGTGTAGCTTTGCAGCACTAGCTGAATAGGTTCAAATGTGACCAAGGCAACATCTAAACGCAGGTCTTCTGCCAGTTTGCGGTGAGTAATAAAACTCTTAACAAAAACAATACTTTTAAGTTAACCTCTTCTTAAATTTACCATAGTGTCTCAGACAATTAGATTCATAACCCAGTAGCCACTGGTTTCTTTTGCCTATGATTCCATTCTCTGTAAAGTCCAGTGACATAGTTATTAGGCTACAGAGGTTACAGTTACACCTAGGTCCTGATGCCCAAAAGTTGTCACTCAGGGAGAGTAGTTGTAGAGTCGACTTCCTCTAGTTTTCAGTATCAGTGTCAGCTATTCAGTTGGCAACTTTGAATTTATAACCAAAACTATAACCAAAACCCTGTGTTATGCAGATAAGTGCAAATGGCTGAATCATTGTGGCGGCAGGCGCTGGACAGTAATTCTTTTGAATTGACTGGCAGCTCCTGCTATGAATTCTGGTGCGTTGTATCACCCTCTTTCAGATACTGAACTCCAATTCATCTACTTCTCTTTATACAGTGAGAGTAAAATTACACACTTCTTACTCTCCCACAAGGATGCGCTCACTACATATGAATTCATGCAACACCCATAGAAAACATTAGGAATGCATAAAACTATATGCAATGACAACAACCTAGATGCAGTTGCAATAACACTAAATTTTATTGAGCAAGGAAGCTTCGTAGACAGTTCAGGACTGCGATCCCTCTAACTAAGGACCTCTAGTAGTGGCGTTTTTGGTATACAACTTTTTACTATAAAGTGTATGTAAGCATTGTTGGGTGGGGTTAAAGCTAGAGTTCTACAAAGTATCTTATCACTTTATGAATAGACAATAAATACAGATGTGTCCATATGTAATTGATCTCCAATTTGACAAGGGGCCCCAATTCAGTTTGTCTCAAAACTAATTCAACACAGTCATGACATACTAATATAATCCTTGAAAGATTCACTTTTCCATACTTGGTGGTAACAAAGACAAACAGGGTAGTTTGCAAATCACTTTGTGATAACGAACCATGAAACCAAGTCGTGTTTAGAAAAGCAGCTTAACCTGAGATACATATATCTAGACATGTCCAGTGAAGAGGATTGGAAGGGGAGACACATATGTAGTATAGGTTTACTCAAAGTAAAATTAGTTTTAGGAAGTCTGTCACCAGAAAACTCAATGTCAAACCAGCCATTGTAGGGGACACTGATTAAATATCTAAGTATTGTGTATATGTTATCCTGTGTAGCTATGGTTTAACATTTGTATTCATTGTCTTAGTGGGGGTTGGTTCAATTACCAGCAAGTCTTGTGTATACTACTTCCAATTTTATGGTAATTTCAAATCCACTTCTCAATCCCAGATGCTAATTCAGCTATGGTCAATCCAATTAGTAAGTCTGTGGTGGCTGTCATTCCTAGATGTCACGACTCTTGGGCATGAATGGATAAATGCACGAATGACCAGGGCTTAGTATATGCATCAAAGAAATATTATGACATCACAGGTGGCAGGTTGCAGGAAATAGCTTGGGGGTCAGGGGTCCATAAAATGCCATGAGGCACATCTTGATCAGGTTCTCTGGAGCCACATCCAGAGTGGGAGCAGTCTGTATTCTTATGCTGAAGCTCCCAACCAAACAGGTCTGTATTTCATTTCCCATTTTTATTTTCCCATTGCTTGTATGTATATGCCTTTTTGTTATTCCATGTTTTTATTGTTAAAAGCACTGTACATTTTGTGTATATTAAATCTAAAATTTAATAAGATTGTCCTTGGGCCCTAATGTCTTCGGAGTTTTTCGAACAGAGTAACTATCGCTAACCGTGTTACCTCTTTTGTGTGCATGATGTGAGTACATTGGTGTCTCGTCTAAGTCGTGAGTGGTGGAAGCTCTGTATGTAGATGTGAGATTGTAGGGGTTGCTTCATCCCTGTGTGACCTAGTGTGGCAGGTTAACTGGAAGGGAGTGTGGAAGTGGAGTACACCTTTTTATGATTGCATGTGTAGGTTTGGTGAGTAAGGTGTACAGATACCTATAGAACTGGTATACAGTGAGAGGGATATATCAGGTGTGAGCCCTGATCCCTGACAGGGACATCATACATTTAGATGATTCCAATGTAGAGCCTTGGACGCTCTTTCATGCCCATTGCACTGAAGCCTCATTTTTATATTGGTAAAAATACCTTTTTAAGGAAATGGCGCATCTATTGGACTATGTAAAGGCAAGGTAATACACAGAACAATGTCTGTTACAATATACTGTGGCTGGATAAATGTTGAGTTTCCTGGTGACAGACTCCCTTTAAAAGCATTCAAAGGTTATATCTACATGACTTCCAGAAACTGCAGAACACTTTTTCTCTCTTTTTTTTCTCAGGTCAGGTATTTAAGAAAACTTCTAGAAAACTGTTTAGGTAAATGCATACATTGAGGAGTGCAAACATATGTTAACGTAGGGATAAACATAACATTTTATCTATTATTGTTTCACATGAAAGCGAAACAATGTTTTTTCACGACTGAAACAAATGGAATACAAATTGAGTTAGTGTGAGGCAGTTAGAAAATGTAGAGCGCAGCAGCCTTGGCATCTTCTTAAATAATGCATATATTTAGTACAGATGGTCAAATTCAGCACCATTGTACTATACGACAACAACACCTGGCACTTTTATAGCCGCTTTTATTTCAGATTGATGTAATTTTCTCTCTGAATAAAATGAATCATTTGTTTACTTTGCATTAAAGGAAATTAAAAAAAAAAGTTCTGTTCCCTCTACTCTGGACATTCATAGTTAAATGTATGTTGATCATAACATTTGCAAATGCTGCGGCTCTCGGTGCTAAATGGATGGACCTTGCTGGATTTAGAGGCGTATGTTTATATACAGTTGGTTCATGATTGTTTAAGCACCATAAACTTTAACCTACAGCCCTGCAACCTTGGTGCAAACAACTCACAGTCTACTTTATTCCAGTACCTAACCCATAAACTACATATGGAGTCTATTTAAGAAGACTAGTGTGCTGCCTGCAGATTCTGCTTTTCAATTCTTTGCAGGTTACAAAGTTAAAATGGTGATCTTTGTTGTGAAATATGTGTAGACAGTAGTCAGGACTTTAGACCACATTCACCATTACCACCAACAGATAAACATTGAGGATGGATAACTTCAGTTCTTTTTCCAGAAATGAAGCCACTATTTACAGGTCCAGAGACCGCAAGTGTGATAGATCTTGTTCATTGTCAATGTATGAATGTACCTTAACTCCTTAACACGCAATGATAAATTTATCCATCATGAGCAAGGAACAATTAGCGCCCCATGGCAGATATAATTGTCATAGTGGTCTCTCGGGTACTGCCAATGTACCCATGTGATCAGCGACAGGAGCCCAGCTGACACACTTAGTCAGGTTCCTGATGAAATTGCTGGAGATGGATAGCCATTAAAAGAATGAAAAAAAAATAAAAGTTCACAATTTTTACCTAACACACTGTTTTTATTATGTAAAAAATAATAATAATAATAATAAATACAAATAATTGGTATCACTTTGTCCATAACAACTCACACTTAAAATTAACATATTATTTAACCTGCACAGTGAACACTATAAGAAAAATAACAAAATCAACATAAAATCAACATAAAAGCACTCTAAAAGAGTACAGATGAAAATTACATTTCATCCCTCTAAAAATGCCCTTACACAGTTCAGTCAATTGAAAAATTAAAAAAGTGTGGCTATGTTTTTCTATTCCTCCTCCTCAAAAAAAAAAAAAGATTTTCATTTACATGTACTCCAAAATGAATTAATTTAAAAATACACATTGTCTTGGCAAAATCAAGCCATTATATGGCAATGTCAGTGGAAAAATAAAAAAGATATGGCTCTCAGAAGACAGGAATGAAAAAAGCAAAAAAGTATGACTCTTCCTAAAGGCCAAAATAGGTCGCATCATTAAGGGGTTAAAGACAGTCTGTCACCATGTAACTCAATATCAAACCAATCTCAATACATTGTATTGAACATACTGTGCATTATAATACACCATTTTCTTGAAACAGTTGTGTTAGAAAATATGAAAATGAAGTTCAAGTGCGATGGGGCATGCCAGAGCCTCATGTTTTCAAATCTGAATACAGAGGACTTGGATGTCAAGCACCCCTTCATTGTATATTTATAAAAATAACTTTTTGTAATCTTCTACATTGCATTGTGGCTGGATTTATATTCAGTTTCCTGATGATAGACTCCCTTTAATATGTTGGATGATCATATCTCAATGCATCTATATCTTTAACATTCAATCCTTCCCTTGTTATACTGTTTTTACCCATTGACTAAGACCCGGTTCACATCTGCGTTTGGGTTTCCGTTTGGGGAGTCCGCTTAGGAAACCTGTGGACCCCATAGACTATAATGGAGTCCGTGTGGTTTCTGCTCGGTTTCCGCATGAAATATGCGGAGACAAGCAGAGAGGAAAGTGCTGCTTGCAGAGATGCTTGTTTAGTGCAGAAACTGAGCGGAAACCACACAGACCCCATTATAGTCTATGGGGTCCGCGGGTTTCTCAGGTAAACTGCTTTTTTATGCGTATAGGTCCCCAAGCGGACTCACCGAATGGAAACCCGAACGCAGATGTGAACCGGGCCTAAAATGTGGAAGATGTCTAACTGGCTTAAATGAAAACTTCACAAAATTTAGGATTAAACTTTGTTGCTGGGGTGGCTGGTATTGGCTAGTTTGCTAGTATGTTAATGGTGACATTTGTATATTTTGAAATGCAGTGGGAAAGTCACATGACCAGACACTCATATTTTTCGCATGCAAACAACCACCTGTACATTAAAAAATAAAGCTGCAGGAAAAGAAAAATAATGGGTTGTGATAACATCATCAATGAAAGCTAACCCAACATTCAAGGAGGTTACCTTAGTATGACAAACAGTGAAATTCAACCTGTATCTAAATTCTTGCATTTAATTTACACAGAAACATCTTATCCTTACTGCTCTCATCTACCCATTAAATAGGACTTAGAAGGCATTGGTAAAAACACAAGTGGTTAGACAAGATCTAGAATCATAATGAAACGTCCTCCATTGTTAGATCAATGTATAGGTAATGTATATGTATATATAACCTTATGTATTTCACAACAATCTTGACTACTCCTTGTATTGATTCCATTAATGTTGGTAAAAGTGTAGCTTTGTGCACTGAATTTTGCCTTCTGCCCATACCATTATTAAAAGAGTTTTCCCATGAACATAATTATATTTAAATTCGTAGACAATTGAAAGTTAAACATTTTTGCAACTATAAAATTTAGCAGCGTTTGAAGACTTTCTCTAACCATCTTAGTGATGACAGTCTTTGTTTTGTTCAGTTGTCAATGGATATGACAAGGAATGTAGGAACTTTCTATGGTCTACAACTTGTCAGCAAACCAGCCACGATTTCCTTATTGTGGCCAGATTAACAGGCAGGAACACTACATGTATGAGAGGATAATCTAGCCACAATAAGGAAATTATGAGTGGAATAAAGAGTTCATTCATCAGGCCATCATTTTCTTATGGCCCCCTTGATGTACTTGGGAGAAACACTGCCAAACAATTTTCTAGTGACTTAGCAGTGTTTCTCTGTAAGGGAAAACTGGTGAGACCAACAGGAGCTAAATGGACACCACGCACAGCTAGCACTGGTATCCCTTTATTCTATTGATCAGGGAAGAGGGAGGCTCAAACATTTGGCTGCACAACTACCATTGAGCTGTTGCCTGACTAATCTGAAATGTACCCCAAACTTATAAACTCATGAATATTATATATATGCCAAAATTACAACAAATTTTCCTTTAAAGGGAGTCTGTCACCAGAACTCAGCATCTCAACCCATCCCCGCAGTGACATTGTAGCCAAGCACACCTAACTACTCATGGAAACCACATTTAGCTTAATAAAATTGATTTTTAATTTGTAAAATATAATATTATAATATCTTATAATATTATACTGTGATCTTCCTTCTAATGTTACATTGGGTTGGAGAACCCTATCACAGGGACCACTAGCTACTCTAGAAGCAAGAGCGTGGTATCAGAGTAACTGACTATGTTGGAGGAAATAAATAATGACAATGACAAACATTAGCAATATACTTTTCTCATGGGGACTCGAAGCGCAGGAAGCATTGTGAAGTTAGTGACTGCTGTACAGACACTCATCCCCAAAACCCACATAGGGTCAGATGTTTATACAGGGAGTCAATTTACCTATCAGTATATTTTTGACATGTGAGAGAAAACCGGAGTACCTGGAGGAAACCCACACAAAAACGGGGAGAGCATACAAACTCCATCCATATGTTGCCCTCGAACGGATTCAAACCAAGAACCCCAGCACTGAGCCACCGCCACGCTGCGCAGACATTGTATATACTTATATTCAAACATTGTATAATATCTACAGTGGAGCTACGGGAACATTGTTACTGCAAAAAACTTTGTCTGTCAATGCCATGATTGATTCCTACCTGGTGATCATAATATTAAGACCTGAATCATAGGGAAAGCTGGGTGTTATTAAGAACAGATAAGGGGGCCATATTTATTCAGTGGTGCCTTTTCCCTAGTTCTGCAAAGTAGCGTGCTGCAATCTGCCACAAATTTATGTGATGGAAAAGGAGTAATACGTTGAGATAATAGTTGCTATCTTATCTAGCTTATCATGCCACTTTTTTTGAAACAGGGCAGGGCCACCATATGTGCCACATTCATCATCATAATTTACCCCACAAAAGTAGCGTAAATGATGGCAAAATCTATGCCAGTAAGGGGTTGGCATATATTTTTGCCAATGCACGAGAATGTTGGGGGATGCATTTAACTCATGGTAAGCTTCCGGTCTTTACGAATCCCCTCAATGTGTTTATCAAAGGGTACAATCATTTCTACAGGGTAACCTATATAGCAACAGTTGACAAACAGTTTGTTATGAGTAGTAGTCCTATTCATGAGCATTAGGTTATGTCCACATCATAGGCGTAACCTGAAACTCCTGGGTCCCAGTGTGAAATCTGTAATGGGGCCCCTACCTACTATAGAATTGTGGTATATTTTATATGGCTAAGGGACCTTTGGGACCCCTTCAGATTCCAGGGCCCAGTAGCAACTACTACTTCCTCTGTATCCCCCATAGCTATACCCCTGGTCCATATGATCTAGAAAAAAATATGCAAATGTAAAGTAAAATCATTATGCCTATTTGTTGCAGATTTTATATAATGCATTTCAAAGAGTGAAATTTGTAGTGAAAATCTACAGAAAGAATTTACATGCTGCACATTAAAAATCTACAACTAGACAATTCCCTTGCAGATTTTTTTTTTTTTTTTTTTTTGTAAATTTCATCTATTTTGCTGCAGCTGTATTCTGCTGCTATTTTCATACCCACAACTCTGGACAGAAAATCTGCAGCATTTCAGCTATACATGGACAAAGCCTTATCTTCCTATGTAAATCAGAAAACCGTAAGATGAAAAGTATCAACAAACACCTTCTACCAAGGATTATTACACCTTGCTCTTCTCAGTGTTTCTTTTCTGTTGCTCGACCTAAATGACTTTTTATTTTTCATTAAGTATTAAAATATATTCATTGTGCAGGTCTAAGGAGCACCTGAACCTATCCTCGGGTATTCACAGTTGGATTTGCAAATTGCAGTTTTTTTTCTATGCTCTGAAAAGCTTCCAGTCTTGTAAACAAGAAAACATTGCTGTATCTCAATCTGGCAAAGAACCACCATCCTTTAACAAGCCATTATCTTTGGGAAAGCAGTACTAAAAAGACCTTCTGTCACATAGCTTCCGATGAAACTTTTCACTCCAGGTTATCATCTCCCACGCCAGAAAAGTAAAATATGCATGGCACACAGTAATTAATAAGATTAAAAGGGAGAACGTATTGTTAATGAAATATGAACTTATTCTAAATGAAATTACAAATCTACAAGTACAGCCAGGTGGAGGAATGGAAGGAATGGAAGTTACAGCGTAGGAGGCTCAAGCTTCACTAATGCTTCATGTAAATATAACCCTTTCACCTGTCACTTTGTGCTGTTAATTTATTTATATTAACCATATCAACTATGGCATTATGCATTTAAATGATAAGTTGTGACATTTAAGATAGGTTTGTCATTTAAAAAAATACATTGTCATATCTAAATGTACTTAAAGCCACATGTAACACTTATTTTTCATATTGTTGGTGTATGGTCCATGTTTTCAGGTTTTTAATTTTCATTAAGTTGCAATATGAGGCCATTGCAAGATATAGTAGTCCCTACAGAGGTCACTTCTGACTATATCTGAACCTAATCTAAGGCTTGAATCACACATGCATTTTTGATGCAGTTTTTTTGTATTGTTAGGAAATAATCGAAAAAGAAGAAAACGTGTAAAGGAAACACTGATATGTGTCCTCTATTCCGTATCCATTCATGTATTTGTTACAAACAATATTGCATCAAACATGGTATATGTGATTCGAACCTTGGATAGATTAACACTAGCAGTTTTTGATGGCATTTTTGAGAGAAGTGCCAGAAGTAGATTAAAAAGGAAAGAAAGGTATAAAGGAAACAATGATAGAGAAGTATGTACACACGTGGACAAAATTGTTGGTACCCCCATTTAATGAAAGAAAACACCACAATGGTCACAGAAATAACTTGAATCTGACAAAAGTAATAATATATAAAAATTCTATGAAAATGAACAAATGAAAGTCAGACATTGGTTTTTAACCATGCTTCAACAGAATTTTTTTAAAAGGAAAACTCATGAAACAGGCCTGGACAGAAATGATGGTACCCCTGAAAATAATGTAACCAAAGGGACATGTTAAATCAAGGTGTGTCCACTAATTAGCATCACAGGTGTCTACAATCAGTAATCAGTCAGTGGGCCTGTATATAGGGCTACAGATACTCACTGTGCTGTTTGGTGACATGGTGAGTACCACACTCAACATGGACCAGAAGAAGCGAAGGAAAGAGTTGTCTCAGGAGCTTAGAAAGAAAGTTATAGACAAGCATGTTAAAGGTAAAGGTTATAAAACCATCTCCAAGCAGCTTGATGATCCTGTGACTACAGTTGCACATATTATTCAGAAATTTAAGATCTATGGGACTGTAGCCAACTTCCCTGGATGTGGCTGCAGGATGACAAATCAAAGAGAAGGATAATACGAATGGTAACAAAAGAGCCCAGAAAAACTTCTAAAGAGATTAACGGTGAACTTCAAGCTCAAGGAACATCAGTGTCAGATCGCACCATCCGTCGTCGTTTGAGCCAAAGTGGACTTCATGGGAGACGACCAAGGAGGACACCAATGTTGAAAACAAGTCATAAAAAAGCCAGAATGGAATTTGCCAAACTACATGTTGATAAGCCACAAAGCTTCTGGGAGAATGTCCTATTGACAGATGAGACAAAAATCAAAATTTTTGGCAAGGCACATCAGCTCTATGTTCACGGATGGAAAAATGAAGCATATCTTGAAAAGAACACTATCCCTACTGTGAAACATGGAGGAGGCTCTGTTATGTTCTGGGGCTGCTTTGCTGCATCTGGCACAGGGTATCTTGAATCTGTGCAGGGTACAATGAAATCTCAAGACTATCAAGGGATTCTAGAGAGAAATGTGCTTCCCAATGTCAGAAAGCTTGGTCTCAGTCGCAGGTCATGGGTTTTGCAACAGGATAATGACCCAAAACACACAGATAAAAACACCCAAGAATGGCTAAGAGGAAAACATTGGACTATTCTGAAGTGGCCTTCTATGAGCCCTGACCTAAATCCTATTGAGCATCTTTGGAAGGAGCTGAAACATGCCAACTGGAAAAGGCACCCTTCAAACCCGAGACAACTGGAGCAGTTTGCTCATGAGGAGAGGGCCAAAATACCTGTTGAGAGGTGCAGAAGTCTCATTGACAGTTACAGGAATCGTTTGATTGCAGTGATTGCCTCAAAAGGTTGTGCAACAAAATATTAAGTTAAGGGTACCATCATTTCTGTCCAGGCCTGTTTCATGAGTTTTTTTTTTTTTCAAAATTCTGTTGAAGCGTGGTTGAAAAGCAATGTCTGACTTTCATTTGTTCATTTTCAAAGAATTTTTATATATTATTAGTTTTGTCAGATTCAAGTTATTACTGTGACCATTGTGGGTTTTTCTTACATTAAACGAGGGGTACCAACAATTTTGTCCACGTTTGTATTTCATTTAGACTTTTCCTTTCCTTTGTAACCATACCTGTTTCATAAACTACTTGTATGAATTTGGTCTTAGGCTTTCACCAGTACCAGATTGAAGCCATCTAATTTTGGATGCAAGAGAAAGTCTACTTAACTGAAATTATTTAAAAAATATACAGTGACTTCACATCAGATATAACACATAGTAGCTGATATATTCTGTATTAAATGCTACATTTCACATTTTGATTGCTGTAAATGAGAGATTAACATCTTGAAACATTTTCCATTACCAATGCAAATGAAACCACCACAATAATCCTTGTAGGATTTTAGTGAATAAAGATAATTAACTTGTAACTTATTTTATTAAAGGGAGTCTATCAAAATTATTAGGCCAGCCCTGGTACCTTATAGCGATAAAAGCCATAAACACATGGCTATAATTTAAGTGTAGAATGGCTGGTTGATTTTGATGAAAAAACAGCTTTTATTCCTATGTGAATGAGTTAACAATGCATCGGGGAATGTTCTGGGGCAGCTGAGCATCGCCGCAAGATCTTCTGCTCACTCAATACCCTGGTCAGCAATACTGGAGTAATCTGAGTTTTCCCTGCCTCCTCCCAAGCAAGAAGAAGACCTTGCTGCAATGCTCATCTCCCCAGAACCCCCCCCCAATCATTCTTAGCTCATTTGCATAGAAATAAAAAGCTGTTTTTTCATCAAAATTAAGTGGCCATTTTACAAACAAATTATTGGGGATGATCTAATAACATTTTTGGTGCTGACAGACTCCCTTTAAATTCCTCAAATCAGAAGGCAAAACAGGGGTCTACTCTTAGTTGCCAAGTTTAGGTACATAGGAAGGCTGAGTTTACACATTCTGGTTTCCATATGCAGCTTTTGAAACCAAAATCCAAGTGTGAATTATATAGGTAGAAAACATATAAAGGACAGATGATTCTTCGCTTTACTTTCAATCCACGCCTGGTTTTGGCTAAATATACTGCATCAAAAACTTAAACCTAAAGGTGTCCAAATGCTTGTAGCTTAGGAGACAAACTCTGCGAGCTAAAGGTGATCATATCTAGGGATAGTTTGCGACATGGTTCAAGGAGTGTAATGGCTGGGAGATAGCCATACTAGGATATACACTGTACAGGAAAGACAGAGTAGACAGAAGAGGTGGTGGAGAAGCCATTTGAGTGTAGATGCAAAGCCACAATAAAAGCAATAGCAGGAGATTGGCTGACAACTGGGAACAGTAGAGACAGCTATTAAAAACTAGCACACATCTGCAAGCCAAGATTCACCCCCAAACGCCTTCACCAGAGCTCACCTCGTGGTGAGTTGGACTTGCGCTGAATCTGGGAGTCGGAATTGTGACCAAACAGATACATGTAGCAATAATACAAATCGTTTGATGAAATTTATCAAAACCCAGAAAAAGGGGATATTGTCATTATGGGAGACTTCAACATATCTGATGTAGACTGGAATATCTCTAGGGCTCGTACATACAAGTGCAGGAAACTAATTTATAGACTTTATGTAGCATCTGAAACACCTAGCTAGTCTCCATCCAGAAGAGATAACCTAGATTTATTGTTTCTGGTCCTGGAGTAATCATACAATACTACAAAAGTCTTAGACATTAGAAGGACGACTTTAATGGGAATGGGACATTGCTTAACAATGAATTTAAAAGGCTAGAATAAAACAACAGAAGTGTATGCTCATTGGACGCTTAAAAGGGACCTTCTTAAAGGCAACAGTTTGCATCTTTGCAGACTACACAAAAGTGTGTAATAGGGTTGATAGTCCTGGAGGGGTTTGTAACATGGAAACAGATCCAGCTTTACTGGATGGATAGTTCAAACAATGAAAACTGCAGTTCACTGTATTCAAATGTAAAATAATGCACTTGGGGAGAAGGACTCTCTATTAGAGTATTGCAGTGGCAGTACTATGTTAGGGCTATTCAATATTTGATAATTTTGTGTCTAAAAGGCAAACATGTTGTAGAGATCCAGAAAAATTACATTTGCAAGCTTTCAAAGCACACAGGCTCCAAATGAAAGACTGAGAACACAGCACAACACTGCCATCAATCTTCTGTGTTGCTATGTTTCTCAATGTGTAAACCCAGCCTCATATTGATGACCATATACTTATTGCCTATTTTTTAACCTCTTAATATAATGTTATTGACTTATCTGCCTTTTTTGGATATATATATTTACTATGTATAATTCACCATATAAAGAGAGTAGTTATGTCCAATGATCTTACTTTCCCCCAAGCTGCTATGCTTTATTGACCCCGTAAAGGCAATTGAGTAAGTTTCCAGGATGAAATTAACTCTGCCCCCACCTTATTAGATATAACTGTTATTTCCATTTCTTTTAATGTTTTTGAGATTTTTTACCTTTCATGGTCAGGCATTTTAGAATTTTTCAGTAAAGTACCTTTTCCTATATTAATGATAAAAGCATGTTTCTTCCCCATGTATAGTAGAAGATGTAAAGATGGCTTTTATCACTATGCTTTGAACTGTAGTTAGACATAGAACTAGGGCAACTTCACACTTGTGGTGTGAGCGGAATCTTTGACCCAGCTTAGAGATTGAGTGAATAAATCTGAAGCTCTAATAATAATCACAATTGTCTGCTACCTCCTTTCCACAAATACATGCAAGTTATCTTGTTACTTTGTATGGTTATGCTTAATAACCGTGTTTAAACTTTTCTCATTTATAAACTTCCATTCATTTTCAAGATCTTGTTGTGACATATATTGGTGGAAGTAACAAAGGAGGTAATGTGCAATTTCTCACCATGGATACATACATGCAAAGGGTATTTTGACTATAGAATCACATTATAATGGACTAAACCTGGAAAACAGCATATGGATCATTAACTTTCTACAAAATTGCTTACAGAAAATGCATAGTTTTCTATAGATTACTTTCTACTCTAAAATAAAATGTAGTTCAATGCACACAGTATGTACCAGTAATAGACATGTAAAAACTATATACGGTACCCTTTTTAATTGAGCAGTTGTTGTATGGTTATTATATTCTGTATTATCTTTCTTTGTGTAGAAAGTCTGAAATGGAAGAAATTAAGTTCTAAAATATAATGGTGTGATTATAGTGCCTGCAAGCTAATTCTGGTGTTGCACATATTAAATTGTTTTGCCGTTTTATGGCTATCTCTCCATAATAGCACTTCCTTTTTATCAAGGGATTCATTTGTGAATTAAAAAGAAGTGGATATGTGTTAGCCTAAAGTTAAAGATAGTCAGACTATGTCATAAAATGGAAAATCACTTCATTTCATTATAACCAGTGTATACCAAAATTGGATTTCCACATGAATATCCATAGTATTCAAGTAAAAATAATTGCTTATTTCCATAGATGTATTTGGCTTCTTAACCAGTCTGGCTCAACATTGCATAAAGTTCATCAGGCAGAATAATATAAAATTGTAACTGTGAAAGTCTATGCTTTTAATGTTAAATTATTGTTTCAGTCACTTCAGTAAACAGCACCCACTAAAAGTTTTATATTGTATTAGGAGACTGGCCCTGGCAACTGAGGGAATGGGCACTATTTATTTTGGAAACACTGGGCAAGATTTACTATTGTGCTTAAGTCTAGACCAGAGGCGTAGCTAGCAGGGGGCAGAGGGGGCGGCTTCCCTGGGCCCACTGACATTTTGGGGCCCACCCCGGGGCCGCCATTAATACATCCTTTATTTCTAATTGGATCGATGTCTGCAGACACCAATCTAGTTAAAAGTTATCCTGCAACTTCACAGTATTGTAAACCGCAAGCTACATGAGGCTTGCGGTTTACAAGTCCCCGAGACCACAGACCGATGTCTTCCTCTCACACAGGCGGTGCGATGACGTCACAACATCGCGCCGCCCGCACTCAGACACAGACGTCCTGTGCGTGGACAGGGAGGAAGCGGCGGCAGCTCCATTCATCAGCATCGCAGGTAGGTATTTTTTTTTTTGTGGGTATATTAATAGTATAAGGGGTGGATAGGAGTGGGAATTATAACTATAAAGGGAGGATTCATTAGTGGGCATTATGACGATGGGGGGGGTCATTTATATAAGGGTTATTACTGGGTATTATGAATACAAGGGGGAGGTTATTTATATAAGGGGCCATTAGGAGGCATCATTTATATTAGGAGGCATTATGAACATAAGGGGTGGTCATTGATATAAGGAGCCATTAGAGATGCAGTATTTATGTCAGGGGGAATCAGGGGCATAATATGAGGGTCAATTAATTTAATGAAAGTGGCACTTGAGCTTTATTAAGACTAAGGCCCCACGTAGCTGGCTGCAGCAAAAAAAGCGCTGCAGGAAAAACCATGGCGGTAACATTGTGGTTTTTCCCACAGCGTTTTTCACAGAATGTCTGCAGAGGTTTCCGCTGTGGACTTTCTGTTTTCAATACACCTATATGGAAACCGCCAGTGTTTCCATAGGTATAATTGACATGCTGCGATTTCCAAAACCTCAACGGTTTTGGAAATCACAGTGCGTATGCTGCACGTATTTTTCCACAATGTGTGGATGGGGTTTGCTAGAATGCCATGGTTTTTTTCTGTGGGTTTTCGCCACATGGGGCCCCATCCCATCCCCACTTTGCAGTAAAATACACGCAGAGGATACGCTGCCATTTCCAAAACAGTCACAGTTTTGGAAATCGCAGCATGTCAATTATACCTATGGAAATGCCAGCGGTTTCCCTATAGATATAATTGAAGCAGAAAGTCCACAGAGGAAACCTCTGCAAACATTCTGGGCAAAGTGGTGCAGGAAGAACCGCGATACGTCGCCGCCGCGGTTTTCCCCACAGCTGTTTTTTGCTGCAGGACGCCACATGGGGCCTTAGCCTTAAGGCGTTTTCCAGCTCATTTCAGCTCATCTATCCTCAGAATAAATCATCAATAAGAGATAAGTGATTCCCCACTGATCAGCTGTAAGAAGGGGCTATGGAGCCTGTTTATATCATACACTGTCTGTTTATAGTGACCGTGTGATGTCATTCCAGTCTTGTCATATAGATGTGTATAGGACGAGGCTGTAGTTACATTACATGGCTGCTATGAAAAGAATGACACTATGTAAACAGAGAAGGGGTCACAGCACTTACACTGGTACCACGGTTCATTCAAACAGCTGATCCTCGCGGTCCCGGGTATTGGAACCCCAATAATTTTTTTTTCCTTTTTTTTTTTTTTTTTTTGTTTAAATTAGGAAACACCTGGGGCATTATTAATAAGGGGAACTATTTAAAGGGGTGCACAGGGAAGTTATTAATTTAAAGAAGCCCTTGGGGTATTATTCATTATGGGGGGGTATATTATATATTTTATAATTGGGGGTAGCAGCAGGATGGGGGCTTTGTGTAGGTGAGGACAATGTGGGTCGGGTGCCTGGAAAAGTGAGGAGCCAAAGATGTCTGTGTTGCAAACTTTACAGAGACTGGAAGAAGTGGTCATAGCCGTCCAGATGAATGAGATGGGAAATGTGAACGTGAAGTCAGAGACGTCACCGGTAAGTCACAAAATGTTACTGCACTGTATTCACCTAAATCGTCTGAAGAGCCCTGTGTAGAGCCGCTATATACCACTATACGCTGACCGTATACTGATAGTATCGGTATATGAACATGTCCAAGTTGGGGACCCACTTGGACATGTTCGCCCCTCCCCTGTGCTGAACCCCTAGCTACGCTTCTGGACTAGACACTAGTATAAATGTGACAATCTAGTTTTGGGCTAAATTTTTTTTTACTTGCTAGACATGCAGGTGTGGAATTTCAGAAAAATACACTTAATGGGCTGCAGTGAACCAAAAATGCACCTGAATTCTGTCTCAAAGTAAGCCAATTAATAGTGCTGTATACTTAGACAAGACAGTGTAAAGGTGCAGATGTAGCGCAGGTTAATCTGACTCATAATGCGTTAGCAGAGAGTGTTTACTCAAGTTAAATAGTGCTACATCTTTACCTCAGATTTAACGTCCAGCATCAGCCACTGTAGTAAATCTGGTGTATTTTAAGACTGCCTGTCTAAGCTTACATTATCTAACGATTAATAAATATGTTCTACTTTTTTTTTTGCACCTTTTAAAATAAAACATTTGGTGTGTAGACTTACAAGCCAAGCGATGGCAGTGACCCCAAACACACAAATAATATTACAATATGTGGCATAGCATCATAGTACCTTAACAGCAAATACCCAAGAAGACCAGTCAGAAATAGTGGTCAAGAAGAACTTTAGATCAGTCCACAGGAGAAGAAAAGGTATGGAAGGAAGGACCACACATTAGTTAGCTAAAGAATGGTAAACCAAGTTGGTAGACAGGAGTATCATTGTAATGGGTTAATCCTGCCAATGGAAAGGTAAAGGGAAAGTTGTATTTTGTTAGTCAAATCTAAGTTGCGAGGGGGGATGGGGGTGCAGGTTTTACGCCATGACTCCCAGGTGGTGAGGAATTTAGTCCTGGAGATAAGTTCCCAGCTACAAAGTCCTTCAAACCTGTGGAGGTGATTGACCTTTTTTCTCCACTGGTGGGTGGAGGGAGGCTCTGTCTCATGCCATTGTAATAGGATTAGCAGGTTAGCCGCCTGGATGAGCCAGGTAATGGGCAGGATTTCCTTGTTTTATCTTGACTATTTTAAATAAATAAAACATTAAAAAAAGGCTATAGGAGGTCGTGGCGTAGGTAGCGTGATGACATCACTGCATTGTGCCATCTGTGCCAGATTTAGGCAGGTCCACTCATTGTGGGATTGTGGTAGGGTAAGTAAAATATTTATTGTTTTCTGGAAAGGGAAATGGGATCTATAAGTGATAAGGGGGCTGTGATAAGGGGTGAGCTATTATTTATAAAGGAGGTTATTATTTATAGTGGTGAAACTATTAAATATAAGGGATTCTATAATAAACTTGAAACTGTTATATTTAAGGGAAAAACTGTTATTTATAAGGGAAGAGCTAATATATAAGGTAGGAACTATGATTTATGGCAATTATAATGGGAAGACTATTAAGTATAAGGGGAGCTATTATAAGGGGGGAACTATTATATATAAGTGGGGTATTATTTATATTGTTAAATTAACAAATCACTATAGGTACGACTGCATCATCATTTTGCCTTTGACAGCAAAAATTCCCCTTACATAGCACCTATTATAATGTACCCAAACTAAATAAAACTTATTTTTTATTCATAAACTCTCTGAAAAAAACTTCAAATTGGATCCTACAATGTAACTTATTAAAAGCCCAGGAATTGGTGATGGGACACGTGATGGGCAGAGGGGAAGGAGGGGGGCGGAGATTCTGAGTATCTAGTCCGACTGGCTGTCTAATAATTGCCATTCCTGGCTGTCTAATAATGCCATTCCTATTCAATTCAATTAATATTATATGGTTGTAATATGTTGATGTGCCTGCAGTATATCTCAACAGGCTGAGCTATCCAATTCCTGATTTTTAAAAGAGATTAATGCTGTCCCCCGCAACATGTTTCGCCACACAAACGGCATAATCAGGGTTTGGGACAAGACGGAACACAGGAGGGAATTATTACGGGTTTATATAACCTATTTAATTTGTAGTTACCAGCACATCCAATGGCAAAATCCCCTTTTTAGATTGACAGGTTCCTGTATGTTCCCTATATGCCACATCATCTTAATGTTATCACACATCATCACTATGTGACCATTCACAGTAGTGCTACATCATCACAATGACGGATGAATCTGGGTTTGGTAGACTTCTGGAGAACCCTCCCTACAGAAATGTGTAGTGCCTACTGTAAAATATGTTTTACTCCCAGGGTTTCCAGAGAAAGGTAATGTTAAAGGGGTATTCTGAATCTATATTAGGTTAGTTGATCGATATCAGATTGGCGACAGTTCGACAGCCAGCTCCCCACCAATTAGCTGTTTGAAGAGACCACATTGTTATTATGACTACTATGGCCTTTTCACTGTTAAATAAGCACAGCATCATACATTATGTAAGGGCTGTACTTTGTATTGCATCTCAGCCCCATCCACATCCATTTAGATAAATTCTGTTTCTATTCCAGCATGGCACTTCCCCAGTGCACAAACTAAGGTCCATAAAGACATGATTTAATCAGTTCGGTATGGAGGAATTTGAGTGGTTAGCACAAAGCTGTATAAAACATGTTTTGGATGAATTGAAACACTTTCTTATGACCTCACAAATTCCCTGTAGACTGAATGGGCATACATTACCTCAGGCACATGCTAGAATTTTATGGAAAACCTTCCCAGGTAAGAGAAAACTGTTCTACCCACAAATGGGGCTCAACTAGATATTAACATCCATGGTTTATAAATGTGATGGCTAGCATGGTTTAATATGACGTACACACAGTAGGGCATGCATCATTAGTAAGATGTCTGCAACAGGAGGTTCACTCTTTTAATGGGACTCAATCACCAGAAGCATATCAACCCAGCTCCGCAGTTTTTGTTAATATGCAAATGAGCTCTTTGGAGCAATGAGGGCATTGCCATTGGTCCACAGAGGAAAATGGCAATGCCCTTGTTGCTCCAAACAGCTCATACACTGAGTTCTGGTGACAGACTCCCTTTAAATCAAGAAATAATCTAATAGTACTTAGGAAAACTAGTCCATGAAAAGCTATGTCCTTTGGTTTCTGTGTGAACTCTTCCTTACTGTGCAGTTGTTTTAAAACTGTAAATTCCCCCACATGTTGGAAGACAAAAGGACCAGTTGCATGTACTGCACTTTAAGTGGTATTTTTGCCACCACTGACCTCATTTCATCTGCTAAAGACCCAAAACCCAATCAAATAAGACTCATTGTGTCCTTTTAGACAATTTTATCTCTTATTAACAAGCCTGAAAACTAAAATATGACTACATTGCATAAAGTGTGAGAGATTGGTATCTCTACAGTTGATACTTTATTCAACAAGCATTTGCAATGAAATTTATGTTTTTCAAAAAGAACAGCTTTTAAAGTCTGCAAAAATCCAGCTGTTTCCCTGAGATAATCACTGCTCATAACTCATCCCGTTTATATTTGGAAATGAATGAGCAATCTGTTAATTTGTCTCTGAAAATATGATAAAATTACAGCACTTGCTCTTCCATATTCATATTCTTCCTTTTTCAGATATAGATATATCCTGACTTTAGGCTTGATTCTGGAAGAAATCTAAATTTGGAACCTATTATAATAATACAATACACCTTTGTATAGCGTTTTTTTTCTTTTCTTAATCTTATACTAATCCTGCATACAATGGCTTTAAAGGGAAGTTTAGTTTTATTAATTAAAAATAAAAGAGAGAAATAATACATTTGCCATAATTTTAAATTTAGATTTTTTTAAATACTTCCTAAATGAGACCATATTGGAGATATTGTACAGCAAGATGTGTGTACTTCATGACAGCTGCATGACAATAGAGGGGGATCCCATTAAACTTCATGGCTGAGATCAAAATACTCATCTGTCTGAAGAACTTTGAGGTAACCAGAAGTATGGAAATAGTTAAATATACTGTTGCAATTTGTTTCTGTAAGTTTGGTGCTGTGGCTGCTGCATCCTACACTACTTGTCCCTAGTGAGATCGCCAATTACTAAATACCTAAATTCCTATTTTCTGATTCTACATTGTGTATATTTTGCCCTTTTTAAAATAATTTAAAATGTGCAATAATATTATAAAGACTACAACAAAGGAACAAACAGGAACGCACATAAGTACCTGATGTCTATATTGTAATGTGCTAAGTAGAAGTAATCTACTCCATTGGATTTTGACTAGCTATATCAAGAATGTTAAAAAAAAAAAAAAAAAAAAAAAAAGCTAAGTTAAATTACTGGACATAAAATGTGATATGCAGTGCGCAAAGTGGCCTCCGAAGTCCTGTTGTCAATAACAATCTCAACATTGACTTTACCATTACCAGGCATACAGGTGAACATGGATGGGAAATGAAAGAAAATGACTCTTGTCATGCCCCAAGACATCCTAATGCTTGACGTGTTACCAGATGGAAGATTTCTTTACGTTGACTAATTAGGCACAGATAAACAGGATATCATCATGTGTTGTCTTAAAGGTTATGCCTGATTTTCAACATACTCTCTCTATATATGTGGTATATACAGTATCTATCTATCTACTATATACAAACGCAAAAAATGCAGAAGCACTCTACTTAAGACTAAAAGTATGACTTTGTTTATGATATATACAGTGCCTTGCGAAAGTATTCGGCCCCCTTGAATTTTTCAACCTTTTGCCACATTTCAGGCTTCAAACATAAAGATATAAAATTTTAATTTTTTGGTGAAGAATCAACAAGTGGGACACAATCGTGAAGTGGAACAAAATTTATTGGATATTTTTAACTTTTGTAAAAAATAAAAAACTGAAAAGTGGGGCGTGCTAAATTATTCGGCCCCCTTAAGTTAATACTTTGTAGTGCCACCTTTTGCTGCGATTACAGCTGCAAGTCGCTTAGGGTATGTCTCTATCAGTTTTGCACATCAAGAGACTGAAATTCTTGCCCATTCTTCCTTGAAAAACAGCTCGAGCTCAGTGAGGTTGGATGGAGAGCGTTTGTGAACAGCAGTTTTCAGCTCTTTCCACAGATTCTCGATTAGATTCAGATCTGGACTTTGACTTGGCCGTTCTAACACCTGGATACGTTTATTTGTGAACCATTCCATTGTAGATTTTGCTTTATGTTTGGGATCATTGTCTTGTTGGAAGATAAATCTCCGTCCCAGTCTCAGGTCTTTTGCAGACTCCAACAGGTTTTCTTCCAGAATGGTCCTGTATTTGGCTCCATCCATCTTCCCATCAATTTGAACCATCTTCCCTGTCCCTGCTGAAGAAAAGCAGGCCCAAACCATGATGCTGCCACCACCATATTTGACAGTGGGGATGGTGTGTTCAGGGTGATGAGCTGTGTTGCTTTTACGCCAAACATATCGTTTTGCATTGTGGCCAAAAAGTTCGATTTTGGTTTCATCTGACCAGAGCACCTTCTTCCACATGTTTGGTGTGTCTCCCAGGTGGCTTGTGGCAAACTTTAAACAAGACTTTTTATGGATATCTTTGAGAAATGGCTTTCTTCTTGCCACTCTTCCATAAAGGCCAGATTTGTGCAGTGTACAACTGATTGTTGTCCTATGGACAGACTCTCCCACCTCAGCTGTAGATCTCTGCAGTTCATCCAGAGTGATCATGGACCTCTTGGCTGCATCTCTGATCAGTTTTCTCCTTGTTTGAGATGAAAGTTTAGAGAGACGGCTGGGTCTTGGTAGATTTGCAGTGGTCTGATACTCCTTCCATTTCAATATGATCGCTTGCACAGTGCTCCTTGGGATGTTTAAAGTTTGGGAAATTTTTTTGTATCCAAATCCAGCTTTAAACTTCTCCACTACAGTATCACGGACCTGCCTGGTGTGTTCCTTGGTCTTCATGATGCTCTCTGCGCTTTAAACAGAACCCTGAGACTATCACAGACCAGGTGCATTTATGCGGAGACTTGATTACACACAGGTGGATTATATTTATTATCATCAGTCATTTAGGACAACATTGGATCATTCAGAGATCCTCACTGAACTTCTGGAGTGAGTTTGCTGCACTGAAAGTAAAGGGACTGAATAATATTGCATGCCCACTTTTCAGTTTTTTATTTTTTACAAAAGTTTAAAATAACCAATAAATTTCGTTCCACTTCACAATTGTGTCCCACTTGTTGTTGATTCTTCACCAAAAAATTAAAATTTTATATCCTTATGTTTGAAGCCTGAAATGTGGCAAAAGGTTGAAAAGTTCAAGGGGGCCGAATACTTTCGCAAGGCACTGTATATATATATATATATCAGTTATGAAAATGAGGTTCTTATTGCACACTTTGACCAAATTGTGAGAGCTTATCTTTAGATGGGACCCTATACTACACAGACTAGCCACTCTATGGACCTGAAGCTAGTCCTCTAAATAAATTTAGGGGAAAATTCACTTGAAACGGCCACCTGATCGTAACACTTACAAAATAATCGATTTAATGATAAATTTCTCTAAACAATTTAGAAAACAACTTCATGTATAAGTGAAAGTATCATAACTTTCATCTCATCCCCCACAGTCATTAGGCCATTCTTATCATTTTGTGACATCACATTAAAGAGATTGTTCAGGATTGGAAAGAAGGTTCTCTCTTATTCTAGAAACAGTACCACTGTTGTGTCTGGCATTGCAACTCAGTCCAATTCTCTCCACTGAACAGGTTCTGTAATACCAGGCATGGCCCAGGAATAAGAGGGGCACTGTTTCTGGAAAGAGAAGGCTCTTCTTTCTAAATGTGGATGGCCCATTTTATGACTTTATACATCATGTAAGGGGCAGATGTATATCTGCAGCAAGTAGATTTATCATTTGGGAAATCAAGTTGAGAATCCATGTGCAAGCTGTAATGCTGGATCTTCCAGTTATATACATAGATATGACATAAAATAATTTTTACCAACTTGACAGAAGTTGAGGATTCTTTATCTTAGCTGCAAATGCTCTTGAACACTGAAAAAGATGACTGATATTGTATGTGGATAATGCAAAAAGGAGTAAATTTCTAGGTGGAATGGAATTTTTATCATAACTTCAAGTTTTCAATACCTTATAAATGTGCACTTCAGACTTGAAGGATACTAATACTACAATAATTTTATGTTTGATTGTCACTATTATATGAAAATGCTGCGTATGTATTGAAGGTATTTCCAACTATCTCTTTACAAAAGGCAGCAAGTTATAATGTCATACACAAGATTATAATGCCAGACACAATACCTTTTCTCCACAAGGCTATACAATTATTGCAATGTCTAGTGTATATTACAAGTGCACTATATGAGCAAAAGTACCGGGACACACCTCTTAATCGCTGAATTCAGGTGTTTCATTCAGTTCCATTGCCACAGGTGTATCATCCAGCCCATAGACATACAGTCTGCCTTTACTAACATATATGAAGAGTGCAGTGAATTTCAGAGTAGTACTATAGGATGCCACCTTTGCAACAAGTCAATTTGTGAAATGTCATCCCTCCTACATCAGCTGTTTCATGGAGTGGTATTATTGAAAAGCGGAAGTGTTTAGCAACTCAGAACTGAAGTGGCAGACCACTTAAAGTTACAGATGGGGGTTTCCGAGTGCTGAGGTGCATCAAAGTTGCCAATGCTTTGCTGACTCAATAACTGCTGGGTTCCAAACCCTCTCTATTGTAGTGAGTCTCCTACAGGGGAATTTTTCTGAATTCAGCTTCCTACTAATGGACTCAGGGTGGTGGTTGGCAGGGTCTGTGTGGCACATGGATCCTGAGGCCCCTTTTCACCCCTGAGGGGAATATGCCCATACACATTAATGGACCCCTGCCAGTTGGCTGGCAGTAATATTTGTGCGTGTTAGAGGCGGGGTCTTGGCCTTGTCGCCTTGGGGTGGGGGGGGGGGGGCCTCTGGGGCATCTCATTTTGCCTCTTTTTTTCTTGTATCTGGCATCCTATATCATTTCCTCTATAACAGCGAGAAGCAAGATGTTGTTGTTATAGTTGTGTTTTTCAATTTCACTGATTTTTTCAGATAGCACACAGACAGAAAAATTGTTAGTGTGAAAGGGCCTTAAAAGGGAGCCCGTCAGAAGTAAACTGGCTATAAAGCTAATCTGAGTACCTTGTACAGTCATGGCCAAAAGTTTTGAGAATGACACAAATATTCTATTTTCACATGATCTGCTGCCCTCTGGTTTTTATGTGTGTTTGTCAGATGTTTTTATCACATACAGACATATAATTGCATTCATATTATGAGTAACAGAAGCTTATATTGACAGTTAGAATGAGTTAATGCAGCAAGTCAATATTTGCAGTGTTGACTCTTCTTCTTCAGGACCTCTGCAATTCTCCCTGGCATGCTCTCAATCAACTTCTGGACCAAATCCTGACTGATAGCAGTCCATTCTTGCAGAATCAATGCTTTAATTTTGTCTGAATTTTTTGGTTTTTGTTTGTCCACCCGTCTCTTGATGATTGACCACAAGTTCTCAATAGGATTAAGATCTGGGGAGTTTCCAGGCCATGGACCCAAAATCTCTATGTTTTGTTCCCTGAGCCATTTAGTTATCACCTTTGCTTTATGGCAAGGTGCTCCATCATGCTGGAAAAGGCATTGTTGAGCGCCAAACTGCTCTTGGACGGTTGGGAGAAGTTGCTCTTGGAGGACATTCTGGTACCATTCTTTATTCATGGCTGTGTTTTTAGGCAAGACTGTGAGAGAGCCGATTCCCTTGGCTGAGAAGCAACCCCACACATGAATGGTTTCAGGATGCTTTACAGTTGGCATGAGACAAGACTGGTGGTAGCGCTCACCTCTTCTTCTCCGAATAAGCTGTTTTCCAGATGTTCCAAACAATCGAAAAGGGGATTCATCAGAGAAAATGACTTTCCCCCAGTCCTCAGCAGTCCACTCCCTGTACCTTTTGCAGAATATCAGTCTGTCCCTGATGTTTTTTCTGGAGAGAAGTGGCTTCTTTGCTGCCCTCCTTGAGAAAAGGCCTTGCTCCAAGAGTCTCCGCCTCACAGTGCGTGCAGATGCACTCACACCTGCCTGCTGCCATTCCTCAGCAAGCTCTGCACTGCTGGTAGCCCGATCCCGCAGCTGAAACACTTTTAAGAGACGGTCCTGCCGCTTGCTGGTCTTTCTTGGGCGCCCTGGAGCCTTTTTGGCACCAATGGAACCTCTCTCCTTGAAGTTCTTGATGATGCGATAGATTGTTGACTGAGGTGCAATCTTTCTAGCTGCAATACTCTTCCCAGTTAGGCCATTTTTGTGCAGTGCAATGATGACTGCACGTGTTTCTTTAGAGATAACCATGGTTAACAGAAGAGAAACAATGATGGCAAGCACCAGCCTCCTTTTAAAGTGTCCAGTGGTGTCATTCTTACTTAATCATGACAGATTGATCTGCAGCCCTGTCCTCATCAACACCCACACCTGTGTTAATGGAGCAATCACTGAAACGATGTTAGGTGGTCCTTTTAAGGCAGGGCTGCAATGATGTTGAAATGTGTTTTGGGGGATAAAGTTCATTTTCTAGGCAAATATTGACTTTGCAAGTAATTGCTGTTAAGCTGATCACTCTTTATAACATTCTGGAGTATATGCAAATTGCCATTAGAAAAACTGCAGCAGTAGACTTTGTAAAAATTAATATTTGTATCATTCTCAAAACTTTTGTCCATGACTGTAGAGGTGATTCTACAGTTTCCAGAAATGCCTCTGTTACTCAACTTTTGAGGTCCATTTTCACAGATATCAATATGTTTTATCAGTATTTATCAGTACTGGGATTAGGTTTATCAGTTTACTGCTGACAGACTCACTTTAACATTCATGAATATCTAAGAGCAATATATTACTTCTAGTTCAGGGGTAGGCAACCTTTTTTGTTCGGCGTGCCGATTTAAATAAAAAGATCAAAGATGAGGTACTCAGAGTGCCGAGCAATAATTGTAAGGCTGACGGCCCCAATACTAAAGTCATATAGCACAAACCGTAACATAGGGGTGCTGTCATACTGTGCTCCCAGCCACATGTGTTTACTGCTATTAGCCTGTATACACCTGTACTTTTCCATTAGAAGCAATGTAAGTACATGTGTAACCCACAATTAGTGGTAAATGTATATGACTGGGAGCAGTGAGGTAACACCTGTATGATGGTGAAACACTATGTACCTGGATGCTGCATCCAGTCCCCGGCCACCGGTACTTTCACTTTTCTGTAAGTGAAACGCGGATTAATTTGAGCCACTTTTAATTCCTGGTGGTAACAGCAAAACCCCAGCCAGGAATTAATGGGTGTCACACTTACCCAAAAGTGACAGCACTGGTGCCTGGGAACTGGATTTGGCTATAGCCGCACCTGGGTACACAGTGTCACCACCCGAAAAGAAACACCCTAAGGCTGAGGCCCCACGTTGTGGAAATGCAGCTATTTTTGTTGCAGATTTTGCTGCGGTTTTTTTTTTGCCAAAGCCAAGAATGGCTACAAATGGAGTGGGAAATATATAGTAAGCTCTTATACTTCTATTTTCTGCTGAAGCCACTCCTGGCTTTGGCTTAAAAAACCGCAGCAAAATCTGAAACAAAAATAGCTGCATTTCCGCAACGTGGGGCCTCAGCCTTAGGCCTCCTGCATACAAATGGCATGGATGTGGTTTTCACTGACCTATACATTAAAAATGAATTGACAGGACCACAAAAGCAGACAGATATAGGATCTGCTCCATAATTTGCAGCTCTTCAATTTGGCCTGGACACACAGCCGCAAAAACAACGTCTGTGTGTATGGGCCCATTGAAATGTATAGATCTGTAGTTTTATCCACAGTTGTGAATCAAATGTATGGTCATGTGCATTACAATTTAGAAACTCCATGTGCCTCATATTAATAAAAGTTAACCCTATCATATCCCTCACATTAACCCGTGTGCTATACATAAGGGTTACTGATATGTGAGACATATGGAGGTATTAATTAAGTAAATATCTTCATTATTGAGGTCATTTTTTAGTACCTCCCTATATATGTTCTCACAGCGGGTTCTACACCATTCCCTATTACTTCATATCTCACAGAAAATAAATGGTTTCAAACGATAAAACTTAACTTTTAATATTTTAATATAAAAAATACACAAAGGACGTCCACTAATCTACTAAAAGACAGATCAATGTGGTCTGTGCCTGCCTATTCAAAGTTTATTCAGGATTTAAATGTTAGACAGTATTCACACTCTCCAACTTTCCACTGGACCTAGGGTGTAATTAGATACTTTCACCACCCTTAGACTAAGGTTATAGTATCACGGCTGCATCATACAACAGGTCAGTATTTTGTCAGTTGCTCTTAGTGCTAGGAAAACCCAAACACCTGGTCCCCACACACATAATTTGTAAAGCATCACTGACTAGACTCCTGCACAGCCATGATATACCTCCACAACCCTAGTCTGTAGTATGTACATATGCCAGTAATCTAGGTACAGGTCACAGTAACTTCATTTCCTGTCATTAAAATGTTATAACCATAAGGGAAACTATGATATTCTGACCCTTATACTCAATAAACACCTATATTGCAGCCATTACTGATATCCCCTATGTTGACTCCAGGGATATACAGCTACCATTTCCATTAGTGACTCAAGTTCCACCAACTAATCTCCAGGCTACTCAGACTGCCCCAGTCTCCTGTCAGTCCTTCATGCCCCCAAGTGGTAGGCTTGTGGTCAACTAACCAAAATAGAAAATAGAAAAAAACTGCCACGCGTTCCCGTGTTACTGTACAGGTTCATCAGGAGCCAATGCTAATAAACTTATCAATTGGTCTAAGCTGCTATAAATATTTTTCAAAATGCAGTTACAACTGCGCCGACTGATGGGGCCCAGGCATAGAGTAGGCTATAGACTGTATAGACAGTGTATAGACTGTAGGCTACTCTATACACTGGAGCACACCATCAGTGCCCAGGAACGCAGTTGTAACTGCATTTTGAAAAATATTTATAGCAGCAGACCAATTGATAAGTTTATTAGCATTGGCTCCTGATGAACCGATACAGATAACACAGGAAACGCGAGCGCAAGTTTATTTTCTATTTTCTATTTTTGAGTTAGTTGACCACAAGCCATACCACTTGGGGGCATGAAGGACTGACAGGAAACTGGGGCAGTCTGAGTAGCCTGGAGATTAGTTGGTGGAATTTGAGTCACTAATGGAAATGGTAGCTGTATATCCCTGGAGTCAACATAGGGGATATCAGTAATGGCTGCAATATAGGTGTTTATTGAGTATAAGGGTCAGAAACATAGTTCCCTATGGTTATAACAAATGACAGGAAAGAAGACTGGACCGACCAGAACGGCAAGACAACACAGACAGGGGGAGGAACAGCGTGCAGGAGCAGCAGTGATGCACAAATATGGGGGGGACCAGGGGGGCCAGCACAAGAGCAACGACAAAATACTGACCGGAGATGCAGCCGGAACAAACCAGCAAGGGTGGTGAAAGACAAACACCCAGGTCCAGTGGAAAGTTGAGAGTGTGAATACTGTCTAACAAAATCCTGAATAAACTGAATAGGCAGGCACAGACCACAGATCTGTCAGTAGATTAGTGGACGTCCGGTAATATTAAAATATTAAAAGTAAGTTAAGATCGGAAACCATACCCAATATGTCCACAACAGTAATGAGTTAGTGAGGCACACAGGGAAGGAGGACAGAAGGGGTTAATTGTTATAAGTGAGGCACATGGAGTTACTAATACAAAAAAACCCCAAAGCCGAAACAATAGAAATAGAACCACAGCAGTGCCTGGACACATTGCCGAGCACTCCCCCCTCCCCCCCGGGGAGCCGGCAGGATGTAGAGCAGGAGCCACACTGCACAGGCAGGGTGAGAGCTCCGCCTCCTGGGCCCCACCCCCCCAGTGGGCCAGGAGGGCAGGAGAGAAGGGGGAGCGCCCAACCAGCCTAGCAGAGCACGAAGGGACACTCCTCTCATTAATACTGCAGGTCCTGCTGGGTCCGTGCCAGCAGAATAGCCACGCGTGCCAGGGGATGCCGACCCCTGTCTAGTTGGTCAGTATCTCTGAGTAGCATAGATAAAAATATCTAAGAAAATCACAAGTATAACAAAAGTAAAGGAGAAACTGAAGGCAATAGATGAAGAATTAAAAAAAAGTGCAGAGGTCGGTGTGCAGATCAATAGTGGATGAAAGGAGCAGCCAAGAATAATAAAGTAAAGTAGAGAGGATGGTGGAGGCGAGCGAGTCCACTGAAGTGTAACACAAGCTCCAACAGATACTGATGGATGGGGACGGGATGGGTGTCTCCTGCCTGCTGGGTAACTGCTGCTAGTCTGCCGCAAAGCCACAATGCAAGCATAGCAGTGGATGCTTATAGAGAATGTAAAGGTTTACCTGTGATTGTAAGCAAGAACAGAGATAAGAAATAAAACCAGCAACACATGATTCTATCATAGAATAAAAGGAAAGAGCAGCTCCAGAACTCGTGCTGTTGTATGGTGATGGGATAATCAAGTCAGTAGACAAACCCAGAATACACACGAAGGGTCCCAGGTCACACATATGATGGCCTATCAGGATTGACTACAAACAGGCAACGGGAGTCAACGCCCTGCAGCCCTGCTGATTAGCTAAAAGGGACAGCCTCATGTAGCCTGCACCCTCACTGTACACTGCAATAAATGTAACGCATAGTGACTGTGCAGGGTGTTAACTAACATGTAGATGTACCAAGAGCAACATAGTCCAAAACAGCGATAGGCAGGGGTGCAGAGAGTCAGACCCCCACAATATAATATTGATGGTTATCTAAGTATAGACCATAATAGACTAAACCTGAAAACCCCAAGACAGAGAATATGGACACTTAAAGGGACTCCCACCAAGACAGCACCCGCTCCCCCCCCAGCCCTAGTCAGCCAGGTAGTAGCATACCCATGCTTGTCAAAAGCTCAGCATATCTGGATACAGCCAGAAACAACAAAGGCATTGACAGGGCACTGCAAGCCACAGGGCCATCAGGAAAGCACGCAGAGAAAGTAAAAAGAAGAGAAATAGGTGCCAAAATAGGCTGAGTCACAGCCGACCAGAGAGGTGGTCTAAAACCTATACAACAGCTGTAAACACTGAGGAGGCAGAGCAAGTCCACAAACAGAGCAAGATACAGTGCCTCGAAAGTATCGCCCCTGAACCAACCGCCACACAGGCCAAACATAAAGATATAAAAAAGGTGAAGTACAACAACAAGTGGGACACAATCGTGAAGTGGAACGAAATATGGTTATTTAAACGTAAAAAATAAAAAACTAAAATGGGGCAGCAAAACGGCCCCCAAGAAACTGTAGCGCCACCCTCGAACAGCTGCAAGTCGCGGGTAATGTCTCACAGTGCACATCGAGAGACTGAAACGCCCACCCTGAAAACAGCCGAGCCAGTGAGGTAGGATGGAGAGCGTTTGTGAACAGCAGCAGCCCCACAGACCGATGGACAGGTCTGACGACGGCCACTAAAACCTGGATAGACGTGAACCATCCAGTAGATCATGTTGGACAGTCGGAAGATAAACCCGCCCAACCAGGCGCAACCCAACAGGCCCAGAATGGCGACCCACCACCCCACAATAACCACCCGTCCGTGCGAAGAAAAGCAGGCCCAAACCAGACCCACCACCAAGACAGGGGGATGGGTGCAGGGTGATGAGCTGTGTTGCATGCCAAACATACGGCATGTGCCAAAAAGCGAGGCACTGACCAGAGCACCCCCACAGTGGTGTGTCTCCCAGGTGGCGTGGCAAACATAAACAAGACATGGATACGAGAAATGGCCCGCCACCCCAAAAGGCCAGACTGCAGGAACGAGCCAGGACAGACCCCCACCCAGCTGTAGACCTGCAGCACCAGAGTGATCAGGACCCGGCCACGAAGCCCCGGAGATGAAAGAGGGACGGCCGGGCGAGATGCAGTGGAACACCTTCCATCAAATGACGCGCACAGTCCCGGGAGTAAAGGGAAACGTACCAAACCGGCAAACCTCCACACAGACACAGACCTCCTGGTGTGTCCTGGTCCATGATCCTCTGCACAAACAGAACCCTGAGACACACAGAGCAGGGCAAACGGAGACTGATACACACAGGTGGATTAAAACACAGTCAAGGACAACATGGACACAGAGATCCCACGAACCTGAGTGAGTTCCACTGAAAGAAAGGGGCCAAAAAAGCACCCCCACTTCAGACAAAAATAAAATAACCAAAAACGCGAAGGAACACAGAGGAGCGACCCCAAACCGGAGAACAGGGGAGGGGCACAACAGACAGTGGACCCAACGAACCCCCCACTCCCTGGCAACCCCAACGTCCAGTGACACCACAACCACCGACAGCCCCCAAAAAGACACAAGAACGCAACAAGACGCACAACAGAAAAAGGCACACCAAGGGGCAAACAACGACAACACACAAACGAGATCCAAGAGAAAGCAAACAAACCAGGGAGAAAATCAGGAACAAAGAGAGAGGAACACAAGGAGAGCAGCAAAGACAGACAACAACCGGCAACCAGGAGGGCGACAACCGAAGAAAGCGGACCACCCCAGAGCGATAGACACAGCGCAACACACAGGCCAGAAGAGAAACCACAGCCAACAGAAATGTCCAAACAAGGGGTGCACACAGCAAAGAACTAGGACAGCAACACACAAAACACACAAAGAACAAATGAAGACACCCGCCCACAGCGCGGCGGAGGGCGGCGCCGAACCCGAAACGGCAGAGACGTTACAGTCACACAATGTGTCCCACTTGTTGATCCCCAAAAAATAAAAATTTATATCTTTATTTTGAACCTAAATGTGGCAAAAGGTTGAAAAGTTCAAGGGGAATACTTTCAAGGCACTTTAGTAAACAATTATTTAAAACACTTATGTTACTTAATCTACAAGTCTAAATGTGATCCTGGATCTAGAAATATGCCTTTAAAATCATCATTAAAATCATTACAAAGTAGAAATTGCAATCCCTCCTGTAGATCTGTATTAGATGTAGTGCATGTTGCGATAAACCAGCACTTTTCTTTCTTTTTCTTTACGTAAATGTACATTTTCTCTTTTTATGGTTGGTTAGTAAAGCAAATTTTTCCTAGTGTAAGATTAGAATTGCCCTCTGTGCTATGAGCCAATGTGAGACATATCCTTTTATACAATCGTATGCAGAGAGCCTGTAATATTATACTCCTGTCTTACACAGTTACACAGATACCAAAAGTGGTCTCAGGAGCTTCCCCCCTTTTCTCTGTCTAGGATTTACTATTTGTCCCTAAGAATGATTATTATTTTTGTAAAAAAGTTATAAAAAAGTACATTTTATACTTTAAGAAAATTCAGCTTGAGTTACTAATAGCTGGATCAGACATAGAATACAAAAGTCAATGTCTACCATTGACGGCAAATCCTTAAACACCTTGACTAGTCCCTATACCTTAAGCCCCTTTAAAAACTGCTCCATAAAAAACTAACCAATGCATGGATTGGGCCCAGACTTCATTTCTGGGACCAGAAGTGCTGGTAGCCATCTGTGCAGTGATGCCACGAGATCTCCACAAGATAATGTAAAAGCCAACCACAACATGTAGCAAAACAGCAGGGTTAAAATGGCATGTTGTGTATGTTCAGTTCCAGAACAAGGCTAGTGAGTAGCAGTATCATTTAATATATGGCTGACTTATGTTGGATATGCACTGATGTCAACAAAAAGAAAATTTCATGTGTATAGGGGCAGCTGTTGCCTGTGCTATAGAAAAAAGGATTGGCTTTTTAACAAGCTTGATAATTTCTTCATATGGGAGGTAAGCAAGAACAGAGGTGTCAGGTACCTGTTTGTCTCCATCATCCTTTGGCAATAAAAATGTACTGTACCGCAGTTTTATAACTTCAAGTTTAACACTTGAAATCCTCTGTTTGATACAACTCACCTTATATTATTGCCACAGCCTATTCTCAGTATAAAGATCCTTTTGTGCCAGTGATAAATAAGATTCTTCCTACAGAACTAATTTCTATGTGCATAAAATAAAACCTTAAACATTAAAATCGCAAAAAGTAAAATAAAGTTTTGACTGTTGGAGGTGGGGAGGCAAAAGATTATTAAAAAGTCTGATCCTTACTGCATTGGCTTTTTCCTTAAGCATTTCAAGATCTGAAACCATTCAATGAGAGGAATACAGTAGGAAATAGCCGGGTAATCAACACTTCATATGTCCAAGAAACGTGTCAATTGTCAGTCATGTCTTGTTATAATTCACAGTTCATTATATATATTACAAATCAGTGTTAATTGCTACTTATGAGCTCTGATTTATGGTTAGGAAATAAAACTGTAGATATCATGGCTGTGAGATGATGCAGAGATTTGGATGCAGGCCATAGAGTAAATGACACGTTCTAACTGTCTTTCATTGTTTTAACATTCCGCTTATATTCTTGCTGCAGGGATAAAGTTATTTCTGTTTTTTACCTTGCCTTCCAGTGGTTTGTTGACCTCACAGCAAAATTTAATTGGCATGGCATGTTCCCTGTATTTGTGAAGCATCCACAATTCTGTTTAATATTTTCCCTGAATATACAGATTAAAGTTTTATGTATAGCTTGATAGAACATCGTTTGTTAAATGAGTGGGCATTAGGCCACCCAACAAAAGCTATCTGACATCAATCATCACACTTCACAGCCTTGACTCCAGATGGGCTCTGGACTTTATTCAGGATACAGACCAAATTGCCTGGCAAGATGACACAGAGAAAATGATATATCCATAGCTGAGTTGTCAATAGGCAAAGGCCTTCTGCTACAAGTGCTGTATCTTTTCATCCATCACAGGCTGAGATCTCCAAACTAATTATGAAGTCAGCCAAGTTTGCCATTTTATGCTATTTGCTATTTTTTCCCTTTGTAAATCACATAACTGCTGCTATTTGTCTTCAGCATAGTGATCACTTTTCTAGTGAAGAGACAAGTCCAGCAGGCGTGGTGGTGTTGCGGCAGTCATATTCATAGAGGAAAATACCCAGTGCAATTTTCTAGATTTTAAAAACTATATACTCTACTATAGTTTTTTCATAATATATATCATTGTGGAGTAAAAAAAACTCTCATTTGGATGAATTAGTGAAGTGCTAGGGCTATTGTCTCCTCCTTTAATCTCCCAGGGGCTCCTATTATGCAATATCACGTTATCACATTTGATCAGATTTCGACAGCTCAATAGTATATGAATTGAAGTGCTTTAAATGACGCCAGCTATGTTTCAGCATAATCCTGATTAAACACTTTCTTAATAGGTAAGCAAATGTTGTGAGCTATAAAAAGAGTGTTTAATGGATATTGCACATAGTAAATGGTTTGGATTGGTTGGCAGTAATATCTGGTAGCGGATAAGTTCACATTTAAGTTCAGTTGCAAATCTAATTTAAATTCAATATAGTTAATTACATTTCAGGTGCCATAAAGCATTTGGCTTGTGTCTATTCAGCTACAGTTTGCACAGAATGTTAACTTCATAAATGACCACAAACTAAACTGAAAATGTTGCTCCTGTATTTCTGAAATGCTTAGACTTGTTCATTGTGTCCTAAAATAACAGAAACACTGGTTGCATCAGGCAATGATAATCAACTTTGCAATAAGACTAGTCAATCTTTCGCCATTTCTAAAGAATATTAGCGATGTATTCTCTGTATTTAATAAAGAAATAAATACAGGTCAAATGCTCATGATACCTTTGCTAAGATGAAAAAAAGAAAGTGTAAAAATGTTGCCACCCTAAAAAGAATGCATTATTAATAAGAACATCAATTAGATCACCAGGGTCATTGCTAGACTCCTGATACATCCCTTTAATGTGAGTGGTTTGGTATGGGGCAGTGATTAAGGCTATGTTGCAGGGAAATACTCGGCAGCACAAATTCTGTGATACTGTGTTGAATTGGTTTCAAGACCAATTGGGATGAACCAAATTGAAGATCAGTTAAGTGTGAACACATCTGTATGTTTTGTATCAATGGGGAACTAATATGCCAAGGTGGTAAAAATGTAAAATCTGCAAACATATTTATTTCTTTATTCTTCAATTTTGAGTTTAGAAAAGCTGCTTAACTTGTAATACACATATCTGGACATATCCCGTTAAGGGAACAGGTAATAGAAAACATATCTGTACTTCCCACAACATCAACAGCAATGCCTATTATATTTGCCTTAGAATTTAAAATAACCACAATTCAGTGGTAACAGTTGCAGTTACCAAAGCCTATGCAGCAGTCTCAAGGAGAATATTGAAGCAGATTTGCTAAGCCTGTATAATATTTAGACAGCATACACTTAGACCAGATGGATTAAAGGTTACATGATTCAGACTATACATCTATAGTGAGCACAAGCAGAGAGTAATAGAAGTAGGATCAGAGTCTTTGACTGATGTTTTTTGAGTACTTTATTCACAGCAGTACAAGCCAATACTTCTCAATATATTTCCTGCATAATCCTGGGGCTGTTTCTGAATGAGAGGGTTAGTTATGGAGCAGATCCTCTAATCTGCTGTGTACAATGTATGTCAGTTACTTTCCACCAACCAGCACAGAGAAAAATATAAGCTGCAGACTGAGCCTGCAGAGGAAAAAAGTGCTAAGAATTGCAAAATCCAAGTCATATAATGGACTGAAATAGCGGTATTCCTCATACACACACATGATAGCTTATTCCAAAAAGTCAAATTAAACAACAGATATACTTTGAAAAATTAGGTGCAAATTGCTACATCTCAGACTCCAACAAAACTAACTTTAAAAATTCCTCTCATGAAAAAATTCCACCTGTAAGTAGTATATGCTATTAATGCATTAGTATCTACATGTACATGTCTTGCATTGTGTTATAAATAATACACAAGTAAGCTGGTTATAGTGGAAACAAAAGTCACAGTCTAGGAACAGATGTATAGGACAAAAAATAGAGAAACCCAAGCTGCATTATCTTCTATAATAACAAAATAGAATACATGAAGTTCCTTGTAGCAGCCACCATACCCCTCTATATCATAATGTCCTTTCCACCTACATAACACTTCATATCAGCATGTTGTATCATCATCCATTACTGATGTAGACTTGGATGTTAGTTACTTAACAAGACAAAGAAGCAGCAGAGGATGTTGCTGGTGATGCATACTGTATACTGAGCGGTCTTTTAAAACTATTGGACCATGGAGAATGCATAAAAACAAGTCCAAATGTACATTGCTGAACCTATTCCGCATGAGCACAGAGTTCAGAAAATTCTCTCTATTCCTAGATTATGCTGAAGGTCTGGCACTGTTAGGAATTTTGAGAATCCTCCACCTTGGATGTTCATTTTTGATTTAGCAATATTACAGTAACATTCCAGTATTTACCAATAACCTAGTGAGAACCATTTTCTGATGAATCCCTCCTTTCATGTATCATATGTTAAATGGATTTCTAGTTATATAACACCTTTTAATGTTTTTCTGCATGGTAAATGCTATGGTTAAGGGTCCAATCTCCTATGTGGTAAAAGAAACCTCTAACTAAAGCACTGGTCCTGACAGTAACTCTTCACATTTAGGATCCACTGCAGTGCTGGTCACAACCTCCCAAGGGTGTAGTTGCACACTTTGTCCTGAATAAGCAACCTGTCATGTCCAATTAATCCATCCGGCAGCTTAGAGGGATATGAAGGTTTCGCCAAGTATAGCTTATTTATTGTATAATGAGAATTTATCCATATTTTCCAATATACTTTCTGTGATGCACTGTGGTTTTCAAGATCTCTTCTTGAAATCAATCGGCAGAAATCAGATGCGTAAGTTAAAGCTCCTTGGCCCCAATGCAAAATATGTAGGGACCCTCTCGTAGCATGTGCTATCTATAATACTGGTGTCTGTTTATGTTGTAGAGAGGCCTTTAGGCCACCTGAGGCTACAGAGCCCAGTAGCAATTGCTACCACTGTTCCCCAATAGCTACACCCCTGGTAGAAATGTTGTTTAACTCCAGTGGTAACAAACTTGTCATACGATGATCACAAGTACTTAGATCATTGCACAATACTCTATTGTGTAACATGTCACAACTTAAATGTCCTTCACATTAAGAGGACAAATTTTATTCAGAAAGGTAAACAGAATTTTTTTTAATTAAAAACTAAATAACATTTATTTAATGAAGTCAGAATATCCTTTCATTTATTAACAATAGTGGTGGATAAAATAATGGTTAGCGGAACACATTGGACTTTAAGAGGTGAGCACTAGTTACAGATATAAAATAAAAAAGTACTACCAAAATGCAATGATTTACAGTATTTTTCACATAAAGAGCGAACAGGAAGCAGACACTGAAAATCAATGTTTTTTTCTCTGTAACTTGCCAGCCTTATCACACAATTCCTTTGTTATATGGCATTGACACGAATACTGAAGTAATTGTGGGTCATGTATAGAAACTAGGACAGAGGTAAAATAAGAGTCATTAGCATAACAACCAACCATGTTTTGCCTTCAAACTTTTAAAATGACATTTGTAATAATCCAAATACCAATACAATGGGGAATCATAATAATAGTTTTACTAGATTTTTCCACAAATTGGGGAATGGTTTTCAAAAGCTTTAGTAATTTATTAATTTATTAATTAGAATTTTACTTTACATCATGTGTTGTTTGATGTTTGTCAGTCACCTTATTATTCATATACCGTATGATGGCAATGTGCCACTGACACTACCTAGTATCTTTATAGCAATGTTGTTTTGTGCACACCCCCGTTTTTTGTCTTGCCAATTCCTTACCTCACTGGTATTCACTGACTAATAGGGAGCTTGGGAAGGAGTCCAGATAGTTCTGAACCTAGGCGAATACTCGATTGGTGATAAATCTGGTGACTGGGGAAGCCAAGGAAGTTTTGCAATCTGGTGGAAACATTCATGGGAAACCCTTGCTGTGTGTGAGAGTGCATTATCCTGCTGAAAATGCCAGTTGGAAGCCCTGCCATGAGAGGTAACATATGTGGCCACAGGATGCCCTGCACACATTGCTGAGCTGTTAGTGCCCCTTGTATCACTACTAGGGGTGACTGATTGTCGTACACAATGGCTTTCCAGATCATGACACCAGCAGTAAGGGCAGTGTGTCACTCCACAGCAGACATAACTGCATGCAGAGTTTTGCAGTTTTGCAATCTGCCATTTCTATCTGAGTTTTACTTTTTTGTCAATAAGTGCATTTTGATTCTTTTTTTTCACAATATTTTTTATGTCTTGAGTTTTAATGAGACATTCAGCTTTTATTTTTTGTGATAAATATTGGATAGAGGTTTAAGGTGTACCCTGGAGGAGGGTTCATTTATTTCTTAGTCAGTGATATCATACAGAGGTGCATTGGGTAACTCAACCACCTATAGGGCAGTCCTGTATTTTGACCATGTGAGTGAATTAACTCATACTACTGGAGCATTAACAGAAAGGCCTTGATAGATGGATGTGTGGATGGAGTTCATATGTGTACATTTGAGCTTTGCAGTCACTAGTTAATTATATAAAAATTAGCCCTCTTTCAATGAAAAGAAAGATGTGCCTCTAGCATCAACTGTTAGAAAACACCAAAGTCAAAATCTAGTCTTTTAGACAGGCATTGGGACACAATTAGGGTATAAGCCAAAGCGAATATGCATCTGAAGACAGGGGTTTCCTGGGTGATTTCATGAGTGCAAAGTAGAGCACTGGTTCGGCTAACAATAGTAAATTACTACTGTAAACCAGTACGGCAAAAAATATTATGGTAAGCAATAATATTATACTGGTGTAAATCTGTCTAACAGACAAATATGGACAGCTTTAATAGTTACATACCTTTGTGCCCACAAACAGATGAAGCAATGCAGTGATAATTCTTTTTTTAATGGATATATACACAAAACTACAAATGTTCTGGCTTTCCTCTGAAATTGGTGGCCAATGTGTCCCTTTTAGCAGTGATTCACATTTTTAGCCTCTGTCTGCATTACCACTGTCCATAGGCATATCAGTTCCACACCCGATGCAGGCTGATTTGCATATCCATAAAAAAAGATAAATTATCTCGTTTCATTGACCAAAAAAGTTGGATTCTTCTCCTGTTAAAGACTTTTATATGACACTGTTATTGGTTTGAGAGGTATTTTGGACCTGACAGACTCCCTTTAATGTGATTAGATTTTTTGCAAAACAGATTTTTACCATATTAAGGGCCATTCTCCATAATATGTCTGATGTGTGCATTTTATCTTATAGTTATTAGTATCCTGCCTATTTTGTGATAAAGCTATATCGATTCATTTCCTAGAATGGGATAAGTGGACTAACATGTCCTTAAGCAATATAAGCATGCAGAGCCTCTCTACCCATTGGAATCCCATACAGTTTTTATAACCTTTACATTTATAAGTTTGACTTCGAACAGCTAGAAGTGGAGAAGGTATATTTTATTCTTAACACCATTTAACCAGATTTTACTGCACATATAACATGAAATCTTCCATTTTAACTAACACATTTTGAAAACATTAAAATATATTTTAAGTCTTTAACACATAAAAAATTTAATAATATAGTCATATGGATATGATGTATATAATTACTGCTATATGCTGTACACAGAACAGATGTCTGCTCCTTTACCTTTCCTCTTGACTGGACACACAAGTCACACATACAATGTATCACAAGTTAAGCTGGTTTTCAAATGACATTGATTTGTGGCAATTTACACCAAAGTGATATCTTTTTTGTGTGTCTACAGATGTGTCTTCTGTAATCTGTCCTTATGTGTATCACAAGTTAGAGTACCTTTCACCACCTCCACCAACTCCAGTTTTTGCATCAATTAATAGGTGTCCCTCTACTGATTTAAGCTCAATTGGATTTTTTTCTCTTGATCTCACCATTCCTGAGCTATCAGTCCAGTTAGTCTTGATGCATGATATGCTATTTAGACTCTACTGTCAAGTGGGTGGTCTTAGGTCAGAGTGGACAAGGGGGTGCGATTATGAGTCTTGACATTGTTCAATCATTGCTAGACAGTGTTAAAGCTCTGAATCACATCCTCCTCCACTGTAGAGATATTTTTTAGATTATTAGGTAAAAAACTAGCTGCACTGATTGCTCAGGAACAGTGGGAAGTTTTAACGTATAGAAAAGATTTTAGAGGGGAATTAGTGGAGAAGCACCTACTTAAAGGATGCACAGAGATGGAGTTAATGAAAGTGGTGAAAAGATCCTCTTTAAGTAACATAATATGGCTTCATAACAAATTATGACAAAGTGAAATGCTAACTCTCCTATTTGTGTCATTATGTGACCACCTAATGGAGGACGGTGAATTGCAGGCTTTTACAGATTTTCTTAGCATGTTGTGTTATTGTATTGAATTGGCTTTATAGGGAGTCTGTCACCAGAGTAAAGTACTTGTATATTAAAGCAGCAACACAGTTAGATAGGTCAGGCTCACCTTTGATGTAATGCTTTTTTCCATGAATATTCCTGCCTCCATTGCCATGGTATTAATTTATTTCAGAATATTCAAATGAGCAGTCTGGAGCACTGAGGGCAGCTCTATCGCTGCAAACTGCTATGCCCCACATTCCTCTAATATGCCTCCCTTCCCTTCTTTGACAGACAAGACCAAATTTCAGCTTCCACTGAAGGAAAGAAGGAGGGCATTCCAGGACAATGTGGGGTGTAGCAGCTTGGACGACAGAGCAGCCCTTGGTGCTCCAAATTACTCATTTACATATTCTCAAATAAACTATCTCCACAACAGAGGCATGTATTATCATGAGGAAAAAAAGTGTTACAGATGAGCCTGACCTATCTAACTGTGTTACTGGTTTAATTTTCTTTACCCTGGTGACAGACTCCATTTAAGACAAATTTGAATCCTTAATCAAATTGAGAGATCAGCTGAGTGGAGGCACATCCATATAATAAGCCATGCTGTACACATGAATAGTGCTGATATATATTGATTATGCTACTATACTATTTATAAATGATGCAGTGTTTATTATATACACAAATAATGCTGCCATATACTGTATACATATACTATATATACCATACAAATAAATAATGTCACTATATACAATCAATGGAAAAAAATTGTAATTTACTGTTTACACAGGTGGTGCTGCCATTTACTTAGCACAATGTACACATTCACATACTATGCATACAGCTGCACAGTATCTGTGCATCTCTTCAATGGAACACATGAGTGCATGAAGATAGGTCAGTGGCTGTAGTGTGATAGGGCAGCAGCAGAGGTACAAACACTAAAATAATACTTTGACATTTATCGGATCTGTGTTCCTGTATCTTTTAATGAATCCTGAAAATATTTTGTCTGACCCATTTAGCTATGGTGCCATTCTATTAGCAATTTAGGTCTGATTTCTACAAAACTAAATATGGCATCCATCACATACCAGCCCACTTTTCAATATATGGCAATCTCTGTTTAAGAAAGGTCCATAAAATGTGGACTGAAACGTCACAGAGGCAAAATTAGAACTGAAGAATCAGCATTTATTGGTAGTTCTGAGTTCATTCAACTACAGGAATTATATTATGGTCCTGCTCTTGAACATTGGGTTACAGTGTGCAATAAATTTATTCTAGACCCCTATAATTGCCATGTATTAAAAATAAAAGGTTTTAATGTAATTTACACAATTTCCATGAAGTTTGGTAAAGCATATGCTATATAGGGATTATCAATCTAATTATGCACATTTCCTGATATGTAGTATTGTATTCTCACCAATGACTCTAGAATATCAGCAGGTGAGTTTCACAAGAAGGTCACAATAAATCCTAGGTAGATGATAATGTTAGTGATGCACATCACCAAAATATCAGTTTATAGCAGTTAATCAAGCAGTCTGAATGCAATTAACCTGTGACTGCACTTGGTTATTTCTGCTTGACTTTTACAAGGATGATTTCTATTTGACCTTGTTGGACGTTCCCCTTAAAGCTGTAGGTTGAAACATCATTGCCATAGCAGTTAATTAGAATACTTTAAGCAGTGGAGAATATATTCTTGGCGAGCCGTTGAGAAAAAGCTATAAAACTACAGATGCCAGTGAGGTATTTAATACAGTTATCAAAACTTAATAAAGCGTTGAAACTAGTTATGAAGGAACCAATACTTCTTATAGATGGTGACACTAAGTGAAATTCTGGGCCAGAATAGAACATATGAAAATTCATAAGGTTTAGTAAATAAATTGCATGACATACAATTTTGGGTTTCCCAGAATATATTATATATTTTATGATTTGGGAACTGAGCTTGACACAAACAATAAATGATTGAGAAATTCGACTAGAAGGCTTTATGAGTTTTAGACAAGACAAAAGATGATGAGACAGGGACTAACTATACAATCATTCTAAATTAGAGACTTTTCTTAGTGTATGTAAGGGAAATGCAATTCCTTCATGTCGCAGCAAAGCTGCCTAAGTTGCATTAGGAGATGATTTATTTATCCTTGGGGAATAGAATTAGTGCATTTGAATTAATGACAAAGAAGATAGCCTTGCCTGCAGGAGATAAGAATATTATCCTTAATGGAATTTTCATTGCTGCCTGGAACAAAATTGGGAGAGAAAAAAATTAAATTTTTCAAAATCTAAACATCAAATGCATAATTACAGTAAGTATTAGCAAAGTGAACAGTCAGCGAAAGGGTAATACTGTCAAAACCACTCAAAATCAGAAGTGCTCGACCTTGTACCAAGCTATAATTCCCTTGCATTGTGAACTTTAGTTATCTGGCAGTGCTATAATATTACATACATGTTACTTAACATAATAAGTAGCTTATTTACAGCTCTAGTTAAATGGTGTTGTAGAGTTAGAGAGTGGGATAAGAGCGAAGACTGTGTGATTAGTAAGTGTAATAAAGTAAAAGACTGCAACACAAAAAGGCAACACTGAATAAACTAAGTATCTATCTATCTATCTATCTATCTATCTATCTATTTATCTAAACCTTGAATTGTGTAGAGCAACATTGTGTAATAGTTCTTACAAGAGTGGGTGCAAGCCAAGAGAACCGGCATAAGATCCCATATAGAGAAAATTCAAAAGCAGGCAACACTCCAAGTAGTGAAAAAAAATCAATGTGGTTTTATGAGAAAGGTCCTGCACTCTCTGGACAGAAACATTGCATTTGGAATAAGTCTACATAGATTTTTTTCACTACTTGGAGCGCTGCCAACTTTTGAAATCTATCTACCTATCTATCTATCTATCTATCTATCTATCTATCTATCCATCCATCCATCCATCTATCTATCCATCTCTCTGTCACCAAACATTAGTCTTAGTTTCCTGGCCCCCATATGGTATAAAACCCCCTTTACCGGCACCCTTACTTTATAATTCCCCATTTACTGGACTCCACATAGTTTAACACCCCCTTTACTGGCCCCCACCTGGTATATCTCTCCCTTTATTGGCCCCCACATGATATAACAGCGCCACACAGTATAAGCCCCCCCTTGCTCCCACACTTTACATTATCTCCTTATTGGCCCCCAAACAGTTTGCTGCCTTCTTTACTAGCCTCCACACAGTTACTGTTCCTTTATTGGTACCCAATTCCTGAATAACCCCGTTAAGAATAATGCCCCATAGTGCACTGTATAATATTCCATAATGGCCCCTACACACAGTATAATGTCCTAAAGCAGCCCTGCACATAGCATAACGTCCCACAGTGGCTCTTTCACATAGCATAATGTCCCACAGTGGCCCATTCACATGGTATAATGTCCAACAGTGGTCCTTTCACACAGTATAATGTCCCTTAGTGACCTCCATACAGTACAATGTCCGAAAGCATCCCTTCACATAGTGTAATGTCCTACATTACACCCTCCACACAGTATAATGTCCCATAGTGGCCCCCATGGTTTTTGCTACAAATTTTTGTATTGTATATTTGAGTTCACCACCCACTGATTATTATTATACTCTGTGGTCTCTTCAGAACAGTAAAACTGTTTATGTTTGATCCCAACCCCTCGGCCTTTTTCAACGATGTGATGTGGGAAGAACGGTGCCCCCAAGAGGCAGAATCGAAGGGGAATCGAAGGCAGCTGTGGGCAGGAACGGGGATCGGTAAGTAAATAGTGGCTGTTACTTATAGGAGTAATCCAGTAGATAACGGGCTATTTAAAAAAAAATAAAAAATCTGGAGGACAACCAGGCCCCATAAGATCATGTACCCCAAATCAGTAGGTACGGCTGTAGGTCCGGCCCTGACTTTCAGATATACCAGTGTGGATGAAATTCACTAGAATCCCATCCACTTTGCAGGCACTATAAAACACCCCATTTTTTTCCACAGCATTTCTCTATGAAGAGAATCTCATCTTTAAGATCATCATGCTAGCCCTTACTGATTCAGAGCGATTTTCTGTTAAAAACGCTGTTGGGAATTGAGATCTGCATTGGGATCTCCATATCGAACAGTGTTTTCACCAGCAATTCTCGATCAGTAAGGGCTATCATGATGATTTTGGTATCGTTTTAAAGATGAGATTCTCCAAGATCATCTTCATAGCCCTAACAGATCCTGAGAAATCGACATTAGTAGTGAACTACTACTGAAATGTCACCCTGGCAATTGGCATAAGCCTCATGGGTTTTTTTTTTTTGCCTTCCTCTGGATCAACACTGTAGGGGACTGTAGGGTTATAGGTTGGACTTGATGGACTGATGTCTTCATCCAACCTCATCTACTATGTAACTATGTAAGGGAACTTATCACATGGAAAATGCTGTATGATCTGCAGGCAGCATGTTATAGAACAGGAGGAGCAGAACACAATGATATATCATTTTTTGGGAAGATTCTGTATGACATATCATTTACTCATTTACTATACTTTTATCGTTTCTATTCTTAGAAACAGAGTTGTGGAGTCATGGGACAGTACTACATAGTGATTGACAGCCCTCCATGTACAACTGTGCACATAGAGATATCTGTCAATCACTTATAGGATTGCCCCATGACTCCATGACTGATTCTAAGCATAGAGGAACGATACTTGTTGTTTTGATGTCTTAGATTTGAAATTTGTTCAGACAGTGCATTGCAATATTTTGTGTTTCTGCCATGCCAAAGTACAGTGGCTGCCTAATGAATAACTGTCAGCCAGAAGGGAAGGAGGTGTAGATGGATAGTAGGCTTAAAAAAACCTGGTCCTAATGGGGAAGATGTGCCATCTCACTGTAATAGGTAGCCACTGGTGTAATGATGTGTAATGGCGAGGTTTGGTGCCAATAGAGAAGAAAGTATACTGTATGGTTAGTGTGAAGTGCCTATTAGAGCTGCTGTTGTTTTGTATAATATTTAGGGTTAGGGCCTATTCCACCTCCAAGGAATAAGGCATACATAGGACCTGAATAAGCTGAATAAACATCTCTGGAAGTGGGTTGGGAGATATGATTTGGAGCTGTGGAGTATTACCTGTCATATAGGTTTCAATTGTGCAGAACTATAACCCAGAAAGAGTATTGATGTGTATAGTCAGGACTGTGATAGTTAATAGTTGTGCAAGGACTAGGAAAGAGCTACAGCATAGATCTGGTTGCCTGCAGGCTTAGCGTGGCGCACATTTAACTCATAGCATACTATAACTTTGTATAGTATACTATAACTTATTAGTTAGAATGTTATGGGCCTATGTGAAGTAACCCAGTCATTTAGAAGGATTCTTGGCAAGTGAACAGGAATTAGGGTTACGTATAATGTTTTTTTTTATATATATATATATATATATATATATATATATATATATCATAGACCACCATCTAATAGGTCCCTGATATCTCCATTGCAGTCTCCGCCCTTACTATAACTCCTAGGCAGTATGCCCACTGCCTCGGGGTTTTGTTTGACTCAAACCTTTCCTTCATCCCCCATATCCAATCACTCGCTCATGTCATCTCCACCTCAAAAACATCTCCAGAATCCGCCCTTTCCTTACTACAAATACACTAAAGACACTTATTGTTGCCCTGATTCACTCTCGCCTTGACTACTGTAACTCCTTACTAATCGGTCTTCCCCTTACTAAACTCTCCCCTCTACAATCTATTCTGAATGCAGAGGCCAGGCTCATCTATCAGTCTAGACGCTATAGCGATGCCTCCGGTCTGTGCCGGTCACTACATTGGCTGCCTATTCAATGCAGAATACAATATAAACTTATCACCCTCATTCACAAGGCTCTCCATAATGTTGCACCTCCCTACATTTCCTCCCTCATCTCTGTCTATCACCCAACCCGCACTCTCCGTTCACTCAATGACCTAAGACTAACATCCTCTATTATCAGAACCTCCCACGCTCGTATACAAGACTTCTCCCGAGTTGCACCACTTCTCTGTAATGCTTTATCCTGAACTATTAGATTAACCCCCAATTTACACAGCTTCAAGCGCAAACTAAAGACATATCTTTTCAGACAGGCCTATCACAATTCCTAATGTAAACCCTTCTGTAGTTAGAATCCCTAAAACATACCCTCTGTTCACACTCCTGCATTACCCCACAGGATATGATGCCGTATCAGACTAATTTTATATGTCCAGGCACCATCTGCACGTTAAAGACACGACTGGTGATGGCTCATACAGCTTTATATATGTGTAATGACAGTAACCCCTATTACAGAATTGTCTGGACCACTGTATAAGCAATACTACCTCCAATGCCACCCCTGCTACCTCCTGTGTCACCCCCTCTACCTCATAGATTGTAAGCTCTTGTGAGCAGGGCCCTCAGTCCCAATGTGTGAATTGAATATTTCTTTGTAATGTATCTTTTTTGTCATTACTTGAACCCTACAAATTGTACAGTGCTGCGGAATATGTTGCGCTATATAAATAAATTATATATATATATATATATATATATATATATATATATTTATACCCCTTTAAATTTTTCACTCTTTGTTTCTTTACAGTCATTTGCTAAAAGCAAAAAAGTACATTTTATTTCTCATTAATGTACACTTGGCACCCCATCTTGACAGAAAAAAACAGAAATGTAGATATTTTTGCAAATTTATTAAAAAAGAAAAACTGAAATATCACATGGTCATAAGTATTCAGACCCTTTGCTGTGACACTCATATTTAACTCACATGCTGTCCATTTCCTTCTGATCCTCCTTGAGATGGTTCTATTCCTTCATTGGAGTCCAACTGTGTTTAATTAAACTGATTGGACTTGATTAGGAAAGGCACACACCTGTCTGTAAAAGACCTCACAGCTCACAGTGCATGTCAGAGCAAATGAGAATCATGAGGTCAAAGGGACTGCCCAAGGAGCTCAGAGACAGAATTGTGGCAAGGCACATATCTGGCCAAGGTTACAAAAGAATTTCTGCAGCACTCAAGATTCCTAAGAGCACAGTGGCCTCCATAATCCTTAAATGGAAGAAGTTTGGCATGACCAGAAATCTTCCTAGACCTGGCCGTCCAGCCAAACTGAGCAATCGTGGGAGAAGAGCCTTGGTGAGAGAGGTAAAGAAGAACCCAAAGATCACTGTGGCTGAGCTCCAGAGATGCAGTAGGGAGATGGAAGAAAGTTCCACAAAGTCAACTATAACTGCAGCCCTCCACCAGTTGGGGCTTTATGGCAGAGTGGCCCGAAGGAAGCCTCTCATTCTATGGGGGTGTTTTTCAGCTGCAGGGACAGGACGACTGGTTGCAATTGAAGGAAAGATGAATGTGGCCAATTACAGAGATATCCTGGAAGAAAAACTCTTCCAGAGTGCTCTGGACCTCAGACTGGGCCGAAGGTTCACCTTCCAACAAGACAATGACCCTAAGCACACAGCTAAAATAACAAAGGAGTGGCTTCGGAACAACTCTGTGACCATTCTTGACTGGCCCAGCCAGAGCCCTGACCTCAACCCAATTGAGCATCTCTGGAGAGACCTGAAAATGGCTGTTCACCATCCAACCTGACAGAACTGAAGAGGATCTGCAAGGTAGAATGGCAGAGGACCCCCAAATCCAGATGTGAAAAACTTGTTGCATCATTCCTAAGAAGACTCATGGCTGTACTAGCTCAAAAGGGGGCTTCTACTCAATACAGAGCAAAGGGTCTCAACACTTATGACCATGTGATATTTCAGTTTTTCTTTTTTAATAAATTTGCAAAAATATCTACATTTCCGTTTTTTTTTCTGTCAAGATGGGGTGCTGAGTGTACATTAATGAGAAATAAAATGAACATTTTTGCTTTTAGCAAATGGCTGCAATGAAACAAAGAGTGAAAAATTTACAGGGGTCTGAATACTTTCCGTACCCACTGTGTATATATAATATATATATATATATATATATATATATATATATCACTTGTGCTGATGTGGAGCATGGCATTCACATGAGCAGTGTACAGAAAAGCAGGGGAGTGTATAGGAGTTGTAGGACTGGCTTCCTCACCACTGGTAACTTGGGTAAGGCAATTGGGCCACAGAGATATATGCATATATGGTCAGACAGAATGGAAACATTAAGGTGCCAATCAGGGACCAGGGACCAGGTGTGGTGCCCCACGTGTAGTTTTCGAAGGTTTTTCTGTTGCTTTTTTTTTAAGCCAAATTCAGTTGTGGATAATAAAGGAAGAAAAGGCATAAAGAACAGGAGCTACTTCTCATTTCTGAATTCACTCTTGGTTTTGGCTTCACTCTTTATAAATACTATTATTAAATGTAATTAGTAAAATGTAATAACCATCTACTAGCCACATATTGAAACACTAGATATAATTTTTTCATTCTTCATGTTTCTTTGTGCCGAATGTGTATCTTAATTACTTGAGAAAACTGGATGGTGAAAGCCCCTTTGTGGATGAGTCTCACAATAATTGCTCCTATCATCCTCTTTATGATGTCACCTCTCTGTTCTGCATGAGATTTTAGTCTGTCCCTGGCTCAAATGATCTGTTCCGAGATACACAGCTGCTAATCTTTTTGGCTATTTAACAACATTACGCTCAGTATTAGCATCTAATAGTCCTCAGACCACAGACATTGCATACATTATCTGGTTTTTGTCTTGTTCAAAAAGTTTAGGGAACCTGTCAGGTTCTCAAACAAGTGAATCTAGTGACTTACCATTTTAGTCACTCTTTCATTAATACCAAAGCTTTTTATCACTCTAACACCCCCTGATTTCCTGTAAACGATGCCATTTTGGCTCTTGATAGTAGTGAATTGTCACAGGCAGTCTTCACTGTTTCACTGTTTAATATTAATCACTGGGCAAAGATTCATTGTAACTCACCAATAAATGACTGGAATGATAAAATGATTATGTTGTAGTCATATGATAGAGATGGTGATGATGGTTACATAGTTAGTATGATTGAAAAAAGACATATGTCAATCAAGTTTGACCGGGGATGGGAAAGGGCATGACATTTTATAGATTTCAATAAGCATCAATGCTAGGGCTAGGCTACTCCACAGATTCACAGTTCTTACAGTGAAGAAGCCTTGTCACCTTTTGAGAGTAAACCTTTTTTTATGTAGATAGAGTTTATCAATGGTGGTATGCATAAAGTGGCGATATTAACAAATGAATTATAAATTGACTGTAACTGTAAGTAGCCTTCAATCTTTCCCTACATCTATCCATAAATGATGTCCTTTACTTCAAACACCACTAACCTATGCTGTCCCTAAACATATCTTAGCTTGAAAGCCAAATCTGAAGACACTGTCCTTCACACAACAACAAGAGAGCACTAGGCCCTAGAGACAAGAAAACCAAACTACACAGATCTAAAACCAGCAACTGCACAGGGAATCAATATTTTCAGAAAAACTACAACAGTCCAAAAACAAAGAACTAGCAACATAAACTAGACTGGAATACACTGACAGGAAGCATACAGAGGAGCACAGGATAAACACACCTTATGCTATAGTCAGTGCCAAAGTGCTGAAACCAGGAGTTCTTATGGAGATGATAACCAGTCAGGTAACTCTGTCCCAGAGAGCTCGCATCAGTGTGGACAATCCTGTGGACAACTACTGAAGGATCACCTGTGAAGCAGTTTTCTCAGTAATTGCCTCAGCAGCAGGCTAATAGAAGTTGCCGAAACACTAGGAATAAATAACCTGTTCGTAACAGAAGAAAAAAATATAGTACTGATATCAGTAAAGCATTGGCTGTAAAAGCATGCCATTACATTTCTCTGAGGATGTCACAGGTTCTTTACCAACTTCTGTTTTAAAACAATTTATAAGCACAATAGTTTAGCTCATGGTTCACCCACATATTGCCTTGTACTGAACACTCTGGTACTAAATATGTTCATGTTCACATGTAAATGTATATAAACATTGATGTACAGTACAGACCAAAAGTTTGGACACACCTTCTCACCAAGAGTTTTCTGTATTTTCATGACTATAAAAATTGTAGATTCACACTGAAGGCATCAAAACTATGAATTAACACATGTGGAATTGTATACTTAACAAAAAAGTGTGAAACAACTGAAAATATGTCTTATATTCTAGGTTCTTCAAAGTAGCCACCTTTTGCTTTGATTACTGCTTTGCACACTCTTGACATTCTCTTGATGAGCTTCAAGAGGTAGTCACCTGAAATGGTTTTCACTTCACAGGTGTGCCCTGTCAGGTTTAATAAGTGGGATTTCTTGCCTTATAAATGGGGTTGGGACCATCAGTTGTGTTGTTCAGAAGTCAGGTGGATACACAGCTGATAGTCCTACTGAATGGAGTGTTAGAATTTGTATTATGGCAAGAAAAAAGCAGCTAAGTAAAGAAAAACGAGTGGCCATCATTACTTTAAGAAATGAAGGTCAGTCAGTCCGAAAAATTGGGAAAACTTTGAAAGTGTCCCCAAGTGCAGTGGCCAAAACCATCAAGTGCTACAAAGAAACTGGCTCACATGAGGACCGCCCCAGGAAAGGAAGACCAAGAGTCACCTCTGCTGCGGAGGATAAGTTCATCCGAGTCATCAGCCTCAGAAATCGCAGGTTAACAGCAGCTCAGATTAGAGACCAGGTCAATGCCACACAGAGTTCTAGCAGCAGACACATCTCTACAACAACTGTTAAGAGGAGACTGTGTGCAGCAGGCCTTCATGGTAAAATAGCTGCTAGGAAACCACTGCTAAGGACAGGCAGCAAGCAGAAGAGACTTGTTTGGGCTAAAGAACACAAGGAATGGACATTAGACCTGTGGAAATCTGTGCTTTGGTCTGATGAGTCCAAATTTGAGATCTTTGGTTCCAACCACCGTGTCTTTGTGCGACACAGAAAAGGTGAACAAATGGACTCTACATGCCTGGTTCCCACCGTGAAGCATGGAGGAGGAGGTTTGATGGTGTGGGGGTGCTTTGCTGGTGATACTGTTGGGGATTTATTCAAAATTGAAGGAATACTGAACCAGCATGGTTACCACAGCATCTTGCAGCGGCATGCTATTCCATCCGGTTTGCGTTTAGTTGGACCATCATTTATTTTTCAACAGGACAATGACCCCAAACACACCTCCAGACTGTGTAAGGGCTATTTGACCAAGAAGGAGAGTTATGTGGTGCTACGCCAGATGACCTGGCCTCCACAGTCACCAGACCTGAACCCAATCGAGATGGTTTGGGGTGAGCTGGACCGCAGAGTGAAGGCAAAAGGGCCAACAAGTGCTAAGCATCTCTGGGAACTCCTTCAAGACTGTTGGAAGGCCATTTCAGGTGACTACTTCTTGAAGCACATCAAGTGAATGCCAAGAGTGTTCAGAGCAGTAATCAAAGTAAAAGGTGGCTACTTTGAAGAACCTAGAATATAAGACATATTTTCAGTTGTTTCACACTTTTTTGTTAAGTATATAATTCCACATGTGTTAATTCATAGTTTTGATGCCTTCAGTGTGAATCTACAATTTTTATAGTCATGAAAATACAGAAAACTCTTGGAATGAGAAGGTGTGTCCAAACTTTTGGTCTGTATTGTATGTCACAAATAAGTTATACAGTGCTTCTTACTAGAAGGATATGCACCTGCTTGGCTTTATGTGTATTTACTATTAAGGATTGACCCACAGCTGACAAAACTCAGATTTATTTACTATATTCATTTATACAATGTCAGCATATTCTGAAGCTGTATGCTCTGTCATCATTGACATCAGTCTCTGTCCCCAATGGGGTCACAGTCTAAATTCCATATTATTAGTATGATTTTGAGTGTTAGAGAAACCAAACATATATCTACATAGTTACATAGTAGATGAGGTTGGATGAGATGAAGACATCAGTCCATCAAGTCCAACCTATAACCCTACAGTGTTGATCCAGAGGAAAAAAACCCAAGAGGGTTATGCCAATTGCCCCATTTCAGGGGAAAAATTCCTTCCCGACTCCAATCTGGCAATCAGTATAAAACTCTGGATCAACTTATTCTTAACAAAATCTAGAACCCATAACCCGTGATATTGTTCTGTTCGAGAAAAACACCCAAGCCCTCTCTGAACTTGTCCAATGAATCCACCATCACCACTTCCTGGGGCAGTGAGTTCCATAGCCTCGCTGTTCTTACTATAAAGAATCATCTTCTATGTTGCAGGTAAAACTTTCTTTCCTCCAGACTTAGAGGATGTCCCCTTGTCACTGTCACTGGCCTAGGGGTAAAAAGATCATTAGAAAGTTCTTTGTGCTGTCCCTTCATGTATTTGTACATTGTTATTAGATCTCCCCGTAGACGTCTTTTTTCTAAACTGAATAACCCCAAGTTTGTTAATCTATTTGTTGTACTCCAATCCACCCATTCCCCCAGTAATTTTGGTTGCCATTCTTGCACTCTTTCTAATTCGATTATGACTTTCTTGTATACTGGGGCCCAAAATTGTGCACAATAGTCTATGTGTGGCCATACCAGTGATTTGTATAGAGGCATAACTATGTTCTTGTCATGGGAATCTATACCTCTTTTGATGCATCCCATAATTTTATTTGTCTTGGTGCAGCTGCCTGGCACTGGTCACTAAAGGTAAGTTTATTATCCACCAAAATCTCCAAGTCTCGTTCAGTGGCAGTCTTATCCAGTAATATATTATTAAGAACATAATCATACATTTTATTTCGTCGACAAAAATGCATAACCTTACATTTGTCAACATTAAACTTCATTTGCCAAGGCTCCGTCCATTCTTCCAGCTTCCTTAGATCCTCCTGTAATATTCTACTATCCTCCTCATTTTTGATTACCTTACAGAGTTTAGTATCATCTGCAAATATGGACACACTGCTCTGTAAACCCTCTACCAGGTCATTAATAAAGATATTAAACAGGAGAGGGCCAAATACTGACCCTTGTGGCACTCCACGGATGACTTTGACCCAGTCTGAGTATTTACCATTAACAAGCACCCTCTGTTTCCTATCATTGAGTCAGTTGCGAACCCAAATGCATATGTTTTCGCTCAGTCCCAACAATCTCATTTTGCATACCAACCTTTTATGTCGTACAGTATCAAAAGCCTTTGAAAAGTCCAGATATACTACATCTACTGCATTACCCATGTCCAGTTTAGAACTAACTTCTTCATAGAAGCTGATCAGATTAGTCTGACAGGACCAATTCTTCATAAACCCATGCTGATTGGGTGTTATAAAATTATTTACATTGAGATACTCCAGGGTAGCATCTCTTAGAAAACCTTCAAATAATTCAAACCATCAAACTTACTGGCCTATAGTTTCCAGGCTCACTTTTAGACCCCTTTTTGAAAATTGGCACCACATTTGCTATGTGCCGATCCTGTGGAAAAGTCCCAGTCATTACTGAATCTTTAAATATTAGATATAAGGGTCTGTCTATCACTGTGCATAATTACCTCAGAACTCGGGGGTGTACGCCATCTGGACCCGGCGATTTCTCTATTTTAGTGTTTTGAAGGTGGTGGCGCATTTCCTCCTGGGTTGCACAGGTGACATTTAATTGGGAATTAACATTACCCCTAATCATGTTGCTGCCCATTGGATTTTCTTGTGTAAACACCGTAGAGAAGAAGGCATTTAATAGTTGTGCCTGTTCTTCATCCTCCTCCACCATTACACCCAGATTATTTTTGAGAGGGCCCACATTGTCAGTTTTTATTTTCTTATTATTTATGTAATTGAAGAATAATTTTGGATTTGTTTTACTTTCCTTGGCAATTATTCTTTCAGCTTCGATCTTTGCCTCCTTTATTTGTCTTTTACACAATTTATTTTTCTCTTTATAGTTGTTTAATGCTGCGTCACTACTTTCTTGTTTTAGTACTTTAAATGCTTCCTTTTTATCCCTCATTGCACTCCTTACAGTTTTTTTTTAGCCATATTGGTTTTCTATTATTTCTGGCCCACTTATTCCCATAAAGTATATGTTTTTTAGTGGTCTTAGTTAGAAGGCTTTTGAAAATGTCCCATTTTGTTTGTGTTCCGGTCACTTTGAGGATATTGCCCCAGTTTATGCTGCTAATCTCCTCTCTCAACTGGTTAAAATTGGCCTTCCTGAAGTTTTTGTTCCCCCTATACTGAACATCTTTTTAACGTGTACAAGAAAACTTATTATGTTGTGGTCACTGTTACCTAGATGACCCCCTACCTCTACTTTTGACGATGTGTCAGGTTAATTTGTTAAAATTAGGTCGAAAAGTGCCTCGCCTCTTGTTGGGTCCTACCCTAGTTGCGATAGGTAATTGTCTTTTATTACTGACAAAAACCTGTTCACTTTGTTGGACCTGCAGGTTTCTGCCTCCCAGTTGATATCTGGGTAGTTGAAATCCCCCATAATAATGACTTTATTATGCTTTGCGGCCTAATCTATTTGTTTTATTAGTACATTTTCAGCTTCTTCCATTATATTTGGGGATATATAACGAACCCCAATAAGCACTTTATTATTCTTTGTTCCTCCCTTAATTTCCACCCATAAGGCTCCACATATTCATTTTCCTCCCAGATGTCCTCATGCAGAACTGGCTTAAGGCAGGATTTTACATATAAGCAAACCCCTCCCCATTTCCTATTGGTACACTCCTTTCTAAACATACTGTACTCCTGTATATTTACAGCCCAGTCATAGCTGGAGTCCAGCCATGTCTCACTTATCCCCACCATGTCATATTTTTCTTCCAACATTATCACTTCTAGTTCCTCCATCTTGTTAGTGAGACTTCTGGCATTAGTATACATACATTTCAAGGATTTATCATTATCCCTACTCTTCCACTGCCTACTGACTGTTCTAACCCCACCCCCCGCTCCACCCCCAGTACAGCAATGAAAAAGTTTGGGCACCCCATTAACTAATCATTAGTCTAAATATTGGGTGTTGCAACAGCCATTCAATTTGATATATCTAAAACTGATGGACACAGTAATATTTCAGGATTGAAATGAGGTTTATTGTACTAACAGAAAATGTGCAATATGCATTAAACCAAAATTTGACCGGTGCAAAAGTATGGGCACCCAACAGAAAAGTGACATTAATATTTAGTAGATCCTCCTTGCAAAAAAACAGCCTCTAGTCGCCCTGTAGCTTAATCAGTCCTGGATCCTGGATGAAGGTATTTTGACCATCCTCTTACAAAACAATCCAGTCAGTTAAGTTTGATGGTCGCCACGCATGGACAGCCCGCCAAATTATCCCACAGATGTCAATGATATCAGGTCTGGGGACTGGGATGGCCATTCCAGAACATTGTAATTGTTCCTCTGCATGAATGCCTGAGTAGATTTGGAGCTGTGTTTGGATCATTGTCTTGCTGAAATATCCACCCCGCGTAACTCAAATCCTCACTGATTCTGTACATTATTCTCAAGAATCTGCTGAACGGAGTTGAATCCATGCGATCCTCAACTTTAACAAGATTCCCGGTGCCGGCAGGCCACACAGCCCCAAAGCATGATGGAACCTCCACCAAATTACAGTGGGTAGCAAGTGTTTTCTTGGAATGCTGTGTTTTTTGGACGCCATGCATAACGCCTTGTATGACCAAACAACCAATCGTCATCAGTCCACAGGACCCTCCAAAATGAAGCTGGCTTGTCCAAATGTGCGCATACCCAGGCGACCTGTTGTGGCGTGCCAGAAACAGCTCCGCATCACCTCCCATACAGCTCCCGTGCAAAGTGTGCTGTATTGTTGACCGATGCACAGTGACACCACTGCAGCAAGATGATGCTCAGCCGGAGGTGGCTGTGGATTGTCCTGACTGTTCTCACCATTCTCTCTCTGCCTCTGATATTTTTCTGGCCTGCCACCTGGGCAACAAGAACTGCCCGTGGCCCATCCACATGTCCTCACAGTGGAAACGACAGGAAATCTCTGAGACAAGTACCCCCCTGAACAACTAGTTGAACAATCTGTTCAGATCATGAGAGTGTTTTGAGGAGCCCAGACCACCTCAGAGGGTTCAAATAGGAGAACAACGCAAGGCCACCAAAACCTTCCATGATGGTACACCGGCAGAAGTCATAGCTCAATGAGGTTACAAAACCAATTTGTACTCAGTAAGTCAGTAAAAGTAGTTAGGAGTATTCAAATCAATAAAATGATAAGGGTACCCAAATTTTGCACCGGTCAAATTTTGGTTTAATGCATATGCACATTTCTGTTAGTACAATAAACCTCTTTCAATCCTGAAATATTACTGTGTCCATCAGATATTAGTATATCAAATTGAAATGGCTGTTGCAAACACCCAAATATTTAGAACTAAAAATGATTAAGTTAATAGGGGTGCCCAAACTTTTTCATATGCTGTACATTATTTAGCCCTCTTTCCATTTCTATACTATCTTGCCCTCTACATCTGTTACCCTCCCCCCAATCCCTAGTTTAAACACTCCTCCAACCGTCTAGCCATCTTCTCCCCAGCACAGCTGCACGCTCCCCATTGAAGTGCAGCCCATCCCTACCATAGAACCTGTAGCCCACAGCAAAGTCAGCCCAATTCTCCAAGAACCCAAACCCCTCCTTCCTACATCAGCTCTTGAGATACTTTACACAGACAAGTCTAGGTTTAATGTTCAAACTGATTCACAAGTGTCTTTAGTTGGAGAGAACCTTGATGAAGACAGCGTGAATCCCATTGAACACTAATCTGAGACTAAGTCCTCCAATATCCCTGAGTAGGCTCACTATAATAGTGGCGTTGCTATGGTGGAAGGACTTTGTGTTTGAAAGGGTTATTGTAACAGATCAGGCATACATAGGTGTCATCCACATACAGTATTATCCAATTGTTTAGAGGTTCAATGGAACTGGAGTTTCTGTTGACATTGCACAGGGTATAGAGCTGCTATGATGCATAAATACCTAGAATCAGAGAATATCAGGCCCTTTAGTGTCAGACCTTTAGTATCCCTGACATATTAATCATAGATGCTCAAGGGTTTTGTGCAATAGTGGGGCTCTGTTAGACAATACTGTTCCCAGCCAGTCTGCTGTATTTTTACTGTGTGGGGTGGTCAGACAGTATATTGATCTTTTCCTACATGATTACAGATTGGTGATAAAACATGAGAATGACCATATACTGTATGATACCTGTTTTGTACAAACGGACCTAGGAAATTTTCCCTATGTGTGCCGCAGTGTAGATTTTGTTAGAATTATCCTTAATTAAACTTTTCTTTGTTTTAGGTGGTTATGACCTTCTAACTATCCAAGTGGCACTATAAGAATTGTGATAACTGAAGACTTCCAGTTCCCATTCTGAGTCTATCTACATCCATTCTGTATTCTGTAAACCATGAGCACACCCAGACCTATTTAGTTATGCATTATTGACTCACTAGGGCAAAAAGGATCTCCGACTACATAGTTGAGTCCCTTTCCTGTGATGGTTTCTATATAGAACTAGAGTTTGATGAGAAGTGAAAATTATCGGTAGGGTTGCTAGATGTAAGGGAGCAAAAAGATGTAACAAGGGAACAAGAGAAGCAGGAGTTCAGAAATTACTGAAGGTCAGATATATCATTGTCAGTACTACAGAAGTGAGAAAGGTGCAGAATACTGTGCTGTGCGAAATATAGAAAATTCTCCTTTAAAGTATCAGATCAAAGTGAAAATAATGGATGAAGCTTTTAGGTGTTAGCTCTTGCACAATACATTTCTTAATCACCCTGTCTGTGGTAGAAATTGTATTTCAGTGTGAAAGAAAAGTGAAGTACAGATAATATTTAATTGTCGACATGTTTCAAGACCATTCAGACATACAGGATCCTAAGAATAAGACCTAGTAAAACTACTTTCAATATACACTTCACTATTTATAGGTTTATAATGGGTTTTCTAAGAGTATCCTTACAATGTGGTTTACTACTTTCAAGGATAAAAATTTCATACAGCATTTTCTAGTTTTTTGTTTGCCTTGGTTTCATGTTATAGCAGAACCATAGATACTGTATCTCACAGCTCATACACTAAAAAATGTGTGTACATAATGTACAGCAGTGTAGTATACAGTATATACTCTACAAAGTACATAGAAGTAAATGGTCAAAAATGAATGGGTGTGAGTAAATGTAACTAATTATGGTTAGAATATAGCACAACATTTTAGATGTATTATTGTTTGTGTCCTTTAAACTTGCATTCAAATTTTCCTAATTTTATCTGATTTGATATGATACACTATTCATCGTAATAACACACAACAAAAGCCATTAAAAAAGTGAAGTTAAATTGTGATTTGAGTAACTCATTAACTGTAATGTGAAAGGTTGATGAATCTGTGTTTCAGATTCAACCTTAGTGATTTACAGAAAAAGTCACTTATATTTGTTGATAATAAGGAACACATATTTTATCCATCAATATGAGAAACTAAACTTAAAATTACAAGCATGATTTGTCCCAGCTACACAAAAAAATGAAAAAAAAAAAAAATCCAGTACTGTGAAAAACAAGTGTGGAACTTCATTATATCTGACTACAGTCTGAAAATAACCCTTCATGACCAGGGTAGTCTTTTTTCTCAAAAAACAAAAAACCTACACTCCTAGCTGTTTGCATATTAACATATTTGTTTTTCCTACTTGCACTCCATGCCCAGCATATGTCCTTCTAAATGTACTGGGGTATGACCAGTGGTGAACCTAGCCTCTTTGCTGCCTGAGGAGGACTATCGAAAGACGCCCCCCCCCCAAAAAAAAAATATGAAATTGAGTTTCCATGCTGTTAGCATCACACGCTGTTATTGTCGTACAATAAACATACACAAACATATGAAACAGTTTTTAAGAATTCTTCTTACTACATTACTTCAGTATCAGAAATCAACAACATGGCATTAACAATGACAATAACTTCACACATCTTCTGCTTGGTGGATGGACGAGCCCACGTGGCCCCCATTCTCTATAATAGGAGCGCCGCTGATAGCTGAGTACTGGACTTCGGGTATCTTTGGCGCTCCAATTGAAGTGAATGAGAGCCACGCGGGTCCGTCCATCCAACAAGTGACACACTTATATTCAGCCTGGACCCCTACTGATCAGCTGTTTAAATGGTACCTGTGTAAGCGCCATGACCGCTTCTCTGTTTACATAGTGTCATTCATCTCATAGCAACCATGTAATGTAACTACAACCTCATCCTATACATGTCTATATGACAAGGCTGGAATTACATCACATGGTCACTATAAACAGACAGCGTGAGATATAAACAGGCGCCATAGCCCCCCATACAGCTGATCAGAGAAGGGGTCCACTGATCTCTTATTGATAACCTGTCCTAAGGACAGAACATCAATAAAAATGAGCTGGAAATACCCTTTAATAAAGTTCAAGTGCCACCTTAAAGGGGTTGTCAAGGATATCCACTTTTTTAATAATGAGGCTGGGGAAGGTTCTCCGGTGTCTCCCAGCGCGTTCCAGTCCTGCTGCTCCGGTGTTTTCTTCCCCACAGCACTGTGATGTCCCGTGTCAGCAACCTCATTGGTCATGTGCGGTGGGGACTTCCGCCAGAAGAAAACACCAGAGCAGCAGAACCAGACCGCGGTGGGAGACATCGGAGCACAAGGGACAGGTGAGTAGGTGTTTTTTTTTTTTTAATACAGTATTACATGGTATTATGCCCCACAGCAGCCCCTGCACTCGGTATTATGCCCTGCAGCAGCCCCTGCTCACGGTATTAAGCCCCGCAGCGGCCCCTGCACACAGTATTATGCTCCATAGTGGCCCCTGCACATGGTATTATGCCCATAGTGGCCCCTGCACTCGATATTATGCTCCATAGTGGCCCCTGTATATGGTATTATGCCTCATAGTGGCCCCTGCACTCGGTATTGTGCTCCATAGTGGCCCCTGCACACAGTATTATGTTCCATAGTGGCCCCTGCACTCGGTATTATACTCCATAGTGGCCCCTGCACACGTAATTATGCCCCATAGTGGCCCCTGCACACAGTATTCTGCTCCATATTAACCCGCCCATGAACTATTATTATACTCTGAGGTGTAAAAAACCCCAGAGTATAATGATCGGAGACCCAGGTGGTGACAAACATAAAACCTGTGTTACTTACCTGGGCTCCGGTGCACTCCCTGCTTTCGGCCCTCTTCAATGTTGCACAGACTGGCGTCGCAACATAATGACGTCGACCTGGCTCACGTGACGCCTCGGACGTCACCAAAGAAGGCCGAAGCCTGCTGGGAGTAACATCGGATCACTGGAGAGGTGAGTAACATTAGTTTTTATGCTCCCTCACCTCCCCTAGGTCTCTGATTATTATACTCTGGGGTCTGAAAATACCCCGGAGTATAATAATAGTAGTATTTGAGGCCCACAGCTGCTGACAACGGCATCCACTTCCCTTTCTGCGTCCGATAGCAGAAGGGGAAGCGGAGGCAGCCACAGCAGGAGCGTAAATCGGTAAATAAATATGCCGTTACCTGCCGGGGTAACTCCAGTAGGTAACGGCCTATTTATATATATAAAAAAAATCTCCTCACCTACCTGCGAAGCCTTGATGGAGCCACCGCCTCCTCTTCTTCACCCGCGTCCGAGTCTCAGCGTAGGAGGCGTGATGATGTCATTGTAGCGCCACCTGCGCCGAGATGCGGAGATCTCATAAACCAGCCCAGGACAGGCCCCGCTCAGCTTTGTTTATTTTTTAAGCGGCCTATCCTGGGCTGGTTTTCGGTAAATAGAAAGTAAATAATTCTGCCCCCCAGACAGTGACGGGGCCGCCTCACTTCGCCTCATTAGCGGTGCGCCCCTGGGTATAACAAATAACAAGGACTAGATAGGGGAATTGCATTTGGACTAAGGCTTTGGTAGTGGGGCCATTAGGGGATTATTTATAACTGATTAAGAATACAACAATTGTTCTGACAATCACGTGATGATGTCCACTATGAAAGCATGTATTATAGTTGTTAAGGGGTTAGTATCACATTTTACCACTATTTAGCATGCGTTTAGTATGCGTGTAATGACTATTAATATTTTATTTAGTATGCTATCCAAGTATTTATTGCAACTTTTTAATAACACAGATAGGGTATTATGTCAACATTTTCAAAATAGCATATATATATATATATATATATATATATATATATATATATATACAGTATATACAGTGCCTTGCGAAAGTATTCGGCCCCCTTGAACTTTTCAACCTTTTGCCACATTTCAGGCTTCAAACATAAGGATATAAAATTTTATTTTTTTGGTGAAGAATCAACAACAAGTGGGACACAATTGTGAAGTGGAATGAAATTTATAGGTTATTTTAAACTTTTGTAAAAATTAAAAAACTGAAAAGTGGGGCGTGCAATATTATTCGGCCCTTTTACTTTTTTATATAACTGTAATTTTATTGAAAAATTTTTCATTAACAAGGAATAAAGAAAAACAAAAAACAATAATAATCAAACAAACAGGAAGCATTGAGGTAAATAGAGGCTATCGCCCCTCCCCCTTAAGCAATATGCATTTAAATTAAGCAGTGAACAAGGGAGGGGGGAATGGAGGGGTTAAGAAGACAAGGGTAGGACCAAAGGGAGGGGGGGGAGGGAAGGAGAGGACTAGAGATCAGAGACCCTGTAATGTACAATACATGTCCCAGGGGCCCAAATAGCCCCAAGGCTTCCCGTGAATTATGTAGGCCAGCAGTCAGGTATTCAAGACTCCCACATCCTTCATTCTAGCCACAAGCTCAAGACTAGATGGGGGACCACCTCTTCCAGTTTCTAGCATGGGTTTTAGCGCAGTACAAAGATGCAGAAAAGCCTGGATGACTTATTGCTCAGGTGTCTGGGGGGAAGGTTCAGGAGATAAAGAAGAGGGTCAAGAGGAACCTCTGCAAAAAGAGAGCAGTCGTCAGAGTCCGACCCCCCCAAAACCGAGGATGAGAGGGCACGCCAAAAGATATGGGCAGGGACCCACCGCAGCTCCACAGCGCAGCACCATGGGGGAACTAATGGGTTTAAAGTATGAAGGAGAGCCGGAGTATGATACCAATGCATCAACAGCTTATACTGCGTTTCCCTAAACGAATGCACTGAGATGATTTCTGGGCCCGAGACCATACAATCCGCCACTGTTCCTGGGAGATGGGTTTACCCACCGCCCCTCCCATTTAAGCATATAGCGATGATTAACAGGAGAGCCTGTAGTTTGTGAGTTAAGAAGTTGGTAAATAGAGGTATAAAGCCCCTAGTGGGGCGCAGGCAACTTCAAAAGCGGTGGGGGTGACACCTAAGAGACCCATGGAGGGAGCGGCAAAGGAACCACCTGCAAGTAATGGAACCATTCAGTACTGGCAGGTTTTGATTAGCTGTAAGATAAGCAAAGGACCTGAGTTCCAAGGTTCCAGGGCAACCATATCAGCAACGGTAAGGCCGCTTCAGACCACACTTTAGCATGGCGAAGTCAGGCTCTCTGGGAGAAGGGGGTTGTATAGTATGGAGACCATAGATGAGCGCGGGGACATCAGGGGAACAGCACAACAGGAGACCAGATAGATCTAGAACGTGGGGCCCCAGGTACGGGCAGGGGGGGGGGGGGAGCGACCCACAGAAGCGCGTTAGGATGCATGGGGCCAGCCATAGCTTCTCTACGCACCCATCTGGTGTATGCTGGCATAGCCGCCAGAATGGGATATGGCGTAAGGGGCCGCCAGTAATAATGTAACAGATGTGGGACAGCCATACCCCCAGCCCCCTATCCGCCAGCATAACAGATCTAGGTATTCGGTGTCGTTTTGCTTTCCAGATAAACTGGAAGATAGCTTTCTGTAGGTTCCGTAATTCTCCCCGAGGTATCGCGACTGGGAGAGTCTCGAAAAAATACAGTAGCTTCGGGAGGAGAGTCATCTTGACCGCAGCAATTCTCCCCAAAGGGAGATAGGCAAGGGTTGCCATTTGTCCAATAGGGCTCTTAGCTCACAAAACAACCGCGGGTAGTTTGCCAAGTAGAGGGTCGCATAGGAAGTGGATATATGGACTCCCAGGTAGCGGATAGAGGACTCCCGCCACTGGAAATCGTAATTACTGCGGAGGAGAAGGAGAAGGTCCCGTGGGATGTTAATGGGAGTGCCTCAGTCTTCGCGGGGTTCACCTTATACCCTGAGAGATCACCATAGGCCCTAGCGAGCGCAGCAGTTTGGAAGGGTAGTATGAGGGGAGGTGAGAGTGAGGAGTACATCGTCCGCAAAGAGAGATATCTTAAATTCCTTATCTTGGACCATGATGCCCTTGATATTAGGGTCTCGCCTAATCTTGGCCGCTAGCGGTTCAATGCAGAGGGCAAATATGATGGGTGACAGGGGGCAACCCTGCCTAGTGCCATTTCGAATAGGGAAGGAGGGCGAAGATGCATGGGGAAGCTTGATTGCTGCTGAGGGTAAGGAGTAAAGGGCCTGGATAGCTGTGAGAAAAGGTCCCGTAAGCCCGAACGCCTTAAGCGTAGTATGCATAAACGACCAATTTATGCGGTCAAAAGCCTTTTCAGCGTCCAGGCTCAAGAGAAGGGCCGGGGTAGAATAATGATTGGCCACCTCCACCAAATCCACAGTCCTCCTGGTGTTGTCACCACCCTGACGACAGGGGATGAATCCCACCTGGCCTTATGGACAAGCAGAGGGAGCCAAGCATTCAGTCTATTGGCTAAGAGTTTGGTGAAAAGTTTCAGGTCCGTGTTCAGCAAAGCAATCGGTCGGTAGTTAGCACAATCCTGCAAGTCCTTACCCGGTTTAGGGACCAATGTGAGTAGTGAAGAGAGCATAGTCGGGGGTATAGGGGAACCTGAAAGGAAGGAATTGAAGAGGGACAATAGATGAGCAGAGAGTTCACCCTGGAAAACCTTATAATAATTGTAAGTGAACCCATCTGGGCCTGGGGCTTTCCCATTTGGGAGGTCCCCAGGACCCCTTCTAGTTCCTCCCTGGTGATGGGGGTGTTCAGGGAGGTTAGGGCCTCAGGAGGAAGGCGTGGGAGACAACAATCCTTTAAATAGTCTTCCAGTAGTGTTGAGTCATCCCCAGGGAGTAGTGCTCGTGGGGGGGTAAGTCATACAGCTTAGAGTAGTAAGAGTGGAACGCCAGCGCCACAGCATCAGGGTGATGTTGAAGAGTACCCGCGGGGTCACGGACAGAGTGTGGTGTGGAAGAGGCCCGATGATCCCTGAGGGTTCCTGCCAGGAGGGTATGAGATTTATTACCTCGTTCAAAAAACCGCTGACGGGTATAAAGGAGAAGTCGTTCCACATGGCGGGTCTCCAAATCACGGAGGTCCGCCCGGGCCAGGACCAAACGGCGAAGAACCCCCAGGGATGGATGCGCTGCCAAAGTCGTCGTAAGGGACCGAATACGGGCTTGGAGGAGCTGTTCCTGGGCCTGTCTGTCCCTTTTAAGCCTAGAAGCCAATGCGATACAGCATCCTCTCATGACCGCCTTATGGGCTTCCCAGAGAATGGCAAGAGAGTCTACCGAGCCTAAGTTGTCCCTAAAATAACTATCAAGTGTGTGCGCAGGGTCTCGAGGGAGGTCGGCGAATTGAGCAGTGTTTCGTTAAGACGCCAATGACATTGGCGAATAGGCACTGGAGTCGTAGATAAGGTAACCACGACTGGGGCATGATCAGACCAGGTGAGAGGGCCAATGTTCGTGTCCCTAAGCAAACGAAGAGCGGGAGCATTTCCAAAGAAGTAGTCAATGTGGGTGTGAGTGTTATGAGGGTGAGAAAAGAAGGTGTAGGAGCGCGCCGTAGGATTGTCCACTCGCCAAAGGTCATACAAAGAGTGGGCGCGGATCAGCCTGCGGAACTCCCTTGCAAGTTGGGCCAACCTATGGGGGTTGGGCCCTGGGGTAACGCCAGACGATCCGCCCGTTCAGAGAAGACCATGTTAGTCTCCCCCACCAGCCAAGCTGATGGTGGGAGAGCGCGCAGACGGGAGAATACCCGGCGCAAGAACGGGATCTGTGCTGAATTGGGGGCATAGACATTGCATAAAACAATCGGGGCACCATAAAGGAGCCCCTCCAAGATAACAAACCGGCCACCTGGGTCTATGTGGGAAGTCGTCACTGTAATTGGGCAGGATCGAGAAAGAAGGATAGCCACCCCAGCTCTGCGTCGATTGTGGAAGGCTGAAAAAGCTACGGGAAAATAATGCTTAGCGAAGGCAAAAGTACCAGCGCGGTCAAAATGAGTCTCCTGAAGAAACGCCACATCCGCTCGTAAGGAGCGGAGTTCTCTAAGGACATGGCGCCTTTTAATGTTGGAACCCAGGCCCTTGACATTAATTGTCACGCACCTAACCATTGGGACCCAGGATTGGAGGACAGTGGCGGATTGCAATAAGCTCACCCATCTCACATGACGCTGGCAAGTTTCCCTCGGAGAGGCAAAAGGGCAATCCACAAACAGGAACCCAAAGTCGAGGCAGGGTCTCTAGATCAGGGAGGGGGGGGAAAGAGAGGGAGGGAGGCAAAAGACATCATAAATGACAAAGTAAAAATAAAAACAGTTAAACAATACTTTGTGGGCGAGGCTAAGTCACTCGCCTGGGGACCAATGAGGGCAGCCAGAGGTCCAATCAGGATCAATGGCCGCACAGTCCAAGTATCCCCTTAGGGGGAGAGCGTGGACAGGAGGTCGGAGGGGAGGCGGTGGATCCCCAACCACCAGTAAAAAGAAGGAAGGAAGGGGAGTCACCGGAACCCCACCCCGCCCCCACTCCGCTAAAACAATCCAATAATAAGCATAATAGATGAGACCCGTAGACCTAAAAAAGAAAAAAAAGAAGCAAACATAACATTAAGGCATGCAGATTCCAAAGCACCACCGAGAAAAGGGAGAACGTCTCAAGGGGGGCAGCCTCCTCAGGGATCAGTCTCCAGCCGGGGCCTCCGAGTGGTCACCACCGCGGAGGATGCATGACGTCGTCTGGGCTCCAATCGTTGCCAAACCGGTGGTGGCCCTTTTACTTTTAGTGCAGCAAACTCACTCCAGAAGTTCAGTGAGGATCTCTGAATGATCCAATGTTGTCCTAAATGAGTTAGGATGATAAATATAATCCACCTGTGTGTAATCAAGTCTCCGTATAAATGCTCACCAAGGAACACACCAGGCAGGTCCATGATATTGTTGTGAAGTTTAAAGCCGGATTTGGATACAAAAAGATTTCCCAAACTTTAAACATCCCAAGGAGCACTGTGCAAGTCATCATATTGAAATGGAAGGAGTATCAGACCACTGCAAATCTACCAAGACCCAGCCATCCCTCTAAACTTTCATCTCAAACAAGGAGAAGACTGATCAGAGATGCAACCAAGAGGCCCATGATCACTCTGGATGACCTGCAGAGATCTACAGCTGAGGTGGGAGAGCCTGTCCATAGGACAACAATCAGTCGTACACTGCACAAATCTGGCCTTTATGGAAGAGTAGCAAGAAGAAAGCTATTTCTCAAAGATATCCATAAAAAGTCTTGTTTAAAGTTTGCCACAAGCCACCTGGGAGACACACCAAACATGTGGAAGAAGGTGCTCTGGTCAGATGAAACCAAAATCGAACTTTTTGGCCACAATGCAAAACGATATGTTTGGCGTAAAAGCAACACAGCTCATCACCCTGAACACACCATCCCCACTGTCAAACATGGTGGTGGCAGCATCATGGTTTGGGCCTGCTTTTCTTCAGCAGGGACAGGGAAGATGGTTAAAATTGATGGGAAGATGAATGGAGCCAAATACAGGACCATTCTGGAAGAAAACCTGTTGGAGTCTGCAAAAGACCTGAGACTGGGACGGAGATTTATCTTCCAACAAGACAATGATCCCAAACATAAAGCAAAATCTACAATGGAATGGTTCACAAATAAACGTATCCAGGTGTTAGAATGGCCAAGTCAAAGTCCAGACCTGAATCCAATCGAGAATCTGTGGAAAGAGTTGAAAACTGCTGTTCACAAACGCTCTCCATCCTACCTCACTGAGCTCGAGCTGTTTTCCAAGGAAGAATGGGCAAGAATTTCAGTCTCTCGATGTGCAAAACTGATAGAGACATACCCCAAGCGACTTGCAGCTGTAATCGCAGCAAAAGGTGGCACTACAAAGTATTAACTTAAGGGGGCCGAATAATTTGGCACGCCCCACTATTCAGTTTTTTATTTTTTACAAAAGTTTAAAATATCCAATAAATTTCATTCCACTTCACGATTGTGTCCCACTTGTTGTTGATTCTTCACCAAAAAATTAAAATTTTATATCCTTATGTTTGAAGCCTGAAATGTGGCAAAAGGTTGAAAAGTTCAAGGGGCCGAATACTTTCGCAAGACACTGTATATCTCCATTCTCCTGCTACTAGCTGCAGGGGACATCTTTCCAAACCCTGGTCCTCATTCTTCTGCTAACCTCAACTTCATACATGTCTCACCAAGAAACCCTGCTAACCTTATTAATATTCACTGTATGTCGTCACCTTCTCCTCCTCCACTGGTCTCTTTCTCTTGTGTACTCTGGAACGCCCATTTAGTCTGCAACAAACTTGACATTAGTCAGGATCTCTTCATTTCAAAGTCTTTTAACCTGCTGGCTGTAACAGAAACCTAGATTAAACAGTCTGATTACAGCCTCCCCTGCTGCTCTGTATTATTATGGGTTACAATTTTCACACACCCCTAGACCTGAAAATATGCAGGGTGGGAGGAGTAGGTGTCCTTCTGTCACCACAATGCATTTTTCAGGTCATTCCCTCAGTACCATCGCTCTGCTTCCCCTGTTTTGAGGTCCACACTATCAGTATCAGACTTTTTGTACTTTCTCCATGCAAGTAGCTGTCATCTACCACGGCTTACCCTACCAGTTACATCACTTTGCTTCATGGCTTCCCAATTTCCTATCCTGTGAAATTCCTATACTCATCATGGGTGATTTTAACATTCTCATTAACACCCCTGTCTCCCGATAAGCCTCTCGGCTCTATCACTAACCACCTCTCTTGGTCTCGCACAGCTTACTACTTCTCCTACACACAAAGGCGGTAATATCCTTGATCTGATCTTCTTACAGCCCTGTTCTGTCTCTGACTTTACTAACGCTCGCCTTCCAATTTCTGACCACAGCCTTCTTTCCTTTACCATCATAGGCTCTTGTCCTTCGCAAAATGCACCTACCTCACATACTGGAATCTATACGCTGTAAACACTAAACACCTCTCAGACACTCTACAGTCATCACTGTCCCCCATCTCTCTCTCTCCTGTTCTGAACTGGCCACCAATTACTACAAGACTATCAAACCACCCTGGATATAATAGCACCCTTTACTGTCCAAAACCCCAACACAGGCACCGGCAACCATGGCACACTCCTCAAACATGTTTTCTTCAGCATTGCTCAAAATGTGCTGAACATCTGTGAAGAGAATGAAACACATCTGCTGATTTCCTTCACCTCAAGTCTATGCTCAAAGCCTATAACTCTGCCCTTCATCTCTCCAAACAAGCTTACTTCACCAGTATCATTTCTTCCCTCTCCAATAACCCTAAACGACTCTTTAACCCTTTCCCACTGGTGGGATTTTTCGATTTTTGATTTTCATTCCCTGCCTTCCAAACCCCATAACTTTTTTTTTTTTTTTTTGCATTCACAGAGCCAGGGCTTAATGTTTGCAGGACAAATTGTTCTTCATAATGATACCATTTATTATTCTTTATAATGTACTGGGAAGCTGGAAAAAAATTCTGAATGTGGTGGAATTGGAGAAAAAAGTGCATTTCTTATGGACTTCATTTTTACAGTGATCACTGTGCAGCTAAAATGACATGTCACCTGTATTCTATGTTTCAGTATAATTCCGGCGATACCAAATTTATATAATTTTATTTACATTTTAACCTCTTAGCAAAAATTCTAAGTTGCAATATTCTGACACCCGTAACTTTTTTTATATTACTGTGTACGGGGATGCATAGGGCGTATTTTTTTTTAAGGGGTCAAGTATACTTTTTAGTTATGCTATTGCTTTGATCACTTTTTAAAAAATTTTATCATTGGCAAAACAGCAAACGAACAGTGGTTTGGTACTTTTGCTTTTTTTTTTTGGCAACGGCATTCACCGTTCAGGGAAAAATATAAGTTATAAGTTTATAAGTTTGTGAATCGGGTGTTTTTGGACACAAGGATACCTAATGTGTATGTGTTTCATAGTAATATTTGAAACAAAAAGTGAATGAACAGAATGAAATCTAAATCAAATAATTTGCTTTCAAAATAGAATCAGTTCTTCTAGGTACAGGTACAGTGTTTGAAGGAAATTGGCAGAGAGATTGCTTCAAAAATCTAGGAGAACTAATCACATATCTTCTATGGATGTAAATAGACTCAATGATGTTGAGATGAAGGATCTGTGGGGTGCATATCATCACTTGTAGGACTTCTTGTTCCTCTTTACACTGAAGATAGTTCTTAATGGCATTGGCTGTATGTTTGGGGTTGTTTTCCTGCAGCAGAATAAATTTGAAGCCAATCAGATGCCTCCCTGATGGTATTGCATGATGGATCATACAACATATTGCAGTCTATGGGAGATTATCTACATTACTATTGAGGCTCAATAGTAATATTCCTATGACAGGCCTGGGAGCCTTCATAACACTCCCAGCTGTCAATGGAACAGGTCGGCTCGCTGCGATCTTGCTGCGCGGGAGCAGAACTGCAACGTGAAAGGTACGGGGCTGTTTCCGGCCCCGGGGATAGCTTCTCTGCTTTGGGGGGTCGATTTGGGGGGGGGGTCACGGACTGGCACACTCAACAATACCTGCGATCAGAGTGGACTCTGATCGCGGGCATTAACTATGGGTCTCCACTGTACAAGGAGACCCGGTATAGTAGCTATAGGGGGTGGGGACCTTGGGGAAGCGTGGAGGTCACGCAATGCCCGCAGTCAGAGTCCATTCTGATCACGGGCATTAACTCCGGCGGTTGTGCTACTTTGGTGGGCAGTAGAGGGGGTCACGCTCAACAATGCCCGTGATCAGAGTAGACACTGATCGCAGGCATTAACTCCAGATCTCCACGGAGACCCGGTATGGCAGCTATGGCAGCCGCTCTGCAGCAGAGCAGCCACCATCTTTAAGGACCCGGCATCCACTGTAATCGCACGGCAGATGTCAGGAAGGGGTTAAATTAGCTAGGGCTTATTTTTGGGATAGGTCTTATTTTTGGAGAAACACAGTACCTGTATTTCTCAGCATTTCTCCTGACTCTCCAGCTCTCACTGAGCAAACTGTCTTCCTTTCCAGCCAAACCAGCACATGTTACCATTTTTTTGCACTCCATTTCCTATATTTTTTCGTGAACAGTTGAGTATCTTGGCCTTATCTCCATATGAAAGGAATGTATTTTTGGACACAGTTCTTGGGTCTCAGTAGTTGGGTGCATTTGGCCCCACTGGTTTCTGCCAACTCTAAGCTGATTGATCTCAAACAAAACCCAGGTTTGTCGCTAAAGATGATATGGTTTCATAGCAGTCCAGGTTTCTTGGTCCTGACACCTCTGCAAAAGAACCTGACAGCTTGATGTCAATGGGAAGACATGCAATAGGGTGCCTTGACACCAACTTTACTACTACTAAGCAACTGGAAATGGTCCAGGCAGAGACAGGGCTGTACACTGAAGGTGCCACCTATGTCTGTATAGTGAACAAAGAAACTTGGGAACTCTTGATGGCAGATCAAATGATTCTCTCTACTGGTGTGCTGTCTGGACCCTCCAGAGACTGTTTTTGGTGTGTTTGCCCTCACATAACCACTGCTCCCAACACCTCCTGACAGCTAGTTCAGAACTACCTAGATGCCGACCACGTCATCAAAATGGCCATCCTGCTTCTCTCCTTCCTCCTCTAAATGTCTGCCAACTGGGCAAAGTATGTTCAAGTGCATCATAGAGACATGTCTACCAGTCAATGATCTCCCATCAAGAGGTACACTACCCATAAGTAGCCACTGAGAATGTTTTTTAGAGGGCAGCAGGGAAGCCTTTTTACACCCTCTTGTGATAAGACCCAGTGTCTATTCTGAGCATGCCTATAATCATTCACTTACTGTATATGCCTGAGACATAATTGCATGCTGAGTTTTGCAGTAGTCTGACATTTCTGTCTGGATGCATTATTTTTTTTTTGTCACCGAGTGTCTGTCTGTCTGTCTATCTATCTATCTATCTATCTATCTATCTATCTATCTATCTATAACTTGTATGTATAATATTGACTCATTTGTCAAAGATTTCTGGGTATGGGTCCTGTTGCACTGGGGTTAAAACTTTTTATACGAGATATGTGTATATAATCTTGTACAGTGTGATGGTATTCTCCTAATATATACACTTTTATGTTCTAAATATCACCCAAAATTCTACATATAAGACTTCTCCTCTTTCTCCCTCTTGCAACTAGTCACTATAAAACAACTACCAGTCACTATAAAAGGTACTTACCAATATTTTTGGGAGAACTTAATAACACTTTGTCTCATATGATACAATAGGGAGTCTGCAGGTACATAAAATGGTTTCAAATTTCTAATTATAGCAATTGGTACCCAAATATTTTTCCCAACTTTCTCTGGAAATAGCAATCCAAATACAAGGCAAGGTTTGTGTCTGCTTGACGTTCACATCTTTCTAGGTGATGACAAGATAAGTTGATTTTTCTTTTAATCATACATGCAACTCTAAAACTGTTCACTGCCTGTGACTTCTCTATTCCTAATTTGCATTGCCAGTAAGAAATATATCTGGGAACTGATTGCCTTGAATGACCAATTTATAAAATATAAAAGGTAACCATTAGTTTTGCTTAGAATTCCTGCATATTAGAATTATGTCATTGGGGAGAAAATGGTGACAAATTCTTATTAGCACAACATAATTGTGAATGAGGTGCATACATCCATTTTTGTCATCTTGCATTACATGTTATTATATTTGCTGCATTAAAATACAGTAATTTTCAGTGGCATTGCATTCGTAAGGTAAGACATTCGCCATTGATTTCTAATATGGAACATATTCTAAGAATTTGTATAAGATAATATTGAGTAAAGGATGGATGTTATCTCCATTAGAAGCTTTGGAAGAAACTCTGTGGCACCTACAGACATAATGACTGATAAAATGATTCTCACATAAGCACTCATGTCTCAGCTTACACTGTATAGCACATCATTGTTCTTTAATAGTGATAATAACATTTCCATTGATCTCCAGTTACAATAAACACATGGCACAAGGCCAAATGTCAGAGAAAGCTAGTCTACAACCTTAGCATTTAAACCACACTTTCTAAGAGGCTTTACCATAGGTGTCAATTGAACAAGCTCTATCAGTTAGACCTGAGACTTTAATAATGGTCATCCTGCAGAGACACAATTTAAAACTGTCTTCCTGTGAGGAAGAGAAAGTGATCACTATAAATACACATGTAATTTCTATATGTATGCACATATGTGCTTGAGATTTACTGGGAATTTTAACATGTGATTATCTAAAACTACATTTCTATTTCTGGTTCCATTTAAATACCAATACAGGAAAATATGTTTGCAAACCACCAAGATGTATCAGGTGGTTAGAGGGAAATGACTGAATAACGTAAGAGAACATAATGCAGCTTACAGCACATGTAACTTAAATCTGGTAGCTCTTTCCCCCACCATTCTATAGAAACTATGCCAGTGGAAATTTCCACTAATGTTTGTATTACCTGAGCCACCAACCTAAGTGACAAAAGCATAAATGGTACAACTAAAAATATCAACCTATTACACATATAAGAAGCCCTCTTACCGCTCTGTTGATAGAATTCTAAAAAGGTTATGACTCTTGAAATATGACAACATAAAGTCAAATGATTGTATGTTGTCATATTAAGAAAACCTAACAATGTCATGATAAAAAAGTTAGCATGTTATATCTACCACACTGTAAGCTGTGCAATAAATATTAAAATCAATGGTGGAATTGAAATTTTTTTCTGTTCCCCCAGAAAGAGTTAATAACTGTTAATTAATGGATTTTATGTATCTTTCATTGTTAAGGGGAGTCACCAGAACCCAGTATATCAAACCTAAATCAAACCATGTTTTCCCCCTTGTAATCTTTGCCAATCTTTTCTGTGAATATGCAAATAAGCTCTTTGGAGTAAGAAGGGCATTACTGATGTTCCAAAGTGGTAAGCAACAATGCCATCATTGCTTCAAAGAGCTCAATTGTATATTCACAAAAACAGTTATATCTTGGCAGCGAAGGCACAAGTCATCATAGATCATAAGTCTTCAAATGAAGGTCTGTGGGGATCCGGCATTCTGGACCTTGTGGATCAGCTTTTTGGAGTGGCAGTAGAGCTTCCTGAGCACCGCTTTCACTTCACAGGTCATGTGATGTTATGTTCACCAGTCACCTGGCTTGATTGCAGCTCAGTCCTATTCAAGTGAATGGGTTGAACTGCAATACCAATACTGTCCAAATGTATATGCTTGATAAGTACTAAAGAGGTTGCAGCGCTCATGCTCACGCTGCAGCCTCTTTAAACAGCTTATCGGCCTGGGTTTTGGGTGTTGGACCCTATCCTAAGGATAGGTCATTAATTGATCCCCACAAAACCCCTTTCATTTATGGTAGACTTCAAATATCCAGTTAGTATCTCCTGCTGTAAACTAAAGACATATTTTTTCAGACAGGGCTATCACAACTCCTAATGTAAACCCTTCCGTAGTTAGAATCCCTAAAACGTACCCTCTGTTCACGCTCCCGCATTACCCCACAGGATATGATGCCGTATCAGACTAACTTTATATGTCCAGGCAGCATCTGCATGTTAAAGGACACGACTGGTTACGGCTCATACAGCTTTATATACAGTGCTGGCCAAAAGTATTGGCACCCCTGCAATTCTGTCAGATAATACTCAATTTCTTCCAGAAAATGATTGCAATCACAAATGCTTTGGTAATCATATCTTCATTTAATTTGTCTTTAATGGAAAACCACAAAAAGAATTGTCAAAAAGCCAAATTGGATATAATTCCACACCAAACATAAAAAAGGGGGTGGACAAAAGTATTGGCACCCTTTGAAAAATCATGTGATGCTTCTCTAATTTGTGTAATTAACAGCACCTGTTACTTACCTGTGGCACATAACAGGTGGTGGCAATAACTAAATCACACTTGCAGCCAGTTGAAATGGATTAAAGTTGACTCAACCTCTGTCCTGTGTCCTTGTGTGTACCACATTGAGCATGGAGAAAAGAAAGAAGACCAAAGAACTGTCTGAGGACTTGAGAAGCAAAATTGTGAGGAAGCATGAGCAATCTCAAGGCTACAAGTCCATCTCCAAAGCCCTGAATGTTCCTGTGTCTACCGTGCGCAGTGTCATCAAGAAGTTTAAAGCCCATGGCACTGTGGCTAACCTCCCTAGATGTGGACGGAAAAGAAAAATTGACGAGAGATTTCAACGAAAGATTGTGCGGATGGTGGCTAAAGAACCTCGACTAACATCCAAACAAGTTCTAGCTGCCCTGCAGTCCGAGGGTACAACAGTGTCAACCCGTACTATCCGTCGGCGTCTGAATGAAAAGGGACTCTATGTAGGATACCCAGGAAGACCCCACTTCTGACCCAGAGACATAAAAAAGCCAGGCTGGAGTTTGCCAAAACTTACCTGAGAAAGCCAAAAACTTTTTGAAAGAATGTTCTCTGGTCAGATGAGACAAAAGTAGAGCTTTTTGGGAAAAGGCATCAACATAGAGTTTACAGGAAAAAAAAAAAGAGGCCTTCAAAGAAAAGAACACGGTCCCTACAGTCAAACATGGCAGAGGTTCCCTGATGTTTTGGGGTTGCTTTGCTGCCTCTGGCACTGGACTGCTTGACCGTGTGCATGGCATTATGAAGTCTGAAGACTACCAACAAATTTTGCAGCATAATGTAGGGCCCAGTGTGAGAAAGCTGGGTCTCCCTCAGAGGTCATGGGTCTTCCAGCAGGACAATGACCCAAAACACACTTCAAAAAGCACTAGAAAATGGTTTGAGAGAAAGCACTGGAGACTTCTAAAGTGGCCAGCAATGAGTCCAGACCTGAATCCCATAGAACACCTGTGGAGAGATCTCAAAATGGCAGTGTGGAGAAGGCACCCTTCAAATCTCAGGGACCTGGAGAAATTTGCCAAAGAAGAATGGTCTAAAATTCCAGCAGAGCATTGTAAGAAACTCAATGATGGTTACCGGAAGCGGTTGTTTGCAGTTATTTTGTCTAAAGGTTGTGCTACCAAGTATTTGGCTGAGGGTGCCAATACTTTTGTCTGGCCCATTTTTGGAGTTTTGTGTAAAATGAGCAATGATTTGACTTTTTTTTTTCATTCTCTTTTGTGTTTTTTCATTACAAGCAAAATAAATGAAGATATTATTACCAAAGCATTTGTGATTGCAATCATTTTCTGGAAGAAACTGAGTATTATCGGACAGAATTGCAGGGGTGCCAATACTTTTGGCCAGCACTGTAAGTGTAATGACAGTAACCTCTATTACAAAATTGTCTGACCATTGTATACGCAATGCTACCTCCGATGCCGCACCCTGCTGCCTCTTGTGTCACCCCCTCTATCTCATAGATTGTAAGCTCTTGCAAGTAGGACCCTCAGTGCCATTGTGTGAATTGACTATTTGTTTGTAATGTATCTTTTTTGTCTGTTCTTGAACCCTACAAATTGTACAGTGCTGCGGAATATGTTGGCGCTATATAAATAAAATGTATTATTATTATTATATAGTAAACAGCTAAGTTTAAAAGTTTTAAACTCTCTGAACATCAACTATTGATTTGTCAAGTTCAATAACTGTGTCCGAACTTTAGCAAAAAACAAGAGTCCCTTTAACTTAAATAGCGACAATCAGCACACCTGGGTGTATCAGTCCATTACTGAACCAATTTTCACAGTGGCTTTAATACTATTAAAGCAACATGCAGCACAATTGAGTATATTCTCACAGACTACTCTGCGACTTACATTATCAGTTATTGTTTTGCACTGAAAGCTATTTGTGGATAATTTGTGAAATCTTTTTAAAATATGTCAAATGTTGTATTTTATGTGATTAATGATGTTGCAACTCCAGACATTACCATGAAATTGAAATGTGATAAACACAAGCTGATCTCAAGGGAAATAGAAGGTGCAGCTTGTAGGCTGATATTTTTAAATATATAAAAAAAATTATCATTTTTTCATACACTCAATATTTTAAGGTTATTTTAAACAGAACTAGTTTCAGCAGCATAAGCAACTGGATAACTGTCCAGTGTTGGGCCAGAAGTTCACTGAGTATGTACAAAATTACTTGTTCTCAACAGTTCTTTGTGTTGGATTATATTTCCATTGTTCATACCCCGAGGTGTAGCTAGGGGTTCAGCATGGGTGTGGGGTGGAGGGGGGGAAACATGTCCAATATTATCACTATACGGTGGCCGTATAGTGGTAAGTACATGCTCTACAGACAATTTAGGTGAATACAGCACAGGAAAAATTTCATGACTCACAGGTGACGGCTCTGATGTAATTGTTCACATTTTCTGTCTCTATCTGGTCTGGTCTACCATGACCACTTGTGATTTGTGTCTGTAAAGTTTGCAACACAGACATCTTTGGATCCTTTTCCAATAAAATAAAATAAAAAAATCAGTGTTCTGACACCTGGGACCCCTGCTGATTAGCTATTTGAAGGAAAGGATAGCACTTGTGTATGCACCATGACCCCTTCTCTGTTTCCATTGTATTGTTATTTTCATAGTGGCCATGTAATGTAACTACAGCCTCGTTCTATACATTTCTATAGGACGAGGCCGTATTTGCATCACACGGTCACTATAAACAGACAGCCCAGAGAAGGGGTCACTATGCCTGCTCATGGGCCATGGCCCCTTCAAATAGCTGATTAGTAGGGGTCCAATAAAGAAAAGTTATTCTCAAATGCTTGTGATCCCTTGCTGCACGGAGCTGCCACTGCCTCACCTATCTGCTTCACAAGGCGTATAGGAACAGACAGGATATCTGCGACTCAGCGCAGTAGGCACAATTCTATGACTTACAGATTGGCAGAGCAGTAAGCCGGATGTTTTCTGCTGTACCATGTATTTCAACTGTATCGGTGTCCTTCAGACAATTTATATTTTCTTGCATTTTCATGTATATCATATTGTATGTGGCCATTAAGGGATTAAAAGTTACAGTGCACTATGTGACATTTAATCCTTTCCCAACATCAGCCGTAATAGTATGGCGAAATTCAGATCTTTAAAGATGGTGGCCACTCTGAAACAGAGTGTCCGTCATAGCCACAGAGTCTCCGCTGTATTACACTGTGGAAACCTGGAGCTAATTGGCATTGTTTTATGTAATACCTTCCTGAAAGCCCCCGAAGCCATTCTCCACCACCCCTGTAGCTTTTCTGGTGCAGGATAGCTCCTGCACGGTAAATTGTCCTGTTCCTATGACAGCCAGGAGTCTTATGAAGGCTCTCAGGCCTGTCATAGTAATATAGATATTGAGGCTAGTCTATGACTGGCCTCAATAGCTATGTAGTGAATCTCCCATAGAATGCAATACAGGGGGCGAATAAAATAGTTAAAAAAGATTGTTTAAAAATATAAACAAAATGAAAAAAATTTTAAATTCAAATCATCCCCCTTTTCCTAGATTTGAAATAACTATAAATAAACAAAAACAAATATAAATAAATTCTACATCCCCACATCCGAAAACACCCAGTCTACAAACATATAAAAATATTTTGCCCATATGGTGAAAGCTGTAGTGGGGAAAAAAAGTCAAAAGAACCAAACGCTGACTTTTTTTGCTGTTTCTCCTCCCATAAAAATGTTAATAAAAAGCGATCAAGACATCAGACACTCCCCAAAATGGTATAAATACAAAATACATCTGGCCCCACAAAAAAATAAAAAAAGCCTTACGCAGCCCCATACATGCAGACATGGAAATATAAAAAAGGTGTCAGAATATTGCAACACCAAGAAATTTTTATTTGCAAAGTTTTGGATTTCTTTAAGGGGTTAAAATGTAAAAAAAACTTTAGTATCACTGGAATCCTATCAACTCATAGAATACAGGTGACATTTCATTTTGGCTGCACAGTAACGCCGTAAAAACGAAGTGCGTAAGAATACCATTACGAAGTACAATTTTTCCCACAAAAATTCAGTGTTCATACAACTCTCTGAAAAGAAAAATAAAAAGTTATGGCTCTTGGAAGGAAGAGACTCAAAAACAAAAATTGAAAATTGAAAAAATGGCTGTGGCAGGAAGGGGGTTAAAGAAAGATGATATGTGTGATATCATGGTATCAGTATAATGGTTGTTGCTGGTTATCAATAAAGAAACGTGTGTTGTAAACATTCTGGGGTGAGCGTGGTTCCTTATCTCGACTGTACTTCATTGTCACAAGAGAGATACCATTCGGTTTTCTTATCCTGCAAAGAAAGATATCATGTCATTCTTAAAGGGATCCTGTCAGGAGGATTTTCATAATATTATCCCATTGTGTGCAGGACCAAGTAATGACCTTTGTTATCACTCTGTAATTTTTCTGTTGCAGCAAAGTGAAGTTATAAATGTTTAAAAGTATAAAAAGACAAATTAACTTAGGTAGTTTTGGTGGGTGGGAGCAGCTCAGCCTAGTCACTAAGTCCTCTTGCTAACCACATCCACTGGGCATGATTGACATCTGCCTCATGACATCATGGAGTGAAGGGTCTGTGAGAGAGATGTCAATCACACTCAGAAAGTAAAATCAAGCAAGTGGACAACATGGCTAGGTTGAAGTTGCTCCCGCCCACTGTGATGACTTAGATTAATTTGCATATGACTTTTTATGCTTATAACTTCACTTACTGCAGCATAAAGCTTACAGAGGGGCCAATTTATGGTAGAAAAATCACCTAACAGCACCCCTTTCATTTCAGGGGTTTAGCTAAGGGGAGACTAGCCTTACTTCCTCTGCCAGGGTATACAGTGCTGGCCAAAAGTATTGGCACCCCTGCAATTCTGTCAGATAATACTCAATTTCTTTCAGAAAATGATTGCAATCACAAATGCTTTGGTAATAATATCTTTATTTATTTTGCTTGCAATGAAAAAACACAAAAGAGAATGAAAAAAAAAGTCAAATCATTGATCATTTTACACAAAACTCCAAAAATGGGCCTGACAAAAGTATTGGCACCCTCAGCCTAATACTTGGTAGCACAACCTTTAGACAAAATAACTGCGAACAACCGCTTCCGGTAACCATCAATGAGTTTCTTACAATGCTCTGCTGGAATTTTAGACCATTCTTCTTTGGCAAATTTCTCCAGGTCCCTGAGATTTGAAGGGTGCCGTCTCCAAACTGCCATTTTGAGATCTCTCCACAGGTGTTTTATGGGATTCAGGTCTGGACTCATTGCTGGCCACTTTAGAAGTCTCCAGTGCTTTCTCTCAAACCATTTTCTAGTGCTTTTTGAAGGGTGTTTTGGGTCATTGTCCCCCTGGAAGACCCATGACCTCTGAGGGAGACCCAGCTTTCTCACACTGGGCCCTACATTATGCTGCAAAATTTGTTGGTAGTCTTCAGATTTCATAATGCCATGCACACGGTCAAGCAGTCCAGTGCCAGAGGCAGCAAAGCAACCCCAAAACATCAGGGAACCTCCGCCATGTTTGACTGTAGGGACCGTGTTCTTTTCTTTGAAGGCCTCTTTTTTTTCCCCTGTAAACTGTATGTTGATGCCTTTTCCCAAAAAGCTCTACTTTTGTCTCATCTGACCAGAGAACATTCTTCCAAAAAGTTTTTGGCTTTCTCAGGTAAGTTTTGGCAAACTCCAGCCTGGCTTTTTTATGTCTCTGGGTCAGAAGTGGGGTCTTCCTGGGTATCCTACCAAAGAGTCCCTTTTCATTCAGACGCCGACGGATAGTACGGGTTGACACTGTTGTACCCTCGGACTGCAGGGCAGCTAATACTTGTTTGGATGTTAGTCGAGGTTCTTTAGCCACCATCCGCACAATCTTTCGTTGAAATCTCTCGTCAATTTTTCTTTTCCGTCCACATCTAGGGAGGTTAGCCACAGTGCCATGGGCTTTAAACTTCTTGATGACACTGCGCACGGTAGACACAGGAACATTCAGGGCTTTGGAGATGGACTTGTAGCCTTGAGATTGCTCATGCTTCCTCACAATTTTGCTTCTCAAGTCCTCAGACAGTTCTTTGGTCTTCTTTCTTTTCTCCATGCTCAATGTGGTACACACAAGGACACAGGACAGAGGTTGAGTCAACTTTAATCCATTTCAACTGGCTGCAAGTGTGATTTAGTTATTGCCACCACCTGTTATGTGCCACAGGTAAGTAACAGGTGCTGTTAATTACACAAATTAGAGAAGCATCACCTGATTTTTCAAAGGGTGCCAATACTTTTGTCCACCCCCTTTTTTATGTTTGGTGTGGAATTATATCCAATTTGGCTTTTTGACAATTCTTTTTGTGGTTTTCCATTGAAGACAAATTAAATGAAGATATTATTACAAAAGCATTTGTGATTGCAATCATTTTCTGGAAGAAATTGAGTATTATCTGACAGAATTGCAGGGATGCCAATACTTTTGGCCAGCACTGTATAGAAGCAAAGTTAAGACAGTGGACTGAATTTTTGCCACTGGTGAAGGAAAACCTAACTACATGTATGTCCATGTTTATTTTCTAAAGTTGTTTGCCAACATATGTGCAGCCTCTCAAGGTTAATAAAAATAATGAATAATAGCAGCATATGGGCACTGTATTACAGATCTGTAACAGATTGAGGATTGCTATGAGAACGATCATGGACTTCTTTTCCCAATTACCTTTTCCCCAAGCTTCCCTTATTCTTGTCCTCATGACATTTCAAAATCTAATCTGCAAAAAGAGTAAAACACAAACATTTCTTTTGGTTAGAGGAAGAAACATTATAAAATATTCCCAATGAAATTATTGCTCTGAAAAATATGAGAAACGTTAACTAATTTAATTGAGTCATAATGCTGCACAGATAATGTAGACTTTAACAGGTTAAACACTGTGCATATGCTGAAAGTCACATGAAATGTCAAGATATCTTTAACTAATAATGCATTTATTCAGTACATGACCTCAAAATTAAACTACGTCTCCACCTCTCATGTTATTATAATTGGTGTATTTAAAGGGAACGTGTCACCGGAAAATAACCTATTTTTTAAATCGAGTTTAATGTTAGGCATATTTTGTCTTTTTTTTTTAAACATTACATTTTTATTAAATTTAAAAAAGAGAAGAATAATACAATTCCATATTATTGCAGATATTAGATTTTTTTTAATTCAATAATATTATTAAGATTTACAAAAGAGTCCTAAAACTTCTGCAATTCTGACTTTGGCTACTCAACCAAATCAAATGCTGACACTTCCTGTTTTCTGTAGCAGACATCTTTGCAACTGTCACCTCTCTTATCAGCACACTGATGATCACACCTATCATGTAGATAAAGTGCAAAATCTACCAGTCACAATAATTGATTTTACACCTTTTTCCTGTACAGTGACCTCTGTAGAGGTCACAGAGCATGCCTATAAAACTCTCCCATGGAAGTCAATAGGGTCTGCTCCATACCATTGTGTCTAAGGCCCATGGTTCGTCTCCAGGAAACAGGAAGTGATAGACTATTTTAGGCAATAATTGGAATTTTTAGGATATTTTTAAAATGAAGATAAAATGAAAAATAAAGAAACAACAAAAATTCTTAAAACTATAGTTTAACATAAAAATGTGAATTAAACAATATTTTATTTTCTGATGATAGATTCGTTTTCATGTTTTTTTCATTGGTTTTATACTCAGTTTCATTTCATCATTAAACTATTGAACACATTGAGTGCTGCGAACATGATAACCTAAAAGCTACTTTCTGTGAAGTTCTTTGAGGGTTGGGGGCTTTATGTGCGCAACACACTATAAGCATTCCATGATTAAGTGTTTTAATATGATGTTTATAGAGCTAGTAAAATGTTTTTATTAGCCCATAAATGGTTCCAAGCCAATATAATATTTACAATGTTATTACAAGAAATAAATGGCTGCAGAGATAAACATTTTATATACAGTAGCTGGATCAATGGGAAATCAACAAAAAAAAAATTATTTGTAGACAAAAACATTCCAGAAGAAGATAAGTTCTGAAAGCCATGGTAGACGATTTTCTGTCAGCTGATATATACAAGTTTCAAGAGGTACATTATGGCAAATCTTATATCTACAACTGCTGCAAAACCTCATTCTGAATACAAAGAGGCAGCTTCTTGACAATCATTATTGATTGTTGCGAAAATCCACTTTTCTTCTCAAAGATGTTCTGCAACAGCAGGGTTAGTATTATAAGCCCTATAAATACCACCATTGCATCACAAACACAAAAAGTATACATGTCACATGGAGGTACTAGAAAACTCAGTACAGAAGGTATGGTACCAGATACTGTTTGACCAATCCCTTAGGCATATGTTACCTTAAAACCATAAGCATTGCAACGTGTTTCCCCCAAACCCTTGATTCATCAGGGGACAATCCAGAATTCCAATAGAAGAACCACAATATATATATAAAATATGTGACCTGACAACAATTACATCATTCAAAGAATGGTGGTGGCAATCATCAGAGTCGGTCTGTATGCTACTCATTTTATTTCTGTATTATTTTGCTGCTTCTAGGCTATCTGCATTCTAAAATAATTGGGGAATTGAGAATGGGGAAATGACCTAGGCTGAGCCAAAAATATTGGTCAATAAGATAACCCATATCAACCAAATATAATCAAAATAATAATAAAACTGATGGTACTCTCACAGTTACCAGATCACTACTTAGTGCATACTGGTGTATTATTCGTCACTCACTAATTTATAAAGAGTAGATTTTAAAACCCAGATATGTTTCTAGTCAATTAATAGTTTGTTAAGGGTATGTGATGATAGTATGTACAGTATATAACACAACCACAGCTTCAGGTAGGGTTTATAGCAAAAGTCCATATATAACTCACAACTCCAAATGAAACAGCTGAGTAGATAGAGGGTCAATACTTTGAGGAGCAATAATAAGCTCTGTTATGCTGTTAATAGATGAATAATGATGATGGCATAGTATGTAGAAGGTGATAAATGTAAACAATCACAGCTCCAAGCGGGGTATATGGCAATTGTGTGTGTATAATTCAGGGCTCCAGACAAACCTGATCTATAAACAAATGGATGAAGTTTATATTAAGTTGATATGCCAGGCGAGTAGATGCCATGCCATTTAGCACTCAGATGACTGTAATGATCCATGGTGAATCTAGAGGAGGAATGCTGTGAAAGGTTCACCAAACAGAGTTGGTTAATATAAATGGATTATGCCCCTAGATTCAGCTGGCAACCAACCAAGCACAGCCATATAATTAAATAAGCACCTACCTCACTTCCACAGATTGCGGCCACATGAGCAGATCGACTACAATAGGAATGCCCCTCTCTCATGTGCCCCTTAACTCATACTTATTTCTGGATGCTTCCGCTTCATGCCCCCAAGAAGCACCAGGGTGCATGTGCTCTTCAAAGTGAGGTAAATTATCTCTCTCCAGGACCACCACCAAATGTGTGATGTGATGATATCACCTGCTGCTGATAACACTGGGGAAGGTAATGAGGGCATGGTGACCTAACTGTGAGAGACGGAGGCTATAGAAAGCACATTATGTGAGAGGCAGAGGATGATCAAGGAGGTATTTTGACAGCAGAGGTAGGGAAGAAAAACAGGGAGGCAGAGATTTCATGAATCTGGGGGTCACACGTTAGTTCTCAATTGTGTTTGCATGTAGCAGAGAAAAAGAGAAAAGTCCTATTTGCACAACTACACATGGTCACGCTGTGATCATGTGACTTGTTGAAGAAGGTAAAAGCAGGATAAGGGAAGTATTAACAACATTTAGACCGGCCATGTACATTAGAAGATTGATGGATCAACCTACTGTCAGGACTATATACAGGACTGGATGACCATCTAGTACATATGAGGTTCTCTTGACTCCCCTCAATATCTGCCTAAATCTTTTGTGCTTAGGGAGACAATCCACCACCAGAGTATGCACATATATGGGATTAAGGGGATCATTGGCCAAACAGCTGTGTTATGTGTTATCTCAAACCTACAACAGAAAAGCAGAATTACAATACACTTGACAATTATTTTTTTGGTTCAGATTTTAGGGATAGAAACACAACAGCACTCTAGATTAAGCAAAGTGTGTGAGCTTTATTAGCTCAAGAGATATTTCAATGTTTCAACCTCACCTGACAAATATGTTAAGTGTGAATGAAAGACACAAACTTTGTCTGTTCTGTAGTACTGCAGTGTTACTATTCTAGGTACTGCAAGCACCTGGAGCTCACAGTGTGTAAATGAAGCTATGGACAGGGCCCAAGATAGTGTCACAGTGGCTTTATTGCCAAATCCTCCTACAGGCTCTAGGGTTGCATAGTGTTGAAAGGGTCACACCTGAGAGTCTGGTGGTGTAGATGTTTCCCCCAGGCTACTCCTTGCTGTGGGTTTCCTCAATGTTTGTGCTTCAGGGTGCCCTTGATTTTGGGTGCAAATGAGACCCAGGAGACACAGTGGCATTTGGACTGGTAATACTTATGGCACAGTTTACTTAGCCAGACCTTACAGTCACTAGTAACATGGAGGTGAATTTTAATAAGTGTAATCAACACTTTAGGCACTCAACAAACACAGAGGGAAGTGGCATTTGCTCTTCATTTCCTTCTTTGGTCCTCTGTTTCAGCCACTATTGGGGAATTGCAGGACTTGATTTGGCCATGGATACCAGATTTACTCACTGTTAAGCAGTACAGATGTATCTTCAGCACAAAATGTTCTTTTCTTAAGCTGTAGGGGCCCAATAGTGTGGGGCAGCCTGTCTTGGCCTAGTTACCACTAGCTAGAGAACTGAAGGTGCTCTCTGAAACTTGTCTGCACTACACACTACATACATTTAGCAAGGTCAAAGTGACTAAGGGGCCTGGTTACTAGGGTATGGCTAACACCTTCCACTTTCTAGAAACCCAAGAGTAAAGGCCACTATGGTTTACGCATCACCATAAGAATGGCTGATTAACTCTTCTGGAGCCTGCATAAAGCTGGAAAAGTGCTATAGCCTCTATGAAACAGTGTAAAACATATTGAATATCATTATAACAATTAAATACAGAATTGTATCACAAGTACTGTCCTTGTGGGACTCTACAGTACTGTATGTGATCTTGGTCTGTTAGACCTGAGCCTGTAACTGCATTACACCCTTTCTAATCTTGGAGTAAAACATTTTTCATTGTGCTTATGATTTCTACTGTATTGGCTTTTAGGTTGTCATTATGGCTGACATTGAAGGGGCACTATGGTTGAAGTCATGATGAGCATAATAGATGTCACTAATAGAGGCTTTGGTTCATACTTATAGTAGAAATTATTGCTGGCACTAATTGGAGCACTGCTGGTGGTTCTCAACGTGGCTGGTGTTTCTCAACTGGTCTTGTTAAAGGGATACTGATTGACACTACTATTTGAGGACTGACCGGAGCTGTTATGCTACTAAAGGTCTAACAATCCTATGAATACTGTGACAGTTTACTCTTTAAGTGGATAACATTTATCAGATTTAATTAGGGTCCTCTGGAAGTAGTCAGTCATATCTCTGGAGGGTGATGGTGCTCTTTACCTGGGTTGCAGACAGTAATTTTTTTGATGCAAAACATCTTCACTTTATTGCCATAAGCAAAATACAGGCAGACGTATTTTGGAAAAACAGCCTTTTCAAACAAGCAGTTTTCTGTTTAGCTGAAACGCATCAATCACATCTACCTGTATTTTGTTTATGGCAATAAAGAGAAGATTTTTTTGCATCACACAATGACTACTGTTCCAATTCTTCTAATTTGGGCCCTGAAAAACTGTTCCTACAGTCAACAAAAAAACCAGGGCTGGCAGATATTAATTTTAGTTCTAAAATTTTGTTCTGTGTTTTATTTTATCTACTGTAGTTTTCTGTGGCTCAGCTTTTGAATGTCATGTTGTGTAATAGATTGGAAAACCCTTGTGGATTTCGATTAAGAAAATTAGGACATATACACAGTTTTGGAGTGGCCTCGCTAAGAAAGACAAACATTTGCTGTGTACTCTGCTGCTTTGTTTTGCTTTGTTTTCCAATGCTAATGTCGGAAAAAGTATTAGCAGAAATAATACCACAGTAATTCTCAGTTAATCTAAAACTCAAGGAGAGTGATATAAATTCTACAGACATCTTCAGTCAGTGTATTCTCAGCAGAGCTATTATAAATGGAACATAACCAAAAGAAGATAAAAAATGATTATTAAGTCAATTACGTACTTCAGTGTTTTCATTTTCTTCTGTGTGTACAGGTTTCTCTAACTTATATATCCTCAATATCTCTCTTGTGACCCATATAACCTAGATTTTGCCTTCAATTGAGAACCTGTGGGACAAGCAATTTTGAAACAATATAGAACAAAAAAATTGATTGGGTCCCTCCTCTGCTACATCTTTTCTATCAGACATAAAATAACACAATTTTCATGAAATCCTCTGTGTTCAGAAACCCATTTACTTTCAATACGACAGGTTTATTAGTGCCTGTATTGTAGTCTGTTGTCTTTGAAGATATGTTGCTTCCATTTACCTATATGTATATATTCTTTCCTTGGCATTAAAAATAACTGCTATTTGTTCCTAGGAAATATGACTATTTGGAAAAATAGTGGATGCCAAAGCTTTTGCTAGCATCACCCAATTAACACTTATCTATTGTATTCCCCTATTCATTAGACACCTCTAATTAACAATTAATGAAGCTAAGGATGATGCCAAGTAATTGTTAAATGTCTTGTTAAAACATACTTATTTGTAAACAAAAGACCTTGAAATTGCCAGAGGAAGTGACTGGGTTAAATTTTACTTTGCTTGGTCAAGGAGAAAATTAAAGAAAGTAGTAAAGAAGTGAAGTAATGTTCACATAGTGCAGTTTGGTACAATTTTTGAGACTTTTTTCTACTTATTTATGACTATAAAGCCATTTTTATAGGAGATCTGCTCTTTTCTGTCTTTTTAAATCAATATGAAAATCAGAAGTTGGCACAAGGGAGAGGGATTACATATACTGTCTCCTAGGGTTTTGTAGGTGTTGAAAACCATCACAGTCAGTGTTTAAACCTATTATTACCTATATAATGAAATAAAGATGGCATATAACACTTACACCCAGAGACTTCCTGCTTCGACTGTAGTTTACAAATGTTTAGAAGCACTTTGTCACATTCTGATTATTGGGTGAATGAACGTTCCTATGAGTGTTCATTTGTGGCCATTGCCCTGTGTAAATTTTGACTGTGGGATATATATTTGAGCTGATCACATTTTATGCAGACATGAAAATCATTGTTTGCCGGAAGCACCTTATGTAAACAGGACTGCTTTCAGACAATAATAAATACAGAAAATAACCATTGCACTAATGATGATTTGGTCACATACAGTATCAATGATTACTCTATAGCAGGGGTAGGCAACCTTTTTTGTTTGGCGTGCCGATTTTAATTAAAAAATCAGAGATGAGGTACTCGGAGTGCCACACAATAATTGTAAGTCTGACAACCCCTAAACTAAAGTCATATACCACAAACCATATCACAGAAGTGCTGCCACCAGATGCTTCAGGACGCATGCATTTACTGCTATTTCCTGGGATGCCCCCATACTTTCTGATTAGAAGCAACGAAAGTACATGTTTAGCCCCCAATTAGTGGTAAATGTATGTGTCCAGGAGCATCGTATGGCAGCAGCCTTATGGTGAAAACACATTATGTATCTGGATGCAGCTATATTCTTAGGCCACTGGAACTTTTACTTCGATGTAAAACTGCGTTCACATGGTGCATTTTTGCACAAAAAAAAATGCCTGAGTTTTTTGTGCAAAAACACATCCTTAATACAGAAAACACACCGTTATACAGAATAATGTCCCATAGTTGCCCCTACACACAGTATTATGTCTCATAGCGGCCCCTGCACACGGTATTATATCCCATAGCGGCCCCTTCACATGGTATATTTCCCATAGCGGCCTCTGCACACGGTATTATGTCACATAGTGGCCCCTGCACACGGTATTATGTCCCATAGCGGCCCCTGGACACGGTATTGTGTCCCATATCGGCCCCTGCACACGGTATTATGTCCCATAGCAGCCCCTGCACATAGTATTATGTCCCATAGTGGCCCCTGCACACGGTATTATGTCCCATAGCGGCCCCTCCAAACAGTATACTATTCTAACTTTTATAATATTCCAATTTTCGCCACTCACTAGCTATTATTACACTCGGCGGTCTCTTCAGACATCGCATGTGACCTCTGATGCCCTGTCAGCTGTCTCTTACTTCAGATGGAAGCGCCTGCAGAGTACAGAGCCGTCGAGGAGCACAGGGAAGGTGAGTAACATTGTTTTTTTTATGTTTGATCTCTTCCCCTGGGACTCCGTTTATTATACTCTGGGGTCTGAAGGGACTCCCAAGTATAATAATAGCAGTTTCGTTTCAGCCGTGTTTGGTCCGATCGAAACTGCTAGGTGAGGATTCCGTTGCCCGTGCCAGGGAAATAAGCCTCGTGTGCCACTCTTGGCATGCGTGCCAGGGGTTGCCGACCCCTGCTCTATAAAATGAAGCTAAACCAGCACATTAACTTGCTGTATAGTTGATAAAAACCCGTTTTAAAAAAAAGCACTGCAGAATGGATCCTAAAAACATATTCTGCCACGTGTTCTAAGGTATTATATTTAATGCCATGGTTAGAACGGAATCCTGCACTATGTGCACAATAAATGGGTACTACTTTACAGTATATGTATGCATCCCCAAACTGCTGATCTTTGAAGGGGTAAGCTGTTAGCCCTCCACCATCCAGATAATTATGGCTTATCCTAAAGATAGGCCATAAAAAAAAATTCCAGGGAAAACCTTTCAATAAAAACAGGTTTTAATATTCTTCCATAAATTACTGTTGTGTTAGCTCATCCATTATTTCTCGGGTGGGACTTTATACAATTTATTAATACAGTCAGGGAAAATTAGCAAACAAAATGTGTCAAAGGTAATTCAGAAACTGTGCTAAAAAATAAAGCACAGATGTATCCTCCTTTACCTGTTCTCTTAGTTGGACATGTCTAGATACAAATGTGTTCTTAGTTATGTAGAATATCTAAACACAACATGGTTTCATGACAGGTTATCATAAAGTGATATGTTAACTATTCTATTTCTGTCTTTGTGTAGCCACCCAATGAAGGGGGAGAGGCATTTCAGACTTTCAAAGCTTTTGTTAGAATATTGTGATATTGTGTTGAATTGGTTTCAAGACAAATTTGAATCCTTGTTAAAACTGGAGATGACTTCAGTGTGGTCACATTCATATTTACTTTATTGATTCATATTGACTCAGGGGGATTTTGGGACTATTTTTATACTATATTCTCTATCTCCATTAAAATATTACTAGTGTTAGAGGAACTAAACAGGAATGTCCACTCTCTCCCGTTCGGTTCAGCCTCTCCATCGATCCTCTTTTACGACACCAGTAACAAACATTAACTGTAATCCAAACAAGAAATATAAAATTGCCAGTACCTGCTTTTGCCAACAGCATCCTGTTGATTACTAGCAATCCCATAAATATACTACCATCACTCACACAGGGACTAGTGCAGGTGGGAGGTTTGTCAAGTTTTACCCTAATCTTTATAAGACCAATGTCCTAATGTTGAAGGGACCTTTCAAACTTATGTTTTTAAAAATATCCAGGCATTCATATTACCAAACATCCATGCCAACATGGATCTCTATCCAACAGACCTCAAATGGACTTTAAATGTCTGAAACCATTTTTGAGGAGAGCAAAACTTCATAAAATGTCAGAATTTTCATACTTGCATTATCTTTGCCTTCCCCCTCCCCCATATGCATAATGCCATAAAAGGTGAAAAAGATCATCTTCTTATACTGTACATATATATGGGGTGTGTGGAGATTGCAGATAGCATATTTGCTTTTGCAGTAACCCAAAGTAAATGAAACTTTAATTTCCCCAATTTTAAACACTATAATCTGGTATGATTGCTGAGGATTTTCTTTAACCTGTATTTTATTAGACAAAAGTGGATTGAGAGGACAATTCTATCCACTATCCGTTAACACCTACACAGTCACCTCCCTGACCGCAGAACTACGAATCCCATCCTAGTTTCTAAGGAAGATCTGATAAGTATCCAGTGGTGACCAAATTGCCTCGAAACCAGTAAGTTTGTTATTCAGTAGTACCATCAGATGTTCCATGTTACACACACCTTTCATTTTCACCCATAGGTCAGGGATTGGGGAGGCGGGGGTGGGGATGACTGTCTCCAATATTTTGAGATCAAACGTTTTGCAGCAGTGAGAAAGTGCATAATCAATCTAGTGTTCCTTTTTCCTTTTCAAGGTCAGGGTGGGGGCTCAAACCATGGTAACTGATGTTATAAGGCCCAAAACCTGTCACTAAAAATTTTTATTCAATGTGCAATCCCAGACCATATGTTGGAGTGTACCCCAGGGTTCCCGCATCACCAGCAAATGTCCCATGTAGTAGGGTAAATTGCATGGAGCTTACGTGACATATAGAACCAATGCATTAATAATTTATATTGGTTCTCCTTATATGTCACACATTGTGAAGTCTTAGCAGTTTGCCTCCAGATCATATGACACATCATGTTTGGAAGTAGTATGACCAGGTATTCCTCCAATTTAATTATGAACGCGTGCCTTACTAAAATGTCAGGATGAGCGTCTATAAACATGCAATATATATATCAGAAGTAAACCCTTTGGTAGAAGTGCCCACCTTACATAGCTTCTGAAAAGTCATGGAGTGGGGAGACTGTATTAGATCTGTAAAGAGCATACATATGGTGTTTAATTTATATGTAGTTACAGTAACTTTGCATAGATAGGTCAAATGTAGACTGTAGGACTGGGAACAGGAGTATCTCTCTATACCCATAGTCCCATGAAACTAAACAGCTGTTCGCATGCCATGATCTTTACACAGAAGCCAACATCCCATCTGGGTATGACAGATTATATAGAAGCTGAGGATTCTAATCGATTGGTTGCATAGGACCTCCTTGTATACCTCCATTATTTTGGATAATCATCTCACCCCAGTTATCGCAACAGTAATGCTATTACATCTCCCTTAAATAAATCATATGGAATAAGTGTGGTCAAACCCCTTTTAATCTTTGAAAAGCATGGTAAAAATACGTTGTCTATTCCTGTTATCTCCTCAAGAGTAGCTCCATCTAACACTAGTTAGTCAACAATTGGAAATTTCAAAATGGCACCTAAAATGAAACTTGAAAATGCAGGGACTTCTGTTTCTAAGGCACACAGTTACCACTGAAGATAAATGTGTCCTTACCCTTTGTTATAAATTCCCCCTACTTCCACTGTTTAGAAGCCATAAGCTATGTCTTCACTGTATTATCCTGTTTACCTGACCAGGAATGGAATCTGTATATCCTCAAACGATATACTAAAAAACAGCACAATAGGACCAATTATCCTTAACTCTAAATTTAATCACACCCCTCTAGGCTATGCATGATAACAGACCCCCTTTGACCAAATGGGAAACTGATGATCCTACATTTCTGAAAGCAATGGACCTTTAAACCAATAAGCCATAATAGTAAAACCACTGACAGCTGAATATAATTATTATATATACATATTATATGACATTGATTATATTGTGACAATGGCATCTGCCAATAGCTTAGAGATATTAGGCAAATGAGCAGTAAGGACCCGTTCACACAGCGGAAAATGTAGAAAAATTTGAAGCAGACATCTGCCTCGGATCCCTCTTCATTTTTTGGCCGGCAATACTTATCAAAAGTGGTCAGTGACCCACCAGACATAGGGTCATAGGCATCCAGCGATGTGGACATTAATGTAGTAATAAAAGGAGCTTAATTTATCATATTAGTAGTATGATATTCACTAGTTATCTAGTTCATCTGTTATTTTAATCCACTGTATTACTATAATATAACAGATGTCACAGATGGGACTGGAAGACCAATGGTGTGGCTGCAGATTCATATTGGTGGGAATGCAGATGGTGCAAATTATAACTTAATATGTAATTCACACTGTTGTAGGAAATGATAACTTGACCTTTTCAATGGCTTTTGTAGTGTTACATATCAATTTAAAGTTTGTTTCACAGGTGTAATTACCGAGTTAAGGGTCAAGATAAACTTTGATACATCCGTATGCCTACAATAGTTTTGAGGCAATACAGAAAAACTGATCCTACTGATCAGTATTGCTATTGGTCTATACTGGGTTCTTTATCATATCCAGATTATACTGTGTCAGACCATGCAGTGTATCCTAACTGCTGGGTAGAGGCAGACTATTCATAGTGTCTATGCTGACTCCTGTGCACTAACAATACAAATACCAAGCTTTATTTGTGTACATTTGAAATGCCAGCATCCCCCTCATGAATTGTAGGTGTGTTAGTGGTTGTATTATCAGCATTCTGCCCCTGTGCTGTCTTCACCAGTGGGCCTGTCTGCATCCTGCAGAGAACCATTGTTTTATCTGATATCAGGTAAGTGTGGCCTTTTTTTCAGTGTTCATATGTTGCATGTGCATCATGTACCTGGGGAAGGGATGGCACCAGAATGCAATATGGAAAGCTGATGGATGCAGTGTGATGCTCTGGGCAATGTTCTCCTGGAAAATTTTGGGTCCTAGCATCTATATGGATATTGCTTTAACACATGCCAACCACTGTACCTAAACCTTGTTGTAGACCAAGTACACACCTTCTGGCACCAATTTTCCTTACTGACAGCTATCTCTTTCAGACAGAACACTGCAAAATCTGCTCAGGAATATTAAAAAGAACTTGACAAAGACTTGAAGGCGTTGATTTGACTTCCAAATATCTCCAATTGCAATCTGAAGGGGCACCTGTGGGATTTTCTGGAAAACTTGTGTCAAGTCCATGCCTTGAATGGTCACAGCTGTTTTGGTGACATGTGAGGAGCTGCATAATATTTGGTTGACCAGTGTATATTTATATTCATGAATCTACTTCTACTTAAAATATGTTTTGACCTTTAATCTAAAATATTGGTACATCCAGAGGTTTCTTCACACACTGTTTTCACTACTTTTAAACTTGTAGTACTGCAAACTCAAGTAAATAGGACTGAGCTTCCAGTACCTTTTGCAATAGCTGTGCTAATTCCTGTGCATGGTGACCTCTGCAAACAGCTGCTTGCCAGTAGATGAACCACCGCTTATCTAATATTGATGACTTAGCTTAAGGATAGTCAATTGATGTTAAAGTTCTAGAAAACCCTTTTACACCTTATGTATTTTATGCTTGACTATACATACCCTTACCAGATTTTTCTTATTGTAGTGGTCCTGATATTTTTGTGACCTCCTAGTGAAGTTTTTATAGCACAGCAGTTTTGTGATAAATATGGCTTACTTTGAAATATTGAGCATCACTTAGGCATTTTGCTAATTCATAGTGTATTTAATAAAGATCTGAAGTGGTTAACAGTTTGGAAATATTTTCTCCTTTAAATTATTTCTGAGTCTTGTTGCTAGATTAGGCAAGAGCACTAAATAAATAATTTTCTGTGCACCCTCATGCATTTAATATTCCATCCTACAGTTTTGTATAGATCACTGATATTAATACACCTGCTACTATTTATACTAGATTTTCTAGAATAGACATTAAACAGAGGTAAGTGAATTAATAAAATATGGGCACACTTTGTTATTTGTGATAGTTCAAATAAATGACCATTAGCACAATGTACCAACACTTCCAGATTATTGAATATATTGCTGAGCTCCAGCTCTTCATGTGCACCTGCATTGTGGTTTATTTATCAGTTCTGTCTGTGAAGAAAAAAAAACCCAGAACATTACTGTGATTACTAATTTACCGGCTGCGGTCTAAGCCTCAACATAAAAGCAGACTGTAAAAAGTCAGGGTAAGGTAACAAGGTTTTTCTTATATTTCCATAGAATTTTTAATTTAATTAACTTCAACATACAAATAGTTTACAATTAGTTTCCAGAGTAAAGGTACTTTTGGTTTAAAGCTATGAAAAAAATAACGTTTTTTTTTTATGGTTGTGTATTTAAAGCTCCTATGCAGACCTATAGGCACTATATATAGTATTGGGACACACTTCTTAATCATTGAATTTAGGTGTTTTATTCTGTCCCATTCATACAGGTAAATAAAATCTAACATCAGCCATGCCACTTTACTAACATTTTTGAAAGAATGGATTATTCTAATGAGCTCACTGAATTTGAGCTGGTCCTGTCCTAGGATGCCCCCATTGTGAAATATCAGTTCATAAAAATGTCTTCCCTTCTATACAATATATTCCAAGATCTACTGTGAGTGGTGTTATTAAAAATGGAGTTATCTTTCAGGGCTTGGTCTAGGCCCTTAGTTCTAGTGAAGGGAAATTTTAATGCTGCAGCATACTCAGACACTTTGCATAAAGCAAGGTTGGGTGATTCTGTGTGGAAGACCTTGAAAAATCTTGACTGGCTGGCAAAACCCCATCCAACACCTTTGGGATGAACTCATGCAACTTATCCAACATCAGTGTCTACGCTCACAAATACTGTTTTTGATAAATGGTTAAAAATTCCCACAAACACACCCAACATTTTGTAGAAAGCCTTCGCAGAAGAGTGAAAGTTGTTTTAGCTGAAAAGGGGGACCAACTTCATATTATTGCCTATAGATTTACAATGATATATTATAAAAGCTGTAGGTGTAATGTGTAGGTGTTCCAATACTTTTGTCTATATGGTGTACAGTCATGGCCAAAAGTTTTGAGAATGATACAAATATTAATTTTTACAAAGTCTACTGCTGCAGTTTTTCTAATGGCAATTTGCATATACTCCAGAATGTTATAGAGTGATCAGCTTAACAGCAATTACTTGCAAAGTCAATATTTGCCTAGAAAATGAACTTTATCCCCCAAAACACATTTCAACATCATTGCAGCCCTGCCTTAAAAGGACCACCTAACATCGTTTCAGTGATTGCTCCATTAACACAGGTGTGGGTGTTGATGAGGACAGGGCTGGAGATCAATCTGTCATGATTAAGTAAAAATGACACCACTGGACACTTTAAAAGGAGGCTGGTGCTTGCCATCATTGTTTCTCTTCTGTTAACCATGGTTATCTCTAAAGAAACACGTGCAGTCATCATTGCACTGCACAAAAATGGCCTAACTGGGAAGAGTATTGCAGCTAGAAAGATTGCACCTCAGTCAACAATCTATCGCATCATCAAGAACTTCAAGGAGAGAGGTTCCATTGGTGCCAAAAAGGCTCCAGGGCGCCCAAGAAAGACCAGCAAGCGGCAGGACCGTCTCTTAAAAGTGTTTCAGCTGCGGGATCGGGCTACCAGCAGTGCAGAGCTTGCTGAGGAATGGCAGCAGGCAGGTGTGAGTGCATCTGCACGCACTGTGAGGCGGAGACTCTTAGACCAAGGCCTGGTCTCAAGGAGGGCAGCAAAGAAGCCACTTCTCTCCAGAAAAAACATCAGGGACAGACTGATATTCTGCAAAAGGTACAGGGAGTGGACTGCTGAGGACTGGGGTAAAGTCATTTTCTCTGATGAATCCCCTTTTCGATTGTTTGGAACATCTGGAAAACAGCTTATTCGGAGAAGAAGAGGTGAGCGCTACCACCAGTCTTGTCTCATGCCAACTGTAAAGCATCCTGAAACCATTCATGTGTGGGGTTGCTTCTCAGCAAAGGGAATCGGCTCTCTCACAGTCTTGCCTAAAAACACAGCCATGAATAAAGAATGGTACCAGAATGTCCTCCAAGAGCAACTTCCCCCAACCGTCCAAGAGCAGTTTGGCGCTCAACAATGCCTTTTCCAGCATGATGGAGCACCTTGCCATAAAGCAAAGGTGATAACTAAATGGCTCAGGGAACAAAACATAGAGATTTTGCAGAGGTCCTGAAGAAGAAGGGTCAACACTGCAAATATTGACTTGCTGCATTAACTCATTCTAACTGTCAATATAAGCTTCTGTTACTCATAATATGAATGCAATTATATTTCTGTATGTGATAAAAACATCTGACAAACACACATAAAAACCAGAGGGCAGCAGATCATGTGAAAATATAATATTTGTGTCATTCTCAAAACTTTTGGCCATGACTGTATTTCCATTGTAAGACTACACACTCTATAATCTGATCATGCATTCACATTTCCTTTCATCTGTTTTCTTCAAATGTAGCGAATGCAATCTGAATATGCACGCTATGCTATTACTGTAGCATTCTACTGCCGCTATATACAATTAACATAGAGCAGTAAGAGTAAGAGAAAAAAGGATGTCAGTTTACCATCATAAGCTTTATGAATCAGGTTGTTTCCTTCACTTATCATGGATGGTACAGACACTGAGCTGATTCCCAAGTGAATGTAATTGTTCAAAGCATAGAGGATCCAAAAAAAAAAAAAAACTTTACTTGATCTTCAGATTAAAGACACTTCCATGGTGTGCACCTACAGGATGTGCAGAAAAGCTGTCTATGAGTTTTGAACCATAAGACTAGCTACTCATGACACATGATTAAAGAACCAAAGTTACTGGAAATGGGAAGTTGCATAGATGGACTATATCATTAACACAATTCTGCCCCTGGCAGTTCTAGAAATGTGCTGTGAGAGACAAAGGGGACATGTATAACTCCAGAACAATTGTTATGCAAATCTGTTTTTGTGCAAACATGTATGACTTTTTTTTATTCTGCGCAGTTCACAAAACTTTTCTGAAAAGTGGGAATGTGCGAAGAGATGGGGGTGTAACCTTTGCAACTCATCAGCATTTCCTTTGCCTAATGTTGAATTGAGAACTTTACCTCCAGCTAAAGTGTTTAAGTCTTAGGGCATCTTTGGTTGTTGTAAACATGTACAAGGAAATCCAAAGTGTCCACTTGGAAACCACTAGAACAGTACTGACAGACACATCGCATAGATTAGACTCTGTTTACATTGCAACACCAAATAGATTTCCCATATTCAATATCAGGGACCTATAAGCATAAAATGCAAGAAAAGCACAACCCCCCTCCAAAACAAAACAATAATGAACAAGCAGGACTAAAATTAAAAATTGATATCTTATTCATAGTCATATTATCAATCACATCATAAAAGTAAAAAAAATTCACACTAAGGACAAAGTAGTCGGCAACCTGATGGCAATAATACAAGGAAATATAGGCAAATTACCAACAAATTCTATTACATGTTTAAGGAATTTACATAGTTATATGTACTTAAATAGCTAGTAAGGTTGAAAAAAAAGTCCTATGTCCATCAAGTTTAACAAAGGGATTGGAAAGGGCATGACTGAAGGGATGAGTGAAAGAAAGAAATAAGTATTGTAATTTTATTTTAATTCTGCATGTTTGTATTTTTGGTGTTGTTTATATTGCATTTGACACATACAGTTTGGTGTATATGTAAACTGAACAGGACATAAGAAAACCCTCCTTTATCCTGATAGAAGCAACACGTTCATCAGTGTGCTGTGTTTTGCCATAGAAAGGAGTAATGACCATTCGCTTTATGCAGAGGCATCCTGCAAAAACAAACAAACATACATTGCACAGTATAAAAGTCAAGGGGACATGTACATGAATATAAATCTATACAAACATCAGAGGTATAGACTGTGATGTGATGTGAATAAAAACTTGAAAATGGAAAATATTAATGTACCCTGGGCCAGAGCATAGTGGTAAGTATAGTTATTTTTATATTAGACCTTTATAAAGTGACTGCAGGAAATAGAATAGGTCAATTTGTCAGATTATACAGATTGATTGTGCATTTTAGATTGGACTGAAAGGGCCTAATGTGGCAACACTTCACTATCCACCTAGATATTATACAATGATTGTGATTTATCATCTAAAGCAAAATGTCTAAGATCACTGGTTTTGGGGGTATACAGTATACAATCTATCACCTTCAATTCAGTTCATCACACAAAAAACAGCGTGTTGATGGATTAATAAATACAGTGGAGAAAAAAAAGTATTTAGTCAGCCACCAATTGTGCAAGTTCTCGCACTTAAAAAGATGAGAGAGGCCTGTAATTGTCATCATAGGTAGACCTCAACTATGAGAGACAAAATGAGAAAACAAATCCAGAAAATCACATTGTCTGATTTTTAAAGAATTTGTTTGCAAATTATGGTGGAAAATAAGTATTTGGTCAATAACAAAAGTTCATCTCAATACTTTGTTATATATCCTTTGTTGGCAATACAGAGGTCAAACGTTTTCTGTAAGTTTTCACAAGGTTGGCACACACTGTTGCTGGTATGTTGGCCCATTCCTCCATGCAGATCTCCTCTACAGCAGTGATGTTTTGGGGCTGTCGCTGGGCAACATGGACTTTCAACTCCCTCCAAAGGTTTTCTATGGGGTTGAGATCTGGAGACTGGCTAAGCCACTCCAGGACCTTGAAATGCTTCTTACCAAGCCACTCCTTCGTTTCCCTGGTGATGTGCTTGGGATCATTGTCATGCTGAAAGACCCAGCTACGTTTCATCTTCAATACCCTTGTTGATGGAAGGAGGTTTGCACTCAAATTCTCACGATACATGGCCCCATTCATTCTTTCATGTACACGGATCAGTCGTCCTAGTCCCTTTGCAGAGAAACAGCCCCAAAGCATGATGTTGCCACCCCATGCTTCACAGTAGATACTGTATGGTGTTCTTTGGATGCAACTCAGCATTCCCTCTCCTCCAAACACGAAGAGTTGTGTTTCTACCAAACAGTTCTACTTTGGTTTCATCTGACCATATGACATTCTCCCAATACTCTTCTGGAACATCCAAATGCTCTCTAGCAAACTTCAGACGGGCCCGGATATGTACTGGCTTAAGCAGGGGGACACGTCTGGCACTGCAGGGTCTGAGTCCCTGGCGGCGTAGTGTGTTACTGATGGTAGCCTTTGTTACGTTAGTCCCAGCTTTCTGCAGGTCATTCACTAGATCCCCCCATGTGGTTCTGGGATTTTTGCTCACCATTCTTGTGATCATTTTGACCCCACGGGGTGAGATCTTGCATGGAGCCCCTGGTCGAGGGAGATTATCAATGGTCTTGTATGTCTTCCATTTTCTAATTATTGCTCCCACAGTTGATTTTTTGACACCAAGCTGCTTGCCTATTGCAGATTCAGTCTTCCCATCCTGGTGCAGGTCTACAATTTTGTTTCTGGTGTCCTTCCACAGCTCTTTGGTCTTCACCATAGTGGAGTTTGGAGTGTGACTGTTTGAGGTTGTGGACAGGTGTCTTTTATACTGATAACAATTTCAAACAGGTGCCATTACTACAGGTAATGAGTGGAGGACAGAGGAGCCTCTTAAAGAAGAAGTTACAGGTCTGTGAGAGCCAGAACACTTGCTTGTTTGTAGGTGACCAAATACTTATTTTCCACCATAATTTGCAAATAAATTCTTAAAAAATAAGACAATGTGATTTTCTAGATATGTTTTCTCCTTTTGTCTCTCATAGTTGAGGTCTACCTATGATGACAATTACAGGCCTCTCTCATCTTTTTAAATGGGAGAACTTGCACAATTGGTGGTTGACTAAATACTTTTTTTCCCCACTGTATAACACTAGATAGATAGATAGATAGTTTTGTGCAAATGTTTTAGGCAGGTGTGTGAGTGTGTAAAGCTGCAAAGTAAAAATGCTTTCAAAAATAGAAGTAATAGTTTATGTTTGTTAGTTAACAGAATTAAGTGACTGAACAAAAGAGAAATTGAAATCGAATCAATATTTGGTGTGACTGCCCTTTGGAGAAGGGGTTCTGAAAAGTGATGATATGGCAAGCACAGAGCCCTGATCTTAATATCATTAAGCCTGTCTGGGCTTGCATGAAGACACAGAAGGATTGGAGCAAGCATCCACAGAAGATCTGGGATTAGTTCTCTAAGATATTTGGAACAACCTCCCTGTCGAGTTTCTTCAAAAACTGTGTGTAAGTGTGCCTAGAAGAACTGGTGCTGTTTTGTGTTTTGAAGGCAAAGGACGGTCACACAAAATATTCATATGATTTTGTTTGCCTTTTTGTTCATTCACTTGTTTTGTTAATTGAAAAATAAACACTTGTATTGTTGAAAACATTCTTTGTAGCATTTGTTCTACAGCTGTCTGGACTATAGAGATAGATAGATAGATAGATAGATAGATAGATAGATAGATAGATAGATAGATAGATAGATAGATAAACTGTTCAGTAGAAAGGCATTTTGTCATGTAACATCCACTCATAAATGTGTTCCTTTGAATAAAGATTATATTACAAGGAGTCTATGCACATGTTGAAGCTGCCTATGGTAATCTGAAAGCAAGGAAAACATTGTTGCAGCAGTTATAGGAATCATTCTGTATTGTAAAATTGATGATCTATTCTTAGGAATTGTGTGGGTCCAACTCTCAATATCTCTGTTGATCAGTAGTTACTGTATCTTGAATGAGACAAAGCGTAATACCAGGATGGCCACATGCAGTACTAAGCTTAAACAGTACAAACTTTGAGCGGCACAGATTTCTCACCAACCAGGATAGGAGATTCATTTTATATATATCTCCAAATAACTTCTTAAAGAGATCAAGAGAAAGAGGGATGCAATAAGATAATTATTTAGAAATATTTTTTTTCACTCCAAAACCTAATAAGTTACATTTTAGTACAGAACCTCTTTACACTTATTACAGCATAAACAAACCTTTTCACCTTTCACATGCAGCTCTAAGGAGACTATCAAATGAGAAAAGCATGTCCTGCTGTATTCTTTACGCCTGAGGGTCTTTCTGTTCCCTGGTATCATCTTCAGCTGCTGTAAAGGCATCTTAATGTGTAAGAGAAAATATCTTATTGATTATTATTGGTTTAATATCTGCTGTTATGCCGCTCTATTCTACTAACATTTTCCATGCCTGATTACCGCTTTATAGGTCTCAGTGTGATTAATAGAAATAAATCCAGCACAGCCTAAACATAAATGCTATTTTGTACATTCATAATTGAATTAAAATTAGTTATATTTATCAAAGAAACTTCTATATAATATGGCTCATTGATTTAAACAAACATTGATATAATAGAAGTAATGCTATAGATTATAGTGCAGTAAATAGGTTAATGTGGACCTCCTACACAGTATAAGATTGTATATTCTATTAAAGCTCCATGACTTAAATAACATTGATAAATATCATTTAATTAGTTAAACACAAAGAAAAGATGTCTGTTATAATATGGTAAGGCAGAAAGCAAATGATATAGATTAGAACTGTGCAAGCATATGAGTTTTATAATATATATAATCTCTGGAATGCTTCATGGTTGCTGTATTAGTACAAGGTTTCAGCTGGATTGTATGGATTTGGTTCTTCAAGTGTCAAACTATTGTGGTGCACAATACTGCACCATTTGTTCACGGGATCATTGGGCCATGTTAGCAAATGGCTGATCCATCATTTATGGGGCATACAGTACTTGGTGAAGTAATATAACTTTATGGGGGATGAACAATCACATGAATGATCTAATGCAGTGTTTATTGGCCTGTGTAAAGGCCTTTCATTGCTCAGATTGACATGTATTGCCAATCAGTGCTTGTTAAATGCTGATACTAAGTTCCTGTATGAGGGTGTATTGTCTGTATAAAATATCTCAAAGATAACTATCCAATGATTCATTTGTTCCAGATGGTTTTTAATTTTCTTTCTTTTCTACAATTTTTCAAGGCCCAAAGTGGCACATGGGTTCTTGTCTCATACAATTTGTCATGAGTCACACTTTGTTGGAGTCTAACTTTGCTGCATTGTCTAAAAAAGATTCTGTATGACTTATCACAGCAAACTTAGATTCATAAGCATGGCGGTGCTTAGTTTTTGTGAAAACTGAGAATCCACTAACATATATACATCCAGAAAAGACTTAGCAATGCACCATTACAACTGTCTTTGTTTAAGAAAAAAAATAATCTCCAGTACTCTTTATATCTTTCACTTTGTAATATCTGTTTTTTTATGCTTACATGAGTACCTTTTTCTTTTCTGACTTTGCCCATGCTACAAAAAAATGCCCTATTCAATCTTCACAATATACCCTCCCATCCCAACTGACCCAGGAGAGACAAAAAAAGAAAACTTAAAAAACAAAAAGAAGTAAAAAAAATAAATAAAACCTCACTGCTTTGTAAACCCTTCACCAAGATCAACTTGGTGTAGGGTTTACCATTTAGATGGAGGGTATTGGATCATTCTTCTATTGACAATGCCAAAACAGTATCCTCAAGATCGATTTGAAAAAAAATGGAACGCCCTCTTAGAATCTTCAGGCCACTGATCAAATAAATCTCGATACCCAAATCCCTCTCCCATTTTCTTGAGACTAAGCCGGGTTGCACACGGCCGTGTGCTAACCGCCAGCCGTGAATGAACGGCACGGGTGGCCCCTTTCATTCAACTAATAGGAACCGCAGAAGCACGAGTATAGGACCTGTTCTACATTTTGCCTTGCCCAGACTGTGTAATTCACAGTCATGTGTACAGGCCCATAGAAATGAATGGGTCAGTGTGCCCATTCATACAGTCATCTGCAAGGGGCTTTAAAGACATCTACAAAACTTGGATATGAACCACTTTCTATTTTACTATTTCTTTATCACTCTCCATTTGGAAAATCCTGTGTTATATATTTTCTATAGTTGCCTCCCAAGCTTGTTTTATCTGCAAATGATTAAAAAAAAAAAACTCTATGCAGAGATACCAAATTTTGACTGTAAAGTTAAAATTGCTTACAGGAAACCTGTCATGTGTTTTTTCCACCATAAAGGTGCCTCCTCATGTGAAAGATTAGGTAATGACTTTTCCATTGGTGCCCCTTTGTAATCTTTCTCTTACAGCAAAATGAAGTTAGAAATGTTTAAAAGTATAAAAGGTCCGATGGGGAGGGAAACAGTGTAAGATATACCCACACTGTATTATATACTTATGGAATATGGTTGTATATATATTATTGTATATATAGGGGAATAACTGTATGTATAACAAACTGAAGAGGCCATGAATAATATATCATCAAAAGTTGAATATGGTATGAAGTATGAAGAGTGTAAACTACTGGTTGCACATCTCCCTTCTCTGTGGAAATATGATCTTCAGGATGCAAAGGAAGAAGGCCCAAGAGGTGATACTACAGAAAGAACGTATTGATGAGAAAACAGATCAAAACCATTCTTTGATCATCAGTGGAGAACATGAGTTTCATATTTGGGGGGGGGAGGAGAGAGAATTTGGGGTGATATGGTATAAAAAATATGCAGTTTGGGATCATTAGGAAGAGACATCTGAATGGCTGGAGATCTGGATGAAAGAGATTTGGAAAGGGAGATCCAGGAGAGCTTGTTGCTCTCAAATAGATCTGGATCTGAGGAATGTAGGTGTGGATTTGAGGCCTGGAGATAGCAGGAAGGAACTTAGTTTAGACCATTGGGGAATATATATCAAAGCTTGTTCAGCATTTAAATATTGATGTGGGGTTGTAAAGTTATTATTGTTGGGGTTTGTTGGGGCATGTATTGTTGTTATCGCTGAGTCTTAGAGGTATTGCTATGTGGGTTATAGTTTTCTTATGTGTCTTGTGATTCTTTGCTTATTTGTGATTATGAAGTTATTATGTCTTGTTTCAATGCCTCACTAAACAATTAACTCTGTCTATAGTATAGTTTTTCTCTATATACATGGTTTGTGTGCTTTCTTTGCTGATTGTCTCCTAGAACCCATGTGAGGATATTTTTGTTGTTCAATATTAAAATTAATAATATTGTCAATAAGCATTTTTCTTTTAATCATGCCCAGGAGTAAACTGGCTTAAATGACAAGAAGTCAGATATCAGATATATCAGAAAGATATAATGATTCAAGTAGTTGAATAACAAGTTCACAAACCTCCAATATTCCGAAAATATATAATACTTTTGTATTCGATCATGTGTTTCAATTACATTATAAAGTCAGGGAGTACAACCTTTTTACAGTCAAGTAATAGTCTTGATGGTCTCAGAAAATACACATAATGCAAATGTATTATATATATATATATATATATATATATATATATATATATTAAGTTAAATATAGTACCAGTTACAAAAGAGTATTTACCAGTGGTATCTGGTGTTGTAAACAGGAGGTTGAGGACCCACTGTGTCACCTATCCAGTCAGACTTTGGAGCACTACCAAAGGTACTGTGTAAGTGGCCTCTCTGATCTTTGCCCTTTAACCCCTGTACAGGAATCTGAACTTTGTTACAGAAAAACCAGTAGCTTGCTACCTCTCTCATCCCAGTGCACATGACAGCTTTCCAATGACCAAAAAACAATGGTGTTCAATTGGTCAGTCAAGATAATGGACAGGTACTAACTGAGGTTAGGGCAAGCAGAGTTTTTGCATGGTTGGTAGGAAGATAGAGAATCAGTTTGGGCATCACTGGTTCATAGGTCAGAGCCAGAGCCAGGCCAAAAATCTCAAATTTTGGCTCATCAGAGTAAAGATACTAAAAAGTTCCACTGTTCTAATGTCCATTACTTGTCTTTCTTTGGCCCAAGCAATTTTCTTTATGTTGTTTCTCAATAGTGGCTTCTTTGCAGCATTTCAACCATAAAGGCTTGATACTCACAGTCTTCTCTGAACAGTTGATGACTGGTACTGTATATAGAGAAGGGTGCCCTGGGATTGGATGGGGACACGTTTGCTGATGTGCCTTTAAGAAGCAGAAAGAGGCAGTACACACACCCTATGGGAACTGACTACAAGAAAGGAGGGGGGTGGATGGAGACATGCATGGCAATAGAAAGCACCCAGGATACTGCAACACGATAATATGGTAAGAATAATTGTGTAGCTAGCCTAAAATTAATAAATTCTGATATAAGCATTTTTGGACCAGAGTATCCTTAATTACCAAAATGTTTTGGTTATTTATTTTCAAATAATTGTGATAAAATTTATGATAAAAATGTATATTGCTATGTCATTGACCACTAGGGGGAGCCCACAGTAGAACCTAAGGAGCTTGATATAGCCTTCTTAGCTTGATGGGTATCTCCGTGGAGATGGGGGCTGCTCCTTAATGGGGTTGTAGTCACATCACCTGTAGCCTGGTTGACACTTTATGAGGTAGAGATGTATATACCTTTATTTGGTGAGCAGTTGCTGTTGCCATACAATATTTTTGATGAGGATGGTTTTAATTTGTAAATAGCAGTATTTTGGCACCAATAGGTTAAATTATAATGATACCCCTTTTTCTATATCTATTTAAAGATGGTGACGATGGTTCCTGTGTGAAGTGATACACATGCATCCTATTTCTAACTATAGTGATGTTAAGAAATGTGTGTTTTGCTACTTGGTGCAACTTTCAATGACCACAATCCCTCAGTGCATTTACTCTATTGGCCACTAGGGGGAGCACACAGTAGAAGCCAGGAAAGTTGATATAGCTTTCTTAGCTTGGTTGGTATCTCCTGGGAGACAGGGACTGCTCCTCAATGGAGTTGTAGTCCGCGTTACCAGTAGCCTGTTTGACACATTATGAAGGAGGTGGTGTTATATATAGCTTGATTTGGTGGCCAGTTACTGTTGCCATACAATATTTTTAATGGTGGATTTATTGACTATTGACCGGTAATTTATTTACACTAATGTAGTGTTCTTTATTTGATGTACAGGTGCACTCAATTGATTATGGTTATTATCTTCTATGTATTTGTTTAAATGTATTTACTGAGACTTTCTTGATAGTTCACACTATGTTTTTATAGCACTGTATGGATTATAGAGCTCTATAATATCACTTAAATATTTGAAATGTTGGTTTTGTACTTGGATGAGAAGTTATGCTTGAGTAAGGTCCCATTTTGTAGTGGACCAAAATGTTGCACTTATGGAATAAACACACACCCTGCTGATTTTCAAAGTTTTTTTTTTAGTGCTGCCTTATTTTTTTTAATATATTGCTATGCCATACACCTCTTCCTTTATTATCTTATCAGAGAGATGTGTACACAATAGTTCTTTGTTTTAAGTATGTTTTTTGGAAAATAAGCCTTACAGATAGGGCTACTGAGAGATAACAACTCTCTAATTCCCCTGAATACCTACCAATTACCTTAACACCAGTGCACCTCTTGTACCTGTCACCTGCCTACAGTACCATAAAGTTTCTGGAGAAAGAAATCCTTGTTTTCTGCTTTTGAGTAACATTACTAGTAGTGACAGTAAATTTAAAATTGTTATTAAAACTAGAATGTTCCATAATCAGTGAAAAGGATCAGGACTAGTTCTAATTACTGTTATATAAAAAACTGCAACAAATTTCTCCAGCTGATCAGCTCATTGCCATCTCAGCAGTCCCATCTGTACTATTCTCTGCAGTATGAGCGGGGTGGATGAACACACAAATACATTATTTGTCCCTACTGAAAATATTTGATAAATGATGCTTCCATTCGACTTTCGCTTCTTGCTTTGAAGTTGATTATCAAGTGATAAGACAGAAATGTAGCTCAGACAATGGAATCATCTACACAGAACAGTAACATGTAAACACAGCAAAGTACCTGCATATATGGTCTACATTTCTACATTACTGCCATTGCTATAAGGAAAGATCCCTTATAAAGTAATAACATTATTATTGTAAGCAGTAACAAAGAATAAATAAACCAATGCTAAATTATCTCTTGCATTTTAGCTTTCTATACAGTTCACTGACCTTTAAGCTTGACCTGATACCCCTACAGTTTTCATACTGAATCCAGGTTTATTTCGTTTAGTGTCATGTGTACAATTAAACACAGAAAGCACAACATCTGATCTCCCATGTCTAAAGCATCTTTGACCATTTTTGCCCTTTCTAAACAGAAGTTTCATGCTGCAACAAATCTTTTAAGTGCTAATTCTGAGATTGACCTTCATATCGCTGATTGATAGACAAAGACACAAGAGGCTTCTGCCAGCTCGCGTTGTCAATTCCACATTTGTCTTCGGTCTATTCCTTTAGGATATTATCTTCAAGAATTGCTCATCTTTGTTAGACAGCTTTTCTGCTTTCTAGTCCTGGCTTTGTCAATTGCAGAAAATCTTCTTATATATCTTGATGTAGCCTTCAATATTTTACATTTTTTTCTGTTCAAATTTTAAGTAACAGTAATTATTACAAAGGTTTTTAGGATAGGTCATCATATGAAGAACACCAGGAGTCCAACACCCTGGATCTCTGCTTTTTGAAGAGGCAGCAGCATTCTGAGAGTGATGCTTCTGCTTCCTCAGCCACGTGACAGCACTTGATCGGTCACATGGCCTGTTTGCAGCTCAGTCCCATTCAAGTGAATAGGGCAGCACTGCAGTGAAGCATTAATGCTGTAAAATGTATGATGCTGTGGTGCTGTACTTGTTTGTATGTGCTTGACCCCCACCTATCTTCAGCTGGTGAACATCTTAAAGACAGGTCATGAATTTATAATCTCGGAAAACCCCTTTAATAAATGCTAAATTTGTTATATATATATATATATATATATATATATATATAGACAGAGAGAGAGAGAAAGAAAGAAAAAAGAAAGAAAGAAAGAGAGAGAGAGAGAACCTACTATTTACCTTCCTCACACTCGACCCCTCCTCCTCATTCCCCCTCCACTCTTCGTAGACTTCTATTATGATACTTTGGTTCGATTCAGTCCAAATTGTGAGAGTGAGACTGATTCAGCAGATTGAATGTTACTTTGTCTGGGACATGGGGCAAATAAAGCATCTGATTAGGTGGAGAAAGAAGCATTTTATCTAATAAGATAAATACTAAGTTTTTGTATTTGCTTCTATTATTGAGTCAGGCAAGGTTTTGCAAGAGTTAGTGATGATTTACAGATGTTTCTAAAGACCTAAGGCTGCAGTAATGACATGCCTGATGATCCCACATGAATGCTGAAACCTATGACTGGCCTTAGCCCTCACATGGGGAGTTTCTACATCATTGCTGCAGCTGTAGAAACAAGCAGCACCAAAGTGGCAGTGCTGTAATGGTGATAAATTGAACATTGCATATCTTTAGATAAATGTCTTTGGGTATCTAGAAATTCCTTTGAACAGTAGTTGCTTGTATCGCTAGGCATCATGGTTGGCAGTTTTTAAACTGATTCCAGTGAGCACTTGACTCCAATGCTGCAGACTGCACTATTATTGCTGTCACAAATACTGGAAAGGCTGATAGAAACCCAGACAAAGCCTGACAATTCATGATAATGTGGTTATCTTGGCTAGAGTTCTGCTCATAAGATTAGTTTAAGAACCTCTTAAGATCATGACATTTACATGTATTAGATTTAGGGATTTCCATCCAGTAGATGTACATTTTATTTGTGTAACTTATGGACTACAACAACACTTCCCTATCTTCTTTTTTACCTTATTCACTTGTCCATCTATTTTCCTATTCTTTAAGTCTTTCTCTTTTTTCCTTCTCTTCTGCTAGTTTACCCTTCTCTGTAGGTATCTGCTCCCTGTTCCACCTTAAATTAGATTATTACGGATTTTTTTTTAGAACAGCAACACAGAAGGCTACTTGGCTTCACTATGTTCTGAACCTTACTGAATAATCTTTGTATGTACAGTAATAGATCCAACCCAGATTCCTGACACATTTACTATTCTTATGCTTCAGGGACATTATGCTTGTTCATAAGGATTCCTTGTTAGACTGTCTCTGGCCATTTCTGTTTAAAACTCAAAAACCACAAATGATACCAATATTTTGCAAAGTGCTTATTGTGTTTACGCTCTACTGGTTGGCCAACCTTTGTTATACATATGACAAATAAATCCGCCATGACTAGTTCCCTTGGCAATTTATTCCACAGCTCAGAATCTTTTATTATATTTAGAAAAAAACATGTTCTATTTTCAATGGATTTTTCTTGTCACATGTGTAGTCCTTGATATGAATAGATGGTCAGAACATTCTTTTTATTTCCCTGCTGATATTAATTAGGTCATATTGTTCACAAGTTTGCAACTTATTTTATTTTGCTGCATATGAAATCTTTATAAATGAGGACACTTATCTTGCTCTACTCTCTTCTGTACCCCTCAGCTTTATTGTTACATGGCATCTCTTATAATAGTCATGATGAAATAGTGGGTGATTTGGCTATTATTATACGGTGTATTATGTTAATATCACAACAAAATAATTGATTAATGTTCCTTATTGATGAGCTAAATCGATAAAACAGAAACTGTGTGCGTAAATGAATTGTTGGTAATAAAACATTGGACTTAAAATGTCTATCTGACGATAAATACCCATTTTAGCCTAATATTTTATAATGATCTTTCTCTCTCTCTCTCTCTCTCTCTCTCTCTCTCTCTCTCTCTCTTATATATATATATATATATATATATACAGTGCTGGCCAAAAGTATTGGCACCCCTGCAATTCTGTCAGATAATACTCATTTTCTTCCAGAAAATGATTGCAATCACAAATGCTTTGGTAATAATATCTTCATTTATTTTGCTTTCAATGAAAAAACACAAAAGAGAATGAAAAAAAAAAGTCAAATCATTGATCATTTTACACAAAACTCCAAAAATGGGCCGGACAAAAGTATTGGCACCCTCAGCCTAATACTTGGTAGCACGACCTTTAGACAAAATAACTGCGAACAACCGCTTCCGGTAACCATCAATGAGTTTCTTACAATGCTCTGCTGGAATTTTAGACCATTCTTCTTTGGCAAATTTCTCCAGGTCCCTGAGATTTGAAGGGTGCCTTCTCCAAACTGCCATTTTGAGATCTCTCCACAGGTGTTCTATGGGATTCAGGTCTGGACTCATTGCTGGCCACTTTAGAAGTCTCCAGTGCTTTCTCTCAAACCATTTTCTAGTGCTTTTTGAAGTGTGTTTTGGGTCATTGTCCTGCTGGAAGACCCATGACCTCTGAGGGAGACCCAGCTTTCTCACACTGGGCCCTACATTATGCTGCAAAATTTGTTGGTAGTCTTCAGACTTCATAATGCCATGCACACGGTCAAGCAGTCCAGTGCCAGAGGCAGCAAAGCAACCCCAAAACATCAGGGAACCTCCGCCATGTTTGACTGTAGGGACCGTGTTCTTTTCTTTGAAGACCTCTTTTTTTTCCCTGTAAACTCTATGTTGATGCCTTTTCCCAAAAAGCTCTACTTTTGTCTCATCTGACCAGAGAACATTCTTCCAAAAAGTTTTTGGCTTTCTCAGGTAAGTTTTGGCAAACTCCAGCCTGGCTTTTTTATGTCTCTGGGTCAGAAGTGGGGTCTTCCTGGGTATCCTACCATAGAGTCCCTTTTCATTCAGACGCCGACGGATAGTACGGGTTGACACTGTTGTACCCTCGGACTGCAGGGCAGCTAGAACTTGTTTGGATGTTAGTCGAGGTTCTTTAGCCACCATCCGCACAATCTTTCGTTGAAATCTCTCGGCAATTTTTCTTTTCCGTCCACATCTAGGGTGGTTAGTCACAGTGCCATGGGCTTTAAACTTCTTGATGACACTGCGCACGGTAGACACAGGAACATTCAGGGCTTTGGAGATGGACTTGTAGCCTTGAGATTGCTCATGCTTCCTCACAATTTTGCTTCTCAAGTCCTCAGACAGTTCTTTGGTCTTCTTTCTTTTCTCCATGCTCAATGTGGTACGCACAAGGACACAGGACAGAGGTTGAGTCAACTTTAATCCTTCAACTGGCTGCAAGTGTGATTTAGTTATTGCCACCACCTGTTATGTGCCACAGGTAAGTAACAGATGCTGTTAATTACACAAATTAGAGAAGCATCACATGATTTTTCAAAGGGTGCCAATATTTTTGTCCACCCCCTTTTTTATGTTTGGTGTGGAATTATATCCAATTTGGCTTTTTGACAATTCTTTTTGTGGTTTTCCATTGAAGACAAATTAAATGAAGATATTATTACCAAAGCATTTGTGATTGCAATCATTTTCTGGAAGAAATTGAGTATTATCTGACAGAATTGCAGGGGTGCCAATACTTTTGGCCAGCACTGTATATACACTACCGATCAAAAGTTTGGGGTCACCCAGACAATTTTGTGTTTTCAATGAAAACTCACACTTTTATTTATCAAATGAGTTGCAAAATGAATAGAAAATATAGTCAAGACATTGACAAGGTTAGACATAATGATTTTTATTTGAAATAATAATTTTCTCCTTCACACTTTGCTTTCGTCAAAGAATGCTCCATTTGCAGCAATTACAGCATTGCAGACCTCTGGCATTCTAGCTGTTAATTTGCTGAGGTAATCTGGAGAAATTTCACCCCATGCTTCCAGAAGCCCCTCTCACAAGTTGGATTGGCTTGATGGGCACTTTTTGAGTACCATACGGTCAAGCTGCTCCCACAACAACTCAATGGGGTTGAGATCTGGTGACTGCGCTGGCCACTCCATTACAGATAGAATACCAGCTGCCTGCTTCTTCCCTAAATAGTTCTTGCATAATTTGGAGGCATGCTTTGGATCATTGTTCTGTTGTAGGATGAAATTGGCTCCAATCAAGGGCTGTCCACAGAGTATGGCATGGTGTTGCAAAATGGAGTGATAGCCTTCCTTATTCAAAATCCCTTCTACCTTGTACAAATCTCCCACTTTACCAGCACCAAAGCAACCCCAGACCATCACAATACCTCCACCATGCTTGACAGATGGCGTCAGGCACTCTTCCAGCATCTTTTCAGTTGTTCTGCATCTCACAAATGTTCTTCTGTGTGATCCAAACACCTCAAACTTCGATTCGTCTGTCCATAACACTTTTTTCCAATCGTCCTCTGTCCAATGTCTGTGTTCTTTTGCCCATATTAATCTTTTCCTTTTATTAGCCAGTCTCAAATATGGCTTTTTCTTGGCCACTCTGCCCTGAAGGCCAGCATCCATGAGCCGCCTCTTCACTGTAGACGTTGACACTGGCCTTTTGCGGGTACTATTTAATGAAGCTGCCAGTTGAGGACCTGTGTGGCGTCGATTTCTCAAATTAGAGACTCTAATGTACTTGTCTTGTTGCTCAGTTGTGCAGCAGGGCCTCCCACTTCTCTTTCTACTCTGGTTAGAGCCTGTTTGTGCTGTCCTCTGAAGGGAGTAGTACACACCGTTGTAGGAAATCTTCAGTTTCTTTGCAATTTCTCGCATGGAATAGCCTTCATTTCTAAGAACAAGAATAGACTGTCCAGTTTCACATGAAAGTTCTCTTTTTCTAGCCATTTTGAGAGTTTAATCGAACCAACAAATGTAATGCTCCAGATTCTCAACCAGCTCAAAGGAAGGTCAGTTTTATAGTTTCTCTAACCAGCAAAACTGTTTTCAGCTGTGCTAACATACTTGCACAAGGGTTTTCAAGGGTTTTCTAAACATCCATTAGCCTTCTTACACAGTTAGCAAACACAATGTACCATTAGAACACTGGAGTGATGGTTGCTGGAAATGGGCCTCTATACACCTATGTAGATATTGCATTAAAAACCAGACGTTTGCGGCTAGAATAGTCATTTACCACATTAACAATGTATAGAGTGTATTTCTGATTCATTTAATGTTATCTTCATTGAAAAAAACTGTGCTTTTCTTTCAAAAATAAGGAAATTTCTAAGTGACCCTAAACTTTTGAACGGTAGTGTATATATATATATATATATATATATATATATATATATATATATATATATATATATATATATATATATACATATATATATACAGTATATATATATTTACACAGTTAATGGGAAAAAGTATTGGGCAACACCTCTTACTCATTGGATTGGTGTTTCTTTTAGTCTCATTACCACAGGTACATAAAATCCAGCACCTAGCCATCCAGTATACCTTTACAAATAATGGGTCATTCTAAAAAGATCACTGAATTTGAGCATGATCCTATAATAGAATGCACCTATTGCAACAACTAAGTTTGCGGTGTTGGTGCTGATTTTCATGGTTGCCCTAGATGCCTTAGTTCCAATTTTGAGAAAATGCTTCAGCATATCAAGACTTTTTGGACAATTGTATGCTTCCAAATTTGTGGGAAAAGTTTGGGGAAGCCTTTTCTATTCTAGAATGACTGTGCTCCAATGCACACAGCAAGGTACATAAAGGCCTGGTTTGGTAAAAATGTTTGTTTTACATCTCTTTTTACAATACAAAATACAAAAAAATACAAAATGTACCATAAGACAGAAGTATAAGAGTCCAGTCCATTAAACTGGTTCAGCTAGAAATAGCAAATGATACAAAACCCACTTGGTTAAAACATCAACAGTAAAAATATTACAGAACTACATGGTTCCATGGCATGTGGTAGGTATTCAAAAAAGGGGGGGTTAGGGATGTGGGGGAGAGAACAATGTGGAGGTGGGGGAGAGAGAAGAGAGAACTGTACGTTGTTTCGTCACAAACTATGTACCATCCCCTACTTAAGATGGACTAGTCTTATTGCTCAATAACTTTATGTACTTGTGGTAGTTGCAGCAGTATGGGACAAATATCATAAGGCAGAAAGGGTTAGAAGTGATGTCCAGTTTATTCTCCATGGAGACCATATATTTAAGTAATCCCCTCTAGATCCTTGTTTCCAGTGTATTAGCTCCTCTAAATGTCATAACTCGTTTGCTTTCTGTTTTAACAATGGAATTGGAGGATGATCTGTTGGGTTTCAGTATAATGGAATAAGTTGCTTGGCTGTAGCTATGAGAAAGGTTAGCATATCAGATCTTCTTGGTATGAAATTTATATGGGGTTTCCATAGAAAAATTGTGCTGGGTGGTTTGGAAATTTTAATGGAGCATATCTTGTATATTTCTGAAATAATTTGACCCAATACCAAGATATTAAAGAGCAAGACCACCAAATATGTGCCATTGCGTCTAGGTCTGTGTCTCCAACAGCAGGTAGATATTGATGGATTTCAAGTTGAGCCTTACTGGGGTCTTATATTGATGAGAAAAAATGTATACAAATTTTTCTTGAATCTTTGACATCTAGAGAACACATGACAGTTTTTAAGCATGGTTTTAATATCTTCAGGTGAAAATCTGTAGAATATAAGGGACAGTGCAAGATTAAAAGGGTTGGCCACTTTCAGACCAATATTGAGAGACTAATGTTGTTGTTTGTGCAATAAAAAGTTGCACAGTTTTAGAATATACTGTCTTTATCAGTCCTTCAAGGTTTTCTAGAGCTATGCTTGCTGTCATTCACTCTGCTTACTCCCAGTGGAGTCCATGGTCATGTGATGAACACACAGGTGCACAGCTCGTTATAGTCACAGCACAGCAATCAGACATCTGCCTGGAAACGAGCTGTACACATGTGTGTCCATCACATGACCACTGACTGTATATCACATGACCATGGACTGATTTTATCCACTGGCAGTAAGCAGATTGAATGAAAGAAAGCAAGCAGAGATAAAAAAAACATGAGTAATTGATATATAAAGTATATTGGAAAATTGTAAAAATTTTTATTTTACAAACAATAACATTGGTCTCTCAATATTGGTCTGAAAGTGGCCAAGCCCTTTAATTTGCCTGAGTAACAATAAAACAATAATCTTCAGAGAGTAGTCATTCAGTCATGTTCTGGGCATTTTGTTTAAGGGGCTGGACATGGATGTATAGCATTACTGCCTTCCGATAGGACATTCTAAAATCACAGCTATTTTGCATACATTTTATGAGAGGAGCATTGCATGGCCTATAAGACTCCTTTATGACTTCATGGTCCTCTCTCTAAGGTGACACAGTATGCCCTGGAAATAATAGTAGCACGAAGGTACAATACAAAGGCTAATACAGGTGCATCTCAATAAATTAGAATATCTTTGAAATGTTCATTCATTTCAGTAATTCAGTAATACAATTCATAATCAGCGTCTTCCATGATTGTGTGTCCTACTGAACCAGACTGAGGGACCATTTAAAGGCTTAGGAAACCTTGGCAGGTGACACACTCTGAATTTACAATACTGAACTTTTTCACAATATTCAAATTTTCTTAGATTTGGGTTTTCATTACCTGTAATCCATAATCAACATTTACAGAAATAAAACACTTGAAATAGAACACTCTGTATGTAAAGAATCTAGAAAATATAAGAGGTCACTTTTTAAAATTTAATTACTGAAATAAATAAATGTTTCAAATATATTCTAATTTATTGAGATTCACCTGTATAAGCAGAAACATGAGTTTTTAATATCTATTTTTTTTTAAACAAACATTTTTATACAGTGTTGAACTTAAAAAAGAGGAGGCTATATAGCAAAATGCAACTGAATGAAGACTTATACCATTACACCCACCATCTATTGACAGCATGGCCTAGTGCAAGTGACACTCCAGCTGTTTCAGCCGTTAACAGCACATCAGAAATATATTTTACAGCAGCCACTTTAACAATAGGTAACTGTAATTGATTTCTGCGAGAGAGGGTTCCTGGCATGTTCAGTGACATGTTCAGTGGTCCCTGCACAGGGAGGGGAAGAAGCTTTTGCTGTTACCTATTTTCAATGATGGATCCTGTGTTATCGACTACAAGCTTTACTGTCTTTGTAATCCTGCCTGTCATGATAATGACATAATTGCTTAGAATTAGGAAGCATCAGTCTATTATGAGATCTAGTAAATAGTGTGAAAACAGCAGGATTTAGGGATTTGCTTTAACAAATATAGATGGAATATAAAAAAAAAACAACAAATTTTTTTTTACAATGTTTCGCATAAAAACAATAGTTTTTCTGCTAATACATTCCCTTTAATGTGAATTTCCTCTTTCCAGGGCCATTTAGAAGCTGCATTGGCTGCCCCTATGATGTGTACATCCTTGGTTGTTTCTAATTGTAATATACAGTATTATACTATTAAATATGTTACCTATTTAGGTTGAATATTCAATAGTTATTTTAAGGCTAATTAATATTAAGCATAATACTGTATATGTTTTAGACTTAAAATGCTAAATTAGTTATTTGAGAGTAGCTGCCTGTTAAACACTTCTGCCCTGTATAATATTTATTTGAATATATAAAATAGACATTGACTAGATAAGCTATATTATATACAAAAAAATTGGCATTACAGATGGGACAAGCTGAATAATTTGGTGAGTATAGAAAATCTCTTGGAGCACTCCTGTAATTAGGCTGTTGACATTTCAATGTGCAGGCTAAATTATGACAGCATAATACACAAATCTGTACAGATAGTTACCTTTTTGCTCATTTTTTTTTATAATTGGAAATGTTAAAATACAGATATATTATATTTTTTTTCTCCTATCTTGCTATTATTCACATTATTCATATTGTGCTGTTTCTACCAATCGCAACATTATCCCAGTTAAAATAGCATAAAATGTAGGACTGTAATTGTAATTTTCACATTGGCATCTTACTAAAGCAAATAAGCTTTAACAATGTTGTCATAACAAGGACACGGAACTTCTTTGCTAATTAGCAATAGCTGATAGAAACCAAAAATTAAGAAGAGATACTTGGTATCAGCAGCTATCACAAAATGTGCACCAGTGCAAAATATTTTCGAAAATGCCTGAAAACCATAATTGGGTATATGTTTTAAATGATGAAAAGTCATGAGTTGAAATCTGCTAAAGCTAGCAGCCAGTAATAAGCTCCATTGCAACCAGTTACAAAGAACAGGGAGTTGTACACATCCAAAAGACATCAACTGTAGAAATAACAAGCAATGTAATATACTGTATAGAGAGATTTTATTGGCCTTTAAAACATGACATATTGAAGCTGCAATTTTAAAATGATGCTATATAGATTCAACACATGCAAGGTTGAACATGCTATGAATTTACAACATTATAAAGAAGAGTTGTCAGTAGCAGCACTATATGGGCATGTTGCATGGCAGGTGGTTAACAAACCTGAGCAGCAGGACATGGGATGCGCCTGGAGTCAGCAGTCGGACACCAAAGTTCAGCTGTGAAGATAAAAACCGCACAGTAAATGATTGCTGCTTGGAGATGAATTTCTTTTGGCTTTCAGATGGAGCAATGACTCATCTCTTGTCAGGGCTGAGGTTGCTGGGCATCACACACAGTTAATTAAGATGAAATGTGGGCTGCTGCAACATTAACATGAAACATATACAGCTGATGACTCCTGTCAATAGATATCAGGATGCAGCTGAGAACTTACAGGGAACAACAATATTTAGTAGGATTTCCACACCTCTGTTTTCTAAATATGTCTTACGATATAAAATCAAGTGCCATATATAGCGTATAATAGATATCCAAGATAGGATGTGTCTTTCTATATAGACAGACACGGGATCACTATTAGATAGGCATTAGGTAGAGAGACAGACACATACTGTATGTATGATAGATGGATAGATAGATAGATAGATAGATAGATAGATAGATAGATAGATAGGTCAGTATTTATTTGTACACAAACTTACTTTATTATCATTTTTATTGTGTAATTATGTCAATTTGGATTATTATACCGTTTCTAATATGTGATTTACATGCTATGAATGCTTATGTGTCAAGTGTTTCACTGTATATCACGTTGGATACCACATTGCATTTGACATCACTATAACATAGGCATAAGGTAGATAGACAAACAGATACAAAGGCATCCAGTAAAAATCATATACTATACCGTGCCACTGTATATCATCCATCAGAGGTATCCATTTATTGTAGGTGTCGAAAGCTCTCCAGCACATTTGTTCAACATGTGGGTGCAAAGTGAAAAGTCTCTAATATGAGTGAAATAAATATGTATAGATGAGTTCAGATACCAGAATTCTAGCTGGTAATTGATTGTCTTAATACAAAATGCAGGTTGTTTTGTTTACTTTACTATGATATGTTCATGGCTATCAAATAATATATGAGGAACTCTGAAAGGCTTTGTATTTTCAGACTAGACTTCTAATTTTTATGTAATCTGTATTAATGATATGTAAATAATATACCAATAGTCTAAGTAATGGTACTTCTTGGCATGTTGATATTAGTTTTTTACTATTGACTAGTCCACTGCTCGATTATACCACACTTAATATATATATATATATATATATATATATATATATATACTGTATATATAAATATATTTGTGTGTTTCCCACAAATATAACCATATTTACTATATTTTTAGACAATTCTTTTTGCAAATATAAATGATACATTTTTTAGCGCATTTTTAAAGAGTTTCTATAACCATCTCAGTGGTGGTCTGTTGTCTTGATCAGTTGTCAATGGATATGACAATGAATGCAGATACTTTCTATATTTCAAATCCTTGCCATGATTCCCTTTTTGTGGTTGAATTATCTTCTTCAGCATACCCTATTCCTGTCTGACATCCCGGTTTCTGACAAGTACCAGACCATAGAAATTTCCAGCTTTCATAGTTATATCCATTGGCAACCAATCAAGACAAAAGACTGTCACTACTAAGATGGTTAGAGAAAAAAACTGGCAAATGTTTTAATTTCTTACCCCTTTCACACTATATGTACCAGCTCTATATATTACTTATAGGCCTTTCCTTTCTAGATACTAGTTGTGAAGATAAATATCATTTGATGGCAGTGAAAATCATTAACATATTAACCCATTCCCACAGATTGACATAACTGTACGTGTGTATCCACCCTTAAATATTCTCCATTTTGTTTACAGACTCCAATTTCTCATGAAACTAATTCAGCATGGACATACAGTTACATCCTTGTCAATGACATGTGCACTGAAGGTGTGGCTGCATCGTCAGCAACAGGTACTAGCACTAATATGCAGTTGACATTCAACTGCAATAGCCCTGACTGTTGAACGCCTTATATGACAAGGTCAATAGTAAACATGTCCTCTAGGTAGTTAGTCAGAGAGTGGGCTCTCCTCTAAATCAATGGGGTCTCCTTTGGCACCTGGCAGAAAATTATTTAAATTGCATGGTGAACAACATTAAACATTTTCAAAAAACAGAATTGCAAAAAAGAATTATCACTTTTCTTTCTTCCCCCCACCAAACAATAAGAAAAGTTAATCAATATCTATTGTAGAAATCCCTTTTAAATCTACATTCCTAATATTGTGTTGGATCCCCCTATGATACCATAAGCCCTCTAAAAGTGCCCTGTGCTTTCTGGAACCAAAATGTTAGCCATAGATTCTTTACATCCTGTAAATTGAGAGTTTGGAGTCTCCAATGAATTTGTTTATCCAGCACATCCTAAGAGATGCTCAATTGGATTAAGACTCAGGGGATTTGGATGCCAAATCAACTCCATGAATTCTTTGTTATGTTTCTCAAACCTTTCCTGAACAATTTTTGCACTATGGCAAAAAAGAGGCCATTATATCCACATATATTCTAGGACCCAAAGTTTCCTGTAGAACATTGTCCATAGCAACATACTAGCTTAGTTAGCTTACTTTTTCCCCCTTGTGCATCTTGGTGTCCTATTTTCTCTAGGTAAGTGATGCATATACATTACACCAGGCCACCATCTTCCATTGTCTCTTCGTCTTGCTCTGATGGTCACTTGCCCATAGTAGTCATTTTCAGCATGGAACTCTACAGTGGGGAAAAAAAGTATTTAGTCAGCCACCAATTGTGCAAGTTTTTCCACTTAACCCTGCTGTTCTGTTCGGTCAAAAATGACCGAATTTGAAATTTGATATTTTTTAAAATATTCATTATGCGGTTCTGAAACTTGTGGTTCATTGACTTTTCCTCATTTGAGGGGTTCTTACTAATAGCAGTTTTTATTTATTTATTTTTTGTTTACTTTTTGCTCCACGTCTTTTTTTACACTTGTACTGTTCGGTCAAAAATGACCGATAGCCTTTTATACTAATCTCCAGCCATTTTTTAAAAAAAAATAAAGGAGTTATAATCTCATTTTGGTCTATATAGTTCATCTACTACTATTTATCAATTTATCTAGGTCCTTTTGGTCCATGCAGAGTTACACATACATACATTTTCAAATTATGAAACTGTAGATGGATTCCTTTCCAGTATAGTTATGTGTTGTTCTTATAGAAATGGTCAAAGGACGAAATGTTACATGTGACAATTTTTTCACATCACACCAACTGGAGTAGATGTTGCTGAAAAGAAAAATGACTATGCTGGTTAATGTTAGAAAAAATAAGCGAGACGTTTATAGTTCTACGTTTTATTTTACTGAGGATACAACAGTAGTTTCTTACGTTCCCAAAAAACACAAACAGGTCATTCTGATGAGCACAATGCACCTTGATAATGCAATCAGTAACCGAGACGACAGAAAGCCAGACATGATTTTACATTACAATGCCACAAAAGGGGCAGTTGATACTCTAGATCAACTCATAGGCACTTACACCTGTAAACGCAAAACTAATCGGTGGCCAATGGTTGTTTTTTACAACATTCTTGATGTGTCGGCGTACAATGCATTTGTGTTATGGCGTGAAATAAACCCAAATTGGAACAAAAATAAACTATATAAAAGAAGAATTTTTTTAGAGGAGTTGGGAAAATCACTGGTTAGCCCATATATTGAACAAAGAAAAGTAACACCCAGAGATGATGGAGCTGCAGCCATTGTCCACAGGATCCAACAGCATGCTGAAGAAAGTGAACCAAGGGCTTCCGCTAGCACTGCGACGATACCCACGGCCTCCACCAGCAGTGCAACCAGCCTAAAACGGAAACGATGCGCCTTCTGTCCAACATGAAGTAATCACAAATCAAATGTGATATGTTGCAAATGTGCAAAGTACTTATGCAAAAGACATGTAAATTATACTTGTGACGAATGCAAACAGTAAATTTAGCACAGTGAACCTTATTTCACATTTTATATAGAAAAAAGACTTTTTATTTATTTATTTATTTTTTTTTTGAAAAAAATATATTTACATACAGTTTGATGTTATTAGTTATAGTTTACAGTTTTATAAAGATTTTTTTTTTGTGCAAATGTGCAATATGCATGAATAATGCAATAAGGCCATGTAACATTTTTTGACACAAAAAAAATAAAAATTAAGTTTTTGATTTCATTTTTCATTTGTTTATGAACAACCATGTTCACATACAGTATAATAATGCAAAAGAAATTCAAATAAAACACTTAAATTAGTTAAAAATCCAGACTTTAATAGGCCCGGTCAAAAATGACTGGAACATTATATGTGTATAGTAGAACCGAACAGAACAGCAGGGTTAAAAAGATGAGAGAGGCCTGTAATTGACATCATAGGTAGACCTCAACTATGAGAGACAAAATGAGAAAACATATCTAGAAAATCACATTGTCTGATTTTTAAAGAATTTATTTGCAAATTATGGTGGAAAATAAGTATTTGGTCACCTACAAACAAGCAAGATTTCTGGCCCTCACAGACCTGTAACTTCTTCTTTAAGAAGCTCTCTGTCCTTCACTCATTACCTGTAGTAATGACACCTGTTTGAAATTGTTATCAGTATAAAAGACACCTGCCACAATCTCAAACAGTCACACTCCAAACTCCACTATGGTGAAGAACAAACAGCTGTGGAAGGACACCAGAAACAAAATTGTAGACCTTCACCAGGCTGGGAAGACTGAATCTGCAATAGGCAAGCAGCTTGGTGTGAAGAAATCAACTGTGGGAGCAATAATTAGAAAATGGAAGACATACAAGACCATTGATAATCTCCCTCGATCAGGGGCTCCACGCAAGATCTCACCCCGTGGCGTCAAAATGATCACAAGAACGGTGAGCAAAAATCCCAGAACCAAATGGGAGGACCTAGTGAATGACCTGCAGAAAGCTGGGACTAACGTAACAAAGGCTATCGTCAGTAAGACACTACGCCGCCAGGGACTCAGATCCTGCAGTGCCAGACGTGTCCCCCTGCTTAAGCCAGTACATATCCGGGCCCGTCTGAAGTTTGCTAGAGAGCATTTGGATGTTCCAGAAGAGTATTGGGAGAATGTCATATGGTCAGATGAAACCAAATTAGAACTGTTTGGTAGAAACACAACTCGTCGTGTTTGGAGGAGAGTGAATGCTGAGTAGCATCCAAAGAACACCATACCTACTGTGAAGCATGGGGGTGGCAACATCATGCTTTGGGGCTGTTTCTCTGCAAAGGGACCAGGACGACTGATCCATGTACATGAAAGAATGAATGGGGCCATGTATTGTGAGATTTTGAGTGCAAACCTCCTTCCATCAGCAAGAGCATTGAAGATGAAACGTGCCTTGGTCTTTCAGCATGACAATGATCCCAAGCACACTGCCAGGGCAACGAAGGAGTGGCTTCGCAAGAAGCATTTCAAGGTCCTGGAGTGGCCTAGCCAGTCTCCAGATCTCAACCCCATAGAAAACCTTTGGAGGGAGTTGAAAGTCCATGTTGCCCAGCGACAGCCCCAAAACATCACTGCTCTAGAGGAGATCTGCATGGAGGATTGGGCCAACATACCAGCAACAGTGTGCGCCAACCTTGTGAAGACTTACAGAAAACGTTTGACCTCTGTCATTGCCAACAAAGGATATATAGCAAAGTATTGAGAAGAACTTTTGTTATTGACCAAATACTTATTTTCCACCATAATTTGCAAAAAAATTCTTTAAAAATCAGACAATGTGATTTTCTGGATTTGTTTTCTCATTTTGTCTCTCATAGTTGAGGTCTACCTATGATATCAATTACAGGCTGGCCTCATCTTTTTAAGTGGGAGAACTTGCACAATTGGTGGCTGACTAAATACTTTTTTACCCCACTGTATGTTGCTTCATACACAGCAAGCTGCAATACTGTGTTTTCTGACTCCTGTAATGGCAAATATTAATTTTTTCAGCAGTGTGTGCTATAGTAGCTCTTCTGTGGCATAATTCTAGACAGCTGTGACAGTTAGGCTTAGGGTTTTCTGTAGGCAGCTGTTTCATGTTTCCATTAAGCAATCTATGCCTGTTATAACCACCCACACTAGCTTCACCAGGTGGTCTTGTTTTTAGCTCTGTAGCTCTGAGTATCTTTTGTTCCCTTGGCCACTCTGCTTTAGTGCTGTGCATTCTTTTGCGCACAGTGTTACCTATTAAGGCCCTCCTCTTTTGACAAGGCTCACCTCTTTCCCGACAAAACCAACTTACTTGTCGTATAAGGCACAGAAACAGAAAGTATCTAAAAGACAGAAAATATGAGTTGTAAAGCATGTACGCCATTTTTTTGGCACACAATATGCCAGAATTCTGTCACTTTTTTATTAGTTTATCTGCCCAACGTCTCCTTGTAATTCACACACTGTACTTTTCCAGTCGAATGACTTCCTTGACTGTCAGACTTTGGTTCTTGCTCTCTCTGCTGCCTGCACAAAGGTTCTTTTCTGCTGGCAGATAGTGTTACCTGGACAAAACTCCAACATCACCTCTTACAATTTGTTGTGTACATTAGTAATAAAAACTGTTGTCACTCTCCACATGTATCTGTGATCCTAGGATGCCTATGACTATGTTTACGGTTCAACAGTTATTCTTTCTTGGTCTACTTTTAGTAGGTATTAACCAGTACATGCCAGAAACAACCCTGAAGACCTGCCATTTAGAAATGTATCCTATCTGGTATCGACACTCCATAAACAAACAATATACCAAGACACAATTACAAATATATCAATTGAATTTTATTAATAAAGAAAAAAGGAAAAACAAAAAGCTTTAAAATCATCTAAAAAATATTTTGTCCTTGAGAGTGGAGGTCGCAGGGCAATCCACAAAATATCCGAACAGGATTATTAATGTCTATAGCAGGGGTCGGCAACCTATGGCACGCGTGCCAATCTTGGCACGCGAGGCATATTTCCCTGGCACGGCAGCGGACTCCTCACCCAGCAGTTTCGATCGGACCAAACACGTCCGAAACGAAACTGCTATTATTATACTGTGGGGTCTCTTCAGACCCCCGAGTATAATAAGCGGAGCTCCCGGGGAAGTGATGAAACATAAAAAACAATGTCACTCACCATTCCACGCTCCGCAGCCGCTCTGTACTCTTCAGGCGCTTCTGCCTGAAGTCAGCTGACAGGGCCTCAGGTGTCACGTCTGCGTCTGACGTCATTACGCATAATGACGCAACGCGACCCCTGAGACTCAATGAGCGGTCGCTGACTACAGGCAGAAGCGCCCGAAGATACAGAGCAGCTGCGGAGCGTGGAATGGTGAGTAACATTGTTTTTTATGTTTCATCACCTCTCTTTGCCCTCCACTTATTATACTCGGTAGGTCTGAAGAGACCCCACAGTATAATAATAGCTAGTGAGTGGCACAAATTGGAATATTATAAAAGTTAGAATATTATACCGTGTGCAGGGGCTACTATGGAGGATAACACAGTGTGCTGGGGCCACTATGGGACATATACCGTGTGCAGGGGCCACTATGGGACATAATACCGTGTGCAGGGGCCACTATGGAGGATAACACAGTGTGCTGGGGCCACTATGGGACATATACCGTGTGCAGGGGCCACTATGGGACATATACCATGTGCAGGGGCCACTATGGGACATATACCGTGTGTAGGCACCGGTATGGGACATATACCGTGTGCAGGGGCCGCTATGGGACATATACCGTATGTAGGGGCCGCTATGAGACATATTGCTGTGTGCAGGGGCCGCTATGGGACAAATACTGTGTACAGGGGCCGCTATGGGACATAATACCGTGTGCAGAGACCGCTATGGGACAAATACCGTGTACAGAGGCCGCTATGGGACATAATACCGTGTACAGAGGCCGCTATGGGACATAATACCGTGTACAGAGGCCGCTATGGGACATATACCATGTTGCAGGGGCCGCTATGGGACATAATACCGTGTGCAGGTGCCGCTATGGGACATAATACCGTGTGCAGGGATTGCTATGGGACATTATTCTGTATAACGGTGTGTTTTCTATATTAAGGATGTGTTTTTGCACAGAAAACTCAAGTTTTGTTTTTTTTTGTGCAAAAATTCACCAGTTTTACATCGAATGAAAAAGTTCCAGTGGCCTAAGAATATAGCTGCATCCAGATACATAGTGTGTTTTCACCATAAGGTGCCGCCATACGGTGCTCCTGGACACATTTACCACTAATTGCGGGATGTACATGTACATTGCTTCTAATCAGAAAGTACAGGAGCGTCCCAGGAAATAGCAGTAAACGCATGTGTCCTAAAGCATCTGGTGGCAGTACTTCTGTGTTATGGTTTGTGGTATATGACTTTAGTTTAGGGGTCGTCAGACTTACAATTATTGATCGGCACTCCGAGTACCTCATCTTTGATTTTTTTATTAAAATCGGCACGCCGAACAGAAAAGGTTGCCTACCCCTGGTCTATAGCATAAAGTCTATATTAATATATAAATATGTTGCATAAGGCACCTGGTAGTTAGTACAACAATTCAAGAGACATGCATTACCAATGTATATTATACAGTCATGGCCAAAAGTTTTGAGAATGATACAAATATTAATTTTTACAAAGTCTACTGCTTCAGTTTTTCTAATGGCAATTTGCATATACTCCAGAATGTTATAAAGAGTGATCAGCTTAACAGTAATTACTTGCAAAGTCAATATTTGCCTAGAAAATGAACTTTATCCCCCAAAACACATTTCAACATCATTGCAGCCCTGCCTTAAAAGGACCACCTAACATCGTTTCAGTGATTGCTCCATTAACACAGGTGTGGGTGTTGATGAGGACAGGGCTGGAGATCAATCTGTCATGATTAAGTAAGAATGACACCACTGGACACTTTAAAAGGAGGCTGGTGCTTGCCATCATTGTTTCTCTTCTGTTAACCATGGTTATCTCTAAAGAAACACGTGCAGTCATCATTGCACTGCACAAAAATGGCCTAACTGGGAAGAGTATTGCAGCTAGAAAGATTGCACCTCAGTCAACAATCTATCGCATCATCAAGAACTTCAAGGAGAGAGGTTCCATTGGTGCCAAAAAGGCTCCAGGGCGCCCAAGAAAGACCAGCAAGCGGCAGGACCGTCTCTTAAAAGTGTTTCAGCTGTGGGATCGGGCTACCAGCAGTGCAGAGCTTGCTGAGGAATGGCAGCAGGCAGGTGTGAGTGCATCTGCACGCACTGTGAGGCGGAGACTCATGGAGCAAGGCCTGGTCTGAAGGAGGGCAGCAAAGAAGCCACTTCTCTCCAGAAAAAACATCAGGGACAGACTGATATTCTGCAAAAGGTACAGGGAGTGGACTGCTGAGGACTGGGGTAAAGTAATTTTCTCTGATGAATCCCCTTTTCGATTGTTTGGAACATCTGGAAAACATCTTATTCGAAGAAGAAGAGGTGAGCGCTACCACCAGTCTTGTCTCATGCCAACTGTAAAGCATCCTGAAACCATTCATGTGTGGGGTTGCTTCTCAGCCAAGGGAATCGGCTCTCTCACAGTCTTGCCTAAAAACACACTCATGAATAAAGAATGGTACCAGAATGTCCTCCAAGAGCAACTTCTCCCAACCGTCCAAGAGCAGTTTGGCGCTCAACAATGCCTTTTCCAGCATGATGGAGCACCTTGCCATAAAGCAAAGGTGATAACTAAATGGCTCAGGGAACAAAACATAGAGATTTTGGGTCCATGGCCTGGAAACTCCCCAGATCTTAATCCCATTGAGAACTTGTGGTCAATCATCAAGAGACGGGTGGACAAACAAAAACCAACAAATTCAGACAAAATTAAAGCATTGATTCTGCAAGAATGGACTGCTATCAGTCAGGATTTGGTCCAGAAGTTGATTGAGAGCATGCCAGGGAGAATTGCAGAGGTCCTGAAGAAGAAGGGTCAACACTGCAAATATTGACTTGCTGCATTAACTCATTCTAACTGTCAATATAAGCTTCTGTTACTCATAATATGAATGCAATTATATTTCTGTATGTGATAAAAACATCTGACAAACACACATAAAAACCAGAGGGCAGCAGATCATGTGAAAATATAATATTTGTGTCATTCTCAAAACTTTTGGCCATGACTGTAGATATCTAAAGCAAAAATATGCTGAAGTATATAATAACAGTCCAAAACAGTATAGAACCGAGTTGAAACAGACTACAGGTATGTAGTCAATCATTTGTTAATACATGTCATTATACACAATACGGATAATGCATATATAATGTAAACACAACACTACCAATACCTGATAGTAATAAATGTAATAGAACACTGAGACCTCCACTCCGAGCCCCAACGTGCGTTTTGCACCCTTCTTCAGGGGATAAGATCCTTTGCTATTTTTCCTTCTTTCATCACATCAACGTCATGAACTGACTGTTTACTTGCTGTCTATTATATACCAACTCATGACAGGTGCCATTGTAATATGCTACTAGTAATGGTTTTAATGCCATGCCGATGTATTTGCCCTAAGATTATTCTGATGAAAATGTGACACATCCTGAAAGTCCACCTATTGTTACATTGACATAATGAAGCTAAGCCTGGAATGTGGAAACATAAAAAATATTTTTTTCCATACTACAGGATAATGTTATTTACGGTGGAGTTATCTTTTATTGTAATCCAGTCTGTGATATAAATGAGGTGGTGACTGCAAAGAAAACCCCTAAAGAATTGGCAAGTGTCCATTATCAGGCTTAGAGTCCAGGGGGAAAAGTACTAACATAGTAGATGAGGTTTGATAAAGACACAAGTCCATGAAGTCCTACCTATAAACCTACCAAGTTGATCCAGATGGGGGCCAACCCCCCTGAAATTGACATGTGATATGTTAAGTTAATAATAAAAAATCATCAAACATTCTTTTAAAATATTTTTAACACCAAAACTTTAAAAATAATTAATTTTCTGGTGCCACATTCTCTTTAACCACTTCACCCAAAATCGCGTACATATACGTGATTGGGTGTGAACTCTCTCCATACACGGCGGGAGCTGAACTCTCTCATTACATTAGATCTATTACACGCTGCCAGAGGCATTGTGTAATGGAAGTGAATGGATTTCGCTATATACTGCAATACATTAGTATTGCAGTGTATAGTGTGAGCAATCAGACCCCCTAGGGTTCAAGGTCCCTAGGGGATCTGATCATAAAAGTAAAAAGAAAAAAAAAAAAGAAAGTTTTTTTTAAAGTATAAAAAAACACAAAAATATAAAAGTTAAAATCACCCCCCGTTTACTAGATCACATATAAAAATAAATAAGCAAAAATAAATATAAACACTTTAGGTGTCACCGCACTCCAAAGTGATCGAACTATTAAAATATTAAAATATTTATCCCATACGGTGAACGGCGTAGCGGGGAAAAAAAAAAATCAAAATGTCCAAATGGCTGTTTTTTTCAACTTTTTGCCTCCTATAAAAGTGGAATAAAAAGTGATCAAACAATCAGACCTCCCCAAAATGGTGTCATTAAAAACATCATCTTGTCCCACATAAAAGACGCCTTACCCAGCTCCATACACATAAGTATAAAAAAGTTACAGGTGTCACAATATGGCAACACAATTTTTTTTCTATTTTGCAAAGTTTTAAATTTTTTAAAAGGTATCAAAACATTACAAATACTATAAATTTGGTATCACCATGATCATACTGACCTGCAGAATACAGGTAATATGTCATTTTTACCACATAGTGAATGCCGTACAAATTAAACCCATGCGTTTTTCCCAATTCCTTCTCATTCTGAATTTTTTTCCAGCTTCCCAGTACATTGTACAGGATATTGAATGGTGCCATTACAAAGTACAATTTGTTTCGCAAACAATAAACTATTATAAGACTCTGTGAACTGAAAAATGAAAAAGTTATGGCTCTTGGAATGGGGGGAGGGAAAAATAGAAATGCAAAAATGAAAATTGGCTGTGGCATGAAGGGGTTATGATAGCTCATAAATATTTAATGAACGGTGGTCCAATGCATGTGATCTCCAGAGATCAGCTGCTCAAAAAGCATTGAAGTGAGAGTCACTTCTGCTTCACAGGCCATTGATGTCCATAGGCTTCACAGGCCAGTGAATGAGGCTGAACTGCAAAACTAAACAGAGCTCCTATGAAATTTACTGTACTGTGCCTAGGTATAAAGTGAAGGTGCCACAATGCTCACCTGAACACTGCTGTCCCTTTGGATTTTTTGATGTTGCACCCCCTCTAATCTGCTGCTGATGACCTATCGTCAGTAGGTCATCAATATCCCATTGGTGGGTGTCTGATACTTGACACCCCCACTGAATAGCTGTTTGAAAACTGTCTGTCCACTACCAAGCACAGTGTCTTACATTTTGTAGTAGCTTTGCTTGGTACTGCAGCTCATTTGCTTGAATGGGACTGAGCTCCAGGCAGGCCAAGTGACTGATGAACAGCACATCATATCACATAGCCTATGAAGCAGAAGTGCCACTGACCCTTTAAACAGTGATCTATTGGACCTCTGACAATCGAATGTTGGTGCTTTATCTCACAACTTCCTAAGACAAGTATCCTTGGAAGCTGCAGTGTTGTAGGCTGCAGAATAGATTTACACAGTAATTGAACCAGAAAGTCAGTAAACTGTGAGACTGAGGTGAGGTGGCTAACCCTATTTGCCTTGATAATAATATAATGTTGATTAAAACTTAAACACATTCATGGGACAAGTTTCATTATGCATGGAAAGTCAGGTTGTCTTCTTTCAAAAATACCCTGGGGCTTTCAGTGCCTGTTCCTTATATTCATGAAAAGATACAACAAATGTGATGCCATTTTTATTGACAGTTACCCTTTCTCTCATATATTTGGGGCAAGTTCCCAGACTGTGGGTTAATATTAGTGCAGAATTAATTGGTTTAACCTGTCATTTATACTTTAAAGTGTTTAGTGTCAGTACCGTTAGGTGATAAAACACTTGATATTATAATTTTATGAGATAGTTTCTGCTTTAATTGGTTTTACTTTAATCTAAACATACTTTCCAAAGGATAGTTTAAAATTAAGAATTTTTCCTGACATTTAAATTGACCAAGATGTGTCCTCGCATTTAAATTTGTAAACAGCAGGTTTTCCCAGCTGCTAAGCTTTGGCCAAATAATTTAACATGCACCAACATGCACATAAACAAGATGGAAAAAATTATTTTGACTTTGACTAAAGTAAGTTTAGTGGCTAGTATGGTATGTTCTAAAAGAAAACTGACTGTAGCATGTGTTATTCTAATTTTATGACATTCAAAATACTGTACAAACCTTAATGATGTTAGGGACCTTGAATATCTTGAAGACATTGCATACATATGTATAGCTTTTATACCAGAATTATGCGGGTTTTACCTAGTCATCAATGTCAAGGGACTCAGCTGATTGGAGGGGCCACACCAGTGTCAGAATCAGCACATCTCTATCCACTGTGCAGTGGAACTGTAACGTCTCTGCCTGTTCAGGTCTCTGTGCCACTATTCGCTCTCACGCTGCGGCGAAGGAGACGTGTTCAGTTTGATTCCTTGCTTAAGCTTCTTCTTGCTCAGTCTGATCTATGTCCTAGACTACGTAATTGAATTTTAGCCACACCCGTCTCCTGCACCTTGTTTCTTTCGGCTCCTCAATAGTTAATCTTAGCCTTGCCTGTGTGATTGACAGCCTGTCTACCAATCAAGTCTGGTCCTGAACTTGCTATAAACAGGTCATCAGCCCTCACATGGTTGCTGGCTATTGCGATTCTCTCTTCTGACTTTGTCCCTGCTAGCTCCTTTTTTGCTATTACCTGTATTCTTATTCCTGACCTCTGGCTTTGACTTTGACTATTGTCTTGGATTGTGAATGTGTACTGCATTGCTCGACTGTTACCGACCCCTTGGCTTGCTGACCTCCGTTATGTTGTCATTAGGACAGTGAGACAAGAGGCAGGGCCAGTGGGAGGGTTTTCAGCTTTAGGGCTCACTGTCTTGTTGTGCCCCTCCCCCAGGTTTCTGCACCAACACTGGGGAATTGCTGAACTGGCAATTCCCTTACAGGAACGGAATGATACTGCAAATCTCTCTTATTCCCTTTTTGTGGAATCTTTTACACAAAGCCAAAAGATACACCATCTCTCAGGTGGATAAAGCAGATGAAAGTTTATTTAGAAGTGAGGTTACAGCAAGAGTGGTATTATAGATAGAGATAGTAAATTAAACAAAAAGACCTAGCTATGGAGACCTCCGATAGGGCACAGAAGTCTGGCAAATGTTCCAAAACAGGGGTTATTAATTAATTAAATTTCTGGCAACCAGCCATTAGAAAGTCCTTTTACAATCAAGATCACTCTCATAGGAGAATTAGCATATACATGTGATTTATGGTCAACTCTAAGAACATTATGTGGCCTAAACATCGGGCCTGTCTCCCAAAAAAACAAAGAAAAGCCATTGGAAAAACATCTTCCAATGAATTTTCATTGGTTTTTTCGATCTTCTGTAATAAGATATCACATTTTTTTAGTTTAACCAATTGCAGAAATTTGGGTTAACTCTAACACATCTGAAGTTCTGCTATTTCTGCTGGTCCATCAGTTGTCCTTCCATGGGCCACTTTTGAAAGTGCTCTAACACAATCATAAAAAGTATCACAATTTGGCTTTTGTCAGTCATTCAGATCATGAAGCTTTCTCACATTTCCTCCTTACCACACATCAACTTCAGAACTGACTATTAACTCCGCTGCCTATAAGAATATATAAGTATATTCTGCTCATTGTACACTTCTTAGATATACAGAGCATATCATATGGGTGATGTTCAGACAAAACACTGAGTCGGGGGCAAATAGACTCTCTTTATACTCACTGTTAAGTGTGAGAATCTGCAATTCAGAGGCTGTGAAGAGGGACCTCCCCCTTCCCCTCCACTTCCAGTGTTTCCATCTTGAGCTCATTGGTTTCTAAAGATAAACAGGCAGAAAACAGCAACATTTTTGTGCACTGCATTGCATTACATACAGATTTGGCACATTTTACAATATTATTCCTTTTTAGATATATTTCAGTTTATTTGAGATCCTCATCTTTCTTCCTCAGATGAGAAACCAGAGAGTAATTACTCAGATGATCAGAGAATGGCCACTGGTGTAGTCATCCACAACAATGGCAGGAAAGAATATGGCAGTAACTTTAGGCCAGTAACCTTAAGATCTGTAATATCAAACTAAATGTAATTACTGGGAGGAATATTGGAAGCAATGTCAGAATATATTATTTTATTTAAAGTGTAGTAGATGCTTGGAGCTAAATTTCAGCAGATATGGTCGGAAAATCAACAGTGAGATAAACATAAATTTACCGTAACATACTGTAAACATAAAAGGAAATAATATAAGGGCAGACTAAACAGACCTTCTGTGTTTCTTTGTTTCTTGTTCTGAAGGATCTGCCCTAAACTGCAATAGCAGATTGTGTATGGCCTTGGCTAGGCCAAGGCTGCCTGGATTTCTCAACAATTTTAATAAGTATGCTGCTTAGACAGTAGAATATACCTGTAAATACATGCATGGCTACAACTAGTCTTACTATAAGCTAGGGATCAGCATTAAAGTGTACATGGTGCGTGCCTACTCACAACATAGCCTGCTGTTCTTTCACAGTGAAGCCCCCCTCCTGTACCCTGTGGTCATTAAAGTTAAAAGTGTCTTCACCTACACTCATCTGATCCTTGGGTTTAGCAGCATCCTGAGTGTTCATTGTATGCATTGCTTTTGCAATGTATAAACCCAACCTAACACTGGGAATTGATTGAGAATGCTCATTCACTAAACGGTCCTAAAAACTTTAGTGTAGTGGGGGCCCCCAATCTTCATATACTCCAGGGTAGTCTTAATCCACCCGTTACCCTGCCCTGCATTACACAGGTAACCAATTTATTTAAATGGGTACTGTGCAGTGTTTACTTTTTCCACTGGATGTGCAGCAGAGAAATTGAGCACTTATTGAAGGTTTGCCCACAGATAGTTGAACATTGGGGTTCTCAGCAAGTGTATACTGTGGTCAGCACTTATTTCTGGAGATCCTGTCAAATAGGGTTTGTCCAAAGCAGGCTACGTTAATAAGGTGGCATCAACTTTTTATTTTCAAATTCATGTATTTGTACATATAGCACATTCATTTGGGTACCAGCTTGTAGAAAATATCACTTTACTTACTTTTAAGAGATTACAGATCTTGCTTGAAGCAAGTTTATCCTAAAACAAATGACTTAGTATTTCTGCGCTTTACAGTTTTGCATCTTTTACTGTTCTTAGAACAATGCTTAAAATGCTCCTGTAAAATCATATACAGTATGTGTTGTTATTTTATTAATTCCTATGAGTAATGTATGCCGAAATGCTTTAGGAACAAGTAAAGGAGTTAAAGACGAAAGAAGCTTTCCTTGAATTGGTTCACAGAACTGACATGTTTGAAAGACCATTATTCAAATTACTTTATAGCCATTGTAGCGTCAAAGGGCTCATGACCATTTAGTGATCATGATAAAAATGCCTTTTAACACCCCGCTAACATGACCACTGGACCACTACTGGAAGCACTTGTATTTACATCACTTAGTAGGTAAAAGCAAGATTACATGCTTGGATTATATAGTAGGGGATGATGGTGTTTGTATCAAAGTGTTTCTAAGATGTTTGATAAATACAGTACATTCTAGTGAGCATTGAATGTGCCTCAACTGTGTACTAAATCATTTAAGAATTCCCTCACCTTCTGTGGGGAATGTAAAAAAAGGTCAATGTTTATGTACATCTAGAAAGGGGGCAAGGTTGATGCAATACTGACATATTTGTTAAAAGACTCATCACCTGAATATCATTTTAGGTAGGGTTAACCACGTGTGAACATGTAGAAGTATTATCCAGCAATTGAATGCTATATTTCTACTAGTGTGTCTAGATATTGCTGTTGTTTTGGTGCCCTTTTGCTTTGGTGCCCTAAAGAGTATAGTGCCAGTGGTCACCCATGTGAAGTAGCTCAGTCGCACTGCACGCATCCACTTGCACACAATTTGCAGAGTGTTTCCTGCTGCTGTACTAGCCAGTTAATATGAACTGGGACACTATAAGTGGCAATTTTTGAGATGGAATTAAAAGAACACTAAGGGGCTCAATAAAATGTATGTAACAATATCTAGATGCCGAACTTGAAAAAAAGATGTTCTTATTGAAAATTGTTACTTTTTGCTTGCCCTAAGAGAGAAATGTATTATTCACATTTAGTAAGAAAGCAAGCCCTTGAATACCTTTCTTGTTTTCACAAAAGGCATTCCATGCCTTTCCATTCCATTCTTAATAGACATTTTTAGCAAAAGCAGGAAAGACCATGGAAAATATTCTGATCTTCCTGTATTGTTTGGGTTTCCAAAAACGTTCCTTATACAGTCGGTTGGCCATGTGTGAAATAGCCCTAGTTTCTGTCGTTCAGGAATATTTACTATCTTTGTACACTACTCTTAAATTTGTTGTCACTACACAGTATAAGGAATGGGAAATAGCATTGATAGCATTAGTTTGCTGCTTGTAAAGTCCATGTATTTTAGTGGTGATAAAAATACAATAGGTGACAATTCCAGCAACTACTTGATGAGCGGCTGTAAAGCAGCAGCAGATCGGGAAGTAGAAGTGGAAACCCATAAAACAGTCTTGTCTTCCCCTAGGGTGCCATGATAAGGATAGAGATTTTTGTGAAGCTTCAAATTTGCTTCTAATTGTCTTTTAATCAGGGAATAAATTGTGCTAATTCTCAGTACTGTTCTACCATGTGGAAATGATGTTGAAGTATCTCGAGACAGTTGTGCCTGTGGTGTGACTTATATAAGTGCAACAAGTGACTTGTATATCGTGAAAGAATAAAATTAGGCACATCACTGCTCCAGACATGAACTACTTGCTTCATTAGAGGAAAACTCTAAGGGATAACTTCAAGCTCCAGTAGAGCTAGGCTTCAAGATAAAACTTCAAGTAGTGAGACAGCCATTTCTGAAAAGAGGCTGGAAAAAAACGATTAACCTATAATATATAACTCATTTCAAGTAACTGATCAAATTGGCTCATATTTGTGTGCCTATGCCATTAGCACACTCATATAATGTCAGAAGGCAATATTATATTACCCTTGTTATCTATTGGTTTCTGTACTGTACTTTTATAATATAATTTTAGGTTATTAATCAAGATTGAATAGCTATACAACACTTTCACTTAGAACACAAACAGCTCACCTTCAGTTTTATTGATACAGATGAGATCTTACATTACAAAATACTTTGATAAGTGAGGTGCAATGATTTGCATGATAATAGCTAAAGTGTTTCTTGTAACTGAGATTAATACATAGCGGAATGATTCCCAAACAACATTTCCTGTAGAAAGAAACTGGAGACTCTGAAATGTTTTGAACTCAGATTAATGAAATATATAGACTTTGAGGGCATGCTCATCTTTTATTACCACTTTACAGAATCTACATGAAAAGTTGTGTATTTTTGTAAATATTTTCTATTTTTTTTTATCCTAATCCTGTATTGTATCCTAGAGCAGCATCTACAATGGTAATGGCTGTCAATGGAAACAAAGTTATAATTGGACACACCCTTAACAGCTTACTGTGCACTAATATGCAATGTGTAGGAGAATTACTTTTTTAGATATCAGGTTATAGTTAGTGTCCAGCAGCACGGTGGCTCAGTGGTTAGCCTTGCAGCGCTGGAGTCCTGAGTTCGAATCCTACCGAGGACAACATTTGTAAGGAGTTTGTATGTTCTCCCCGTGTTTGTGTGGGTTTCCTTCCACACTCCAAAGACATACTGATAGGGAATATAGATTGTGAGCCCTATATGGGACAGTGACCACAATGTCTGTAAAGCACTGCAGAATGTGATGGTGCTAAACAAGTAAACATAATAAATAAGTACCCTGTGTAAAGAGGAGACTTCCCAGGATGCAAATTGACAGTGTAAATTCTGTTGAGACACTGACCCATCAATTTGAATGCTTCAATGGGTTATAATACAGGTAGTAACTCTAAATATGTGCAAGGTATTTTCAAATGTATTCAGTATTTTATGTAAATTAATTCTACATTGTAAAGGGTGTTCAAATGTTAACATGCATTTTACAATTTCATACATGTAATTAGCATATTGTCTATAGTGAAATCATATTGTGAGACACTGAATAATCAATAGATTAAAAGAGATAACACATTGTGACACTTAACCCTTCTGTTTATGTTAGATAATTGCTAATTTGTTAAAACCATGTAGTGGTATTAGATTATTTGGTAAATACAAGGATAAACAATAAAGCTGATAAAAAGTATTGGATAGAATTATATGAAGTAGAAAAGAAATATACAGTAGCTCACCAAAAAGGCCTTAATGAATGATCAGAAGTAAAAAAAAAAATTTTCTTAAATTATTCTTAAAAATTAACATCATCTTCTGAGAAAGAGGCTGATTGGCATAAAACTTGCGTCAAAATAAAATACTGAAAAAAGGTAATGCAAATAGGGTTTATTAAACGTTAAATCTGGTGGGAATGAAATATATATTTGTCTTCCCACTTCTTTTTTTGTCCATATTGCAGAAAGTTACAAGTGGGAGCTTCTTACTGGCTGTTGTAACTTGATACAGGCAGCAGGTTTGTTGGGGCTGACAGAATAGCGAGAAGGGTGTACAGAGAGAAGTTCAGGCTCTGCACTGTTCAACTTGGCTCCCTCTCCTCTCCTCTGCTGGGATGTTAATGCTCCACTGAAGAGGTAAGTATTTGTAATTTTTATAATTACATGTGTTTGTAATGTGTATGTGTGTATTTATGTATGTAATGCATATGTATGTGTAATGTGCGTATATTGTATATACAGTGTACATGTGCGTGTTTAATGTATACCAGCACTGGTCACAGGAGAAATATTTTGTCTCACAATATTAAACCACTACTGTTTTTTAAGCTAGCTAAAGTGCAGGAGTGCTAAAGTGCTCATTTCTCCAGAAATTTTGGCTATTTTAAACTCCTTTGCTGAAAATCAAATCTTTGCTATTGATCAGAAATATATTTTCAAATTATTCACAGTATTGCCTTCATAAATGAAACTTAAGATTCTTAAGATCATTCCTCTTTTCTCATCACTTTTCTCACAATTTTTTTGCATTAGACTATATTTTTAGATAACAGCAACTGTTATAAAGGCTACAGAAGAAATGTCTTCATTATTAGCCATTATTACACGCCTTATCATTTCAATCTTTCTTCATTCCATTGTTTTACAATGGTGAGCTAATGATTTGTGCTTGTGTACTCAAAGCAACTCTGCAACAATAGTGCAATTTTACTTCCTAGTTTAGTAGAACAAAAATAACTACCAGTGTGATACCTTGCCAAATGATTACCCATATTTCTGTTTTCTGGGAATCTGTAAATGAGTGAAAGTAGAATATTAGATTTATCTGAAGTCACACCAAAATTTCCACTTTGAGTGGACTAAAAGGGATTGTTTTATTCTGTGTTATGTAAATAATTGTGGGGGTGACCATCTAGCTTGAGTTGTAGTTGACAATATTCAGATATATGCTTTACAACTGCCACATGAACCATATGAGCCTGCAGACTGGAGATGTTCTCAATGTATGCTTTTCGACTTGTTCAGAAGTCATTGTGCAGGGAAGGGTAGAGGATAAGCTGCAAATAGTGGACCCTGTGTTATCAATATAGTAGTGTTTTTTTTTGTTTGTTTGTTTTTATTAATCCTGCCTGTGATAATGGTGAGAAGTTTGCTAAGGCACAATCTCTACATATCAGGAAATGTCAGTCTTTTATGAGGCTTTTATGAGACAGAGGGGATACTGTAGTATTACTATAGATAGTGAAATGGAAAATTTCAAATACAATAACCAACAATTACTAAAAAATATGTTTTATTTTTTAATTAATTTGTTTGTATAATAGCAAGTCATACAGCTTTCTATTATAAATGTATTTAAAATTTTACTTAAATTTTGCCCAACTCTTTATGTCTTATACTAGTTGGTAGCCTCAGTCTCGGCACTGTAGAATGGTGTAGTTCAGGAACCAGTCAGTTCTGTGTAATGCATCCATCCATGCTTGTTATATGATTCCCCCTACTCCCATACTGATCATCCTCCATGTGCAGTAAGCAGCAGTGTTACCTGAAGCCCATTAATTCTGAGTTGGTTTACATGCATAACATTACTGCCTGTCTTTAAAAATTAAAGGGGTGGTCCAAATAAGGACACATACCCCTATCCACGGGATAGGACAAAGTGTAGGATTACCGGGGGTTTGACCATTGAGTCTCCCACTGATCAGGAGAACAGGGGGCCGAAAGTCCCCCATGCCTCCTTCTTGTGAATGGAACATCAGTGGATTTATATGACCAACATTCACAGCCGTGGGGCTGCCTGGACTGCAATCTCCAACAATGCAAGCACACTGTCACTCTATTCACAAGGAGGAGTCAAGGAGGACTTTTGATCCCTTGTTCTCCAAATTGCAGGGGATTCTTAAAGAAGTTGGCCACTTCCAGACCAATATTGAGAGACAAATGTTATTGCTTGTATACTAAAAAGTTGTACAATTTTCCAATATACTTTCTGTATCAATTCCTCAGTTTTCTAGATCTCTGCTTACTGTCATTCATTCTGCTTACTCTCAGTGGATAAAAACCAGACCATAGTCATATGATATATGGTCCATGGTCATGTGATGAACACAAAAGTGCACAGCTCGTTATAGTCACAGCACAGTAATCAGACATCTGCCTGGTGTGAACTGTGCACCTGTGTGTTCATCACATGACCATGGACTGTATATATCACATTACCATGGACTGATTTTTATCAACTGAGAGTAAGAGAAATGAATGACAGCAAGCAGATCTAGAAAATAGTGAGGAATTGATACAGAACGTATATTGGAAAATTGTACAACCTTTTATTATACAAGCAATAACATTTGTATCTCAATACTCTCACTGAAAGTGGACAATCCCTTTAATGAGATAATTCCCTTAGCTGTAACATATCACACAGCTGCCCCTAGGTAATGTTGTCATTTTATTAATAAAGTTAACTGTTGAAACGAAAAGAGAAGACATGGAGTTGCTTCTCCATAGACACTGGTGGACATAATAAGATGCTGTAGTAGTAATAGTGTATGTTTTCTGCCCCTCACCTGTGAGATAATTAGAGAATGGTCACTGAATACCAGGGGCCACATGATACATCTGGTGGGTCACATGACTGATGACTTCTTTAGGTCATTTTAATGAATGCATTTCCATGGACTAATCTGTGGACTATCCCACTTTTTTTCTAAACTGGGGCTTAGTATAAGAGTGGTATGTCAGCAACAATGAAAATGTATTCTGTAGGTTACAGCTGTATCCTCTGAGAGCAGACAGCATTGGCTTTCCACCGTGGCTTTGCTCTCTGACTCACCCCTAGACACAATAGGGCTGATCAGCCTGAGCCTCATGCCATGACAGCCTGACAACATGCTGAAGAAAGAAATGTTTGTCGCTGTCTCCCATTAAAAACAATGGAAAACAAATTCCAGACGAAATCTGAATTCGGAGGAATCCACTTCAAAATCATCTCCACATTACTCTGTGTGAACCTAGCCTTAGGTTTACAATTAATATAATCTCATTCATGGGTAGACTTTTGATTGTGACATGTTGATATGTAACCTAAAAGAGAGAGAATAATCCAAAAGTGTAGGTAAGTATAAAACAGTGAAGGCAGAATATAGAAATCCCAATAAACCAGACAGAGGATGTAATTAGAAAGTGAACGTACAATTTGCCAGATCCTACTTAACATTCAGCAATAGGGTTTTCATCAGTCACAGTTTTGTTACGTAGTGACAACTATGTAGAACAGCTACGAATTGAAAAGCACAGCAGCTGAGATACAGATGAGCTATAATTTAATACCCTCTGGGCCATGGCAGAACAACATAGTTTGGAGGAGAAAACCAGATTCCCTCTTAAGGTGAACACTAGCATTTTATCTGGTACAGGCAGTGAAATACCTGCAAGCTGACTAAGTGCTGCTTTTCAGTGTGGTACACTATTTACCTGAGCTGTGTACTCTTAGAACAAAAATTACCCCTAAGGTGTAATCTAAGCAAAGTGCCATGTAAAATATTGACTATTCAGAGCAGACAGACTTGAATTTATTGTATAGACACAGATACTTCACCAACTGAAGGCATTAATGTGTTAAGGAAAGCATTTACTCTATGTATTTAAACTGTTGCTATATAAGTACAATCTGCATATAAATACTTTTATATACTAGCTTTGCCTAGAAAGAGTTTGTACATATGTGCTGAATTTATATTCACTGAGTCTCACTTGCTAAATCTAGCCTTGTCTCTATCATATCGTTGCCATAGAAACTAGGACGAAAGGGAATCAATCTGTATTCCCAGCTCAATGAAGGCATGCATTCTGGTGCAAGGGCTCTATTGTACAATACTCTCTAGGCAAAAGGCATCTTGATGTGATGTGATGTGATTTGAGAACTTGCGTCCTTTGACTTCATAGTTTTATTTATGATTTTTCATCAAAGATTACAAAATCTGCTCCCTTTCTACTTTCCTAATGTAATTCATATAATAAGTAAGTGTTAGGAAATTACCTGCCAATCTCTTTGCAAAAGTGAAATTACATGGATTGAAAGCTGCAATAACTTATTGTTAAAGTATTAGACTAATGAAGTAGAGAAACAGTGTTTTTGCATATTAAATCAAGCAAAAACCAAGAAATTAGTCAGTATCAGAAATATATATATATATATATATATATATATATATATATATATATATATACCTATTGGATTCAGTGTGTTTAGCGGTTCCTGGGACATGCAAAAAATTAGCTTCTGACTTTTTAATGGCAACCAGTATCTATAAATCCTTAGAGAAACTGATTGGCAACTGTCAAATGAGAAGTGTATGGGGATAATTATCATTCTCATGTAATGTATGCATTTCTGTTATATTACTGGTCATTTAAAGGGAGTCTATCAGTGGGGAAACCTGTTTTTAACTGAAGCAATGTTGGAATAGCCTTTATAAATGCTATTCTACTCCTACCTTTACTTTTCTTCTACTCCTACCTTTACTTTTCTTCTCCTCGCTGCCATTTGTCCAAAAAAAACATTTTATTCTCATATGTAACTTATGCTCAGGGAGCAGCAGGGGCGTTCCCCCTGTGCTCCGAGAACTCCGCATCATCGCCGCAACCCACCTCCAGCGCTGCTTTTTCACGTCCCCTGAATCTTCTTCTGTTCATCTTGCATCTGCTTTCTCCGTCGACCATTTTTCTGAAGTACACTGGTATAAGAAACTAAACAAAAATGGCCGCCGGAGCCACTTTGAGTTCAGGCAGAGCCAACGGAGCATGTTCCCTGAGCATAATTTACATATGAGAATAAAATGTTTTTTTGGACAAATGGTGGCGAGGAGAAGAAAGGTAAAGGTAGGAGTAGAATAGCATTTATAAAGGCTATTCCAACATTGCTTCAATTAAAAACACATTTCCCCAATGATAGACTCCCTTTAATATCCCAATGACCACATTGCAAAACCAGCTTAGGCTAAGACCCACGTAGCGAATCACAGCAAAAAAAGCTGCAGAAGAAATCCACGGCGGAAACGTATTGCGTTTCTTTCCACAGCGTTTTTCATTTTGACTTCATAAAGTTTTCCTCTGTGGACTTTCTGTCCCTATTATACTTATATGCCAGCTCTGTTTGCTTTAGAAAGTCCATCTTTAAATACCATATTGGGGCATTCTGGATTAATAAAGGGGGTATAAGATTTACAAGAGTTTAAGTCTTAAAGTACAAGAATTAGCCATATACGGTATATACATAACAGTTTTGTAACTGTTCCTTCATGTATTTGCACATTGTGATAAAGATCTCCACATAAAGATCTCTTTTTTTCTAAACTGAATAACCCCAAATTTGTTAATCTGTTCTTTCCAACCAAATTGTGTTTTCATGTGAGTCACATATCTGAAAATCTCCTGACTACTTAGCCTAGATACTAAGAGGCTGATTGTAAAATATTCTCAAATATTCCAAGGTTACTACAGTCACTTAATGGCTTCCCAAATGTTAAATACATTAACTTTGTTTCTTGACTGGTTTGTTAACATTATTATTTTCTCTTATTTGAAAGCTCTGATTCTGGGTAGACTTCATTAATAATTTTCCAGAATATTTTTTTCTTATGTGGCATGAAGTCTAGTATATTTAGCTCTACTCATTGGATATAAGTTGTAAGAGCATAAATGACAAGTGAAATATTAAAGTGTGTTTTGCAGAATGACAGAACAATTTTCTCATATTGCATTGTAACTGCCATATGTTTCAGGAATGTGAGACATAATTCATTAGAGCTCTCTTGTGCTATATCATGCTGTTTGAAATGCGGTTATGATTATTAGACTGCATATTTATGACATAAACAGCAAAAGGTTCTCCTTTACTACATTAATACAACATTAAAAGGGTATATATTTTTTCTAAAATGTTTCTTTATATATTTAAAATGTAAAATTATGAGTTTTTTTTTATATACACCTTGTATACACCTTGCATGAATAAAGCAGATATTGTGCATACCGTGGGGTTGGCATGGTCGTGCTAAGTTTTGTGCATGGACTTCCTTTTATGTGACTTCCAGACAGGAGAGTAGATGTCACATACATTGACATCCATGCATACAGTAGTGCTATAAAGGAAATTCAGAGATAAAATATATGTGTTATTATTTTCAGTTTGAAATATACTGAACTACATACTGTATTTTTACACATTACAAACATTCATTATCTATTATTCTGCATAAAATATACTGGACACATTTATTATTTAAGGGGCAGTGATACAAAAAACAGATATAACAACTAAAATTATTTTAACTGCAAACAACAAGGCTTGACAAGGTGCTAACTGTGAAAATGTACATGGTACCCATATACAATAATTCTTGAGTTACTATTTTTAAGCAGGTTTTTAACAAATTCTTCCTTAATGCTAAGTGAAGGCACACCTATCTACAGTATAACAGATTAGAACCCATTTAGCTTTTAACATAGCCACAATGCATAGTGGTGTGTATTCAATAAGACATCTAAAATATAGTAGACAGGCATAGAACAAGAGTGCTACATCATGTAGATCCAATAACATACTTTTTTTTTTCTCATTTTCTTGATTGATATGTTACAGTCTCACATTCTTTTTTAAAAACTAATACAAATTTATGAACAAAATATATTGTTTGTAGCACTGCCATGCTACACATGATCATTTTACCTATTCCTGATGGCATTCAATGTGGTGTAAATGAAAGGGTATAGAAAGAAAATGAACCATTGTTAAATCTTTATGTAACAAGAGAGGGGTCAGGTAATACAAAAGAAGTCCTCTTTGGCTGGTGCTGAACTATGGACACAATCCAATAAGGTACAGGGGTAGTTTATTGGTGGTCAAAATCATCAGTTAAAATGCAAAATAGTGCTGTAGTCAGCTAGTGACAGATGTATTGTAATACATTGATTATTGTGTCATAATGGCACCTGTCAAGAGTGGAGATACTGTATATAAGACTGCAAGTGAGCCTTTGGGTCGTGACATTAATGTGATGATTGTCTATCACTGTCCAGTCTTTTTTCATGTATAATATATATATATATATATATATATATATATATATATATATATGTATATATATACTTCATATCTCTGCAATCCAGCTTCTCATCCAGCATGACAGCTAAATATGGACCCACTGCATCTCTAATCCAGTTTAGAGTTTGAGCCACTTCTGAGGGCATTGTCTTAATGCCTCCCTGGTCTTCACCCTTTAACCAATCCTTGTATGGGGATCCTGACTTCTCTATAAGAAGATCACCAGGTCAAGACTTCTTGGAATGTTGGTGACAGTTTCAGCACCAAAGAATCAGAATACTGGAAGATCAGTACTGGCAGTGTGTGTGCCTGATCATTGGACAGGTCTAACGTCTCCTCAGGCAGAGTTTGTGCAGTGTCAGTAAACAGGCTAAAGGTCAGGCTGGCCGGATGGAGTCAGTAGTTAAGCTATAGTCAATACCATTAGCTTACAGCAGTGTAAAGGGCAGCAGACAAGATGAAGTCAGATAACAAGCCGAGGTAAATAGTAGAAGTAGCATGAAGGAACACCATAGAATTATACTAGCAGCATACAGTAGGAACACAATTGCTCAGACAAGATGTGGCTAGTGAGGCTGTCTTATATACAGATATGCTGCACCAAAAGTGAAGAGCCAAATACATGTGGGTGGCAAACATAGGACAGAAATTGGATCGGGATGGATTACTGATGCACGTGCTGGACGTTTATGATGCAGGAAGGGAGCATTTGCATGCCCTATGGGCAGACCAAACAGCAGCAGTAGCATATGCATGGCTGTATGGAGCAGCAGGAACCACATAGCAGGTAGTAAAGATAACCTGGTGGCCATAATTGAAGGACATGCAGTACAGGCCTTGAATTCTAGAACCACAGGCCTTAAATTCTAGAACCATCCCATGATGGTGCAACCCTCCTGAAAATATCCTTAAACGATGGCATATCTGGAGACTACTAGCACCTGGTTAGTATCTTTAAGGGATTATTTTCATCTTGGACACTTATGGTATATCCACAGGATATGGCACAAATGTCTGATAGATACAGGTCTCATCTTTGGGCCCCTCAACTTTCTTGAACAGCAATCCCCTGAACCTTGTGGTGCTACTGCTATGACTTTCCATTCTCTTTTACTGTTCTGAGAATAGCCAACTAGTGAGTCATGTATTTGGATTGGATAGTGGATGCACAAAGCACTATGGAAAATGAGGCAACAAGAAGACCTAATGTATGTACTGATTTCAGGGGATGAAAATATCTAGGTAGATGCTTCTATGTACTGGTTTCACAGTACATGAGTACTGTGAGTCTGGCAGCTGCATTCAGGATAGATTGTAGTGGGGAGAGTTTAGTAAGAGGAAACACTTAGAGAATTGCAATAGTGAAGAATCAGAGTGACAATGAGGCTTTTTGACATTTCCACAGTGAGAAAAGGGGCGAATTCTAGAGATGTTTTTGAGGTGCAGGTGACAAGAGCAAGCAAGTGTCTGAATATGTTGGGTAAAGATGACATCAGAATCAAATACAACCCCCAGACAGTGGGCACGCTGCCTTAGTGTAATAGTAAGACCACAGACAGAAACGGAGATACCAGGGTTAGGTCAGGAGAAGACATGATGTTAGAGACAGCAGAGAGACAGTCACTGGTGTTCTGTAGTAGTGCAGGGGTGATGTCACAGGATGAGGTGTATAGCTGGGTGTCATCAACATAAAGATGGTATTGAAAGCCAAGTCTGCTGATGGTTTGTCCAATAGTTGGGTGTCATCAGCATAAAGATGGTATTGAAAGCCAGATTTGCTGATGGTTTATCTAATAGCAGCTGGATAGAGAGTGAAGAGGAGGAGGCCTAGGACTGAACCCTGAGGAACCCCAACAGCAAGGGGAAGAAGAGAAGAAATAGCAAATGATACACTAAATGAACGATCAGAAAGATAGGAAGAAAACCAAGCGAGAGCGGCGTTCCTGAGGCCAATAGAATAGAGCATAGTGAGGAGGAGTTTGTGGTCTACAGTGTCAAATGCTGCTGCTGAGAGATCAAGAAGAATAAGTAGTGAATAGGTCTCTTTAGATTTAGTTGTCAGGAGATCGTTGGAGACTTTTGTATTGGCTGTTTCTGTGGAGTGGAGTGTATGAAAACCCAAATCTAAGAAGTCCAGAAGAGAGTTAGCAGAGAGATAGTGGATTAGGGGGGGAATACACCAAGCGTTCCAGGAGCTTAGAGATGACAAGGAGGTTAGGGAGCCTAGTTTCGTCTACTGATATCTCTGTACTATCATGGGGACATTCTTATAGCTCAGCTTCATCACTGGGCAGTAGGGAACACCCCCTGACAGTATACTTGCATAGTCTTGTACTGTAATGGGTGTGCTCCACTGCCCAATAATGATGCTAAGCTGTAAAACTGTCCCCACTCAGAGATATCAGTAGACAAAACTAAAGGCACCGATATCTCTGCAATGGAGGAACCTACAAACAAATCTGTAAGTATGTTCAATTCAGTGCACTTAATATTCATGCCAGCTTCATGTCACACTATGTATGACCTGTGAGGGTCACAAATCACCTCCTGATAGCAAACAGATAACAGATCCCTCTGTCACGCACCACAACTTTCCAGATTGTTTTTTCTGAACTGTTGTAAATAACTTCTCTACTTAGATTGCATTTTGTTTTTTTTGTTTTTAAGGACTCTAAAATTCTTTGAAGACCATGTATATAAAAATCTGTGAATTTTCAGTTCTTGTATCACACCATGTCTGATGAAGGGAGCTAGTACTCCTGAAAGCTTACTTATAAATATACTCAGTTAGCCTCTAAAAGGTATCGCCTGATTTCTTCACTCTTCCAATTCAGTGCACTGACAGCTTTGTAGTTGTATATGACATGCTCAGTGATAGAGAACATGAAAGGTAATTTCTAAGGGTCATTTCTAAGGGTGAATAGTTTATAGTAAATTACTATTACATTGCATAATATTTATTTGCATTAATTTTATTTTGTTATAGAAGTAGGAATCATTTCCACACTGTGGGTACCCTATAAGTATATCCTTGTAGTTCAAGTAGGGAATCTACTAAAAATTTGAATCCCATACCGATCCAATGCAAAACAATATGGATCTCTGTGTGCAGAAGTTCCTCTATAGCAGTGATCTCCAACCTGTTATTTTGTAGCCATAGTAAAGCTACATCTACAAACATGCTTGGACATGTCAACTGATATTTGGATCCTGTCTTACAACATGACTTACAACATGAGCTGCATTTCCAAAGCTTGTTTCACTGAATTCAGACCCCATGCACACGACCGTTATTTTATCTGCAATTACGGATAAAAATGCAGACCCATAAATTTTATGGGCCCATACACATGCCTGCTATTTTTGCTGACGTTTGTCTGGGCAGTAGAAGGGGTCCACAAATTATGAAGCATGTCCTATATTTGTTCGCATTTGGGACACAGACAAGTGTAGTGGATCTATACAAGTCATTTTGTGGATCTGTGCTTGTGGTTGACATACTGACATGTTTTTCGTGGATTACTGATCAGTATTTGTGGACAGCAACACCACTACGGCCGTGTTCAGCCTAAGTGACATTATTCTCAAAGTCACAAAGTAAATCCATAGTTCAGGTGAAGGTAAACTTTGCAATATACTTATACTATATTAAAGAAATGTTCCTGTTTCTTTATTTGCTTCCTTCTGCCACTGATCAAATCTATACAATAGAAGTCTATGGAGAAGGGAAGGGAAACAAGAGGAGACCCCTCTGCAGTATAGAGTGATGGTTCTCTGTCACAACACAGTTTGTTATTAGGAATTTCCTTCCAGCTTTCCCTTGACAGAAATTACTTATTTAATTCTGCAGAAGGCCTCATATCTCTCCCTTTCTCTGTCTCTCCTTCCTTCTCTTCTACTCCTTCCACTCATCATAGACTTCATTGTAAACTGATCTGACTGTGTACAGTGTAGGAAAGAATCAAGGGTCAAAGAGATAAGAAGTAAAAACAGAAATAGTTAAAGACACAGGCACTTTTCTTTCAGAAAGTATATTGCAAAGTGTTTTTTCTTTGTTTATATTGATTTATGAAGAAGTAGATATAAGTTTACTTACACTTTATATCCTGAAGCAGTTTGTGAAGTTATGTAAAAAAATAAAATCTTTACATTGCACCAAGTATTATATTATCATCTGTTTATCATTATATGCCACGAGTTGGCAGATGATCTGTACAGAAGAATGTTAAGCATATTCCACAAATTTTTCGACTGATTTGCTAGAATTCCACCTGTGGAGCCAATCATTAAGTTACCATGGACACCCATATTACATTGTACATCACCTGAAGTATTGATTATATCGTATGACTATATAATATACTGGCTTTAATAGCTCCTTCATGACAATAAATTTGATATAGCTTATACAGTATACACATATTGCAAAAACAGAACGTCCTTGCAATTTCTGTAAATACAATAATAATTCCTAACTGCAGCATAACAGATTATTTTTATACTTTATAAAGTTGATATCACCATCAAGGTGTATTATCTAAGGGTTTTATTTTTATATACTACTGAGTATATGTGGCCTTATTTATTGGGGTCATACTGTTTTGTGGTCACTACTGTGTAATAGCTTGATATTTGCAAATTAGCATATAGGACACTATTTTTTTGGAATAAAGTACTCATAGCAATGTATTGGGTGCAGCTGCTTCATAGTTATGTCGGCTGGGACTGGATATACCTCATATTTTCCTTTGAAATACTTATTGAAAACCATGACACTTTATTTAGTTTGGAAGATCTGCTAAACTACAGTAAATGCGCCAAAATTCTAGCTTAATTTATAACAAAATATGGCTTACCTACTGTACGCTAGCACAGTGACCTGATTCAGAACACACTGCTGCATTTTTGCTGTTCCTGTAGGTGTCTGTTGACCCTGTTCTGGTGTCAGTATATCACCTCCTCATTCTCTGACCTGGGATCTACAGTGGGGGAAAAAAGTATTTAGTCAGCCACCAATTGTGCAAGTTCTCCCACTTAAAAAGATGAGGCCGGCCTGTAATTGTCATCATAGGTAGACCTCAACTATGAGAGAGAAAATGAGAAAACATATCTAGAAAATCACATTGTCTGATTTTTAAAGAATTTATTTGCAAATTATGGTGGAAAATAAGTATTTGGTCAATAACAAATATTCATCTCAATACTTTGTTATATATCCTTTATTGGCAATGACAGAGGTCAAACGTTTTCTGTAAGTCTTCACAAGGTTGGCACACACTGTGGCTGGTATGTTGGCCCATTCCTCATGCAGATCTCCTCTAGAGCAGTGATGTTTTGGGGCTGTCGCTGGGCAACACGGACTTTCAACTCCCTCCAAAGATTTTCTATGGGGTTGAGATCTGGAGACTGGCTAAGCCACTTCAGGACCTTGAAATGCTTCTTACCAAGCCACTCCTTCGTTTCCCTGGTGGTGTGCTTGGGATCATTGTCATGCTGAAAGACCCAGCCACAATTCATCTTCAATGTCCTTGCTGATGGAAGGAGGTTTGCACTCAAAATCTCACGATACATGGCCCCATTCATTCTTTCATGTACACGGATCAGTCGTCCTGGTCCCTTTGCAGAGAAACAGCCCCAAAACATGATGTTGCCACCTCCATGCTTCACAGTAGGTATGGTGTTCTTTGGATGCAACTCAGCATTCACTCTCCTCCAAACACGACGAGTTGTGTTTCTACCAAACAGTTCTACTTTGGTTTCATCTGACCATATGACATTCTCCCAATACTCTTCTGGAACATCCAAATGCTCTCTAGCAAACTTCAGACGGGCCCGGATATGTACTGGCTTAAGCAGGGGGACACGTCTGGTACTGCAGGATCTGAGTCCCTGGCGGCGTAGTGTGTTAATGACGGTAGCCTTTGTTACGTTAGTCCCAGCTTTCTGCAGGTCATTCACTAGGTCCCACGTGTGGTTCTGGGATTTTTGCTCACGTTCTTGTGATCATTTTGACCCCACGAGGTGAGATCTTGCGTGGAGCCCCTGATTGAGGGAGATTATCAGTGGTCTTGAATGTCTTCTATTTTCTAATTATTGCTCCCACAGTTGATTTCTTCACACCAAGCTGATTGCCTATTGCAGATTCAGTCTTCCCAGCCTGGTGCAGGTCTACAATTTTGTTTCTGGTGTCCTTCCACAGCTCTTTCTTCTTCACCATAGTGGAGTTTGGAGTGTGACTGTTTGCGGTTGTGGACAGTTGTCTTTTATACTGATAACAATGTCAAACAGATGCCATTACTACAGATAATGAGTGGAGGACAGAGGAGCCTCTTAAAGAAGAAGTTACAGGTCTGTGAGAGACAGAAATCTTGCTTGTTTGTAGGTGACCAAATACTTATTTTCCACCATAATTTGCAAATAAATTCTTAGAAAATCAGACAATGTGATTTTCTGGATCTGTTTTCTCATTTTGTCTCTCATAGTTGAGGTCTACCAATGATGACAATTACAGGCTGGCCTCATCTTTTTAAGTGGGAGAACTTGCACAATTGGTGGTTGACTAAATACTTTTTTTTCCCCACTGTATATACTCTAATTTCAGCAAAATGCTGCTCAACTGTTGTTTCATCTCATTTTTTATTCTGTAATTTATTCTGTATCAACTTGACTATAATTGGTCTAGCTGTCTGCCCTACAATTTTCCACAGGGGCATTTTAAGTGGAAAATAACTGACTTAAGTCACATTTGAAGAATCCTTTTAGGGGTATTCTTTTTGCATTTGTTGGATGATGTGCCTGCTCTCCTTTAATGATTGCAGAACAATTCTGACAATTGAGGCATACATACTTTTTTCTGATTTTTAATTCTTCTTTGTTTCAGTTTTGTCTGCTTTAATCAATCAGTTATTCATGGATCTTCCCTTGTGAATTGCAGGTCATGACCATCCATATCTCAAATCTTGCATCAGTATACCCTAGTACCGTCTCATTGTTCACTTAATATAATTAGTAGTCATAGTCATTTTAACAATTACCGGTTGATTACCTTGATCATTTTTCTTGTTCCTCAGTTTATTCTCCCTTTCTTCATAGTGTATATCATTTCAATGCCAATAGATTCCATCAAATTCCTAGGTACCCATATTTTACAAATCTATCACAAATGTCTCTCTTGCTAACTTCATATAAATCCATTGTGCTTGATATTCTCCTGCCATGGCCTAATTTTGGCTTTAGAAGGCTTTTGAAAACAGGGGTACAGGAAGACTATTATACTGTAATAAATTATTACAATCCATGTTTTGGAACACAGAATTATCCCCTTTACAAAAAACATCCAATAATTTGATGGTTTGACTATTCCATTCTGGAGTAAACTTAATATGCTCATAACACATATTAATATACAGTTGGGAAAATAAGTATTTAGTCAGCCACCGATTGTGCAAGTTCTCCCACTTAAAAAGATGAGAGAGGCCTGTAATTGTCATCATAGGTAGACCTCAACTATGAGAGACAAAATGAGAAAACAAATCCAGAAAATCACATTGTCTGATTTTTTAAGAATTTATTTGCAAATTATGGTGGAAAATAAGTATTTGGTCAATAATTAGAGATGAGTGAATTTTTCAAAAATTCGATTCAGCCGCTTTGCTGAATTTTGCCAAAGATTTGTTTTGATTCAAATTAATTTGCGGCGAATTGCATTAAAAAACAGTGTAGAACACTGTGCCTTGCAGTAACACACATAGTGAGTCTGCTGTGACAGGCATTGCTCTTAGAACCACTGCACACTTCACTTATTTGGCCAGTTACTTTAGTTTTCTATCACTTTCCCTAGCACCTGCTGATGTCTCTCCCTGCACTAAGTACACTGGAAAGTGCCTGAATCCAATATGGTGGAGGGTATTTATAGGGCTGTGACATCACAGGGCTGGCTGGCTGGTGATTGGTTGCACACATGGCATTGTGGGTGATCCCGTGTTCCCAGAGTTCCTTGCCCCATGTCCTAACATGTGCAGAAGACATTTTAGGAAAAAATGCAATTCATTACCACGAAGCGTGAGGAAATCCGGTTTCAACGCAAATCAAATATTTCCTGAAATTCGGAACAAATTCCACTTCGTCAGCTTCAATTCGCTCATCTCTAAATATAATCCATAAATTGTCTTAATTCATCCTCTGTATCCCCCCAGGCAAGGAAAATATCATCCACAAATCAAAGCCGTAATTTCACATATTCCATGAATTTTGATAAATAGGGTCTGAGTTAGTTTTATGCAACAGCTCTGAAAACTCAAGTGGAACGATTTTTTTACTTTTTGAAGTGTGCAAGTAAACTCTTTCTGTGCAGGAATAGAAAAAAACAGCAATTTTGCGTTAGCCTTTTTACGCTATAAATTTTGAGCCATTGACCGCGAGGGTTAAAAAACCTGATAAAGTTATTCAATGGGTTGATAGATTAAATTGATACCAAATTTCAATAGTTTTTTTCAAGTTTTACTACTTTTGCAAAGTAAAAAACCCTTCTCGGATTAAAAATTTTGCTTTTTTTTCCATTGTACACTTTCTAAGACCCATAACTTATTATTTTAACCCCTTAAGGATGCAGGGTAGTTTGTATGTTAATGCTCCGCAACGTTTTTCAACTTTCGCTACCTGTTTTCCAAAATTCATAACTTTTTATTTTTATGTTGACATAGCTATGTGAGACATAAATATCCAAAAAGAAAGAAAGACATGGACTGCACATCCCAATCTTATACATTGATCTTGTGTTTCTCGGCAAATTCTACAATACAGAACATGAGGTTCTTAGTATACATATTAATCAAGGTGTATAAGCCCACTAGCAACTTCATGGTGACCTCTTTATAGTGGATCCCTACACTACTGGGTGCAGCATTGATCAGCGACCGCCACCATCACAACACAGCGCCCGCCACCTCCACAACACAGTGCCCACAAGGAGAGCATCCCAGGAGCCCAGCAACACACCTGCCACCAGGCTAAGCCCTCAGGCTCTGGGCCACATTGCCCCATAGGCACTGCACCTCAGCAACCGCAGATGCCACACAGCACTGCATCATGTGAACAGATCACAAAAAAGTTCACCTTACCATATGGTGTCAGTCAAAGGACTGCAATATGTTTACAGGTCTCAAAGAATTCACCTTGCCATGTGGTCTGAGACAGAGGACTGGGTCAGTAGAAGGCTCCCTTAATTTAAAAACACCTTGGCCAAATAGGAGGAGTGCTGGTACAAAGGTAAAACAAAAAAAATGGAAATGACAGAAATGCATTGCATAAATATTCAAAAAGAAAAAAAAGACTTGGACCGCACATCCCAATCTTATACATTCATCTTGTGCTTCTCAGCAAATTCTGAACATGAGGTTTTTGTGATCTGTTCACATGGTGCGTTGCTGTGCGGTGTCTGGCGTTACCGTGGTGCAGTGCCTATGGGGCGATCTGGCCCAAAGCCTGGGGGCTTAGCCTGGTGGCAGGGGTGTTGCTGGGCTGCTGGGTCACTCTCCCTGTCGGCGCTGTGTTGTGGTGGTGGTGGTTGTTGTGGTAGAATAGGGACCCACTATAAAGAGGTTGCCGTAAAGTGACTAGTGGGTTTATACACCTTGATCAATATGTATACTAAGAGCTTTATGTTCATTTTTGTAAATTTTCCTGATAAGTACAAGATCAATGTATAAGATTGGGATGTGCGGTCCATCTTGTTTTTTCTTCTTGGAGATAGCTATGTGAGGGCTTATTCTTTGCATGACGAGTTGTACTTTCATTTGCCACCTTATTGGGGTACATATAATGTTTTGATTAGCTTTTATTTACATTTTTGGGTGGTCCATGTGAAATAACACACAATTCTATCATAATTTTTTGCATTTTGTTTTCACTACATTCACTCTGCATTAAAAATGACATGGCATGGCTTTGTCCTTAGGTTCAGTACAATTACGGTGATACCATATTTATATTGTTTTTTTATTCCCTTTTACAAATAAAACATCAATTTTTGAAAATGAATGATTTTCCTGGGGGTCACCATATTCTGACACCTATAACTTTTATACTGTACTGTTGATGGAGATATGTCAGGGCTCATTATTTGTGGGGCAAGTTGTACTTTTTATTGGTACCAATGTTTGGTATTTATGATACTATTAATTTAGGCATTGTGGTATATTTTACTGTGTTGCCTGTACAGGATAATTAATGCTAATTTTTGTTAGTGGGGACTTATACGCATGTGGGGATACCTAACATGTTTGTTTATTTTTTTGTTTACATTACATATTTTTTAAATATAAAGGTGGTTTTTTAAAACTTTTTACTATTTGTTTATTTATTTTTGTGTGTTTTTACTGTGTGTGTGTTTTTTTTTTCACTTTTCACATGTCCCACAAGGAGACTTAAAGCTGGGATCTCAGATCCCTTGTGCAATGTACTGCAATACATAGTATTGCAGAACATCGCACAGTAGTTCTTATTGGAACTATGCATAAGCAGTCAGGAGGCCGTGGCCCAGCCTTCTGGCTGCCATGACAACCCCTCAGAATCCGCGATCTTATTGCGGGGGGTCTGAGGAGCGACAGAGGTGGGAGGTGATGCGCTGTTGATCACGGCATCAAGGGGGTTAATCCGCTGGAGTCAGAGTATCTTTTGACTATGGTGCCTGATCCTGGCCCTTGGCTGTTTAACACAGCCAAGAGCTTGAAGTAATGCCGTGTGCCCACAGCATTACAGCACAGTACTATTATGGCGCAGAGAGTTAACTATTTTCCAGCCCCAAATGTATTTTTGAAAATGATGATCTATCCACAGGATAAGTCATCAGCATCTGATCTGTGGTGATCCAACACCTGGACCCCACAGATCCACTGATCCAGCTACCTCCAGGCATCAGAAGCTACAGCAGTGGACAGAGAGCAAAAGCAACTCAACCCCTATTTATAATGGTAGCGAGCTGCAGTTTTCCAGCACCACTGCTATACATGGATAGTGGCCATCCGTCAATTTGGCCTGAATCCAATTCAACACAATATTATGTCATGATAACAATAACCTTGAAAGGCTGAAAATGACCTTTCCCCACTAGGTGGTCACATATACAGACAAATAGGATATGTGTCATATACTTTGTGATAACTAGTCATGAAACCATGCTGTGCTTAGATAAAAAAGGCTTAACACTTGATTCTCATATCTGGACATGTCAGATCAGGAAGGACATATCTGTGTCATTGTATTCATTGAATTATTGAACATGATTTATGTATATTCCCTAGATGATGTTTACTGTTACTAAAATTGCATGACTAAAACTCTGACAAATCTTAAACTAAAACAAACCATTGCATGGACTAAATAAATCTATATTTTTTCAGACAATGTTGAAGTATTGTTGTGTTGTTGGAGTCTGTTTCTGGGTTCCAGGGACTGGTGCTACTCTCTTTAATAAGTATCTATACTCACAAAAGAAATTGGCAAGGTGGCCTGTCGCTCACTCTCCTTAAGGCACTGTCTCTTTAAGTAGCCTAACTGTTAGATTGTGGGAGTGGGAGTAGAGGGCTATTGTACTCCATGCTACATCATAAATCAGGACCTTATGTTTTATATCCCTTGATCTTGGTATTAACCCTTAGCACAGAGACGTAGGAGTCCTTGAGCTAGGAAGGGTTACATGAAGTCATCTGCTTATGACTGAGAGTAATTCATATATGTACAAAACTATTTTAATTTTATTATAACTCAAAATTTACTGCTATCTGTATATTATAATGCCCCTTCTGTGCCTCCTCATGTATAATGACCCCTATACTCCTCTGGGACTCCCTTTACCTTTCATCACATTCCAAGAGCCATTACTTTTTTTTTTTAATCTTTCTGGCAATGTATGGATAAATCCACATTTTCCTTTCCTGGAATTTGGTTAAGGACTCACAATACAAACGCAATACAAAATCTCTACATGCTAGTAAAATCCTTGGCAGACTGTAATTCACAGCACTAAACCTCTTTTAGAAAATACAGCTTGGGACATAGTATTGTGAAATCATGTTTTATTTTTAAATCTGGTAATCTTGGGCTACATGTCACAGGGTACTGTATGTTGAGCAAAGAGAAAAAGTAAGGAAAGACACAACTATCACATCCCGAAATAAAAAATAAACACCAGTGAATATGCCATAGGTCATTTAGTTTTTCCTCTTCTATCAAGTTAAGTTAAAATGTTTGCCATTGGGTGATAACCCCAACTACAGTGGTTGCCATATTGGTTATGATGATATTGGTTATTATTGCCTATCTTTCTTAGGGACAAATAGAAATTTTATTTTAAGCAACTGGACAAAGCAGTATATGCTCTTTCGCAGAATGTTTGACATTCTTTACATTATTGTGAACAGTCAGAATTTATGTAGAAAGTAAAATAGCTGATATAAAATTCAAAATGATCTGTTTGTACATATCCTCAAGAAACTTTAATTTCTTAACATGTTCAGACTCATTCCTGAATGCTAATGCCATGGTTAAAGTCTGTAGATTGCTTGGTGGAGTGGTACGTGTACTGCACATGTTTACCAAGTGAAGGAGCATCTGTGTCCATGTTTATTTTTCTGTTACGCTCCTTATTGCAATTCATTTAACTGCTCTGCGTTTCAAGCTAGGTGACAGAAATGCAAACACAACGTGAAGTCGACCAGCCAAACTGAAATAACTGAACTGTGGTCTCAATTTAGATACAGCTGTTTTGGTTCTCCAGATAGATATAATTTAAAATGGACTGTCAACCAGAAGACCCACTAATATTCATGGAATAGAGGACCATCACCTTTCAGATAATTTTATTCACTGGCAGTGGACTTCTATTACACACTGGCCACACAGGCATTTGTGTTTCATGCTGAAGAGAGCCATCCTTGCAAACAAACTGTGCTTGCCTTCTTTCAAGCTGAGAACAGCTAAAGAAGCAGCACCACATAAACTAATACATCTAAGGCTAAAAATGGTTACAAACTATTGTTTCCTGGCAAAACACATTCAATTAAGGAGATGCGACAGGCTTATGCATAGTTAAACACCCATCCAATTCATTTTACATCTATTTATACTTCTGTATTTTTATATGCGCTGCAAGTAATAATGAATGTCTCAGCCTGACTTCACTGTATGCATTATTATCACATTTCAAATTTGTTATCATTAAAGTTTCATGTTGTCAGATTTAGGATGTTTTAGGCAATTGTAGATAACAAGTATGCTGCTTAGTCTATTTTAACTGATCCTTCAATCTGAATGTCAAACTAGAGAGATTCTATTTTGGGTTGAACAAAAAACTATTTTATAGGTATATTGTCAGTCATGTTCTATCTATGGCAAACATTCAAAGCTGTACAAAACTCACATCAAGGGTTAACTAATAAAAATATATATTTTTCACACTCTTCAGGGCGATTGAAAAGTGTAAGAAAATACCTGTCATATGATAACAAGCAGAATTAATGTGGCAATTGATTTTTTAACACTACTGAGCTTGTCTGCGACATATGCTTTCCTGTGTGTTGAAAGACTGTCACTTAGACCCATTGAATTGATGCTGACTGATGCTTAAAAATAATGCATAGTGTTGCAGGCCTGATTGATTCACCGAATGTCTATAATGCATTTACCTGCCCCTGCCAATAATATCAATCAACTGCAATCACCTGTCATATATTTTATTTATTTAATTTTTGTACTTACATGGCAAATAATATCTTTTTTTTCTACTATGGATTTCTTTAATCTGCTGTTCAGATTTAATTTTAGATTTTACAGGGTGTTTGCAGAATATGACATATAATTTTTTGTGCCATGGTTATACTTATACTATATTCAGTGGGCCCTGCTCTAAAGTAAATGCATATTTTCTTTCTTAACTTTGTGTACTAGAGATAAGTAATAAAACATAGTAATAGAGCTGTCATCGGAACAAATCCTTTTAACTGGGGCATCTGTAGATTGCTTCCATTAAATCATTACCTTACAGTTTTCTGACAACTTAACCAAAATCTGCAGCAAGTTAACATTTTTTACAGTTGAATTGGAAAACCTTTAGGAACCTTAAAGATTTCTAGTCAAGTATCTTTAGATGTGGGAATACTGATATAAACAGGTTAGTAATATATACTGTGATCTATAAAATTATGATAAATACCATCTGAAAACCTGTATAATTTACCCAAATAATAGACACCTCACATTTTCCATTCCGACAGTAGAATTTTTTTTTTTTTTTTTGTACAAATTGTCCAAGAATATAAGGACAGTTGTCCCTCTGGGCCAAAATCAGGTGGACAGCACACAGTTTTTTTTTTGGTGTCTGATTTCTTTGGCTCTTCTGAATTAGTTAACATTGTTATATTATTTGGTTAATACGTTGCTCTCCATTAGACTTTTCCTTATTTAGCTGAAGCTGAAACCCAAATCCGATATCGTTCTGATGGTTGGAGAACTGTAAAAATATATATATAAATAGAAAATAATGTAGGGCATGAATATCCACATATACTGTGATTCGTGAAGATAGGATTGGCTTAAATGCTGAAACTCTCTTAATGCAAATGACTAGATGATGATCAGTAAATGGATCTTTACTAATTAGCTATATACAATGGGATTGGAGAAGTGAAAGTGTGTGTAACAGGGTCAGAAATTGCTGCGCCTCCGCATATTATACAAATTCAGTGTATTTGGTAATGTGTAGAGTACATATATGGTGTTAGTGAAGAAGGTGAGGAAACCCATTGGAGATGTTTTTCAAGTTTAGCTTGTATCTTAGTTCCAAGAAAGAGCACAGGCTTCGGGGGTAGGGGCATATACACATTGGTACCTTGTAGCTGAGATAGGATTTCGTGAACATGATAACTAAAGTTCGTCCTTTATCAGCTGGTTTAATAATTACCTCTATATCATGCAGCAGTGAATTAAGGGCCTGTAATTCAAGGCTGGTCAAATTAGAAGGATATTTCAGTTCCCCACTCTTCAATTGCTACGAAAATCTATTTACATCTTGTACCACTAGATAAATTATTGTTTCTGAGGGGGGAGAATTTCTTGGTGGAGCATGCATTATTCCTGAGTCCTAGGTAAGGTAGTAGAGCAAGGCCTCACTTCACTCTGCCCTCCCCTTTGCATGCGCGCTGACGCCTTCTCTGATGTCAGTGCGCCGGACCACATGACATTGTCGGCATTCCCAGCATGTGTATCTCAGTTAGAAGGTGTTCCTTCAGCAGCACCATATTCTGTTTACTGTTATTTACTACATCGTCAATACCTCAGTAAAACTTCATGAAATATATATTAATTTGGTACCACTGTAATTGAATCGGCCAAGAGTAAGTTTATCATGTTATTTAAGCCGCATAGTGAATGGCGCAGAATTTAAAGTGGAAAAAGACAATGGTAAAATTGCTGTTCTATTTTATTCCCCCCTAGAAAGAATTAAAAGTTAATCAATACTCTGAAATGGTGCCATTAAATACTACAATTTGTCCTGCAAAAAGCAAACCCTCATGCAGATACATTGAAAGAAAAATAAAAAAAAAGTTATGGCTCTTGTATGCAATAAGAGAAAAATGCAATAAATATCTTGCACATTAAGGGGCTAAACATGCCGGTCATTAAGGGATTAATGAATCCCTTTGCCCGCATTAGAAGGGCCAGAATTACTAAGAGGCTCCTGCCTCTTAGTAATTCTGGCTCATCTCAGGAGGTCCCATGAACAAGAATTGAAATCTATAGCAGCCAGGTACTGGTGTAGATTTTAGTTATACTTTGTGCCAGTTTTCGGGCACATTATAGTAAATCTGGAGGTGAGATGTCTGTGACTGAGGCATCTGGTCCCCAACCCAACTTGATCCATGTACTGCTCTGTCTACTTTTTTCAAATGAAAAACAGTAAAGTGGAGCATCCATGTCCCACAAAATATGTCACTTTTACACTAGAAAACTTTTGTCACTGCAACACTCTGCAACATTTTGCTTAGAAAGTTATGCCAGATTTTCATTACTAAAAAATCTCTAAACAGCGCTAAAGGAAGCATATGACTTAATATAACCACTTTGGGCATCATTGGTTTCTGAAGATGGTTTCTGAATTCATTTCTGAATAATTTTCCCTAGTTATAGATATATTTTTCACTAGGTAGAAAACTGTTATTTCATTATGTAAATTATTCCTTTAATTTATATGCTGATGGTTCTCTGTATATACATACACATGGAGGAATAGGGTGATAAGCTCCTTCCAGATACTTCTAACACAACTTACATACATGGGTGCAAATATATAACAAAACAGTAGTTGGGAGTTTTCTGACACTTCCGTAACTGTCAGACACATGTTGATACCACCTAGAAAAATGCTTATCAGCAACAATAGAGCTATATCAGAGATTGTAGTTTGGTATTGTTTCAAATATGACAGTATAACATTTTAAGACTTATTTTTCTTCACAAGAACAAATCCATTTTGCCCAAGCAGTATATTGTTTGCTACAATTCACATTGCATCAGTGTCGTTCTAAATAATCTAAGGCTGTTATTCTAGCATGAAGAGACAAAATGTTCTATTGTGTAACTGGGCTATAAGTTATTAATGATAGTGCTGAATAGTTTTGATTTTAAAGGTACTCATGCACAGTAAATTATTGAAAAAACTGGTTCCATTTTTGTAGACAAATGCAATATATTTTTCAACATGATTTAAAACTGCCCTTTTTTATTTAACGTGAATAATTGGCAGAATAACAATCAAATGTTGCAGAAGTTATGCAATGCAAATACTAGAAGTATGCATTCGAAATACAGACAACCTCAAATCTCATTGCAAACAGAAGGATCTACCTGAAAAAAAAAATATGCATTGTGAAAATGTCTGTATCCAAGTGCTTGTGGCAAGGTTGAATTTTTAACACAGACAGAATTCCTTAGTGGATCTAGAAGAAGTAAATTATCAATATTTATGCATACAAGGTAGTGCTCATCTGCAATCGCTCCCAGCCATGACAATAAACACTTTCAGCAGGTGTCCCAGAAGTCTTTGGACTGCCTATTATTATTTTTATGTGGCTACATGCTATTACCATATTGTTTAAGGCCAGAGAGCTATTTCATCCCAATGCACACACTTTTCAATAGTATCATTTTCTGGAATAAATTGTGAAAATGTTTAGCTTTGCATACAAAGAAATGTTTGCATATTGTATACTATATATACTTCATGGTACTAAATTACACTAGATTATTACATCCTAAAATCCAGAATGTGTAATGAAATTAGCAGACATTTTCTACATAGTAGATTAGTATTAACAATAATGAATTTTTGAGTTGTGAAAAAAAAAAAAAAACAGATGAAAAAACATAAGAGCATCAATGGATACATCAATCAAGGGATACATGTTATATTCTAGCAATGCAAGGAAAGACGTTATCAGTCTGGTCTTGAATCTGATTAATATTTCACAAAGTATAGAACTGCTTTATAGTATACACCACAGGTGTCAAACACAAGGCCCGGGGGCCGAATCCGGCCTGCTGCCTTCTGTTATCCGGCCCGGCACTTATCTGGCCCGCAGGACCGCGGCATTTTTTATTGTCTATGTAATGTAAGCCAGCCCAGGACAGGCCGCTTAAAAAAAAAAAAAAACAAAGCTGCGCGATACCTGTCCTGGGCTGGCTTACGAGATGTCTGCATGTCAGCGCAGGCGGCGATACAATGACGTCATCGCGCATCCTACGCTGACACGCAGACGTCGGGGACAAGAAGAGGAGGAGGCCGCGGCTGCATCAAGACATCGGAGGTAGGTAAGGATAAGTTTTTTTTATATATATAAATAGGCCGTTGCCTGCTGGTGTATCCCCGGCACGTAACGGCCTATTTACTTACCGATCCCCGCTTCCCCTTCTGCTATGGGACGCAGAAGTGGCTATGTGCAGGAGCGGGGATGGTAAAGTGAGGCCGCGGCCCGCGAACCCCATCAAATACTACTATTATTATACTCCGGGGTCTTTTCAGACCCCAGAGTATAATAATCGGAGACCCAGGGGAGGTGATAAACATAAAAACCAGAGTTACTCACCTCTCCGGTGATCCGATGTTGCTCCCAGCCGGCTTCGGCCTTCTTTAGTGACGTCCCAGGCGTCACGTGAGCCAGGCCGACGTCATTATGTCGCGACGCCGGTCTGTGCGACATTGAAGAAGGCCGAACGCAGGGAGCACATCGGGGCCCAGGTAAGTAACACTGATTTTATGTTTGTCACCACCTGGGTCTCCGATCATTATACTCTGGGGTCTGAAAAGACCCCAGAGTATAATAATAGTTCATGGGTGGGGGGTCACTTTGGGACATAATACCGTGTGCAGGGGCCACTATGGGGCATAATACCAATGCAGGGGCCACTAAGGAGCATAATACCGATTGCAGGGGCCACTATGGAGCATAATACAGTGTGCAGGGGCCATTATGGAGCATAATACCGTGTGCAGGGGCCGCTGTGGGGCGTAATACCGTGTGCAGAGGCAACTATAGAGCATAATACCATTTGCAGGGGTAAACAGTATTTGTATAGTGCTTAATTTTTTATATATTCAGAAAAGGATGAGGATAGTATGTAACATGCCAATGTCTTAGGTTTTAACAATACATTATGTTCTTCCTGGTTGACCTCAAAGGGCTGATTGTAACAGTAGTAATGTACAAATGTAACTACTCCTTAATAGCTCGCTTATCTGTTAAGGAGAAGTTACTTTTATACACGTGTAAAATAATCTTGGCCCTTCAAGGTACCCCGTGAGGCTGAAGTGGCCCCCAGAGAAAATGAGTTTGACACCCCTTGTATACACAATAAACAGCCAGGTTATTGTCTATTGACACTCCTATGAGAGAATTGTTAGGCCAGGGTCACACAAGGCAAGGGTGAGAATGGCACCCCTTTTTGAAAGGAAATGTTACTAGTAGGGTTTTTAAGAATGGCCTAAACAATGATGCATACATGTTTTACCATTTATGTTTTTCCCTTTTGAAACATAGTTCTAAAATTGCCAGGGGTACCGGTACTATTATAAAGAAGGATTTTATGGAAAGCATTACCCTATTTTTTGTCTAATTAATATATATGTTGTATTCTATTCTAACTTGTTTCTCCTTTATGACTATACATTCTTTATTCCACTTTCTTTGGGGATAACCATCCTGCTTGAGCTGCAAATAACAGTTCCAAACATTTAGCATGCACCTAAATATAGAATACCTCAGTCTAAAAATATTTATCAACTACTACGGATTCTCTGTGATGTATTCAGTATAGAGTGGGGCAGCGGAGCTGTAGCCATAACCTTTTGTCAATGGTGAGATCCTGTGTTATCTGCCTCCAGGTTTATCACAGAGGTGTTACCTTTCATTAAAATCTTGCCTTGCAATGATAATGAAAAAGTTTTGAAAATAATTCTCTACAGGACATAAAATTTTAGCCTATTGTTGGTTTCAGTGGACCGTGTACTGTAAGATTTCAGGACTTTTAAAAAAAAAATAACATGGGTAGTGTCATGGAAAATAAAAATATATTTCTCACTCTTAGGTAACAATACTTATGTAAGTAAAATTCAGATAATATGATTATCTTCAGATTGTCACAAACTAATGCTCCATGCACACAAACATGCACTTTGTCATTGTGCAAGCTGTATTTTACATGGTTAGCACACTGACTTTGGTATCCTGTTTGTTTTGTGGTCTTGACTCGCTACATGTAATGAATGACTCCATAGAGGGCATGGATGGCACATTGATATCATTCATGTACCAGACATGCTGATTTCCCAAGTACCTGTTGATGCGCACGTTCATGTCTGTGTAGCACTGTGATCCTGTTGGTTGTTTCATTTTCATACCAGTACATTTTTTGACATAAATATATCTTGACATATAGTTTTCCTTTACAATATTGTCAAATATGTAATATATATTGTATTTAATCATCCCTCCTCTGCCCTCCAATCTTGTGGATTATATGGTGACACTTTGCTGTTAAATATCCCTTTGAAATTGTTCTAGTATTATCCATGGTGATTTTCTCTGCATGGAATCCAACCATTACAACCTTTGTCCAGGTCATACTTTATCTTCCAGACAGTAAGGAAAGCAGATCTGTATTGTTACTTAAAGTAGAACAACCATAACTGATTAATGTTAACCTTGCTTGGTGTTACCTGCCCATAGTCTGCATTCCACTGTTTTTACAATGTCCAGAAGCTACACATCCTTTTCGGTGCTCCGTGGCTTCACCTTTTTACATCTATAGTATATGTACAGTACAGACCAAAAGTTTGGACACACCTTCTCATTCCAAGAGTTTTCTGTATTTTCATGACTATAAAAATTGTAGATTCACACTGAAGGCATCAAAACTATGAATTAACACATGTGGAATTATATACTTAACAAAAAAAGTGTGAAACAACTGAAAATATGTCTTATATTCTAGGTTCTTCAAAGTAGCCACCTTTTGCTTTGATTACTGCTTTGCACACTCTTGGCATTCTCTTGATGAGCTTCAAGAGGTAGTCACCTGAAATGGTTTTCACTTCACAGGTGTGCCCTGTCAGGTTTAATAAGTGGGATTTCTTGCCTTATAAATGGGGTTGGGACCATCAGTTGTGTTGTTCAGAAGTCAGGTGGATACACAGCTGATAGTCCTACTGAATGGAGTGTTAGAATTTGTATTATGGCAAGAAAAAAGCAGCTAAGTAAAGAAAAACGAGTGGCCATCATTACTTTAAGAAATGAAGGTCAGTCAGTCCGAAAAATTGGGAAAACTTTGAAAGTGTCCCCAAGTGCAGTGGCCAAAACCATCAAGCGCTACAAAGAAATTGGCTCACATGAGGACCGCCCCAGGAAAGGAAGACCAAGAGTCACCTCTGCTGCGGAGGATAAGTTCATCCGAGTCACCAGCCTCAGAAATCGCAGGTTAACAGCAGCTCAGATTAGAGACCAGGTCAATGCCACACAGAGTTCTAGCAGCAGACACATCTCTACAACAACTGTTAAGAGCAGACTGTGTGCAGCAGGCCTTCATGGTAAAATAGCTGCTAGGAAACCACTGCTAAGCACAGGCAACAAGCAGGAGAGACTTGTTTGGGCTAGAGAACACAAGGAATGGACATTAGACCTGTGGAAATCTGTGCTTTGGTCTGATGAGTCCAAATTTGAGATCTTTGGTTCCAACCACCGTGTCTTTGTGCGACGCAGAAAAGGTGAACGAATGAACTCTACATGCCTGGTTCCCACTGTGAAGCATGGAGGAGGAGGTGTGATGGTGTGGGGGTGCTTTGCTGGTGACACTGTTGGGGATTTATTCAAAATTGAAGGAATACTGAACCAGCATGGTTACCACAGCATCTTGCAGCAGCATGCTATTCCATCCGGTTTGCGTTTAGTTGGACCATCATTTATTTTTCAACAGGACAATGACCCCAAACACACATCCAGACTGTGTAAGGGCTATTTGACCAAGAAGGAGAGTGATGGGGTGCTACGCCAGATGACCTGGCCTCCACAGTCACCAGACCTGAACCCAATCGAGATGGTTTGGGGTGAGCTGGACCGCAGAGTGAAGGCAAAAGGGCCAACAAGTGCTAAGCATCTCTGGGAACTCCTTCAAGACAGTTGGGAGACCATTTCAGGTGACTACCTCTTGAAGCTCATCAAGAGAATGCCAAGAGTGTGCAAAGCAGTAATCAAAGCAAAAGGTGGCTACTTTTAAGAACCTAGAATATAAGACATATTTTCAGTTGTTTCACACTTTTTTTGTTAAGTATAGAATTCCACATGTGTTAATTCATAGTTTTGATGCCTTCAGTGTGAATCTACAATTTTTATAGTCATGAAAATACAGAAAACTCTTGGAATGAGAAGGTGTGTCCAAACTTTTGGTCTGTACTGTATATCTACTCTAACTGTGTCTATTCAATCTTATTTTATTGGGATGGTGATTAGGATCCCACAGCATTAAACCAAAGAATAATACTGATCCACTAAAGCAAAAACAGGAAGTATGAGCGTACAAGTAGGTAAGAAATGTTTGGCAATTTTGCAAATGTAAGGCAAAGATATAATTCCTAACTTGTCATTAATTTGTAAATATAGTCAGGTCAAAATATCCCAAATTTACTTTAGTACTACATCATAAACATTTGCAGAGTAACCCCTTCCTGCTGTACCCAATTTTTCTTTTATGATTTTCATATTTTAACTTCCTTCTTTCCAAAATTGTGGTACCATTTAATATTCTGTATAATGCACCTGTGAAGCTGCAAAATTCAGAATGGGGTGCACAGGAGTTCATAAGGCGTTCTTTCTTGTGGTGTCAGTTGAACTTTTTATCTATAACATTTTGTGAAATGTTTTCTTCATGTTTCCGCTACAGCATTCACAGTTTGGTAAAAATATTTTTATATATTTGTAGTTCTGCCATTTTCAGGCGTGGGGGTGCCTAATATTTGTTTATATTTCTTTATTTATATTTGGGGACTAGAGAAAGGGGTGATTTGATATTTTGTGTATCTTTTTTTTTTTTAACCCCTTAAGGTCCGGGCCCAAAAGTACCTTAATGACCAGGCCTCATTTGTCAAAACTGACATGTGTCACTTTATATGGCAATAACTTTGAGACGCTTTAACTTTCACAAGTGATTTTGAGAATGCTTTTTCATGATGCATTATACTTCATGGTAGTGGTAAATATTGATCAATATTTTTGTATTTATTTATTAAAAAATAGGAAATGTGGTGGAAATTTTGAAAAAAAAAATCGCAATTTTCAAAATGTGAAATGCTCTGCTTTTCAGACAGACAGTCATTCCACCCAAATACATAAATAAATATTATCTATCATAACTCATACTTTATATCGGCATCATCTTTTAATTGTCCTTTCATTTATTTTGGACGTTAGAAGGCTTACAATTGTAACATTGATTTTCCAGATTTACAAGAAAATTTCTCAAACTAATTTTTTAGGGACGATTTTAGTTCTGAAGGGGATTATAAAGGCCTATATATTAGAAATCCCCATAAATAACCCCATTTTCAAAACTGCACCCCTCAAATAATTCAATACAACATTTGAGAAGTTTGTTAACCCTTTAAGCATTTCACGGGAATTAAAACAATATGGAGGTGAAATTTAGACATTTAATTTTTTTTGCAAAAATACATTCATTTAGCCCTAAAATTAACACATTAACAAGGGGTTAAAGGAGAAAATGCATCTCACAGTTTGTTATACAATTTCTCCCGTGCACAGAAATAACACACATGTGGGTGTAAACTGATGTTTGTGTGAATGGCAGCGCACGGAAGGGAAGGAGCAACACTGGGCATCTGAAAAGCAGATTTTACTGGAATAGTTTTCAGTTGCCATGTCTCATTTGCAAAGCACCTAGAGTACCAAAACAATAAAAACCCTCCAAAAGTGACCCCATTTTGGAAACTACACTCCTGACAGAATTTATCAAGGGGTATAGTGAGCATTTTGACCCTACAGCTTTTTCACAGATTTTATTAACACTGGGATGTTTAAATGAAAAATTACTAAAAGGTCAATTTATCCCCAAAGTTTTCATCTTCCCAAGGGGTTAAAGGAGAAAAAGCACCCCACAGGTAGTTACACAATTTCTCCTGAACACGGGAGTACCCCATATGTGGTCGTAAACTGCTGTATGGGTACATGGGGTGCTCAAAATAGAAAGAGCGCTATTTGGCTTATGGAGGGCAGATTTTGCTGGAATAGTTTTCTGGTGCCATGTCTCATTTGCAGAGCCCCTAGATTACAAATTCAGTGGAAACCCCCCAAAAGTGACCCTATTTTAGAAACTACACTGCTCAAGGAATTTCTTAAGGGGTATGGTGAGCATTTTGACACCACAGCTGATTCACAGATTTTGTTAGTAATGGAACGTAAAATTTCAAAATTACTTTTTTTCCAATAAACTGTCCATTTTGCCCCAAATTTTTCATTTTAACAAGTGGTTAAAGAAGAAAAAGCACCCCACAGTTTGTTACACAATTTCTCCGGAATACAGGAATACCCCATATGTGGTCGTAAAATGTTGTATGAGTACATGGTGGAGCTCAGAATAGAAAGAGCGCTATTTAGCTCTTGGAGAGCAGATTTTCTGGTGCCATGTCCCATTTTAGGACCCCTAAAGTACCAGTACAATGGAAACCCCTTAAAAGTAACCCCATTTTAGAAACTACACCACTCAAGGAATTTCTCAAGGGGTATTATCATTTTGAGGCCAATAGCGCTTCCGAAAAATGAATGTACAAAGTGAAAATTTAAATTTATAAAGAAATATGCCATTTCAGTGCCCAATATGTTGTGCCCACTTTGTGTCATCAGAGACATACACTCCTAAAACTATTAAGTGGGTTATCCTGGTTACAAAGAAGTTGTATATGTGGGCATAAACTGCTACTTGGGCACACAACAGGGCTCAGAAGGGAAGAAACACTGCGCTTTTTAGCTTTTGGGGTATAGATTTAGAGGGATTTTCTGGACACCATGTTGTTTTTGTAGACCCCTGGAGATGCCATTAAATCGGAATTCCACAAGAAGTGACCCCATTTTGTAGGGGCAGTTTTAGGGTCTCTGCAAATATGACATAGTGTCCAAAAACCAACAATCTAAATTAGCTGTCCAAAAGCACATAGTGCTCATTCAGATGTGTGCCCAGCTTTATACACAAACAGCAGTTTATGCTCACATGTATGACACTGGTGTACCCAGGATAACGCACTTAACAATGTCATATGTAGGTATAAACAGCTGTTTGGGCACAGCCGGGATGGAGTGCTTTTTTTGGTTTTCGGACATCATGCAACTTTTGCAGAGCCACTGAATTGCCAGTAAAGTGGAATCTGCAGACATGTCACCCAACTTTGGAAACTACACCCTTCAAGGGATTTATCAAGTGGGGTAGCGAGCATTATTAACACATGAGCGTTGCGTTAATTTAATTTCCAGAAATGAATGAGCAGCTGATAATGAAAAGTGAAAATTGCAATTTTTCTGGAGATATGCCAATTCAGTGCCCGAAATGTTGTGCCCAGTAGAGACGCACACTCCAAAAACTGTTAAGCAGGTATCCTGGACACCACAGATTTTGGAGCATTCGTCTCTGATACAAGCCGGGCACAACATATTACGCACTGAAATGACATATTCCTGGAAAAAATGCCATTTTCACCTTTCACCATCAGCTGCGTATTCATTTCTGGAAATTAAATTAATGCAACACTTGGAGGTTAAAAATGCTCACTGTACTCCTGTATAAATTCCTTCAGGGGTGTAGTTTCCAAAATGGGGTCACATATCAGGGGATTCCACTTTACTGGCATTTCAAGGCTCTGCAAAAGTGTCATGGTGCCCAAAAATCAAACTGCCTAAATCTGTGCGCCAAAACCCAAATAACCTTTCTGTGTCTGGTTGTGCCCAAACAACAGTTTATACCCACATATCACATTAAGTACGTTATCCTGGGTACACCAGTGTCATACATGTGGGCATAAACTGCAGTTTCGGCACACTGTAGGGCACAGATATGAAGGAGTGCTATGTAACTTTTGGAGCGCAGATTTAGAAGTTTGGTATCTGGACGTCGTGTCATGTTTGCAGAGCCTCTAAAGTACCAGAAATGTGGAATCCCCTAAGGAGTGACCCCATTGTGAAAACTGCACCCCTCAAAGAATTTATCAGGGGCTGTAGTGAGCATTAGTATCCCAGACGTGAATGCGCAGCCGATGATGAAGAGTCAATATGTAAGCTGTGCGGAGTACATTGGGAACACAAAATTCCCTACTATTTCCTCAGTAGTTTCTATTATTGGGGTTGTCACTCTGGGTGTCACTTCTGGTTTCTTTTCCCTCATAAACTCTAAATCTGGTTTGTACCCTGATATACACTTGATTATACATTATACATATACACAGATTATACATTCCCTTCCTGCTGCAGCCAGTTATGTTCTAATGATTTGGAGATTTTTGGGGTTTTTGTCTTCACATTGTATAAACTGTATTTTCTTTATTTTTCTGATGATGTACCCATATGAGCGCTGTTTTCTGCAGGATGAGATGCATTTTGTAATGACACCATTTCTGGACGCCTATAACTTATTGAATAAACTTTATTAACTCTCTTTTTTAGTAGATTACAAAAAAAAACATCAATTCTGGCATTGAGTTTTACCCTTTAAATTTTATGCAGGGTACAGCATAAGTAACATGTTACCTTTATTCTGCGGCGATACCTCATTTAGGGTGGGTTCACACTTGTGCCCGAGTCCGTCCGCCGCGAATCCGCCTGAAAATCTGGGGAAACTGTATAGGGACTGGATAGCGACAGGTTAGCGACGCATTGCTTAAAAACCCATTCATTTGAATGGGTTTTTAAAGCAATGCGCGGGTGTGCGCTTACACCCTCTGTGACGCAAATCCAGTTTTTTTCGCTGGAAACAAAGTCCTGCATGTCCGACTTTGTTTCCAGCAAAAAAACCTGGATTCACGGCGCAGAGTGTGAACCCACCCTTATATTGTTTTTTTATGCATTTCTAATTCTGCAGAACAAAAACCCATTTGGGGAAAGAAATCAATTATTTTTGCATCTCCATCTTCTGAGATGCGTAACTTTTATATTTTGGTTGACAGAGTTGGTTGAGGGCTTATTTTTTGAGGGACAACCTGTGCTTTTTATTGGTACTGTTTTGGGGTACATATGACTTTTTGATCACTTTTTATTGCATATTTTGTAAGGTGAGATGGCGAAAAATCATTACTTCCGGTGTTTTTTTTATTTTTTTTTCCCGACGTTCACCATGTAGGTTAAATATTGTGTCAATTTTATTGAACGGATTGTTACGGATGTGGCAATACCAAATATGTATTGTTTTTATTTATTTTTAGGGTTTTTTATATAATTAATTTTATATAGGAAAAGGGAATTTTTGGGGCTTTATAACTTTAATTTTTTTTTACACTCTTTATTTTTTTTTAAACTTTTTTTTTACATTTTTTACTTGTCCTATAGGGATACCTGAACCAGCAATACACTGATCGCTGGTTCAATACTATAGACTGCAATACACGGTATACACGTGTATTGCAGTCTATTCAGGAAGTCAGTCTATGCAGACGCATAAACTGACTTCCCGGAGGTCCCGGCAGGATCAAACAGGTACTTGGGATTCCAGGCAGCCTGGGGTCACTGGCCATACCCCGGGCTGCAGATATCGGCGGGGTGTTTTGTGGGGGGGGCGGCAATATGGCGTCTAAGGGGTTACACGCGGGTGTCAGCTGTTGCTTACAGCTGACACCCACTCTCGATGTCACCTGCTCAGCTTCTGAGCGGGTGACATTAAAATGACGTACTGACACGTCAGTTTGCGCTTAAGTAGTGCTTCCAATGACGTACCAGTACGTCATTTTGCATTAAGGGGTTAAAAAACTTACATTTTTTTTAGCCCCAGGGGGACGGAACCTGTGAGCCAGATCGCTTGTACAATAGATTGCAATACAACTGTATTGCAGTCTATGGGAAAATGTCTATGCAGCTTTTGAGACCTGCCACAGGCAAGCCTCAACAGTGGAATTAGTAAGATAGACCTGGGAGTCTTCATAAGGTTCCTGGTTGTCATGGAGGTGGGATTGCTCCTGCAGAGTGAAAGGACAAGGGGGGATGACACAGCAGAGGGAGAATCAGGTGATCAACGGCTATAGAAAAGGTTAATGCCTGCAAGAGACTCTTATTGCGGGCATTACCACCAGGTCTCTGCTGTATAAAACAGCAGAGATCTGGTGGTTACTGTAACTGCTCTACTTCTGACTGGGCACCATAATTATAGACACTCTCTGTACTATTATGGCAGATGCCGACATGGGATTAAAGATGCAAGATGTACTCCATCACTGGCCTATGCATACAATAAAAATGAACGGCTTTATCCATTTTGAGTAGATTATTGATAGAATTGATTACATACTGCATTCATCATGAGATAGCAATCCAATTACCTTGCATTAAACTGGTTAAGTGTGTAGCTGAGAAATGCCTTAAAGTCATATTCCCATCTCAAGGATCCTATCTATACTGCTATCTTATGTGAATTCAAGACTTTTCTTAAATACATTGCTTTAGAAATGCTGCTTTGTTTGCCTGCTATGTGAAATTATTCCTCTCATTGTTTACACATCGTTGTCAAAGACTTACTGCTCTCTGGGGGGCTAATTTCTCCACATTGTGTTTTCTTCCAGAGATGTTATGTACAGTTCTGCTATTAGAACAATCTGGTCAGCTAATTGTCATTTGTTGATAAAGGTTCGGACAGTATCTGTTATCGCTCTATGTAAAAACAAAGATAACATTGAGTTTACTGAACATTGTCTGGGAGCATGTAAGTGTTCTCTCCAAACCCGTGTAATGTAAAATACATTTACTGTGCATTTACTGTACATTTATTTCATCTGAATTTATATTCGATTTCTAATAATTATAATAAATAATCTCTCATGGTAAAGGCAATGTCTACTTCATAGTGTCCTGTCCATCAAAAAGAATACAGGAAGTGAGAATAAAATACAGCAGGCAAACTGCTGAGAGAGGGAGATGGGAAAACCCCTTTAATTTTCTGCTAGAGGAAAACCACTTAATTATTACTTGGAGATGGATTATAAGCCAATCTAAGGCTAAGGCCCCATGCTGTGGGAAAAAATACTGCGAAAATGCATCACAGTTTTTTCTACAGAGGTTTTCATTGCGTTTTCGCAGAGTTTTTCTCTGTGGACTTTCTGCCCATATTATACTTGTTATACTGTTTTTGCAATGTTGGGGCTTCAGTCTACAGGGAAACAAAAGCAGCTTAGTGAATCTGCCCCATTGAAATCAATGCAATAGTGCTGCAATACCTATAGTCACCGCCACAGTTTGTATGGCAAGTGAGCTGAACGACTGATGGTAAGTAAACAATACCAAGGGCCACTCTGTCTGGGTACCAGTGATCTGGGTGTTGGAACCCCGCAGATTAAAAATGCAGCAAAAAAAATACAGCAAAAGTGTATCATGTTTTTTTCTTTAGCATCTTACATTAATTTTTTGCTGTGTTTTTTTTTTCTGAATTTTTTCTTACCCTATTAAACATATAGGGAAAACAATCATGATTCTGTAGCTAAAATTAAAATTTTTCGCACTTTTTCCCCTATGTATGGATGATATTACTGAAATCTCCATCACTTTGCCGGTGATTTAAAATGCAACATTTTTTTCCACAACAGCCAAAAACACTGCGTTTCTTGTGGGGCTTTAGCCTAGCCACAGGACAAGTCTGCTGCATGCTTTCAGAATTCAGTATTTTTTGTTGCAGAGTTCCCATGGATGGACCGATTAGGAATTATGAACAACATCAGAGCTTCCCTGTGACTAGATCATTTAGTGCAAACAATTATTCAGAAAATTTGTGAAATAAATATAACTTTTAATAGTTTTTTTTCTTTAATACACTAAATATCTGTGTTGGAAAAGTACGAACTAATGTATTCATTTGGCATCATAGGTAAAATTGGATATTGTATGAACTTCAGCTGCATTATGTGTTCCAGATCTGAATCAAACCCCCTAGGTATTCTATAACACTCTGCTCTGGGAAAAACACAAAAAAAGCAGTCCTCTAGTCCTGTGTTTCCCTATCCTTTCACATTCTCTCCAACAAATGGATTCATCAGGGCATGGCCTGCAACTTGTCCAGAGGTGCAGTCAAGAAGTAAGTTAAGAAGCTTGGCTAGACCAGTCTGAAGTTATCAGCATATTAGTCAGTTTTATGTTCTATTGTGGCTAGTTTTAGAGTCAGGCTGTCTAGGGACATACCTTTTAAACAAGAGGTCGGTAACAATTATCAATATAATTATACATATTCAACAAATAAACACAATAACAAAGGAATGAGAAACAAAGGAACACAAACGTGTGATGAAAGAAGCTCTAGGTTTAATGTTACTTGAGAAATTTAAAGGAGTTGGCCACTTTCAGACCAATATTGAGAGACAATTGTTATTGTTTATATAATATAAAGTTGTACGATTCCAATATACGTTACTTTTTGTATCAATTCCTCATGGTATTCTAGACCTCTGCTTGCTGTAATTCATTTTGTTACTTCTAGTGGATAAAATTCTGACCGTGGTCATGTGATTTACAGTCCATGGTCATGTGATGAACACACAGGTGCACAGCTCACTACCAGGCAGATGTCTTTTTACTGTGCTGTGACTATAACGAGCTGTGCACCTGTGTGTTCGTCATATGACCATGGACCGTGAATCACATGACCAAGGACTGTATATCACATGACCATGGTCAGAATTTCATCCATTAGAGGTAATCAGAATGAATGACAGCAAAACTGTGAGGAATTGATATACAGAAAGTATATTGGAAAATTGTACAACTTTTTATTATACAAACAATAACGTGTCTCTTAATATTGGTCAACCCCTTGAAGTATTTACTAAAACAGACATGTCAGAAGAGGTACTTTATGAGGTTATATTAGATTAACCTGGATTTGGGGATAATAAAATGGTGATTCATGCTTATATAGAAATATTTTGATTAATAAAAATATTAATAGCAAAAAGTATAACATTGTTCTCTTCTGAACTGTATTATATAATCTGTCAAAATGGATGAATTGCCCTGTTTACATTCTGTTGTCTAACATTTAGACAAAACATTTTGATCTCAGAAACCGTCATAATCATTATTTCATGTTTGAGGCATTTAATGAAAGCAAAAGGAAATCTGAAATTAACTTTGAGACAAACATGTATTTTGACAAAGGTACAATACAATTAGCATTAAATGTATTGATTGCCCTGAAAAATACAGAACCATTTACCAATGCAATTTAAAAACATCTGTTCTCTTGTTTAACTCTCTTGTAAAGTGGAAGTATATGAGTGTTTTATGGTAAGTGCCTTTCTTTAAATCCTTTTTTATGTTGTTAGACGGAAGTATGAACGGCTCCTCCTTAAAAATACTGCCAGTACTAGGAAAGAAATCAATACGATGCCAGTAACAAGGTTTAAAAGATTAATGGGCAGTAGTAAAGACCAAGGGAAGTACTATTAAAACTGCTAATTGCAACCCAACAATAAAACTACTATAAATATACATACAACCAAAATGTTGGAAGGAAAGAACAACAGGGTAATCGCCATTAGCAGCTTGAAAATTGCTTAATTGGGTATTTTTTTATATGTGCGTAGATAAGAAGACTTAAATGTTTTAGGACTCTTAGATATTTGTTTTGGTTCACTGACAAAACCTCAGGCAACGTGATTATTATTCAGTCTAATTCTGCTGGGTTCCTGACAGTTAAACAAGCAAATAGCATTTGGAAAACCCAAAATATATTTGATCGAAACTTATACACTTGTATACATATAGTAAATTACATATATTATACCTATACCATATCTATCTATCTATCTATCTATCTATCTATCTATCTATCTATCTATCTATATCTATATCTATCTATATATATATATATATGTATCTCTTTAGACATGTAAAACAATAAGCTCTCTATGGCTGGACGTCTTCTCCACTACATATCCAGTCTCTTGGCAATATCAACATGATCTAGATGAAATCTTCTTGAAAAGGTCAGCAACTATACAGGAAATTGAAAAAAAAAAACGAACATAAGGTAAATAAGATTAAATCAAATGAAAAGAACAAATGTTTGTGTCAAAAGTAATTTCATATCCAAGACATTTCTAGTAAAACATGTTACCCTCAGCAACAATTGCCTATGTAAAATGTGAAACAAATGTAATTTGGTCATTAATTTTAAAGTTTCCAGTCAATATAAAATATATAATAAACAAATAAATCCCTGTACGCTGTGTACAAGAAACATAGTGATTATTTTAATGGTTTAGAGTATATTGATTGGATATTGCTAGAAGAAAAACAATATTTAATTTACCTTTCCAAGTATATTTGATATTCATGATCTCACAGGGTATTTTCTTTTTTGGTGTATGTCAATTGTTTACATTTTGATCTACTTCAGTGCCTTTTTTATCATTATTTATGTCTAGAGAAATACTTGGTAGAAATAACAAAATATGCTTAAAAGAAAGGGTTTTATATTATTTTTACTTGCTAAAACTATAGTATGTACTGAAACAAAACTTTAGGCCGGGAACAAATGTGGCAAATTTGCAGTGGGTTATACACGGTGCACTCACCATCGGCTAGCCTGCTGCAAACTGCAGTAGTAGTGTAGTGGAAGGAATTTAGGCTAAGTCATCACGTAGCAATCCGCAGCGAACACTTGTTGCATTTTTTCTGCATCATTTGTCGTGTTTTTGCTGTATTTTTCTCTGTGGCTTTTCTTCCCTTATTAAGTCCACAGAGAAAATGCAAGTTTCTGCAATGTGGGGTCTTAGTCTTAAACTAACACTGCAGAAAAAAAACAGCACAAAGTGTCTTGTGCTGTGGGTTTTAAACATGCAGTATGTCAATTGTTGCTGTATGTTTGGTCAGTGCAAAGGTTGTAAACTGGGTCAGCCGCCCATCAATAGCTGAGGAAAAATGAGATAAAGACCAGCCAGTTTCAGCTGTTTATTTACCGCAGCTGAACATCCAGTGTGACCTTAGCCTAAACCATTTTTTTTCAAATTCTATTTGTTTTATTCTATTTTTTTCATAATTACCATTAGTTTGCCTGAACTGCTGCATCAGCAGCAACAGAGATTTGATTCACAGTATGCACCTAGATATAAGAATTAGAAAACACAATGGGTGAATATGCTAAACTGAAAAAAAAAAAAAAAACCCTTGGGGCCGGTCCCCACTGCCCCCATACCTTGAATGAGGCAGGATGGCTCCTGCACGGCGAGATCGCAGGAGCTGTCCTGTTACTATGACAGCTTAGAGCCTTCTGAAGACTTCCAGGCCTGTCATAGTAATGTAGCTATTGAGAGTGAGCTATGTCCAACCTCAATAGCTATATAGTGAAAGTCCAATAGACTGCAATACATTTGAATTACAGTCTATGGGATAATCAATCAAAAGGTTCAAGCCCCCTAGGTGGGATAATAGATTAGTAAAAAAAAAAAAGGATAAAAAAAATAGAAAACTAAAAATTAAAATCACCTCTTTTCCCTAGATTTGAAATAAAAATAAATAAACAAATCTAAACATATTATATATCCCCGTGTCCAAAAATGACCAGTCTACTAACATATAAACCATTTTTACCATACAGTGGCAGCATGAAAAAAAATCAAAACAGCCAGACGGACATTTTTTCACCCTTTCACCTTCCATAAAAGTTTGAATGAAAAATTATCAAAACATCAGATGTTCCCCCAAATGGTATACCTAAAAAGTACATCTGGCCCCGCAAAAAAGATGTCTTATGCATCCCTATATGCGGAAATCTAAAAAAAAAGTTACAGGTATCAGAATATGGGGACTCCAAGAATTTGTTTTTGTTGCAAAGTTTTGGATTTTTTTTAAAGGGGTTATAACGTAAAAAAAATTAACCAATGTAAATTTAGTATCCCTGGAATCACACATATATACAGGAATACAGGTGACATGTCATTTTGCCTACACAGTAAAAACAAAGACTGTAAGAAAGTCGCACAAATGCAGTTTTTCTCCAATTCCACCCCATGCTGAATTTTTTTCCAGCTTCTCAGTACATTGTACAGAATTTTAAATAGTGCCATTCCAAAGTACAATTTGTCCCGCAAACATTAAGCCCTCAAAAACGAAAATCAAAAATTGAAAAATACCTGCGGCAGTAAGGGGTTAAAGTTTAGTTTATTTTGTATACAGAGAAATATTTCTATTTAAATGTATATTCCAGCATACAATGTACTGGCATATAGAGATATTTCTCTATATACCAAAACATTATACCGGGAAAGAAAAGAGAAAAGTGAAAGAGGTACAAGAGAAAAAAAAAAACTGCTAATGGAGCTTGTTGCTCAGCTTGTAGGGAGACAACATTAGTAGTTACTAAAGCTTACTAAACAGTTAATCCCAATTAACCCTTTTTAGTAATACACTTTATTAAATGACCTTCACAAAGCAAAGTAAGTAATATAAATATATTTGGTATCACCATATAAAAATTAATATAATATTTAACATATTGATCACTAAATGGCATAAATAAAAACGGTGCAATTGTTTGTTTTATTTGGGGTCTACTATTATTTGTGTTTACTATAATTATATGGGGTTTAAATATATGTAGCTATCCACTTTTAGAAAGGCCATGCCCTTTGAAAAGAACACTCCCACTTTTTCCGTGACCTGCAGTTCGCGAATTACCCTGTGAAGGGCTGTCCCATATTGACGTCTCTGTGACAAGTTGTGCAAAAGATGAGTAAAAAAGCTGAGGAAGAACATTGGCAAAAAAGTAGCAGAAAACCAGTGCAAAACAGAGGTTAAAATCACACTAAAAGGTAAGGACACTCAGTACTAAATCTGTTTGCTGTTTTTAGTCTATGAGGTTTTATCATGGGGCAAGAAACCATAACAGAAAAGCATCAATGTGTGCACAAGATTAAATAAAATTTCATTTATTTTGCTTGGACTGTAAAACACAGCGTTTCGTGTTTGCCCAGTGGCCAAAGATACGGCGTTTCAACATTGTGTGGAATTAACCCATATAATTTTTCAGTCTTAAAATCAGTGCATTAATAACTGAGACATTGTAGTGATGTCATCAGTGAATAGAATTTGGAGTAATGTCAAGGCTGCAACACAAATCACATCTAGAAAAAGCTAAAGAGCAGGCATTAAATGTGTAATCTCTTGGATGATGCTGCATGTCTGACATTGCAGGGATACACAATATTTTTGGCACTCAGAATAATACTAGCTCTATAATATATTGCTGCAAAGGACTACAGTAATTACATTAGCAGAGTGTCACATTCAAGTTTGTTATATATATATATATATATATATATATATATATATATGGTGAAAATAAGTTTAGAATAATAGGAATGTAATATCAAAGCTACATTTTTCAATAATTGCTCAGAAATATATTATCTCCCCATAAATATCGATGGAAATGATGTTTACCATTGCACAACTGTGCCAGATGTCATTGGACATTGTAAAGTAACAATTGGTATATGAAAGCAGTTGATTGCATCCCACTAAATTGTACTCTATGTATTGCACAAGCATAGATGTGTCCATTCTTACCTTTCCTCTTGGCTGGACATGTCCTGTTATACTGTATGTGTCACATTGTTTTTGTGGTATTGTGGCAAAAGTATCTATGTTGGCAAAGGCATTTCCAACCCAATGGCTGGAATGTGAGTTGCAGATCTTGACACTACCCTGCTACAAGGACACTTTTCTTATTTAGCTTACTAACTGCAATATATGTTTGATTCTGAACAGGATATAAAGCATCCAAGAATTCATAGTAACACTTGTTACTTAGAGGGTACCTAAATTTTCATTTAAAGTTGAAAGCTCTACAGGGTCTTGCTAGGCAATCAGTTCTATGGCTGTATAAACCTTCATATATCGTGTCCTAGTTTTTCTGCTGCTAATAGCCCCATCATGGCAGCCACAAATTTTGCATTTCTCTCTGAGGCAGGGGGCGTATTCAAAACAGAGAAGTCAGAGTACATCCAATTAGAAAACATTTTCTTAAATGAATAGTACAGGTGAATATCAGAAACTTGGTCATATATATATTATTAAAGCAAATTGCATATTTCTCCAATTTTCAGGCTGTCTTCCTTTGCTTCCCAGTCTTATCACTGATAGATTCTGTAATTTGTATTCATACACAGAAATCTATGAAGAAGGTCGGCAGGCGGAGTCTTCTATCAACAGGTAACTTAGTTTTTTGCCTTAGTAAAACACTTTCCTATCATTGTACAAAGTAAGTATAGTAATGCCAGGAGAGCTCTCTCATTGACTAAGTACAGCAGAGCTAAGCAGCAACATGTTTGTTTCTCATACTTGTAGCATGCAGATAATGGACACAGAGATGGCAACCGGGCTGGAATTTCCAATGCTTTTACTGTAACTTTGAAAATGTAGAAGTTTAATAAAATTTTCAAACAGAATGTCGGGAGTGTCACGTCAGCTGCTGCTTCTTTGGGGTTGCCGTGACAACCTGGGGAAGCTTTTGTGTTGTATACTTCCATTCTTTGGCCAATTAGCAGCTGAAGAGACCTATATAAGACTACTCCTTTCTAATTCAGGTGCTGACTAATTACTTTGCTTCTTAGTTTGGCTCTCCATCTTGTCTGTGAATACGTGTTTTCTTACTGACCTTTGGCTTGCTTCCTGATTCTGCTTTGACATTCAGAGTTGAATTTGTGACCCTTGGCTTGTTTCCCAGATATTGTTTTCATCTCCTTTTTCTGCTTATTACACCCTCTCCTGGTTTTGACCCTGCTGGTACAAATTCTCTTTTCTCCACACCCCTTTGTAAGTTTTAGTGGACCTTCTTTTGGTTTCTGCAGCAGTATATTTATTATTATTATTATTATTATTATTATTATTAAGTAGTAGTAGTAGTAGTAGAAGTAGTAGTAGTAGTAATAGTACATCTATCTGTTTGGTCACAATTCAGATTCACAGATTCGGTGCAAGTCCAACACTCCTTGTGGAGAGCTCTGGTGAAGGCGTCTGGGTGTTTGTCTTGGCTCACAGAAGTGTGCTAGTTTTAAATAGCTATCTCTACTGCTCAAAGTTATCAGCCAATCTCCTGCTATTGCTTTTATTGTGGCCTTGCATAAAACCATAACAGAAAGGAACTGGTGTTATAGCTGTTGTTTTAGTCCTACTTCAGCCACCTGACCGGTGCAAGGGGAGTCTCCCTCTCTCGTGCAAAGGATTTGCTGAGGAGCTGCTTGGACTGTTCTCCCATCAAGATTCCATTGTCCAGTCCCCTAAGGCTGATATGCTGTCATACACTCCTCTGGGATCTTCCTCTGGATGCCTCTGGACTCCTTTAAGTTATGCATATTAATTTTTCAAACCACCAAAGAACAAAAAGTCTTTACAATGATCAAATAAAGATTTATATGAGAGAACTGGTTCACAACAAACCGGCTTTGACCAGAATTTTCCAAAAAAATTCCCAAAACTTTTGAGTTGTCATAGGACCCCAGAATATAATAAGTGGAGGTACAGAAACATAATAAACACTTATACTCACCTTGCCTAATCTTTCCTGGGCTCCCTTGCAGCATCTGGAACTCCTTTGTTACACTGCTGGGTGACATCCTGGGCCTCAGGGGATCGATGAGGCTAGTAATAGGGCATAAGTGGTCACATGGGGTGTGCTAACATCATGATACTTTAAGGCTTCCCAAATTATTGCTGAGACCCAATCAAGGTCCTCAGGAAACTCCTGGGGCTTGTGACCCAGAAGGCTGGAAGAGGATCCCCAGGTGAGTATCAGTGTACAGTCATATGAAAAAGTTTGGGCACCCCTATTAATCTTAATCATTTTTAGTTCTAAATATTTGGGTGTTTGCAACAGCCATTTCAATTTGATATATCTAATAACTGATGGACACAGTAATATTTCAGGATTGAAATGAGGTTTATTGTACTAACAGAAAATGTGCAATATGCATTAAACCAAAATTTGACCGGTGCAAAAATTTGGGTACCCTTATCATTTTATTGATTTGAATACTCCTAACTACTTTTTACTGACTTACTGAAGCACAAAATTGGTTTTGTAACCTCACTGAGCTTTGAATTTCATAGCCAGGTGTATCCAATCATGAGAAAAGGTATTTAAGGTGGCCAATTGCAAGTTGTTCTCCTATTTGAATCTCCTCTGAAGAGTGGCATCATGGGCTCCTCAAAACAACTCTCAAATGATCTGAAAACAAAGATTGTTCAACATAGTTGTTCAGGGGAAGGATACAAAAGTTGTCTCAGAGATTTAACCTGTCAGTTTCCACTGTGAGGAACATAGTAAGGAAATGGAAGACCACAGGGACAGTTCTTGTTAAGCCCAGAAGTGGCAGGCCAAGAAAAATATCAGAAAGGCAGAGAAGAAGAATGGTGAGAACAGTCAAGGACAATCCACAGACCACCTCCAAAGAGCTTCAGCATCATCTTGCTGCAGATGGTGTCACTGTGCATCGGTCAACAATACAGCACACTTTGCACAAGGAGAAGCTGTATGGGAGAGTGATGCGAAAGAAGCCCTTTCTGAAAGCACGCCACAAACAGAGTCGCCTGAGGTATGCAAAAGCACATTTGGACAAGCCAGCTTCATTTTGGAAGAAGGTCCTGTGGACTGATGAAACAAAGATTGAGTTGTTTGGTCATACAAAAAGGCGTTATGCATGGCGTCAAAAAAACACAGCATTCCAAGAAAAACACTTGCTACCCACTGTAAAATTTGGTGGAGGTTCCATCATGCTTTGGGGCTGTGTGGCCAATGCCGGCACCAGGAATCTTGTTAAAGTTAAGGGTCGCATGGATTCAACTCAGTATCAGCATATTCTTGAGAATAATGTACAAGAATCAGTGACGAATTTGAAGTTACGCCGGGGATGGATATTTCAGCAAGACAATGATCCAAAACACAGCTCCAAATCTACTCAGGCATTCATGCAGAGGAACAATTACAATGTTCTGGAATGGCCATCCCAGTCCCCAGACCTGAATATCATTGAACATCTGTGGGATAATTTGAAGCGGGCTGTCCATGCTCGGCGACCATCAAACTTAACTGAACTGGAATTGTTTTGTAAAGAGGAATGGTCAAAAATACCTTCATCCAGGATCCAGGAACTGATTAAAAGCTACAGGAAGCGACTAGAGGCTGTTATTTTTGCAAAAGGAGGATCTACTAAATATTAATGTCACTTTTCTGTTGAGGTGCCCATACTTTTGCACCGGTCAAATTTTGGTTTAATGCATATTGCACATTTTCTGTTAGTACAATAAACCTCATTTCAATCCTGAAATATTACTGTGTCCATCAGTTATTAGATATATCAAATTGAAATGGCTGTTGCAAACACCCAAATATTTAGAACTAAAAATGATTAAGATTAATAGGGGTGCCCAAACTTTTTCATATGACTGTATATTATGTTTACACACCTCCCTTGGGCCTCCACTTATACTCTAGTGTTTGAAGAGACTGCTTAGTATAATACAAGCACTTCAGGCTTGGAAATTAAACAGGCAAACTTTGTGAATATTTATGAAAAGAATCAGGCAAGGTTTGCCCATCTCTAGTTTCTATCCATACAAAGATACAGTATACAACAATATTCAAATACAAGATCAATCATAGCGAACTACAATATGTATGGTGAAATGTTGGCTGAGTGACATTTATATTTACTGATACTGATTAGAATAGTGATTAATGTTAAGTGTGTAAGATCAGTTTGATCAAAGTTTAATTATAGTTTTATTCACATATCTTTAACGTCTTTATTCTGGATTTAGACACGGCAGTAATTGTTACAATTGCTCAGTAACAAATGAATCATAATGATTATTGCTATTGGGTAAACAGGCCTTCGTAATGCAGTGTAGAAGAAACCAGAAGAAAATAATATGTGATGATAAGCTTTGGACAAGTTTGTTGGTAATAAAATTCTTTTATTATACTTCCATAGCTTTTTATCTTCATTCTCTGCTTACTGCTTATGTAAACAAAGCAACAAAAGCATAGTGCAATAATATAATATTCTCTCTTCATCCAAAGGAGTTTTATTGCTGGTGACAAATGGTATTCAGTTGTTAAAAGACCAGATATCAATTTATAATACTGCTACCTGCAAAGTCAACCATGGCAAGGAAAATGTGCAATAAGTGAAAACAACTTCAGCCATTAGTAAGCTGATCACAGTCACATAGTAATTTCTTACTAGTGATTTTATGCTGGGTAAAAACAGCTGGAGCTGAAGCAGCCGAATGGACCACTGCTGACCATCAAGTCCAAGGCTATAAAATTTTTTATCTGGTTCAATGAATGGAACTTTATCATGTTGTTTCCTTTTAATGGTTTATGTTTTAAATATAGGGCATAGTGGTGTCAGCAGCGCTACAGAGCACCTTGTTATATTTCTTTCTTACATTCTTTTTGTTACATAAAAGAAAGAAAAATATGTAGTGTATAACACATTAGCTTTGTCAGTCCAGCACCAAGGTACATTATTTTACATTCCATTACATGACACATGCATTAGTTGTAAAAACCTACAAAAACTTCCTAATCTGCAGCAAAATGAACATTCCATCGTGCACTCTGACCTTAGCAGAGTATTGTTCCTCTATATCAATTCTATGCCTAATGCCATAAACAAGAATACGTTTGTAGAAATGTTTATGGCATTAAAATTCCACCACTCACCAAGTGTTTCTGCTTATATTGCTTATATTGAGATGTTGAGATGTACTGTATAGACATTAGATTGACTAAGAATCTTGTCAAAAACAAACAACAAATGTGTAATTTCTCATAAATTGTAATCCCTTGTGGGCAGGGCCCTCAATCCCAATGTGCCAGTTGGTCACTGTTAGTATTGTATTTGTTTTGTATATTTTGTGTACTGTATGTAAACCCTCAAATGTACAGCACCATGTAATTAATGATGCTCTAAAATAATAATAATAATAATAATAATAATAATAATTATTATTATTATTATTATTATTATTAATACTAATAATAATAATAATAATAATAATAATGATAATAATTTGTATGGTGGTCTGAAAACAAATCAAATATTCATATATAGTATTGAAATATTTGCACTAATGCCATCTTTGGAAAGAACATTGATGAGATGCAAAACATTCCATTGTAATTTTCTCCATTTAAGATAAGATAACTTAAGATAAGATAATCTTTTAATAGTCCCACCATGGGGAAATTCAGTGTGTCACAGCAGCATAGATAATACAAATACAAAAGCTCCAAGGTAGAGGCATTACAGTGATAGTATGTACAGATAAAAAAGGTAAAGGTAAAAATGTTGTAGAAGGGATATCACATCTTAAGATCTTTCAGCTTCTCTGTATGGAATGATCTCTGCTTAGGTTGCTCCTTCTCACACTTTGGGTGAAGTAGTCGGTCACTGACAGTACTGCCCAGTGCTATCACGGTCTCATGCATGGGATGGGAGTTATTCTCCAGCATGGAGCTCACCACGGACAGTATCCTTCTGTCACCCACCACCTGCACTGGGTCCAGGGGGCTCAATCGGTATTCACCCCCCGCTGGAGTGCGCTCTTAAAAAAACATTTACAGTTCTAGTGAAATAGGTATAGGGATTTTGTTTGTTATTTTTACTTTACTTAGTATGAGGGACAGATCTATCATCATATAATTGTTCAGATTAGATGTTCTCTGGAGTCAGTAGTGAGATATCAGCTTGACGCTCTTTAAAGAGCGCACTCCAATGGGGGTGAATACCGATCGTCTTATTGGCAGTGCTCCAGTGTATAGCACACAATGCTTACTAGGTGTGTGTGATTGAGGATCCGGAGCCTGTCAGTATGTCAGTATAATTTTGAGCAGCACTTGGGCTAGCATGCAATATAATCTATTTGTGTGCAAATTTTGCCCAGAGGCTGTCTCTGTAATATACTACTTTATCTGGGCAGAGACCGATTTATTTTGGAAAAACCTGGGCAGAGATAAGCTCTGATTTGTGAGGGTAGCATCTGCCATCATTTTTTAGCCTAGGACATTAGAACTTAAGGGAGTACCCAGCCTCACCCCCAGTGTAGTGAAATACTCTGGTGGTGGCTCTGGTTATATATACACTACTGTTCAAAAGTTTAGGGTCACTTAGAAATTTCCTTATTTTTGAAAGAAAAGCACAGTTTTTTTCAATGAAGATAACATTAAATGAATCAGAAATACACTCTATACATTGTTAATGCGGTAAATGACTATTCTAGCTGCAAACGTCTGGTTTTTAATGCAATATCTCAATAGGTGTATAGAGGCCCATTTCCAGCAACCATCACTCCAGTGTTCTAATGGTACATTGTGTTTGCTAACTGTGTAAGAAGGCTAATGGATGTTTAGAAAACCCTTGAAAACCCTTGTGCAAGTATGTTAGCACAGCTGAAAACAGTTTTGCTTGTTATTAAACTAACCTTCCTTTGAGCTAGTTGAGAATCTGGAGCATTACATTTGTTGGTTCAATGAAACTCTTAAAATGGCCAGAAACAGAGAACTTTCACGTGAAACTTGACAGTCTATTTTTGTTCTTAGAAGTGAAGGCTATTCCATGCAAGAAATTGCCAAGAAACTGAAGATTTCCTGCAACGGTGTGTACTACTCCCTTCAGAGGACAGCGCAAACAGGCTCTAACCAGAGTAGAAAGAGAAGTGGGAGGCCCCGCTGCACAACTGAGCAACAAGACAAGTACGTTAGAGTCTCTAGTTTGAGAAATCAATGCCTCACAGGTCCTCAACTGGCAGCTTAATTAAATAGTACCCGCAAAACGCCAGTGTCAACGTCTACAGTGAAGAGGCAACTCAGGGATGCTGGTCTTCAGGGCAGAGTGGCCAAGAAAAAGCCATATCTGAGACTGGCTAATAAAAGGAAAAGATTAATATGGGCAAAAGAACACAGACATTGGACAGAGGAAGATTGGAAAAAAGTGTTATGGACAGCCGAATCGAAGTTTGAGGTGTTTGGACCACACAGAAGAACATTTGTGAGATGCAGAACAACTGAAAAGATGCTGTAAGAGTGCCTGACGCCATCTGTCAAGCATGGTGGAGGTAATGTGATGGTCTGGGGTTGCTTTGGTGCTGGTAAAGTGGGAGATTTGTACAAGGTAGAAGGGATTTTGAATAAGGAAGGCTATCACTCCATTTTGCAATGCCATGCCCTACCCTGTGGACAGCGCTTGATTGGAGCCAATTTCATCCTACAACAGGACAATGACCCAAAGCACACCTCCAAATTATGCAAGAACTATTTAGGGAAGAAGCAGGCAGCTATTATTCTATCTGTAATGGAGTGGCCAGCGCAGTCACCAGATCTCAACCCCATTGAGCTGTTGTGGGAGCAGCTTGACCGTATGATACTCAAAAAGTGCCCATCAAGCCAATCCAACTTGTGGGAGGGGCTTCTGGAAGCATGGGGTGAAATTTCTCCAGATTACCTCAGCAAATTAACAGCTAGAATGCCAAAGGTCTGCAATGCTGGAACTGCTGCAAATGGAGAATTCTTTGACGAAAGCAAAGTTTGAAGGAGAAAATTATTATTTCAAATAAAAATCATTATTTCTAACCTTGTCAATGTCTTGACTATATTTTCTATTCATTCAGCAACTCATTTGATAAATAAAAGTGTGAGTTTTCATGGAAAACACAAAATTGTCTGGGTGACCCCAAACTTTTGAACAGTAGTGTATACCCACTCCCATTTAATTCTTGGTCGGAATTTCCTAGTCCCTTGGCATCTTTGATGACTAAAACTTCTAAGAGCATATCATCCGCTTTAGCGGAGTACTCACTTATTGCCTCTGCCTCAATTTATTTCCTCTTACTGAAAAGAGGGGATGGTCAGTACTACAGGATTCCAGAGTACATTCTATAATAGGACACTTTTTGTCTGAGAATATATACCTCTGTTTTGCATTGAATTGAGCAAAGCAGAAATGGTTGTATGTACATCTAATTGATACAACCGACTATATAAGTATATATGTCCCTCATTCTGATGGTTCATTATCTGTTCTATGTCTCATCCCCTTTTCTGTTTTTATTTTATCTTTATGACTAATAAAAGTTATATCTTATATTTTTCCTGAGATATCTATGATATCCTATCCTTTGATTGAACTATTTATGACCCAATAGTGGTGACCACAGGTTTGACTTCCCTTTCATAAATAAAAGGGGTCTTGTTTAAGAATAGTTTGGGGGATACTTTCAATATTTGAGTTTAATATATAGCATGCATAACTTTGCTATAATGAGGCATAGTTTTATGGTTTGTTGTGTGTTTCATTTTTACTTTATAACTAAATTTGGCAAATAAACTGAAGAAAACTAACTGGCTGCAGAAAAAATGATTTCATGTCTCTGGAGTAAAAACACGTTGGCATACGGTGTAACATACTTTGTTCTCACCTCAAAGGCTTATTTCTCTTGCAATAAAAAGCAGCAAAATGGACTTTTTTTGGCTTTGAGGGTTACAAGGGACCACTGGTTTTCAGGAATGAAATCCAGTATTTAATCTGTACCTCTGTTGGATGCTAGACAGGCAACGCAACATGACAAAACCAAATGAAAGTTTCCAGCAGGGTACTTGATTAGACTGAGCTAACATGATTTAATGACAGTTCTCTAGTTATTTGAATGATAAAAATGTGTCAAACTAGCATAGTGTTATTTTCTTGTACAAGACTGAATGCAGCATGCTCAAACTGTGTGCATTTCATTTCTTAAAAGAAGTTTTTGTAGAATTTTCTTTAGTATCATACCTTCAAAGGTATGAAAATAATCTTACATTCATAACACATATACTTTTCTAATTATAACACTAAGTTATAACTTTGTATTAGATTAATGGTAACATACTTTTACAAAAGGTTATAAAATGAGTTACAGTATCACATAGAAAAATAGATAGCTATAATTTTATTGAAATATTTATATATTATGCATCATTATATATCTACAAGTGATATGGATATTTGTGCCATTTAATATTCTCACCCTGTATTCCAGAATTCTGGTGTCAAAAAGATGCAATATATGACTTTTTGTGTTTTCGCCCTTATGTGCACAAAAAAATTGTAGCTTTTTGCATTTTTTCATCTCCTGCTCCCCTATTGAAAAGTGGATGAGAAAGTAAGCTTGTTTAACCCTGTTTTTACGACTAATTTATCAAAAAATGTATCAAACCAGTTCCTATAATTGCTGCAACTCTCTTGGGTGGAGGACTTTTGATTTCACAATGGATTTTTGGTTTATTTTTTAAGCCAAATTAGAAGTTGCATATGCTTGCACAAAAATTTTGCAACTTTTTAAATAGACTCATATAATGATTTAAGTGTACAAAAGTGTAAAAACGTTAACAGGAAGGAGAAGGTTGCAGCTAGCCTCTGGTCCAAAATTATAAGGTGCAATACACTTATTAATAAAACACAGTCAAAATCCTCTGGAAATTGCTGATTACAGAAAGCAACAGTATGCAATGGTGCATATATGTAAATATACAGTCCTATGATAATGGCTGACAACAGAGAACAACAGTGAGTGAGAGCTATATATGTATGCATACAATTCTCTAATAATGCTAATAGCCATACATCAATAGTAGGAAATACAAATTCTTTAGGTACAATAATAAGGGGAAGCAGCAAGGAGTGAAACGTGCTTTGGGGTCTGTGGGTTTTTTTTTGTGATTTTTGGGTTGGTAATTATTGTTATTTTGTCTATTAACTTTGCATTTACTGCTATCGATGTATTAATAAAGTTTATGTTTAATTATTAATTTTGGTGAGATTTTGCTGTATTTTATTGTTAAATTTGTAGGATTGCTTTATCAGTGATTTTCCCGGGATGCCTAGGTTTAATAAAACAATGTGCAAAATTTGATAAATTTGGCTAAAATTATAGCAACACAGACTCCAGTAAAACTGACTTTAAAAATTTACTTTAGTACCTATCTCAATTATAAAACTCAACCACTTTTACCTTAGTTAGTCCTCCTCTTCTGATAGGTCATGTGAACCTCACTCTGGCCTAATAATATATAGAATCGAAAATTCAATTTGTGGCTTCTTGTTTGATTGACTGTACTGACTAAGCTGTCCACGGGGGAGAAACAAACTTCTGTCACTAACTATTGATAAGCAGACAGCTCCTGTCACTCAACTATGGTGAAGGAGCTCACAGCTTAGCTTCCCTAACTATATACATATGGTATCTTAGATTGTTTAAGAGGATATTGAAATAGTTGCACTGCCCCTAGTAGGTACAGTAGATATAGTATAGTCTTTAGTTACCCATGTGATGTTAGGCTGATGCATCATGGGATAGTAGAGCAAAGAAAAGGAGAAATATAAAAGTCAAGATGGTGTCTGATCAGGAGTTAAGGAGAAGCTGGATTGTAGGGATATAAGTGCAATATAAATGAAAGAAGCCTAGACAGTCAGAGGATGGGAATGGAAGAAAGTGTTTTTTTTAATTGCTTCTTTAAAAATTCACTTATGATACATTGTCCCCATGTATTTTCTTTAAATTAATTCTTGATGTGTGTTCACAGTGGCATATTTGTATTTAAAAGGATTTTTGTGTTTTAAGTTAGGTTTCATTCAGTCGGGTTGCTATTACCCCTGATAGGCAGAATAACACAAGCGGTTCTAGCTATTTAAAAAGCACAAACCAGTTTATGGGATCTGTTAGTCTGAATGCACGTCAGAAGTGAATATCTCACTCTTTTCTATAAATTCCTGTGTTTAGCTGAAAATTCTGTAAAAAGAAACAAAAACACAGCATCAAATAGGTATATGTGAATTCAACCTGTGCAGTAGAGGTGGATTGCAGGCTGCAGCGCTGCGTCGGGACTATTGCTCGAGCTCCCAGAGAAACACAGAAATTACTCAAAACACTGCTAAAGGTATTCGGGTGCACTTATTAACCCATTAATAGCAGTAACAGACCTTTTTAAAAAAAAAAATTTTTTGTCCGGAAAACCCCTTTAACCTATCTTCTATCTTCACTCAGGCTGTTTACATAGAGATCCGTCTCCATATTCACCTAACTCACAGAATTCTATGGGGAGGGGGAGGGAGAAGCTGTTAATTGATTTCTTGCCTCATTATGTACATTGTTAGATTGTTATCTAGAAGCATAGTAGTATTAAAAGAGCTCCCTGAGTCACAGTATAGCAGAGATTAGCAGCTATGCTTATATGTATGCCTTTTCCAGCAGCCTCTTCCTCCCCCTCCCCTCTCAATAGACTAAAAAGTAAAAAGTAACTCAATTTTATAAATGGAGAAAGAAACATATTTCTTAATATAGATATAATACAAAGCTTATGAAAACTTGTTTTATAATTGGCCGTATGCTTTAACCTCTTTAGGACCATGGTCAATTTTGAATTTTTCATCTTGGAATTTCAGAATTTACATTCAACGCAGCTAAAGATGTGCCCTCCCTTAGGTATGCTCTTGGCTGAACATGTCCAGGTATGTGTATCACAAGTTAAGCAGTTTCTCTCAAGACAACATGGTTCTATGAGACTTTAGCACAAAGTATTATGATAAATTTCCTATTCGTGTCTATGTGTGACCACCTAGTGGAGGAGCATGAATTGCAGCCTTTCAAGTCTTTTTTTTTACCAAGTTGTAGTATTATGTTAAAATGTTTTCAAGACAAATTAGAATCTATAACTAAATTTGATATCAGTTGAATGAGAACATATCCGTATATGAGATCTGTTTGACATGTTTGAGGGCACATACTTTCCACATGTACTTTATGCATACATAAGCATTGTGCAAAAGTATAAGGCAGGTGTGGAAGAATGCTGCATGATCTTCTGTGGATGTAGATTAGCTCAAATCCTTCTGACACTTCAGGTATGTAAGGGCAGATTTGGTGATCAGGGCTATGTGGGGGGCCATATCATCACTTCCACCCTCCTTCAAAGGGTGGATTCACCAAATATTGATTTGATTTAGATTTCTCTTTTCTAAGTTGACAAAAATAAACTATTAGCATTTCTATTTTTGAATTAATTGGATCAGAATTGGCACCCTTGGGCATCATTATACATTTCTACAAAGTGAAGCTGTTTTTCTTGGATCTAAAGCAATGAAGCGATAATCAACTTTAAATGGATAAGCACATCAGCCTGCAAGTGCATTGGGTGTGTGGTCTTATCTATCAGATTTGCTTGCAGGCAACTGTGGTGCAGACAGAGGCTGAAAATGTAAGTCACAGCTAAAGAAGAGACATTGGGTACTTATTCCAGAGGAGAACTGGACAATTCACAACTGTTTACAGGCCTACTCCTGATGTGTTTGCATATCCATAAAAAAGATATTTTTTTTTTTCAGCATTGCTTCAACTGTTTGTGGCCACAAATGTATGTTTTTTCTCCTATCAAAGGCTCCTAGAGTGCACTTTTATTAGTTTGGAAGCCATTTTGGGCCTGACCAATTGCTTGGGTCTGAATGTGTCCTCATGAATCTGTTAAGCACACAGTTGAGTCTGGACTTTGTTGTGTGAATATAACATAAACCTTACTGACAATGTTAAGAGCCACCTGGCAGTCCTACAACACTGAATTGTTTAGTACTAGAATTCAGTCCAGTGCCTCAAATCCTAAGGAAGTCCCTTTGGGATGTTTTTTGTGTTGATGTTCTTTGGTTCAATATAATTTTACATGGATTTTGTTTCTAGCAGTTCCCTTTATTCAATACAAAAACCACTGAAAAAACAACAGCCCAGATCATGTTACATTTTGGAAAAAAAAAACGAAGACATTTACATTATAAAAAAAAGTATTGAATAACGCTATAAAATTTAATATGAGATCAGACTTGCATTTATACCACTATGTGAAAGATGCAAACGTTAAAAGCAAAAGAAAGAGTCACGTTTAGCCTGACTTTTATTGTGTTAAGTAAAAAGTTGTTAATCACCTAAACTCAACTTTTTTCCATTGCTTTCAAAGTTTTTTGCTGTGAGTATGCACTACACAGAGAATTACCAGATTCAAGTTAAAGATGGCTACATCTCTACGCTCTGAATACAGTATCATACTTAATATGCTAAGATACAGTGGCTCCTTAGACAGCATCACATATAATTGCTTAGATACATTGGCTCAGTAGACAGACACACTCAGCATAGAGTATCATACTCCATGCACTTAGACACAGTGTTTTAGTAGACAGTATTATACATGATAGACTGAGATAGACATACTCAGCGTGCAGTATCTTACATGGTAGGTATAGATACACACATTCAGCATAGAGTATCACACATTGTATGCTTAGATGTACCCACTCAGCATGTAGTATCAGACTTGATATGCTTTGATGCAGTGACTCAATAGACTGATTCCCACATTATATATACAGTGGGTACAGAAAGTATTTAGACCCCTTTAAATGTTTCACTCTTTGTTTCATTGCAGCCATTTGCTAAAAGCAAAAAAGTTCATTTTATTTCTCATTAATGTATACTCAGCACCGCATCTTGACAGAAAAAAACAGAAATGTAGATATTTTTGCAAATTTATTAAAAAAGAAAAACTGAAATATCACATGGTCATAAGTTTTCAGACCCTTTTCTGTGACACTCATATTTAACTCACATACTGTCCATTTCCTTCTGATCCTCCTTGAGATGGTTCTACTCCTTCATTGGAGTCCAGCTGTGTTTAATTAAACTGATTGGACTTGATTAGGAAAGGCACACACCTGTCTATATAAGACCTCACAGCTGAGCTCCAGAGGTGCAGTAGGTAGATGGGAGAAAGTTCCACAAAGTCAACTATCACTGCAGCCCTCCACCAGTCGGGGCTTTATGGCAGAGTGGCCCGAAGGAAGCCTCTCCTCAGTGCAAGACATATGAAAGCCCGCATAGAGTTTGTCAAAAAACACATGAAGGACTCCCAGACTATGAGAAATAAGATTCTCTGGTCTGATGAGACGAAGATTGATCTTTTTGGTGTTAATTCTAAGTGGTATGTGTGGAGAAAACCAGGCATTGCTCATCACCTGCCCAATACAATCCCAACAGTGAAACATGGTGGTGGCAGCATCATGCTATGGGGGTGCTTTTCAGCTGCAGGGACAGGACGACTGGTTGCAATTGAAGGAAAGATGAATGCAGCCAAGTACAGAGATATCCTGGAAGAAAACTTCTTCCAAAGTGCTCTGGACCTCAGACTGGGCCGAAGGTCCACCTTCCAACAAGACAATGACCCTAAGCACACAGCTAAAATAACAAAGGAGTGGCTTCGGAACAACTCTGTGACCATTCTTGATTGGCCCAGCCAGAGCCCTGAACTCAACCCAATTGAGCATCTCTGGAGAGACCTGAAAATGGCTGTCCACCAACGTTCACCATCCAACCTGACGGAACTGGAGAGGATCTGCAAGGAAGAATGGCAGAGGATCCCCAAATCCAGATGTGAAAAACTTGTTGCATCATTCCCAAGAAGACTCATGGCTGTACTAGCTCAAAAGGGTGCTTCTACTCAATACTGAGCAAAGGGTCTAAATACTTAAGACCATGTGATATTTCAGTTTTTCTTTTTTAATAAATTTGCAAAAATATCTACATTTATGGTTTTTGTCTGTCAAGATGGGTTGCTGAGTGTACATTATTGAGAAATAAAATGAACTTTTTTTGCTTTTAGCAAATGGCTGAAATGAAACAAAGAGTGAAACATTTAAAGGGGTCTGAATACTTTCTGTACCCACTGTAATAATAGTCCTTTAATAGTCCCACAATGGGGAAATTCAGTGTGTTACAGCAGCAAAGATAAGCAGATACAAATACAAATACAACATGTACAGGAATATTCCAAGGTGAGAGGCATTACATTGATAGCAGACAGACAGATAGGGCGTAGCAGGGGGGGGGGGGGGGATTTAACAGGCAGAGAGATATTTTCAGTTCTCTGTGTGTAATGATCTCCGCTTAGGTCGGTGTTGGTTGTACAGCCTAACCGCGGTGGGGGAGGAAAGACTTCCGATAGCGCTCCTTCTCACACCTAGGGTGGAGCAGTCGGTCACTGACAGTACTGCTCAGCGCGATCCAGTCTCATGCATGGGATGGGACTTCTTCTTCTGCATGGAGCTCACCACGGACAGTATCCTTCTGTCACCCACCACCTGCACTGGGTCCAGTGGGCTCCCCAGGACAGAGCTGGCCCTTCTAATCAGCTTGTCAAGTTTATTTCTGTCTCTGGTTGATATACTGCTCCCCCAGCAGGCCACTCCAAAGAAGATGGCTGATGCCACTACCGAGTTGAAGAAAGTTCTAAGAAGTGCCCCCGGTTCCAAAGGCTCTCAGCTTCCTAAGCAGGTAGAGCCTGCTGTGGCCCTTCCTGTACAGGGCCTCCATATGATCTGCCCAGTCCAGCTTATTATTAAGGAGCAAACCCAGGTACTTATAGGTGTTCACAATCTCGATGCCCGTCCCCAGGATGTCCACTTGTTTAGTAAGTGTACTTCAATACAGTTACTTGGTACACACTATCATACTTGATAGGCTTATATATAGCAACTCACTAGACAGTGTCACACATTATAGGCTTAGATACATACACTTAGCATGCAGTATAACAATTGACCTGCTGAGATTACTGTCTTAGTTTCATAGATAAGCGGCTCAGTATATAGTGTCACACTTGATACGTTTAGATAAAGTCTCTTAGTAGACAATATCACTCAAAATAGGCTTCAATACAATGTCTCAGCAGGCTGCATAAAACGTTAGGTTTACATATACACATTCACTATGTAGCATCACACTTGACCTGCTTAAATACAATGGTTCAGTAGATAATATTATATATAAATGGCTTAGATACACATGCTCAGCAAGCAGTATCACCCTTGATCTTGTATTTTACCCATTATAATGACATCATGTGCAGCAGGGCTGTAAATTGATATTTCTTTGTTCTCCCATTTAGGCTTTTAATCACTTTAAGATCACTACAGAAAGGATATTAACCCCTTCCTGCCAGTCACATTTTTTGATTTTCGTTTCTGACTCCCTGCCTTCAAAAACCCATAACTTTTTTTTTATTTTTCAGTTCACAGAGCCATATAATGGCTTAATGTTTGAAGGACAAATTGTTCTTCATAATGGTACGATTTATTAATCTTTACAATGTACTGGGAGGCTGGAAAAAAAAATTCTGAATGGGGTAGAACTGGAGACAAAAGTGCATTTGTGCGATTTTCTTACAGGCGTCGTTTTTATGGCATTCACTCTGTAGCCAAAATGACAAGTCACCTGTATTTTATGTTTCGATACAATTCCCGGGATACCAAATTTATATAGTTTTATCAACATTTTAACCCCTTAACAAAAATCTAAAACTTTGAAAAAACACCCGTAACTTTTTTATATTTTTGTGTACGGGGATGCATAAGGAGTCTTTTTTGGCGGGGCAAGGTGTACTTTTTAGTTATACCATTTTGGGGAATGTCTATTGCTTTGATCACTATTCATTCAAATTTTTATCAGAGGTGAAACAGCGAAAAAACAGCAGTTCAGCACTTTTGATTTTTTTTTTTCCCGCTACGTCGTTCACCGTATGGAAAAATTATTTTTTATATGTTTGTAGAGTGGACATTTTTGGACACAGGGATACCTAATGTGAATGTGTTTCACAGTAATTTTATCGTTTTATCTATTCTAGGGAAAGAGGGGTGTTTTGAACTTTTAGGTTTTTTTTTTTTTTTTAATGTTTTTATTATTGTTTTATTAGCCCTTCTAGGGGGCTTGAACTTGCAATTGTTTGATTGCAAGTCCCATAGACTTTCGCTATGTTACTATTGGGGCTGGTCGCAAACAGCTGCAATAGTAATATCCCTATTGCAGGCCTGGAAGCCTTCATAAGTCTCCAGGCTGCCATGGGAACAGGTCGGCTCCTGCGATCTCGGTGGGAAAGGTACCTACCTTCCCTGGGGGCGATTATTTTACTTTGGGGGCGGGGATCCTGGCCTGCAATGCCCACGAACAGAGTAGACTCTGATTACAGGCATTAGCTCTGGGTCTTTGCTGTACATTACCCAGTAGCAATGACTAGGTAGACCCAGCATTTGCCATACAATTACGGCGAATGTCGGGAATATCTTATTATCTACAGATCGTAACCCCTTCCCGACATCTGCCGTAATAGTATGGGGGATGTAGGGTATTTAAATATGGCGGCTGCTCAGGAGCTGAGAGACTGCCATAGCCGCCAGGTTTCTGCATGTGTACTGCCATTTTGTTGTGGCCAGCATCCCATTACTATGATAGCCGGGAGCCTTTTGAAGGATCCCAGGCCTGTCTCTCATTATCTTCTTTTGCAGGCTGCTCTATGCAGCCTGCAATAGAAGTGTTGTTATTTTGCAATGCATTGCAATGCATTAGTATTGTAATGTATTGCATTAGTGATCAGAACCCCTTGGGTTCAAGACCCCTAGGGGGTCTAATAAATGCAAAACAATTTTTTAAAAAGTAAAAAAAATATATATATTAAAAATTCAAATTACCCCCTTTTCACTAGAACACATATAAAAGTACTTAAATACTGTGAAACACATACACATTAGGTATCCCTGTGTCCAAAAACACCTGGTCTACAAATCTATAAAAATATTTTTCCTGTATGGTAAACGCTGTAGCAGGAAAAAGAAAAATCAAAATTGCCAAACTGCCGTTTTTTCACTGTTTTGCCTCTGATAAAAATTTGAATAAAAAAGTGATCAAAGCAATAGCAATACCCCAAAATGGTATAACTATAAAGTACACCTGGCCACACAAAAAATGACACCCTATGCATCCCAGTACACGGAAGTATACAAAATTTCTGGGTGTGAGAATATGGCAACTTTTAGAAAAAAATTTTTTTGCACAGTTTTAGATTTTTGTTAAGGAGTTAAAATGTAAGTAAAACCATATAAATTTAGTAACCCCGGAATCATACCGAAACATAAAATACAGGTGACATGTCATTTTGTCTGCAGAATGAACGCCGTAAAAACGAATGCACAAATGCAAAAATGCACTTTTTCTTCAAATCCATCCCATTCTGAATTTTTTTCCAGCTTCCCAGTACATTGTACAGAATAATAAATGGTAGCATCATGAAGAAAAATTTGTCCCACAAACATTAAGCCCTCATATGACTCTGAGAACGGAAAAATAAAAAAGTTATGGGGTTTGGAAGTGGGAGAGTCAAAAACGAAAATCAAAAAAATTCCTCCGGTGGGAAGGGGTTAATATCCATGCTCCTATTTCTCCATCCAGAAGATATTGCCTTCTATGTAGTGTAGCTGGAGGACTTCTGTATGTCATGTGCATTTATCATGAAGCCATTGCTTTAAGGTTGCTATGCTACCAGCCAAACTCTGGCTGGGTATGCTTAGCGAGTCAGAGTATTGGGATGTAGAACAAATCAGGGATCTAGTTCAGCATCCAATCAAGAGCTGAGATGGTATATTTTAACCTGACACTGACAGTCCCTTCTGCCTGTGATTGCATTGTATCTAGCCTCCATTTCAGTATCTCATTCTGTTTCATTGTTTATCTGGTTTATGGATTTAAATTTGTCCTGCTGGTTTACTCTTCCCTTATGGATTTGGTTTTATTCCTCAGCTTTCATTTTAGGTATTCCTAAACTTTCCTGGTTTTGACCCAAGCTATTGATTTAATCTCTCTGCCTTTCACAGGTTTTCTGGTTAGGTCCTTATTCTGCAAGTACACCGGAGGTTGGCTCTGGTGAAAACCTCAGAGTAGCCTTAGACTCTGCAAACCAGAGTGGTGTTATATTATAGGTAATTTATTTTTCCTGCAATATGCTGGTTTTATTAGTTACCTGCTGCATATCAGAGAATTGCTCAATAGCAGTGTCAGTAAACTGCGTTAGTAGCAATTCATAACAATAGAATTCAGCAGTTATTACAAAATAAAAAAGTTTAGCAGGAACAGTGGGGGATGTTAGGAAAAGACCAGATATCTGTAAAAACAAGTATTTTTCTCTGATAAGATACGGTATATTTCAAAGTGTTTGTAAAGTATATTTTTTTGTATTTATCATTTGAAACATTGTGTATTTGAAACGGCCGTTACCCAGGGAGCATTGGCTGCTCAGAATTTGTTGTTTGTGAAGCCAATAAAGGAGGATTGAATTGACAACTGTGAATGCAGCTTTTCATCTTTTTTTTTTTTTTTGCATTTTGTATTGAAATTTAGTGGAGTTCTTTTAAGCAGAGCACCACTAGAATGTCATATTATCAGGTTGAAGCATGCCCTGATCAGCTGTAATGGTCCTTAAGAAGCAAGTTGTAAGTGATTTGGTTCCGACTTTTCAGTTTTCTGGTTTATTTTACATTACAAAGTTCACTTGTACTATTGATCTAGTCTTCTTAAGTATTTTCCCTGTTGCTGTCTGCTTCTGTATATACATTCGTCTATTGTTATCTCTTTATGAATAATTAATTTGTATTGATTACTGTCTGTGTCCTTGTTTTTTTAAGTAGTTAAGGGTTAAACTACAGATTTAGTAAAGTTTAACTTCAATATGATAACTTGCTGCAGTGTAATAGCACTCAAAAAAAAATTGAAAAAGTCAAGTTAAATAATTGTTAATCTAACTTGTTACAGTAACTCAAGTTAAACTTTTTGACTTCTGCACTAATGCACAATAAGGGTGTATTCACATCATGCTTTTTACATCCATTTAGCAGATCTGTTTAATAGATGCAAATGGCTGTTCATCTGTTTCCATAGAGTCAATGTAAAAAAAAAAAAAACACAGATCAATTTATGTCCATTTGTTTTGATAGACACAAAAGTGTCATATACCGTTGTATGTATTTTGATTCCTTTAAAAAAGAAAAATGGACACAAATTGACTCCATGGAAACAGATGTCCAGCCATTTGTGTTCATTTGTATCCTTTTTTTGCATTTGTTAAAGGGGTTGTGCAGGATAACAAAACAAGGATGTAAAAACATGATTTACCCTAAACTGCATGATGTTCAAAATTGACAAGAAAACCCTTTGAAATACTGCAGGTATTGGTAGTTACAGAAACTGTCATTTATTTCACTCTAGTGTATGGAATCTCTACAGTATATTATTCCTAAAGAAGACTTTGTAGGTTAATATTTTAACTGATTTTAATTGATTGTGTTGTAGAACTGGAATATAACAATACTATTTTGTAATACAAAGAATTTGTATTAACCCCTCTCAAATAATTGTGGAATTCATATACCAGGTAATAAAATATAATTATTTTTGAATTTGCTAAATTTGATATTTGCACTAATACTAAGTTATATATAAATATATAATTTACCATTATAAATTGACAATTAATTGCAATTTTTACAATTCCATAAAAACAATTTCAGATTAATCCTATGCAATCAATAGCTTATATTTAAACACTATAAACATCTTTAACATTGAAACAATGGGGCACATTTATAAAGACTGTTGTTAATGTTATAAGGACAGCACATAAATTAAAAAGTGGTAATTTTTTGCAAAAAAAAATTATTTGCAATCTCTATTGGTTAAATCATTTTACGAGGGGCGCCTAAAATGTTCGTATCCCACCCATGAAATCTTTTTCACATGGTCTTGTTTTGCAATTCAATATGTTATTTAGTTATGTGAAAGGTCTCATGAGCAATCTGGATTTATTTAGATTTTTTTGTTTCTGGTACAGCATTTTAAAGTTAGGTAGTGAAGCTGATATATGGAAATGGAGAAGTTTACACATCGGCTGTTGCAATGGCTGCCATTCACTCCTGTGGTTTCCAACTGCTTCAGCACCCACCCTATTCCCCTGATTTGGCTCCCTCAGACTAACACCCATTCCCACAAATGAAAAGGCATCCTGGTGGAAGTCGTTTTCCTTCTGATGAAGCCGTTATGGACGCCGTAAAGGACTTTTTGGAGGAGCAGGACGGAACGTTCTACCACAGTGGAATAATAAAACTCCAAGAGTGATGGCATACATGTGTGACCCTCAAAGGAGGCTATGTTGAGAACTGACTGCAAAATTTTGACCCACAGTCACAACTTCTGGGTCAGGCCACAACATTGTCAGACACCCCTCATAAGACTCCCTGATATGCAGTTTGCCAATTGCTCCTACAGTAGTTTCATATTTTTCTCATGTGGTAGTGTCCCTGTGGGTAATATATGCAATATTAAAGATATTGATGTTTGTCCAGGATGCTGCTGCCTTTAATACTCCATATGTATAAGTACAGCTACATTACTGTACTGCCTTCTTCTACTACAGTCTATGAGGGCTCTCTTTTTTCTTGTACTTCCAGACATTAATGATGATGATGATGATTGTGTGATTTCCCCCCACAATTTGCTGTGAGTTTACTTCTTTTCAACTGTCACTGAAAACCTGAATATTTGAATTCTTTTCATTCTCTGATCTGCCATGTCTAACATCCTCCCTGTCCCTGAGAGAAGGGAATGCCGACACAACCAGGAACAGTGGGGCAGATTTATGAAGACTAATCTTCATAACCCTATTGCTGCTGGAGGGTTAACCTCATGACGAAGCACATCCTCCTCATAAATGATGTGCACTTTCGAGATTTCTGGCGTAAATTTTGATGGCTCGACCCCCTTCCCACCATCACCTCACCCCTTTTTGTGGCAGTGGATAAGGGGGAGCAAAAGTAAAAAAGTCACAATTTTTTGTCAAATCGGTAGTTTGCCCAAAAATATTGTAACTTTTTATGCCTGGCATACAAAGCATAATAAATATGCCCCAATGTGTTGTCAGATCTATGTCATATTAAGCATTGAATTAACAATAAAGAAAAATCTGTGCAAAGGTGTTCAAAGCCTTTAAAGATACTTTCTGGTTTTAAATGGTAACTAACTGTTCAGACAACTTAGTTTTAATTTAATAGAGCATGTGATTCTGGAATAAAATGTAATGTAAATAATGTAACGTTATTAAAAATATGGCTACTTTCTGCGTGAAAAACATCTCTAAGGCTGTGGGCCCACGTTGCGGAAAGCTTTTTTTTGGTGCAGATTTTGTTGCAGTTTTTTAAGCCAAAACCAGGAGTGGATTGAGCAGAAGCTAGAAGTATAACAACTTCCTATATATTTCCCATTCCTTTTGTAGCCATTCTTGGCTTTGACTCAAAAAACCACAACAAAGTCTGCAACAAAAAAAGCTGCATTTCCGCAATGTGGGGCCTTAGCCTAAAGGTCCTTCCACTAGGTGTCTCCCTTCTAGCTAATTTGCAGTTCACTCCCTGTTACTAGGGAAGTCCTGTCCATATATTCCATTCAAAATCAAGACAGCTTCACAGTGAGTGGAAGCAGGAGGTACTAGTGTCTTCACACAGTAAATAGAGAGGGGAGGGGTTGTTTTTCCTCACAGCACCCCTGCAAATTGCTTTCTCTATACACAGGATTGAACATTCTGCACATCTCAATGTGACAAAAGTTTTCTCACTGAAAGGTGAGAATGGCTTTTTAGGCTGAAGCCCTACGTTGAAGAAAATGCAGCGTTTTTTCCACTGCAGAAACACCATGGGAAAAAATTCTGCATTTTACAGTACCTGCAAAGTGAATGAGATTCTGGCTAATCTCATCCACACATTGCAGGAAAAAAAATCTGATTGTCGCAGCATGTCAATAATAATAATAATAATAATAATAAATTTTATTTATATAACGCCAACATATTCCGCAGCACTGTACAATTTGTAGGTTTCAAGTACAGACAAAAAAGATACTTTACAAAGAAATAGTCAATTCACACAATGGGACTGAGGGCCCTGCTCGCAAGAGCTTACAATCTATGAGGCAGAGGGGGTGACACAAGAGGTAGTAAAGGCAGCATCAGAGGTAGCATTGCTTATACAATGGTCAGACAATTTTGCAATAGAGGTTACTGTCATTACACATATATAAGCTGTATGAGCCATCACCAGTCATGTCCTTTTACGTGCAGATGGTGCCTGGACATATAAAGTTAGTTTGAAACGGCCTCATATCCTGTGAGGTAATGTGGGAGCATGAACAAAGGTTATGTTTTAGGGAATCTAACTATGGAAGGGTTTACATTAGGAGTTGTGATAGGCCTGTCTGAAAAGATATATCTTTAGTTTGCGCTTGAAGCTGTAGAAATTGGGGAATAATCTGATAGTCCGGGATAGAGCATTCCAGAGAAGTGGTGCAACTTGGGAGAAGTCTTGTATACAAGTGTGGGAGGTTCTGATAATAGAGGATGTTAGTCTTAGGTTGAACGGAGAGTACGGGTTGGGCGATAGACAGAGATGAGGGAGGAAATGTAGGGAGGTGCAGCATTATGGAGAGCCTTGTGGATGAGGGTGATAAGTTTATATTGTATTCTGTAATGAATAGGCAGCCAGTGTAGTGACCGACACAGACCGGAGGCATCGCTGTAGCGTCTAGACTTATAGATGAGCCTGGCCGCCGCATTCTGAATAGATTGTAGAGGGGAGAGTTTAGTAGGGGAAGGCCGATAAGTAAGGAGTTACAGTAGTAGTCGAGAGTGAATCAGGGCAACAATAAGTGTCTTTAGTGTATCTGTGGTAAGGAAACATACCAGCAGAAACGCTGGTGTTTTCCTATAGTTTTAATAAGGGAAGAAAATCCATAGAGAAAAACTCGAAGCGTTTCCACTGCTTTTTTTTTTTTAGGCGTTTCACTACACAGTGCCTTAGCCTAAAAGTGTTTTTTCTTACAGTCTGCTGGGTACTTTTAATCATGTATTTTTCTTTTGCTGAAAAACTCTTTTAAGCCCTACAAACGAATGAGAACAAATTAATGCATCAAGTTAAATAGGAAAGGGATGTTCAGATGAATCACATGGGTAGCATAACCATAATCCCTGAACATCTGGATTTACCTGGATGATTATGATTATTTAATCCCTGTCCCTCAAGGTGCTTTCACATGTACCAAACTGCATCTTTTTTGACACGTGGCCAACATGTCATGTGTTTTTACAAGGAATTGCCATGGTTTTGTAATTCATTTTTGACCCCAGGTAAAACAAGTTGAAAGCACTTATTTCACCTCTAGAAACACTGGCCCAGATGAACTAATAGGCAGTGTAAATTTAGACAGACTGGCTGAAAATATGCCAGATTTATCGCAGTGACTGATGCTGAATGATAAATCTGATGTATCTTTAGATTGTCTAGTCTATGTTTATACCCTCTTTTAGTTGGCTTTAGTTGGCAGAATTTTATAACATAATGTGCATTTTTGGTGCATTGTGATGAATTTAAGCCACATTTCATTTTTCTGAGTATCCACACCCACATCAAATTGAAAACTTTTAGCCCAAACTTGATGTGCCAAAGATGTGCCACATTGTTTACACCAGTGTCTATTTGTTACCCCAATAGTAAATTGGCATGTGTGAAAGTATCCTTTGTGACTCTTGTCTTATTCACTTTTTTAGATATGTTGACTTATGTTATGTTCATTATGATTTACCAGGCTACACCTGCGAGTGCATCTTTGTAAACCCAGGTTCTAGATGTCAACACTTGTTTTGATCAGCATTCAGATGTGAATATTAAAATTCTAAATATTTACACCCATGAAAGAAAAAATATGTTCAATAATGTTAATCAAATTCATGAAAATGTAATTATTTGCACAATACCATGGTTTTCAGAGTACTGTCTGAAATAATGGGCTGCGGAACCTCTTTTTTGATTATTAATGTTTTTGCATATTTCTTACCATTTGGCAAATTTTTAATCAAATATATTTTTCTTACCATTCTAATGTTATATAGTTTTGTGATTTATACACAGCTGTCTGCTGTTTTTTTTAGTAGTGTCTCTGTTTTTAGGATGTAGAAGTAAATAGACATGAGTCGACAGTAGGAATATTAAATTTTTATTCTTATAACAGTAATTTTTATGTATTAAATATTAAACATGACAAGACTTTGCCACAGTGTATATCCAGCTGAGATGTTAATACTCTTTTTTTTGTACTATATAGGATTACAGGAGAGTGAGAGACTAAATTATATTTCTTTCAGTGCTTTGGCTGTTGTGTCTTAAAAGATGTGTACTGTGAATACATGGAAATAATTAAAGATGAAATGTTCTAAATGGCTGTGAATTTAAGCACATTGTAGACTGTATTAAAATGTTTGAAACATAAGTAGCTATTTTAATAAGGTTATTATAACAATTAGTATGATTTGTGTGAGTGTGTGGTACTTTGAAAAAGTAATAGAGCAACTCTCCACTAAATGCAAATTATTTTAGTAGTTTAAGGCTATGTTTACATGAGTGTTTTTGCATTTTCTTCACTGTTCTAGTATTTTCTGCAATTACATTCTTGTGACAATATCCAATGCAGGTATTTGAGCTTGCTGGCATACTACTTGTTCTAGCAGACCTAATCATCTGGTTACCTCTGTGCATGCTCCTGTTTTTCCAAGGATTACTGTGCTCACCTGCAAGCTTCTCCTTCTGCCAATCATTGTCTATCTGTCTGTATAAAAATCTGCTTCTCTACCCACACCTTGCCTGTGCAGTGATTCAGTCTCTGCTATGTGTCCCTGTGTGCACACATATCTTGTTGTTTGTATGTCATATATTTTGTTTGCTTCAGTTGTCTGTATCATGACCTGCTGTTTGGATCCATACTGTCCTTTGGTCTGTATGTCTAAGCAATGTTTTAGTTTCTATGTATTCTTGCATGCTATGCTTTCGTGTTTGGACTAATGTCCTTCTGTATGTTTTCGCCCAGATGAAGCTTGGGCGAAAAGCCCATGGGGCCAAGTCATTCGTTTCTCCAGGGTTATGTTTTGACTTTGTTTACTCAGATATACAATCTGGCTTTTATTTCATGATATATCTGTGCATGTGTTACTTTACTGGTATCTTTATTTTATAGCCTTTGGCATGCTTTTTGTACCTGTATGGCATTATATTATACTTACCCATGAGTTATGTGTTCTTTTCATGTGGTTGCACTCCTCCTTTATATGTTGTTTTATTTGATGATTTGTAAAAATAAAAATTGCATTTTTAGTTGGATTAATTGTGTGCTTATGCTTAATGTTTGTGCTTCTGTATGTATGCTATGTGTTTCTAATGTCTGTATGCCTGAGCTATGCTCTAGTTTCTGCCTGCCATATTTGCATGCGTTATGCTTATGTACTTCTACTATATAAGATTGGTGTTCAGGCCCCTCCTTTACCATGTGGAAGCTGTACTCTAATCTGTTCTTGGCTCACTTGTTTCTGTTATGTACTCATGTGTTTGGTTCATACCTCTGTTATCTGTCCTGTTGTCATTTTCTTGAACTTCTGTGCAAGACCGGGCCTCTTATCTGTTTGTCTAGACTTGTTCCTGATCTCTATTACCAGTCTGGAACAACTGTGCCGCGCATGTACACTGTCTTTCGTGTGTTCACATGATATGTTTTCCTGATTCTATGGTATCTCTGATCTGCCTGATCACCTGTCACCAACACACTTGAATAGCAAGGAGTCCCATATGGGGGGGTTAAAGGGTTAATATTGGGGAATTTGCATAGATAGATTGTCCATAGGCAAGCTGGTTTGGGGGGAGGGGGTTGTCCACAATCCACTGTACTCTACACAACTCCAGCAAAACCATTATAAGGTAATGATATTTGTTTGAAAATATATCCAAAATGACTCCAAAAATATTTATCTGAAAACTAGACAACTATCTATTTTATTTTAGCTCATCATATATATTTTTTTCGCTCATTAAGTCCTTTCAACTATTTGAAAAGATAAAATGGGTTGAGAATGTTCCTTAAATTAAATACTCAATAAAATGTCATACAACACTATGCAAAAGAAAGTACAGTCCTTGAAAGAAGACATGTGCATAGTACTAATGAGGGCCACATATCTACAGCAGTTCTGTATAAATATATGGATTGGCAGGTTATTGTAATACAGGCATATAGTACATTGGAAAATGGAACTTTGGGATGGAAATGAGTATGGTGCTGACTAAACTAAAGTGAAGACTCTAAGGGTCCATTCAGATGTCAGAAAATGAAAAGGAATTGAGTTGGACTTCTGCATCAGATTCCTCTTTATTTTTAGGCCATCTTGCTCTCCATAGTGGAAAGCCTAAGCAGAGCTGTGGCTTTTAGTCTCTGATCAGCCCCAGATGAATGTCTTGAAAACAATGAGAGACATATTCTGGGCAGTATTTGGCACTGATTTTGAGGTGGAATTCACCATACAACAGCACCTAATACCACCCTGTGAACATACTCTAACGGAACTTCCAATTCTTCACCAAGGAACTGCGCAAAGATTCTTGGAATGCACCAGTCAGACCTCCAGGTTGTGATCTGTAGACTATTACATATAGACAGCAACACAGAAGTGATAGAGGTAAAAGCAAGAAATTACATAGAGTTGTGATCAGAACTGGAATAAAAATCAGGAATGGCAAACTCTGGGGAAATAATGGAGTCCAAATCCAAGCCAAAGGTGAAACCATAGAGGCGCAGAAAGTGACAAGTCCAAGGGGTGAGGCATGGTCTAATCATAACAAACTAGGTTAAAGGCAAGCAATAAAAGGCACAAAAGGGTGTCTCCTTCATTGGTTCTCTGCTGTCTAGCAGCTATAAAACCCACATGACTCATGAATGGGATCCAAATCCAACATCTACCATATAAGTCAGCAAGGCATTAAATATGCCTCCAAGAGTGATTGTCATCCTGGCTGGTAAAGTTATTGCTACATATCATTGTCCATGACAATGTAACACACCCACTGGCAGGTCAGAGGTGGATAGTCCTGGTGAAAAGATAGGTATGTAATAGTCACATATGAAGTTATATCATAGACTAAAATAAATAGTAGGGGAGATTTAGGGGAAGTAAATGTACCAGAAAGCTGTTTAAAACGACAGGATACACCATAAAATTCTTATATATGAGTGTCCCATATGTATTCCAATAATGCCCCCACTTTCTTGTCCCATCCCATCTCAATGTGGTGGCAGGGAGTTACAGAAACTGCCAAGCAGGCTGTCCTATGCTGTTTTCATTACTTCCTTAGAAGTGAATTGGGGTAATATAAACAGTGTCTCACAGCGACGCTATTCTTGTAGCTTACATTCACTTTAATGGGAGTTAGGGAAACAGCTTAGCACATCCCTCTTCTCAATGGTGATTGGGACTTACGGCCATATATAACCATTTTAGCCATGTCTGGGACTGGAATACCCTTTCAATCTGTGACAAAAAAACTACAAACATGATCTGCACAACATTTATTAAATGTTTTAGATTCATTTTTTTCTGGATTGTTTAGTGGGAATGGGTTGTGGCTTAAGATGCAACAATGGATGCCAAAAGTTTGCCAAAAATTCTGGGGCAGAGTAGCCCAACTAATAAGTTATATAAACTTAGAATGGACAGTCCATCATCATGTACTGTGATAATTTGGGGCTTGTTTAGTCTGTCTGTCTAAGGGTGCTGCCGTACCATGTACCACGTAGTACTGTGGCTGCAGTATAGGACAGTGTTGCTGCTGCATTTTCTTAAGTAAAAGAAATTGCTGATTGATTACATAGCTTTGAAAATTTTAACAAGATGCCATTGAATACTTAATTAAGAATGCAAATCAGGTACTGCTGGTTTGATGGTTTACTATATACAATACAAATACTGCAGCATGCTTGTAATTAAAAGACATAATTTCTAAAAGAATTTTACCTGCTTCTCCTCTTAATTTGTTGAAAAAATGCAACCACAAGCAAGCGAGATGAAATATACTTTTTGTGGCGTAGCCAAAATGTTCATGTTTGAAAAAGAAATTGCCCTTCATCTGTATATAACCTCAGTGAATTAAACCAATATTTAATGGGGAATTGAGGGTTTTAATGGACTTTTATTAAAGCTCTATCCAACATCTTAATTTTAAATGCATGGAAAAAAACAAATGTAAAGCTTGAAATATAGCTTGTTTTATAACAAATTTTGACTGCCAGTTACAGTAAAATAGGAACATTCAAGTAAAACCTCATGTTCATCACATGCAAAAAAAACCTATGAAATACCTGCGACTGTTGTACAGTGGAGAAGTGGGAACATGAATTGCCTGTTATCTCCTTGCATAATTTATATGACAGTTTGATTTGATTTGACAATTTATGGCTAATTAATTATAAAGATTGTGTTTGGTGAACATGGATCTCACTGCAAGTGTCTAAATCCTAATAAAAAACTTACATTTTAGGCAAATCAGTGAATTAACATTCTCTGTAAAATTTTGTAGCCTTTCACATAGAGTTCACAAAGAGTTTTTTTGCAGGTGAAATCTGCCTCAAAATCTGCCTCAAAAAAATGCCTTCCAACATCTCCCATTCTGCAGCATCTGAAGATGTAAATAGCTGGTCCTTACGTAGCACCATCTTTAAAGAAACTATTTACAAAACACAAGCAGAGGCAAAGGTGACTATTATGATTTCTTTAAGATTGTGTCAAAGGAGGCCTCCTTAGTTGGTTAAAGTTTTGACATACACTTTGACCACTGAGGATCCCTCCCCTAATACCTAATGCTGCAGTGTATGCGGCTGACAGCTACTGTTGATCGTGGGCCAGATGAGTTGAGACCATGTAACCCAGACTCCAGTTCCTGGGTGTCAACTGCCAACAGTTCTCTTGTCAGCAGGAAGTTATGGAGGACCACTCAGGCTTTCACAACATCATCCACAGCTTCTGGGTTTAGCTGGATTGCAGTGTTGAAAATTCACCATTTTGAAGTGAGGATCCCAAATGCTGGAGTACGTTTCAGAAGGTTTCCACATATCTGGAAGGCCTCATCGACTACAACCACAAACGGCATAGGAGGTCCATCAGTTTCAGGAAATGGCTTTGGTGCTAGCAATCCGAATTTTCCAGAATAGAGTCTCCATCCCTTTACAGAGTCCTTGAAGATTCTGAAGTCGTTGGTGTGGCCATATGCCCCAATGTCTACAGCCACAAAACAATACTGGGCATCAGCAATGACCATCAGTACAATGGAAAAGTTTTTGTAGTTCAAGAACAGGGAGCCACTCCTTGTAGGTTTCTGGATACTGATATGCTTTCCATTAACTGCTCCTACACAATTTGGAAAATGTGTCACCTTCCAGAACTTGGCTGCAATGTCCTTCCATTGTTCTATTGTTGGCTGTGGGATAAATTCTTCACGCAGCAAATCCCACAGGGCCTGGCAAGTATCCCGGATGATGTAGGAGATAGTTGATTTGCCAAGACAGAACTGGAAGTGCATGGAGGAGATGCTCTCACCTGTTGCCAGATACCTTAAAATAAAAAAAAAATTTAATAAATGTGTGTGTGTATATATATATATATCATGGAAATACAGTGTTGATACTCATCAAAGCAGTGGCGTAACTATCACGGACACAGGGGATGCAACCGTGATCAGGCTTGGAGGTGTACGGGGCCCACGGCCAGATGGAAATGGCCGGGCCTCCGGCCACCATGATAGCATGAACCAGGCTTTCCCTGACTGCTACACACATTGCTAATGGAAAGGGGTCCGGCTATCGACGGGCCCCTTTCCAATTGATGCCAACCCAGGGGAGGTGATTAAAAATAAAAAAAATTACTTATACTCACCTCTCCTTGGCTCTGGATCCTTTGCAGGGCTCTTCCAGGCGGTGACTGAGGTCATTCGCCCCCCGACATCACTGCTGGAGCAAAAACCGTGGCGTTTATAGTCCTTGCAAAGTGGATGAGATTCTAGCGAATCCCATCCACAAATAGCAGAAAAAGACCTGCAGCAGCAGTACTGGATCATGATGCTTAGACCCGTGAAATAAAGTCAACATTGGGAATTCTTCCTTGCCTCCCAAAGGGAAGCAAAACTGAAATATTATCAGGATAGACTGTATATCCATGTTGCGACAACTTTTAGGAAGACCACTGGCAGTGCCAGTTGAACACGTACCCTGCCCGTTCTCAGTCTACCTCACTCAGTCAGCGCTCCACCTCCTCAGCCAGTGCCACAGCTCCAGGTATCAGATGTTAAAGCATCAGCAGTTAATACAGTATCTGGAACATGATGAATCAAAAAATGTTCAACTTGCAGTGCTAACCAGACACATAACAGGCTACTGACATCCACTGGCTGCAGCAACAGGTACAGTCAGTCCTACCTAGAGTGCACCTATACTCCAGCAGATAACTGTGACCCCATAGAATTCTGGGTCAATAGGCTAGAACAATGGAAGAAGCTGGCCCAGTTTGCCATGGGAGTTTTATCTTGTCCTGTTTATCAGCTTTAAGCATAACAGCTGAGACGATGTTCAGTGCTGCTGTTGGCATTGTAACACCTAAAAGGAACAAACTGTCCACCAATAGTGTGAAAAAATTATTATTTTGTTAAAATAAATCAGGTATGGATATGTGAGAATTTTCACATAACTCTGGCACAAGTGCCTCCATTTAGAGCTGCCATTGTGTCCCTGAATCATGTTCCATTTACTGTATTGCTGATGCTGCCTGCTACTCCTAAACAGCTGGACATCATCTCTTGTGGTCCAGTCCATCACTATTATTCCATGCGCTACTGCATGGGGGGGGACCCAAGTCAAAAGTTTGCTATGGGGCCCAGTCTAGTTACACCCCTGAATATAATATATATACTCTAGATTTGACATTTGCTAAGCACATAGACAATGTTTTAATGGAAGAGTTTTAGATTACATTAGCATGTTGTTAATTTCATGTTGAAAGTTTTAATTTTAAATAATGTCAATACCACTTTAAAACTAATTTTGATCCAGATAATATACTGTAGATTGCAAAAAAAAAGATTTAATGTTTGGCATGGATGGGACAAGTCCATGTAGATTTTTATGTAAATGAAAGCCATAAATTCTGTTACTCTCACAAATAAACGTAATCAAACAATAAATATTCAGCTATAATGGAATTTAAATTAGAGATGAGTAACTCAAATCTCCTGCTGTTTTTGAGCTGGGAGCCTAAATTCACCCTCTCCTGTATTTATAAAGACATTAGAAACTCAGGAAACTAAAATGCAATATGCATCTTTACAATAGGAAATGAATTTTTATTAGTTAAAAAGAATCAACATTTAAGCCAGGACAAAAGTTGCTTGTTCATAACTCCAGTTATAAATGTTGGCAGCACAAGAAAAAAAAAACCCTGGTGATTACGTCGAAACAATAGGATATGTTCTTTATCCAAATTCACATTGAGCAGTGTTTTAATAGCTTCTGAAAATTGGAAGCTGTGGGTAGCCTGCAGCTACCTCATAGAGATTCAGTTAAAATACCATAACCTCCAAATAAAATCTTTCATCTATTTTAGCTTCAGCTCTGCAAGAAACAACCTCTCCCATTAACATATTCATGTCACTGACTTCTGCAGGAGATTTGCTCTCAGTAAATTTACATACCTTTAGATCTGTTTACAATAACCTTTTTATTTTTGTTAAGCATGGAAAGGATTGCAGAACCTTCGTGTCCCCAGACAATCATTAACTGTAGATATATATCGCTTTTCTGTATTAACAATAGGCTATTAATTAATGCAAAAGGGACAAATATAGAAGATGCTGGCTTTGCTAGTGGAGAGGATTGAACCAGAGATGTTTAAAATCAACTTTTTCCATGATTTTAGTGGAGATTTTGTTGCCCTAGGTCATTTCATTCCATACATTTCAAATAGTTCTAATATGTGAGCATTCAGTAAAAGCATTCACAACATTACCTGTCTACAGTGTATTGGCAGCGACAACAGAGATAGAATCCCTTAGTGATCCTATTATAATCAAGTGGAAACCTGGCTAATATAGATACAGCACTCTCTCAAGTTATTCATATACAATGCCACAGATAGTGACAATCTGTGGCACTCACAGTTGGCTAGAAGATCTAGCTAATGAACATGCACAATGTAATTAGCTACAAGTGGCTTCCCTTAGAATAAGACAAACAGGGTTGAGCAAATAACTTTATTTTCAAAACAAAATCATAACAATTTGTGAAGGGTACTTAAACCAGGACCAAGAACCTCATAGTACACCCGTTGGAGCCTGGTGCCTTAGCAATACAACTAAGACATCTGGCACAATGCAGATGGCCTGTCCCGGCGGGGTGAGGCCGCAGAGGTGCGTGAGGAAGTTGAACATAGGCTCCTCCTTCCTCCCAGCTCTCTCTAAAAGGGGGAGGTGTGATGATGAGAGACCTTCAGTTATGTATGTTTCTTTGAAATGTATAATTTATTATTCATGTTAGTAATGTTGGGTTTAAGCTGTGTTTACATTGGTGGTCAATTCGCTTCAGTGGTTTTATGTGTATACCATGGGAGAGGGCTTTTCTGGCCAGTCAGTTTTTTACCCCTGGACAACAGATGTCCAAGGGGGGAGAGAGGGCTAGTGACCCGGAGTTCAACCCCAGACACACTTCTTTTCTGTAACTAGGAAAATATCCCTCTTTCCTCAGGTCCTGCAGTGGGTTGAGAGGAGGGGCGCTACCTGGAGGGGAGATGTGGCTGGACACTAGCCTTATACTAGGAGGAAGGGCTAGGTTCTTGGTCACTCAGCAAGGAGGCATCTAGGAGATAGCTGGCGTGCCCCTTCTGCACGAGAAGTCCTCTACCCTGGTTCTGGTATTTTTTCTATGTTTTATTCCCATTTTATTTTCTGTACTGTATTGTGCTTTTACCTGTATTGGCTTGACCATTCATTGATGTGTATTCCTGTATATGTTAGTGGCTAGTACCGACCCACTCAGGTTAATACATATATAAAATTTATAAAACTTGTTCATATTATCCTATGAACTCAGTCCACTCATGGGGCGTGAGTGGGAGATTAAAAAGAGTGTTCGCAGGTGTGCCAAGTGGCTTGGCAAAGTGAGATTCTTCACAGTGGCTCAGTGGTTAGCACTACAGCCTTTTAGTGCTGAAGTCCTAGGTTCGAATCCTGCCAAGGACAACATCTGCAAGGAGTATGTATGTTCTCCCCGTGTTTGCGTGGGTTTCCTCAAGGTACTCCAGTTTCCTCCCACACTCCAAAAGACATACTGATAGGGAATGTAGATTGTGAGCCCCTATATGGGACAGTGACTACTGTCAATGTCTGTAAAGCGCTGTGGAATATGATGGTGCTATACAAGTAAGCATTAAAAAAAAAAAAGAAAAAACTTTACTTTCACCTGTGCCACGTTGCACCAAAGTGATCAGCTCTTGTCTATCCTGTTGTGCCACTGTGCATCTCTGGAGGCTGCTACTTGACACAGCTTACCCTACCTGCACATCACTTATTAGGTTGCACAGGCTAACTACTTTACAGGGGCATCTTAGTAAATTAGAATATCTTTGAAACGTTCATTAATTTCAGTGATTCAGTAATTCAATTCATAATCAGCGTCTTCCATGATTGTGTGGCCTAGTGAACCAGGCTGAGGGACCATTTAAAGGCTTAGGAAACCTTGGCAGGTGACACACTGAATTTACAATACTGAACTTTTTTACAACATTCAAATTTTCTTAGATTTGGGTTTTCATTACCTGTAATCCATAATCAACAATTACAGAAATATAACACTTGAAATAGAAAACTCTGTGTGTAAAGAATCTAGAAAATATAGGAGGTCACTTTTTTAATTTAATTACTGAAATAAAAAAACGTTTCAAAGATTTTCAAAGTTTCTAATTTATTGAGATGCACCTGTAGTATAGATGACGCTTTGCACCTTCATGGGTTCTTGTAGCCACTGCACCAATAACTTTCATGGATGCCCAACTAACCTCAACTGTGCATCTTATGTCTCACAGTTTCAAACTATAGCTCATCTGATTCTTTCACAGTGGTCCTACTTAGGCCTTGCTGCACAACTTCACTCACTTGCATATTGGTTCAAATTACAAGCCCAATTAAAAAAAAAAAAAAATTATTTACAATAGAACACATATCAGAAAGGGAAAGTTAAACATTTTTCTATTTCATTTGAAAAAAAAAATTAACTCATTTAGAAACAACACTTCTGAAAAAAGTTGTGACAGAGCCATGTCTACCATTGTGTAGCATCTCCTTTTGTTTTTACAACAGTCTGTATATATCTGGGAAGTGAGGAGATCAATTGCTGGAGTTATGAGAAAACAGTTGTCCCATTATTGTTGGATGTAGGATTCTAGCTGCTCAACAGACTTGTCTTTGATGGATTTTTCACTTTTTAATGCACCAAATATTTTCTAAAGGTCTGGATTGCAGGCAGGCCAGTTCAACACCTGGGCTCTTCTTCTGCAAATCCATGCTGTTGTGATGTATGTAGTGTGTGGTTTAACATAGTCTTGCTGAAACATGCATGGCCTTCCCTGAAAGAGACATTGTCTGTATGGGAGCATATGTTGTTTTAAGACCTTGACACGCTACTCCTCATTGATATTGCTTTTCAAGATGTGTAAGCTCTCCATGCCATAGGCACAAAAGCAACCCCATACATGAGAGATACATGCTTTTAAACTGTGTGCTGATTACAAGCTGGATGGTCCCTCTCTTCTTGAGTCCACAGTACACGGCACCTGTGGTTTCCATAAAGAATTTCAAATTTTGATTCATTTGGTCATAGAACAGTTTTCCTTAGTCCATTTTAAATGAGCTTTAGCCCAGAGAAGACAGCAGCATTTATGGAATGCATTTATGTGTTCATATATAGCTTGTTCCATGCCTGATATAGATTTAACTTGTATTTACGGATTGCAAAGCGAAGTGAGCCTGAACAATTTGCATCACCCATTCCTACCTGTTTTTAATGCAGTACCAACTGAGGGCCCATAGATCATGAGTAGAGATGAGCGAATAAAAGCTGACGAAGTGGAATTCGATCCGAATTTCAGAAAATCCTCCATTCGCAATTATTCCAGATTTCCTCACGCTTTGATGTATCGAATCGAACATTTTCAATCGGGGTTTTTAACCCCTTGGATGGAGCAGTCAAACATGACCGCGGCATTCTAACACCTGCGGCATCCCCATTTTGTCTTTATATTGAGAGTCTAAGAGCACTGCCATCCAGTACTCATCCCTCTGCTTGATGCTAATAATATGCTTGTCGCTGTTTAAGCAGCAAATCAGACATATGTGCAGATCCAGGGGCCTGCCATGGTAGGTGTTCTTGGTCAGCATGGTCATCATCATCATCTTCTTGAAACAGATAAGGGCCAGCCTCCTCCCTTGGCTGTGCCTGTGACATATCAAGGGCCCCCTCTGCATCCAAGGGAGAGTCTTTCTCCTCTTTCAGTCTAGGAGTCTCAGTTCCTCAACCAAATTGAAGAAGTGGAAACTGTTCCTCATCTTCCGTTCCTTGTTGCATAAGTGTAGGGGTTTCTGTTAGATATGCAATAGAGAGATCACGTCGCTGATGCTGCAGTCGTTCCTGCTGACAAATTTGGTGGCTTTTTCAAAGGGCTTGCGAAGCCAGCACATTTTCCTCATGAGCCTCCACTGACGTATCTCAAAGTAACACATTGTCCCTGTGGTCTGCTCCATGCAATAATTGTTCATTGCCTTCTGCTGTTCACACAGACGCTCCAGCATGTTTAAGGTGGAGTTTCACTGAGTTGGAAAGTTGCAGATCAGGCGATGCAAATCGAGCAGGATGTATTTTGCAATGTAAGAATGGCTGAAATGCACTAAGATTTTTCTGCCCATGAAGAGCACCTTTTTAAGCCACTATACAGATTAATAAATTGTTGAACCATCAGATTAAGGACATGCTCCATATAGGGACAATGTGTTATTGAACCACAACAACAATATTGGTGCAATTGTTACTGGCAACGCTGCCCAATTGGAATTCTTGATGCAGAATACAGCAAAGCAGCTCCTTCGCTATGTGGCTCCTCTCCGGGCTCATTAATTGCAAAACCTCTGACGCTCAAAACATTAACCCAGTTGGCAGTGAAAGCCATGTATTGTCCTTTTCCATAATTGCTGCTCCATGTGTTGATAGTGGCATGCACCTTTCTTCAGACTGGCATATCCAAGGAAATGCTCATCTTCTACGACACTTGCTGTTATAAAGCAAGGACAGCTTTCCTAGAGAAATAATGGCAGCTAGGTATCCTCCATTGAGGTTGAGCACATGCCAACAGTTGTCAAAATCCATTCATTGGTATGGCAGCAATTGCACCTCCAGCAGCTTGGCCAGGTGCAAGTCAAGTTTCACAACTGCTGGATGATTGGGAGCATATTGCTGTCTCCTGGCCACACATTCCCATATGGATGACTGACATTGGCGTAGAAGAGGAAGAGGAGGAGGAGGAGGAGAAACATTTGGAGACAGGCAAAAAGGGGCTGGACACTTGTACTAGTACTAACAATAAGAACATAGGTTGCAACAGCAACACTGCTTCTGTTTTTGTTGACAATGCCACAAGCTGCAGGATTATTGTACTTCCTGAGAAGATGGAGTTTTTCATTACTTAGCTTGCTCGTCTCAGGAGGATATTGCATCAGAGAGTGATGTGATCTTGAGTCAGGCCTCTATGTGTTCCATCTCCTCAAATGTTGTAACATGTAATTTAGGCCTGGGTTTTTCTGGACTGTCACCCATGTTTATTTCATCTTCTTCACTGACACATATTCCTGGTAGTCATGTGGCATCTGCTGAGAAAGTAATTTCTCCTAGTCAGAATAATCTTCCTCCTCTTTTTGATGAGCTGGATGAGAACAGTCAGCATTGTTTGCAGGTAGACTAGGACGGCATGACTGTTGGTGGTGGAGTAGTGGCAGGGGGTGTGGTACTGCTACTGGTAGTTATTCTTCTAAGGAAACTAGGGGGAATTTGGAGGTGGAAATTATGAGAGTGTGCAGGAATCCTATGGCCATGGTGTATCAGAAAAAAGTAGGGAAGACAATGACATATACAATAATGATTTTTTTGCAGATATGATCTGGCAACAGTGTCAAGGTGACAAGGTGGCAGTGGTGATAGTAACGATTCCAGTCAATGTGCAACTCCAACATGCAAAAAACCTGTCCAGGCAAACCTAGGGGAATCTCACAAGGTGAGGGTGGCAACACTGATGGAAGAAGCAGCATACACGTTTCTGCTGTTGCTTTTGTTGGCGGCAGCAACTACACTCATTTATCTCCCATGTGGGAATTTGCAAGATCTGCAAACAGAAACTTGGCCTTGGACATGCAGGAACAAATGTAGAAATTACATCTCTACCTACTCACATGAAAAGGTATCAACAGCTTATTTGGCAAAATAGATTTGTCGTCCTGCTCCTTCTCCCCGTGATCTTCCTTGTAGTCAGGCCATATTTACACCTAGCACATGGTCAACTCTTTCTCCTCCTCCTTTTCCACGCCAACGTCATTCATCCATAAGGGAATGTAAGTCCAGGAAACATAATTATATGCCCAGTCATGGAAGAGGAGGAGGAGGAGAAAGACTCTCCTTTGACTGCAAAGGGAGCCCTTGACATGTCACAGGCACATCCAGGGAAGGAGGCTGATCCTTATTTTTTTCAAGATAATGATGATGATAATCACGCTGGCCAAAATTACCAACCATGGCAGGCCCTTGGGTCCACGCACATGCAGGCAAGCATGGGAGGCTGTATGTTCCGTTGCTTACACAGCAACAAGTGTATTATTATCATCAAACAGAGGGATGAGTACTGTATCGTGGTGATCTTAGACCCTCGCTATAAACTAAAAATGGGTGAATTCTTCACTGTCACCTAAGAGAACAAAAATTGGAATATTATCAGGATAGGCTGTATACCTAGCTTGCCACAGCCTTTAGGAAGACCATTGCAAGTGCTAGTCAACGTGTGCCCAGGTGGCCTCTGCCCACTCCCAGTCCACCTTAGCGCTTCACCTCCTTCAGTGCACCAGTACACTAGAAGGATGAAACTGTCCACTGCTATCTAGAAAAAATTACTTTTGTCAAAATGAACCATGCATGGATCAGTGAGGATTTTCACACATTTTCAGCTGATGCCTCAGAATAGCATGCTATTATTATTATGTATCATGTTCCATTTAAAGTACTGCTGGTGCTGCCTGCTACTTCTAAACAACTACTATCACTGTCACCTCTGAACCAGACATGTCATGTGACCTGGTCCATCATATCATTCCATGCTGTACTGCCACTCATGTTGCCACAGCTACTGCCACTGGCACCACTCAGCCAGACATGTCCTGTGACCTGGTCCATCATATTAATCCATTCTTTAACCCACATATCTGTCTCCCAAATAACAACAAACCATATGTTGCTAAAAACCATTGGCAAGCACTCTTTACTAAGAAAGGGTAATTTTTGGAGCATTTTAAATGTTAAAATGTGTAAAAGTGAGTGGCAGCATAGTGTATGGTAAGCTTGGAGTTTGAATAGACTGTTTTCCATAGACATACATGTCACTTTCACTTTGACATAATTTTGGCTGTGTTTGCCTTAGAGAGCTAGAAATTGGATAGGCATGTTCCTAGGAGCCCTGAAAGTGTTATACACTATGTTTTAAGTCAAGTTAATATGTGGTTCATACCAAACTTATTCGATTCGAAACAAATCTTGGTCCCGAACCACCTGAACCTGAAATGAAACATATCTTGAGAGGTTTGCCCATCTCTAGCCATGGCCCAAAATTCACACCTGTGCCCATAGGACTTTATTTATGCCAGTGCTCAGACCAATAATTTCACACTTTTTCAGGTTATCTCTCATTCCCTAATAGACTCCTGTGCTGTAATTGGGATCTAAATCTTTATTAAATTGTTATATTAGTCATTTATGTATTCAGTGTATACATATTGTCATCCATTTGTGCATACAGAAATTTTTTTTATCCAATACCATCAAGCAATGAAGCAACAAGCAGTTAATCCTGTAGAAAGCCTAAAGCTTCTTAACCTTACAAATCAGTACCACCAATCACAGCTGGGCCCTCTGACATTGTACGTCTAATTGTACAATTACACAATTCGCATAATTCTGGGTGATAAATATAGAATGCAATAATTAATATTGGAACCATGGAGAGGTCACTGAACATTAGTTATAAAAATGTATTTTCTAGCATGCATTATACTTTCCTGTATCCTAACATATGCTATCACTGGACATGCAATACAACAGCTAATGAAGACAGAGGCTGTTGGTGTCTTACAGTAGGTTAAAGCACAATTGTTGCATAGTATAATAATGGTCATGTGATGAGTAATGAGAACACCTATGACAGCATAAGAGATATACGCTATATTGCTAGATAGATATCTATTTTATGTTTATTTAAAACAGCTATATAATTTATATAAGCAACATCCTCCAAGTAATGAGATGCACACACAACATGAAATCCTGACCTCAATGTTAAATTTAGTTTTAATTTTTAGGAAAGAATGAAAAAAAAAATTGTTAAAATTCAGATATGACCTACAGGTAAGTGTGTGTTTCTGTTTATAGTTTGTAAATCATATCTAAAAATAATTATGAAATTATTTCGATCCCATATCATAGGAAATGTGGGAAATATTTTTTATAACTGTAAACATGATTCATTATAATTACTCTCAGTCCAGCTATGAAAATGTAAATGGAGTTATTCGGCTATTGAAATTCCAGCATGCTCACTTCTTATAGAACGTCTTTCATATAGAGTTCTCAATGACTTCACCCGATGTTGACCTTACAAGCTGATATAACATCTCATGCTTGAAAGCTTAGAGGTGCTGTAGAATCTTTTCAGCGTAGAATGCATTTTACTCTTCAAGCATAAAGCTATGAAAAAAGCAAAAAAATATAAAAAGTCAAGTGGGACCCATGATATTTATTCAAATGCCCCCGAGAAACTATTTTAAGATGCTTGTGTCGACTGTGTATGATTTATAGTGTACAAGTATTTTGCATTTATAGACAGAACTAAGCGATTGCAAGGCAATGTCTGTAACAATCTTTATGTTGTGTATAGAACAGAATGTCTGATGCTCATTTTTATTGAAATGCTTCATGTTAAGTATATTGGTGAAAACTTTTTATCTGTGTGTTATGTTAAATTTATTTTTTGAAACAATGTAGAATAATTTATGTAAATAATTAATTAAATTATTATTACTACTCCTTAGTGTTATCATATGGAAATGCACGTGGATATTTTCTATCAACATTTATTATTGCTTTAGTGCGTGTAAAGGGAAGCAAATTTGTTATGTGCAGACAACTCTTCTAGATAAAGACCCCAGAGTATAATAAACAGAGGTCCAGGAGAGATTACTAAACATAACACCTCTCCTGGATCTCTCTCTTGCTGTCCTAGTCAGGCCTCTTCCAGCCTCCGGTATGACTTCAGCGCCCTGGTGGGCTCCGACGTCATGATGCTCAGCTGCAAGCTGCCAATCACAAGCCTCAGAACCTAGGAGAGGTGAGTACGACTGTTTGTTAAATTTACTAACCTCTCCTGGGGCTCCGTATAATAATAGCAGAGCAAGTTAGGGCCAAACAAGTTCAGCCTGAAACAAAACTACTGGGCAAACCCACAAATATTTGTTGAAATGCATCTTCCAAGGTTCACTGAACACTAGCCATATCTTCCATCAATTGGCCTTAGGTGGATAACTTTCTTAGGCCCTTACCCAGGATTGGTGTGTGTAAATATTGCGTATATTTACTTGTGCTTTGTGCATCCTATTGTGCATTTTAGGATGTGTATTGCACTGAATATGCTGATGACTTGTTGCACTGCATGATCTAACAGTGTTTTTTTTTTAATTGTATTCTTCTACTGCATCACTGTAGCAAATTTATTACAACTGGCATATCATACACCAGTCTTCATAAATGGCCCGATTGCAGCCTCTTCATAAATCAGTTGGATGTTCCTGCGCCAGAACAGAGATCTATGCACAGTAGGAACTGGCATAGATTTTCATTCTAACTCAGGTCAGAATGGCGTGAGTTAAACTTGAGTTAAACGTGAGTTAAACCAAACTTCTTCCATTTAAGGATTATATAGGCCACTGTGCTTTTAGGAACCTTGAGTGCTGCAGAAATTCTTTTGTAACCTCGGCCAGATCTGTGCCTTGCCATAATTCTGCCTCTGAGCTCCTTGGGCAGTTCCTTTGACCTCATTATTCTCATTTGCTCTGACATGCACTGTGAGCTGTGAGGTCTTATATAGACAGGTGTGTGCCTTTCCTAATCAAGTCCAATCAGTTTAATTAAACACAGCTGGACTCCAATGAAGGAATAGAACCATCTCAAGGAGGATCAGAAGGAAATGGACAGCATGTGAGTTAAATATGAATGTCACAGCAAAGGGTCTGAATACTTATGACCATGTGATGTTTCAGTTTTTTTTTAATAAATTTGCAAAAATATCTACATTTCTGTTTGTTTTCTGTCAAGATGGGGTGCCGAGTGTACATTAATGAGAAATAAAATGAACTTATTTGCTTTTAGCAAATGGCTGCAATGAAACAAAGAGTGAAAAATTTAAAGGGGTCTGAATACTTTACGTACCCACTGTACATATTTGCAGGGATAGACATGGACCACCTGGATGTATCAGTTAACAGGCGGTCTGGGAGTGGTTAAAGTGGACCTTTTATCATCTCCATCAACTCCAGTTCTAAGCATTTCTTAATAGATGCAACTTTACTGATTCCGGAGCAATCAATGCAGTTAGTTTTGGTGATATGCTATGGAAACTCTGTACTGTCAGGTAGGCAGTGTCAGGCAAGAGCAGGCAAAAAGTCATGATTCAGAATTCCAGTCAGAGGTATACAATCACAACCATTGTCTGCTCCTGCCTGACACTGCCCACTTGACAGTAAAGAGCCAAAATTGCAAATGTGGCACCAAAACTAACAGTACTTTTGCTCAGGAACAGTGTGGGCTAGAGAAAAAAATTCAAACTGTGCCGGAATCAGTGGAGCAGTACTTATTAAATGATGTGAAGAGCTGGACTTTAACAACTACTGACTGTGCTCCCAAACTAAAAAAATGGATATGTAGATATGTGTCACTTTTGTTGTCAACCAAAATCAATCAATAGAAAAAGTGAGAACATTTAAAAAATAACTTTTAATATACTATATTTATAATGGCACTTATGCCATATCCAAAAATTTTTAAAAATTGTGCACTGCAGAAAGTCAATATTTATGCTCAGGGGCTCGAAGGGATAATTGTAGGTCTATGGTAGAGGCACAGGGTCGGACTGGCCCACCAGGGAACCGGTGAATCCCCCTGGTGGGCCCCGACTATTAGTCCACATTTTACCAATGTAAATGCATTGGTCAGGGGCCCGATCTGGATGGTCAGGGGCCCGATCAGGCCCCTGACCAATGCAATTACATTGACAAAATGTGGATTAGTAATGGTCAGGGGCCGGACTTTACTACCATAAAGATGGCCGCTGCCGGCGGAGCGCAGCGGTGGGAGACTGTCCCTACCTTGTCCTGGGCCCGCCTCCTGAAGCCTGCATCCTGATTGACAGCTGCTGGAGCCAAAAAAATTGCAGCGCATTGCTGCACGCATCAATGACGTCATAACGCTGTGCGCGGCGGCGGGATTCAGCAGAGGAGCCCAGAACAACAGTGTGAAGGTAAGTACAAGTTACCACACACACAAAACAACTTTCCCCCCTATTTTGCCCCCAAATCTTTCAGCTTCACTGACCCCTCTGAGAACTACAACCCTCAGCAGCTCCAGATGCTCTGGATCTGTTGAGAGTTGTAGTCCCCCCCAAAACGAATATTCCATTGTACTGTTATGCTGGTGCCTGCTCTAGGGCTCCAGCATGACAATACCTAAGTTGCAGAAACCGGAGGACTTTTCTGTCCGTCAGTTTCAGTTTGAATATGGCGGACACCGGCGGACCTCATTATAATGGGGTCTGCCGGTGTCTGTGTGTAACCGCCATGTTAACAGTCCGCCTCTCAGTCATTCGGGTCCCGTGGCGGACCTGTATGACAGAGAGCTTGCCGCAGATGTGAACCTAGCATAAGGCTATGGCTACACTACAACTTCCGTCATGCAACCAAAGATCTCCGTGTCGCCTTGGGACTCTTTCACACGTTAGTGAATGGAGTCGCATTGGGACCCTCAGGTTGCAATGCGACTCCATTCACTAACATAAGTGAAGGAGTTACAAGGCGACACGGTGATCCACATGATGGGAGTCACAGCTTATTCATCAAAAACAATGTTTTCCACCTGCCGGAGTTTTGCGCCTAATTTATAATGAGGTGCGCACATAAATTAGTCACGTCTTCCAGAGTCCGTGCGCCTAAACAGAACTCCACACCAGCTCCTTGCTGATGTAGATCTCTGGCATCATTAACACTAGAAAACTGAAGTAAATGATGATAAAATGACAGGGCCAGAAAAGTGGTGAAAAACTCAAAGTCTTTTTTTTTTGCAAAAATTTTCACTTGCGCAAAATAATTGTTACTTTTTTAATGGCTTGTACATCACTTTTTTTTTAGCACACAAGCTGTGTTATATCAGCTCCATTTATTTATTTATTTATTTATTTATTATTTATAGCGCCATCATATTCCGCAGCACTTTACAGACATTGACAGTCATATGTAGATTGTGAGTCCTATATGGGAGAATGACTGACAATGTCTGTAAAGCGCTGCGGAATATGATGGCGCTATATAAGTAAGAAAAATAAATAAATAGTATTTACACTGTACAAATAGGATGCATGATGTTAAAAAAAAAAAATGTCATGCATCCTATTTAACGTCATGCATCCTATTCATACAGTGTATATACTATGGGGCTGATTTAACACGGCTTATTTATTTATATGGCAGATATAACCTTTTTAACCAACCCCCAATACAATATAATTTTGTCAATATGTTGTTAATTATTTATTTTTATTTATGCCAGGGGAGGTGAAAAACAACAAAAAAATACCCTTCTCACCTGTCTCCGATGCTGCAGTGTCCTCCCAGTGCAGTCCGATCCTGCTACTTGGCTGTCTTCTGGCTATGATGTCCCGGCTCCCTTCCGCTGAGGCCGTCTTGTGACTACTTAGGTCAATCAGCGGCCTACAGAAGGGACCCAGGGACATCACAGATAGTGACGTCCCTTCGCCGTGGCTGCAGATTGGCCTTAGCAGTCATGTGTGGTGGGGACTTGCGCCAACAGAGCTGCAGGACTGGGGAACACACGAGCATCGGGGACAGGTGAATGTGTTTTTTTCACCTCTCCCACTCTAATTAAAAAATACATTTTTGCCTGGACAACCCCTTTAAAGGGATTATCCACATTCTAATATTGATATACCACCTGCAGGGTACCAACACGCAGGACCCCCCCGAAGATCAGCTGCATTGGAATAGCATGGCTCTCAGTAATGTTACCATACCAGGAGCCACGCTGCTCACTAGCCGTATAAAGTGTAGTGGTGGCTTGAGGTACTGCAGCGCTGTCCCATTGAAGTCTATGAGGCAGCACTACACTGCCAAAAGCCGAAGCTACACTTTATACAGTGAGTGAGCAGTGTGGCTCCTGGTATGTAATCATTACTGGGAGTCACGCTGTCCTGGTGCAGCTGATCTGCAGGGATCCAGGTTGTCAGACTTCCACAGATCTAAGGGCTCATTCACACAACAGGATTCCAAGGCCGTGTGCTGGCTCTTGTATTAGCAGCACACGGTCCAATAGATTTTAATGGATTTATTCACACGACCATTGTTTTAATCGTCTGTGTGAATGATCCAAGAAAGAAATAGAACAGGCTATTTTTGGTGATTTTATGGATCCCTCAATAGACTCATGTCAATGAGGGATCCTTGAAAACAGATTTTCTTAGGGTGTGCACTGAGCTGGGCACTGTCGTGTGAGTGTAGCCTAGAATATTAGAAGGTGGATAACCTTTTTAAAGGGGTTATGCCATGAAGAATAGTTATCTCTTATCCATAGGATCGAGCCCTCAGAATCGGGGTGTTTTTCTTCTAACTGAATCCTGGCTGAATGTAGGTGTGCCCAGCTGGATGGGAGGCGACCGTGAACCTGATTAACTTGAATGGAAGTGCCTGAGATAGTAAAGTACAGGACTTCGGCTATCTCAGTTACTCCCATTAAAGTAAAAGAGGGCATGGATGCTTCCTATCCAGCAGGGCACGGTTACATTCACCCTGGATTCAGTCAGACTAAATTCACTGTGGGGAGAAAAACAACCCCATTCTCAGGACCGGGAACCTGGATTCACTATGGTCTGTCCTATGGATACAGTAGTAGTAGTTCGGTGACTCTGGCCTTGTAATAATCCTGGAGCATGTAAGGGATTCAGGTGCAGGAAGTGTAGGTCAGTGGGGACCTGTGTCACCACATTTCAAGAGCCATAGTCGGGGCACTTCTCTGTCCTTAAGGCTGGGGCCCCACGTGGTGTAAACGCCGTGGTTCACCTGCGGCGTAAACGCCGTGGAAAAAAAAGCGGCGTTTTACAGTCACAGCAAAGTGGATGGGATTCTAGTAATTCCTATCCCCACTTTGCGTTAATATACGTGTTACAGACATGCGGCGATTTCCAAAACCGTTGTGGTTTTGGAAATCGCAGCATGTCAATTATACCTACGGAAATGCCGGCGGTTTCCCTATAGATATAATGGAAGTAGAAAGTTCACAGAGGAAACCTCTGTGAACTTTCTATCAAAAGCGCTGCAGGAAGAACTGCAATGCGTTGCTGTCGTGGTTTTTCCAGCAGAGCTTTTTTGCTGCAGGATGCCATGTGGGGCTTAGCTTAAAGGGATTTTCCAGGGCTTTCCTTTTTTTTTTTTAATTGCTGACCTATCCTTAGAAATGTCATCAATTGGAGATCTGTTAGGGGTCTGACACCTTGTCCCCCTGTGGTTCAGCTGGTTAAAGAGGCAGTGGCCCTCTCTGAGTGCTGCTTCTACTTCACAGGACATGTGACATTATGTTCATTGATCACATGGCCTGATCACAGGTCAGTCCCATTCAAGTGAATGGGCTGAGCTGTGATACCAAGCACAGTCACTATGGAGCTGTGCTTGGTAAGTACTGAAGAGGCTGCAGCACGCACGTCACGTGAACAGGTGCTGATCCCTTTCCAATTTTTAATTGATGATTGCTTAGGTCATCAATTACTCAGCCTTAGAAAACCCCTTTAACCCCTTAATGACTGGGGCATTTTTTGTTTTTTCATTTTCATTTTTCCCTCCCCCACATTCCAAGAGCCATAACTTTTTCATTTTTCAATTCACAGAGTCACATGATGGCTTATTGTTTGCGAAACAAATTGTACTTTGTAATGTCACTATTCAATATGCTGTGCAATGTACTGGGAAGCTGGAAAAAATTCAGAATGAGTTGCAATTGGAGAAAAACTGCATTTGCGCCAAATTCATATGGGTTTAATTTTTACAGCATTCACTGTGTGGTAAAAATGACATGTTACCTGTATTCTGCGGGTCAGTACGAACACGGCGATACCAAATTTATATAGTATTTGTAATGTTTGGATACCTTTTAAAAAATTAAAAACTTTGCTAAATAGAAAAAAATTTTTGCGTCGCCATATTGTGTCACCTGTAACTTTTTCATATTTACATGTATGGAGCTGGGTAAGGCGTCTTTTTATGCGGGAGAACATGATGTTTTTATTGATACCATTTGGGGAAAGATCTGATGGTTTGATCACTTTTTATTCAATTTTTTATAGGAGGCAAAGTGTTGAAAAAAACGCTATTTGGCCATTTTGATTTTTTTTTCCCCGCTACGCCGTTCACCGTATGGGATAAATATTTTAATATTTTAATAGTTAGGGCCAAAAACTGGATGGGCGATATTTCATATGGCAGTAGGGTGGGCCCCTAGAATCAATCCCACTGGTGGGCCCTAGGCACCCCAGTCCGACCCTGTAGAGGCATATAAGTTTTTTTGCCTCTCACTTTAATCCTCAAACCCTCCTACCCTAAAAAATACAGATCAGATATATTTCACTTAATCAGAGGAATTGTATGCCTAAATACAGTGGGGGAAAAAGTATTTAGTCAGCCACCAATTGTGCAAGTTCTCCCACTTAAAAAGATGAGGCCGGCCTGTAATTCACATCATAGGTAGACCTCAACTATGAGAGACAAAATGAGAAAACATATCTAGAAAATCACATTGTCTGATTTTTATTTGCAAATTATGGTGGAAAATAAGTATTTGGTCACCTACAAACAAGCAAGATTTCTGGCTCTCACAGACCTGTAACTTCTTCTTTAAGAGGCTCCTCTGTCCTCCACTCATTCCCTGTAGTAATGGCACCTGTTTGACATTGTTATCAGTATAAAAGACACCTGTCCACAACCTCAAACAGTCACACTCCAAACTCCACTATGGTGAAGACCAAAGAGCTGTGGAAGGACACCAGAAACAAAATTGTAGACCTGCACCAGGCTGGGAAGACTGAATCTGCAATAAGCAAGCAGCTTGATGTGAAGAAATCAACTGTGGGAGCAATAATTAGAAAATGGAAGACATACAAGACCACTGATAATCTCCCTCGATCATGGGCTCCACGCAAGATCTCACCCTGTGGGGTCAAAATGATCACAATAACGGTGAGCAAAAATCCCAGAACCACATGGGGGGACCTAGTGAATGACCTGCAAAAAGCTGGGACTAATGTAACAAAGGCTACCGTCATTAACGCACTACGCCGCCAGGGACTCAGATCCTGCAGTGCCAGATGTGTCCCCCTGCTTAAGCCAGTACATATCCGGGCCCGTCTGAAGTTTGCTAGAGAGCATTTGGATGTTCCAGAAGAGTATTGGGAGAATGTCATATGGTCAGATGAAATCAAAGTAGAACTGTTTGGTAGAAACACAACTCATCGTGTTTGGATGCAACTCAGCATTCACTCTCCTCCAAAGAACACCATACCTACTGTGAAGCATGGGGGTGGCAACATCATGCTTTGGGGCTGTTTCTCTGCAAAGGGACCAGGACGACTGATCCATGTACATGAAAGAATGAATGGGGCCATGTATCGTGAGGTTTTGAGTGCAAACCTCCTTCCATCAGCAAGGGTATTGAAGGTGAAACATGGCTGGATCTTTCAGCATGACAATGATCCCAAGCACACCGCCAGGGCAACGAAGGAGTGGCTTCACAAGAAGCATTTCAAGGTCCTGGAGTGGCCTAGCCAGTCTCCAGATCTCAACGCCATAGAAAACCTTTGGAGGGAGTTGAAAGTCCATGTTGCCCAGTGACAGCCCCAAAACATCACTGCTCTAGAGAAGATCTGCATAGAGGAATGGGCCAACATACCAGCAACAGTGTGTGCCAACCTTGTGAAGACTTACAGAAAACGTTTGACCTCTGTCATTGCCAACAAAGGATATATAACAAAGTATTGAGATGAACTTTTGTTTTTTTCACCAAATACTTATTTTCCACCATAATTTGCAAATAAATTCTTAAAAAATCAGACAATGTGATTTTTTGGATTTGTTTTCTCATTTTGTCTCTCATAGTTGAGGTCTACCTATGATGTCAATTACAGGCCGGCCTCATCTTTTTAAGTGGGAGAACTTGCACAATTGGTGGCTGACTACATACTTTTTTTTCCCCACTATAGTAGTAGTAGTTTCCTAGGGCTCACAATAATTGCATTCTATTCCCATAAGAGAATAACCATCACTGTGTAAACTCTGCAAAGACATACAGCCAGGAGGGGCTGTTTAGTATAAATCATAGACCACAACACCTCACCAGCTGAAGAGTCATGTTGGATATGGCTAACACCTGAAGTCATGTGCACAATGAACGGTACATGATCAGGACCAGTAAGAAAATGAATGCAACAAGGGTAGTGAGCAAAAGGGTAGGACGATTTTATATGGCCTCAGTGAGAAAAATTCATTTCACCACATTTTTCGTACATCTGTAATAAAAAAAAAAAAAATCTTGGAAAACCCCTTTAAGGTAAATTTGCATGAAGTCACCTGATTGCAGGCACTTATCCCTCAATTTCCATAGTCAGATACACCTGAGGGGTTCTGGTGAATTTCACTTTTGCTTACTACTTCTGCTTGGCTAGACTATGGGATCTGTTTAGCTGTTCTGAAAGTCCTCAGGCCAGCTATAGTAAAATAACTATTGAGGTGTGCCTATGGCAGGTTTCAGTACAGTGGTCCCCTATGTTACAATGGCCTTGGGTTACAACATTTTTAATATACTGTTTTTTATGAGCCATTGTACCTTGAAACCAGACATACAATCCTTGGTGGTTTCAACAAATCAGTGTGGTCATGTCACTGGTAAAACCCATGCACTGAGTGCAGTATAGTGCAGTACTACGTGTTCTGTGCTTCTCTTTACCTGTACCAGGATGAGCTGCTCTTTTGGATCCAGGTTAGAGTGGGTTCATGTTATTTTTTGGGTGCACTGTGTGTACTTTTGGGGACCCTGATAAAGCTCCTGTCACCATGATAGAAAGTGATTTCCAGATTCCAGCAGCTCATTCTGACTTTTGTCTGTAACAATTTGATATATTTATATTAGTTATCTGTAGAATTTTCTTTCATCTTCATTTTTTAAATATTTTCGGTGACATTTTGAGGGGGGGATTTCAGAACCAATTACAAGTTTTCCATAGAGATATAGTTTCAAGTTACAATGGCTTGTACTTATAACAGTTGTCCTGGAAGCAATACAGTAGTATTGCAGTGTTGGTAAAAACAATGTAATTATAGCAAATTTTAGCCCCCTAGGGCAAAAAAATACGTTTTAATAAATTTCTACAACGTTTTTAAAATATAAAAATTTAAAATATTCAAATCACCCACTTTCCCTAGCCACTTCTGGACTGCCAATTGGGTATATACGTCTGGAGAATGGTTGTCTAGTTCTGCAAGGACGTACCGGTACGTCCTTGCAGTTTTATCATGCAGCTGCAGTAACTACAGCCAGAGCTCCCCTAGAGAAAGCAGGGAAGGTTTATTACCGTCCCTGCCTTCCAGATCGCTGTGTACACAGCGCTCAAATAGCACTGCATACACAACTATGGTAGCCACCATGATGCAGCTCCCCTCTGACACGGTAGTCACGTGATCCAACCAAGGACACAAATCAGTTCTGTAGTTATGGGCAGGAGGCTGTATTCCTCCTGCAACTGGGGCTAAATGTATCAGCCCCAGTTACAGAGGAAATCAGCCCCCCCACCAAAAAAAACAGTCAGATGTCCCCAAAGGTCTACTAAAACCTTAAGGGGACACAATGTAAAATAAATAAATAAATAAAATGAACCAAAAAGTAAATAATAAAAATTACTGTAACATAGAGGAAAAACTACTTTAAAAAGTTTTTTACTAGCACTTTTTGCTATTAAATAAAAAAAAAAAAGAAAAGTGAAAAACAGACACGTTTTCCCTCCTCTTTTGTTTATATTTTTCTGAATGTAAAAAAAAATGAAAAAACATGCTAAAATAAAAACATAAAAATAAAGCCCTATCTGTCACCGAAAAGACACAGAAATTAGTTGAATAACCCAAATGATAAAAATGTTACAGCCCTCAAAACCGCACATACAAAAAACCCAAAAATGTGTCTGTCCTGAACCAGAAATTGGCCCAATACTGAAGTGGCTAGAATACATGTAAAAATGAACAAACAAAAAAAAAAAATAGACGAAAAATTATTTAAATTTAATTTCCTCCCTGCTGTGGTTAGGCTGTACAACCAACACTGAGCTAAGCTGAGATATTTCCATAAACAGAACTGAAATATCTTTCTGTTGTGATATCCCCCTCCCCCACTGCTACTTCTTTACCTGTACCTTTCTATCTGTCTGTCTGCTATCAATGGGATGCTTCTCCCTTGGAAGTTTTGTATATGTTGTATGTGTATTTGTATTGCTTATCTTTGCATTGCATATCTTTGCTGCTGTAACACACTGAATTTCCCCATGGTGGGACTATTAAAGGATTATTATTATTATTCTTTGTTTTCTGACCTACACTGGGTTACTTATAAACACCTTTGTCACCCTACCATGTACAGCTACTGAGAAAGGAGATAGTTTCCCTGAAACATTTATCCTAGGAAATTATCTTCAAACTAGTGTGGACAAGGTGTGGATACTGTTTTTAACCACTTTCTGGAAATTGCAACCAAGATTGGGGCAGCCATTATTTTATCTACCAAATTGCAACACAGATGTTATCCGCCAATTGTCTCCCATTTGCCCAGAAGGAGTAGTGTTTAATTATAGACAATGGTGCATTTAACTGCCTAGAAGTCAGATACTAATTATGGGTTCAACAGATTGCCTGTCTAACTAGGTAGAAGCTGAATATCAGTTACTTCCTATTAGCTGTGTAGGGAAAGCGGATTATTACAGACACCAGAAGACTGATTGAGAAACCTTGCTGGTATGTGCAGCCAATGATAGATTTACTCCACCATAGAGTGGTGATGACAGTGGTAGCAATTCAAGATGGGTGAGTTTGACTGTGTTGTGATAAATACATTGGACTGTATTAGGTTTAGTAAAACAAACTATAGAGTTCGCATCTATATCTGCATATTGTATTCTATTGGGGCCTTTTGAAATTTATATTATGGTGCTCCACTAACAAATTCTGACTGCCATTATCTCTTTCAAGTAGGAGTCTATGACTGTGGCAATATATGATAACATTTAGCTGTCATTTTGTTTCTTATGTAATTTATATGCATAGTAATATGTGCTTTATAGTTGTACTCTGTTAGAGATCTAGCACTGTTATTAAGATACTGCCATGTTATCTATACTTGGTCTTGGGTTCGTTTTTTTAAATTGATTATTTAATGATTTTTAATATTGAATATTATTTGTAGGTTTATTTGTTAGTTGTATAACTGCCATGGCCCAGTGGTGTATTTGATCTATTATTGATATATTATTATTGTGTCATTATTGATTTAGTTATTTACCTTCTGTACACAATAGTTTTGCTATGTTACTATACTATTTAATATTATCATATTAAACTTTGACTTTCTTAAATACATCTATTTTTAGAATCCTATTTTGCTAACCATTTGGATGCAGAATTTCTAGCTTTTACCCTTGGCTTGTTCCATGTGTCCTTGTAGGGTGAGCTACCAAATATTTGTGTATAATTGCTGTGGTTATACTTGCCCACAGAATATGGATAACATAGAGTCCCCAGAGTATAATAATTTCACATCCACACTATCTGAACAAGTTCGAACCAAACTGGAGGATCGCTCCATCTGAACACCACACAAAACAAATCTTCAGAGGGTTGCCCATCCTTATGTGCCACATGGATTTTAAATAAAATGGAAGAATTGACACAGACTGTAAATTTCACAACTTTTTAAAAACTTGATTTGAATGGGTATAATTAGAAAAACTTTTAAAACATTGTTTTTTCATGTTTTATATATCAAAAAATATTTCTGTTATAAGACTTCATAAGGACAAAAATGTGTTATTTAAAAAAATGCCCAATTTTTGCT